>CM026553.1:28426419-29129022 GCA_015143295.1 Tetracentron sinense | reverse complement strand
AGGGAGGGAAGGTATTTACAGACCAGATAGAGAATCTATTTTGTCACCGTGTATCGGAATGAGTGGCTGGAACCATAGAAAGGGATTGGAAGACGCGTCGGAGGCATCATGTTTATATTTTCCCAGAATTTTGAGTCTAATTGTCAAAGTAGTTTCCGATGGTGTCTGGCGAGAATGGGCAGAGCAAGCCACTTGTGGGCCCAGGTAACAGGGAAACTCGGAAGGAGGAGGGGGGTCAACTAGGAAGTGGGGGACCCTGCGAAAGAACAGCCAACGCAAGTGTGATGTCAAGCCGTTGACGAGTGCCAAGTTTAGGGGCGAATCCATAAAAAAGGGACTAAGTAGCAAAACCTCAGAGTACGATTGATTGGTCTCAGAGGATCGTGGGTACAAAGACGGCTCGGCTCTTTGGTCAAAAGTAGAGATCGTCGTCCAACCAAGCGATCTATACCTATCGACTGATCAATTTTTGTACGCGAAAATTTCCGGGAGGGTTGTTTTCAACCGATCGCTCGATCCGAAACACCGATGCCACTCGGTTCTATCTATCGGTCACCACTCGATCGGTCATTCGCTTTTTTTTTCAGAATTTCATTAGGGCTGTTAGGGGCTTTTACTTACTCTCACTCCCTTGGTTGTTTAAGGCTTGCCTCGAGCCGTGGGACTCCCACACACCACCTTTAGTAATATTTTTGGCAAGAAAGAGAGAAAACCTAGGGTTCTAGAGGGTTTTGCTGTTGAAGGTGGAGTACTCTTAGAAGGAGGTGACAGCTTTGAAATCTTCCCAACTCATCTTGAGAAGCGACTTGATCAAGGGAAAGATTCCTACGGTGGGATATACTATCCCATTGAAACCCTATTATAAGGTTTTGTGATGTCGTATGATCGAATATAATTAAATATGTTTTTCCCTAATTCTATATTGAATTCAAGCTATTTGTGGAAAGATGATTTATGGTGGATGAACTGTATAGAGGATGGATTAATATTTGGATGTAGATTGTATTGGTTTTTGGCTGGATTCATGGTTTGATGAAATGTTGGAAATGTGGAAGGGCAATGTTCTAATCACCGTACCCAATGTCTTGTGAAATACTTGTAGATAAATACTACTATCACAATGAATTGTTGGATTGATATGAATTGTTGCTACGACACGATCGGATCTATTGTCATTATTTCTTGTCACGTTATGGTTCCTTACTATTTTGCTGTGTTGATTTCGGAAGGTAAGAATTAGAGAAAAATCTCTCAAATGGGGAATTCTCTAACTATATGGTATTGGATAGCATAGTGGAGTTTCCATGGTGAGAGATCGGAATCTAAGCAATTACCTACTCGAATGTTAATTACGACACTTATGCACACGCACGTGGATGTTAAGATAAGTGTCTCACAAGTCACACATGTGGACCACAAGCATAAGCATTGCATACGCCTGCCATTCTGAATAAACCCAATGAGGGATCTGAATAAGTGCATGTTCTGAATAAGCTGCTCAAGACTCATAAGCATAAGCATAGCATACGTATGACATTCTGAATAAGCATGGCTTGGGCATGGTCCGTATCCTCCAAGAGTGGCATGTTAGTTAAGTAATTGCATAGGCATGGTCCATCTCCTCCAAGAGCAGTATGTCACCGTATAATTTGAATAAGTGCATAAACATAAGCATCTCACAAACATGTGGTCTCATAAGCATAAGCATAAGCATCTTATAAGTGTATTGTCTTCTAAGTCTAAGGTTCTCACAAGTACACGAGTCAAGGTGATGATATGATGTATATGAGCACATGTTTTTCGTACTCTGATTATGTAATTATGCTATTGTTATGGTTCTAACTAAGTACATGTATATTATTATTATTGGTTGAATTTAATATACACTGAGTACTTTTGTAATCAGCCAGACTTTGTCTTGGCAGGTTTAGAGCAGGAGTACACGGTAGAGCCGTGGATTGAGGAGGCATACGTCGAGGAAGGAGGAGAAGGTGAGCCTTCCCAGGAGGGAGCCGAAGGCTTGGATGGTTACACCTACTAGTCACGTTTTGTTTTGTTAAGAGATTTGTAATAGACTTTTAGATGATGTTGCTCATTGGATTACTTTACAGTTGGATATTAAGACTATTGTTTATTATGGGTGGTTATGTTGAGCATAGACTTGAGCAGGATGACTTGGTTTTATATATATCGAAATTTTATCATCCTCATTTTGTAGACTCGTGTTAGTACGCCTTGTATGTATGGATTTTAAGCAAGGTAAGGAAATGTGACGATTCCAAAGTCCTATTTTAGCCTTGTAGGATTTTGGGGTCGTTACAAGTAGACAACAAATTCTAATGCCCTTGAAGGCCCAAGCCTTCTTCCAACACTCTTTCCAAAACTGATATATTTAATCCCAATATAATTAGTGGTTAATGATCACTAATGGGAATAAAACAGTAATATTTAATTATAGAAATCTCAAACGGAAAAATAGCTTTAAAGGTTAAATCACTATTGGGCCTTATAAAAATAGACTTTCTTTTTCTTTTTAATCAAAGACCCCACCCAACCCGGCTCAACACGCTTGTGAGTTAGAGCATAGCTTTGAGACAAGATGCAATAGGTGGGTAGACAACAAATTCTAATGCCCTTGAATGCCCAAGCCTTCTTCCAACACTCTTTCTATAAAGAGGTAAAACATTTCATAGTTTTCCATGTAAGACTAAAAGAAACTTCCAAACTCAAATGACAATGTTTTTTCCTTAGTTTGAATCACACAAAAACACAAAAAACCAAGACTCGAGATTGTATTGAGCAAGGAGGCGCTGGGATTGGCTATGTTGTCGGCGATGTAGAGGTGATGGGAATACAAAGCATGGATATCCGCTAGTGTTAAACTATCGGCTCAGGGTTGTCTCTGGTGATGCTAGAAAAAAATTTCTGGCAAACTACAAATCAGTGGACATATGGTGCTAAAAAGGGAAGAAGTCATTTCATTTTCTCCTCATGGTTTTGACTTCTCCCCACTTGATATCTCTCCCCCCCCTCCCCTTCTTTTTAGGCGCCATATGTCCACTGATTTGTGGAACAAGGAAATTATTTGTTTCTTCGCAGATGTGGACAAGGTCATTGAAAGAGCTTGTCAATCTTCCCCACCTGCCGCACTTATGTACCGATTTTAGTCCGAGATTGTATTAATTAGTCAAACCATGCTTTGAAACTGCAATAGACATGAATTTGGAACTCTAGAATAACATATCTGTAGCCATAAAGATCAAATTTATTTTATCATTCCCAGCTCATGCCAGTAGTGAATTCGTAATCGTGAAAAGAAGCTTTCCAGACAACCTTGCGGACGCGATAAGTATCGAGTGTCTTGGCTACCAAAAGCAGATTGAAACACTAACTTTTTTTCATTCTATGACCATACAACATTCCCAAGGTAACCGTTTACACTGTATTAAATCTGAATTGGGTAATTGAATCTGAATTGGGTAATTGGTGTCATAAAAGTATTCTCTATTGGATTTACTTACTAAATCCCTCCACAAGTTAGACAAATAAACAATTGAACAATAATATCTTTACTATTATAATGGGGGAAGGGTTGATAGTGTACCTAAAAATACCCCCTATAATTACTCTCAAATCTCTACTATTTCCTAACCTATTATATATATCTCTAATATTATCTCCTCTTAGTTATACGTAGGAGAAACCGTTTCATCTTATTTTAAAGCTCCCCATTAGCCCACGATTCCACAGTTACCATCACCGCTCCTCCTCCTCCCCTCTCTCTCTCTCCTTCCTAATGTTTCTGAAATTGCAAACCTCTCTCTATGCTCTCATTATCGGGACTACTGGCAAAATCGATGCACGCTAATAGCAAAGACTTCTAATATTATTGTATGTTACCTCCCCTCCTCCCTTTAAATAGCTTTAGAGATTTGAATTTAAATCCATATTTTTCTTTGCAATCTTAATCAACTTCTCAAAATGGGAAAGAAAATAATTGTTTGTCACCATTAAAGAACATAGAGAGAAGATGCGTGAATGAAAATAAAAAAATCTGCGTTGTTTTTTAAGACTTGATTTCAATGATGGTTAGGTGTGGGTTTGTTACCCGCTATCGATTCTAATATGTTGTATGAAAACGCAGATTCCAAGAATCAGTAAAACGAAAAAAAGAAAATAATAATAAAAAGACGAACAAAATTTTAGATTTTTAGTTAAATTTGATTTGAATTATTTCTATTATATACAGGATCCTTTTGCTATTTGGGTTTCGAATTCAATCAAGAAAGTTAGTGGTTTAGTTTACCTTATGGGATGTATAAAACCGAATCATACAAAAAAAAAAAAACTTACGATCAATGTATATGGATGGTCTTTCGCGAAAAAATACCACAATAAAAAGTAAACATAAACGGCAACCTCTACTAAATTATTTTTTACTTACTACTTTTTCCCTTGCTTGGTGTATGGTTTTGAATCGAAATACAAAAAACTTGGAAATTGCTCTACTTAAGCGAGGCTTCCATTATGTAACAAAATGGCCGGACCTCATGGGTCCACTCCTTACTTTTTAACACTAACTAATTGTGGTTAAGCTTTACTCACTCCTACGGCTAAGCAATCCAACCTTGGTTTTTAGAAAAATAAAATCTTTACTTTAGTTAAGCTTAATCAAGGTTAAAGGGGCCACGAGGACACAATGGTAAGTTAAATATAAATGAAATCCCTTCTTTAGAGGTTAGTTAATCTTAACCATATTTAAAGTTTTTTAAAACCGGGTTACTGATTTTAACTCTTTGGGTTAATATTTTTTTAAAAAATATTATTCTCTAAATACCAATGTTAGATCATTTTACCTTTATGGTTAAAAAATTAGTTAACTCTAATTATGAATTCTTAACTCTTTTAATTAATTTTTTTTTTTGTTATTTTCTTCCTAATAAACAATGTTATATCGTTGACCACTAAATGTTATTAAATCTAAACCAGATTTGAAGGGCGTTAAAATGTAAGTGATATGAAACTTAACCACAGTTACTATTACTAATATATTTAACTCTGGAAAGAATTTCTAACTCTTCTGTGAATTAGAATTTTTTTTAATTATTTTATTTCTATAAAAAAAGTTAATAGGTACACCCTAAAGGTTAGTTAATCTTAACCATATTTAATTATTTATTTAATTTTGTTATTTTCTAAAGAGATTAATTTTCATGGGGAGCTTTGCATCATGTGGAGCTCCACTTTATATTTAAACTGTTTTCTAAATACCAATGTTAAATCGTTTTATCTTTAGGGTTAAAAAATTAGTTAATCTAATTACGAATTCTTAACTCTTTCGATTAAATTTTTTGTTCTAATAAACATTAATGTTAAATTATTGATCCCTTAAGTATCATTAAATCTTAACCACATTTAAAGTGCGTTAAAAGGTATGCGATATTATGCCAATATTATGTGATATTAATGCTCTTTTTATTTGACCTACAGGAAACAACTATAAGGACACCAATTGCAATATTGCAAGAAAGAGATGCAGAAATGTGGATGATGTTACTGAACCACCATTCAAACATGTACGACCAACATATTCTGGGCATTTACTTGCTAATAATAAAATTTCAATAACCTCCCACTATTGGCTAAAAAATACAAATGGGAATTCACTGTTTTTGCACATTAAGTCAAACGATCTTTCAACAATGTTGGCTCAGAAATTAATGCAATTGCATCTCCAAACTATAGGGTTACAAAATTACACAACGGTACATATGTGTTTACTATGAGTATTGTGTTTCTTAAATATTAATTCAATCAATAGATTATTATTACATTTAAGTTTTTTATTTTGTTAATTGATACAGGTGTCCCACCTTTCAGAAGAATCTCTATATATTTGGTGATGACAAATATTTTTGTACGTTGATGTTTTCATATGTATATATCGTATTCTCCGGTTTAACGAATTAAATTGCATTCTTCATCAGTAGTGTTTTATTCTATTCATGTCTTTTATATTCTATCACTCTTATTTTTTTATGAATGCTATTGAACAAGATTGAGTGCCAATAATACTAATATGATCGTTTGTCATTTTATGTATGTTTTTTTTTGTTAGTCTAGCAATATGGTTGTATTCACATGAATTACATTGGTGGGTTGGTTATATTTACCTTCTTCTAATAACAAGGTTAAATACTATTAATTACAATGAATTAACAATTTATTACTATGTTAGACACTAGCATATCATTAAAACATTATTCGAGATGTTTTAGCATTTCACATTTACTCAAATCAATATTTCTCATCCTGTCAGTGTCTATATTTTTTTGTATTAAAATAAAAAGGATTTCATCCACGTGCGATCATTTTTCTAGTATATATAACTGAATTACGCAAGTTAAGTGATGATCGAAAGAGAATCTTTCTTGAAGATAGTCGAAGCCTCCTATGTGCAAGAGAAAAGTACCACTATCTCTGGAATACAATTCAACTCGGATACAATCGATCAATCCCTACGAGTTTGCACTCTCGGCGGATTGTGGTGTACCAAATCTCTTTCAGAGTATGCCTGCATAATTAATTTAAAGTCCATTAAATTAATAAAGTTCCCCAATAGATTAATTTATTTTATGAAAAGTCCATTTCATTTAAATTAATTAATCTAAAAATTTTAATCATGATTTTAGTCCAAAAATTATTTTACAATTAAGTCCAATTAATTAA
This sequence comes from Tetracentron sinense, assembly GCA_015143295.1. NCBI lineage: Eukaryota > Viridiplantae > Streptophyta > Magnoliopsida > Trochodendrales > Trochodendraceae > Tetracentron > Tetracentron sinense. The sequence continues at coordinate 29,122,293 of CM026553.1, read as the reverse complement.
ACTCCTTTGTTTAATTAAAACCTCCATTTAATTGAAATTCAATTAAATCATAAGTTAAAACTATTTTGTTTAACTTAATAAAAATTGATTATTTATTAATCGTTTTAATCCAAAGATTAGGTCAGCCATAATATTGGCAATATAACTGAATATGGACCGGAATGATCCAATTGATTGAGTTCGTTTGGACGATCTCAATTCGATCAATCAAGTTGGTTTAGTTTGTAGACTAACCGGTTAGACTATCCGTTAGAGGGGTCCCTTAGGACGACTTAGGCGATCTAATTTAGCCATCTCACATCGATCCGTTAGAATGGTTCAGTCTGAGGACTAATTGGTTAGACTGATCTGTTTGAGTGGATCAATCGAATGACTACCAATAGGATAGTCCTTTCGGGTTTGCCATCATGATTGGATTTTTGGAATCACAATTCTGAATGACAATATGTTATGATCAATTTGATTTGGTCCAATCTGAATCACGAATGAACCTATGGTTCGACCTTCTCTGGTTGGAATGAGTTTGGAGGTCTTCTTCCTCCTTAGTTTGGTTTGTCTTCTTCTTCTGGACGGACTAGATCTCTGGTTCTGGACTTTGTCTATAATCCTGTAGAGTTTCTGGACTCTCTAATTCGTCTAGTGGGTTTGTGTCTTCTCAACCTCTCCTTATATAGAGCCCAAAGTGGTATGACAATCATTCACTGGGCCAAACCACCCTAATTGCCCACGAGCCAGGTTCAATGAACCTAACCGCTCCAACTGTACAAAAGTACGCCCCATACCACCCAAAACCCATTGTCCTTTGCACACTGTTCGCACACTTGCTACACGAGGCACACCAAAGATATTGTGTAAAGGCTAGAAAAATGGAAGTCTTATACACCATAAAATCTTCCTACACCACAAGATTACACTCACTAAAGTTTTAAAGCATTAATAAACTTGGAAACCTTCTTATAAGTTTCCGATGTGAGATTATGTTTTTCAAGAGAAAACACACAAGGGAAATGAGCTTGTCTCACTAAAGAGACCAAGCTTCAAGTCACCCCAAATACAAAATAAGCTATTGGATTTGATTTGATTAGGGTTCAAAGTGAAATAAGACAAAAAAATTTCAAGGACTAAAATCAAATATTAAAAATATATTAAACTAATTTTTAATACTTTTAAAATTAGATTCAACATTCTCTAGTTCTCGTAGGTCTATTCTTCTCTCTTCCTTGTGTTCGAATACCCTATATTTGGTTGCCGAAAAAATAAATGAAAAGAGAGAAAAGACGAGAAAATTGAACAAAAAATAACTAAGAACTATATTAGAAATCTAAAATTTTCTTTACTTTTCCATGTTTTCACTTATTTTTTTTTGTTTTGTTATTTGAATAAATATATGTAAAACAATATTTTCGTCAACTCCCTAACTGAACAATTGTCCTTGTTTAGAATATATGTCTAGAGATGTAAGGTATTTTGTTAATTTGAAAAATATATGTGAAAACTGATATATTTTTTTTTATTAGAAAATATATATGAATAGGGGTTTCATTTTTGAAGTCCGTGATCAGAGATATTTTTACCATTTTAATAAATGAAGAATGCTTGCCATACTCTCATGTTTCCTACTCTCTCTAATGAAACAACACGTACATGTCGGTTGCTTTGACCACTTATACTTTTACAACTAAATAATTTAACAAATTTAAAGAAGAATAAAGTGGTAACCGATTAAAGGAAGCTTAATTGTTTCTTCATTGGTGAGAAAGTATGGCTGATTAGCATTCCTCTTTGATAAATATATTTGAAGAGGGGTACTTTTTTCATTATTTAAAATACATTTAAAGTACCAATAATTTATGAGAAAGTGGCATATAAATTTTTAAAATATCAAGTTTTCATAAACTAATCCTCTACTGTAAAATATTTTACTTCCCAAAAATTTAAAATGCAAACAAATATGAGAAAAACGACATTTTCCACGGCCCTCATTTTGTTTCCCCTGTTTACATTGAAACAAAGAGAGCCTAAAACTAATCGATTCTCTTCAAGCTTTTGCGGATGTATTTAGGTGATCGTTCACGTGACTTTATTTACTTGATTCTTGAAGATCTAACAGCCTAAAACTAAGATTAAAATTACTCTCTTAATAAATGCAGATGAGATCATGAGACTCAACACCTACCTCGACCTAAGATACCATCAATCAAACCTCAGAATAACAATATTCACTGCCTTCAAATCCAAAATACAGTTTGTGGGAAAGTTATAAGAAAAGAAGAGTATGTTGCACCCATAATGTATGCTCTACTTAAATCATATAATACATATCAGAATTAGGAAATAGTCATTTCACATACAAAAGAGAGAGTCTTTCTGTTTGGATGCACTACAAATTTACAAATGTTTAGGCATGTTTCTTACTTCTTATTTTTTTTAAGGCCAAGAAGGCTTATTCAAAGTTCGGCCCCGACCGTACCTCGGAGGATTAGTCCTGGGCGAAGCCTGGGGACACCTTGGGAAACCAAAAAAAAAAAGTCCAGAAATGGTACACATAGGATGTAGAGACATCAATTGTCTAAACATGCATCAAATTCCCAGGTTTATAATATAATGGAAGGCTCTGTGATAGCATCAAGTAGAAAAGAGATGGGAGAGAGGTGTCCTGTAAGTGCAATGGCAGATAAGAAACTACATATAAATGGACCATACTTGACTGGACGGCACGAAAGTCATCAGTCATCTTCCATCTCCAATAATCTCGTGGAGCGAATGTTGAGTGATGTTTATTGGGGAGGGATTTGGATCAACCACCACGCTTGGTGGAGCTGTTGATGCGTTGAGTAGGCTATTAGTATTTCTTGATGCCAAGGATGCCGGAATACCATCTTGACCAGAGCTGCTGCTGGTTATATCATTGAACTGCCAATCCGTCAAGTAACCAGGCCTTGTTGTAACTGTGTTCACTTCAATGTCTCCTGCCAGCATGGCCACAATGCGTGACATCGGTGGGCGCAGCGACGGCGATGCCTGAGTGCACAAAAGAGCTACCCCTATCACCCGAATAGCTTCACTTTTGTCAAATTTGGTTAATATTGGGTCCACCAATTCCAAAACGCGGTTATTTTCATGTAGAGTCCATGCCTAAGACATTATAAAGATGTTACCATTTTTGCAGAATCAGTACTTAGCATACACATGGTATCTAGACATTATAAAGATGTTACCAATTCAAGAAGATATATCTTCTCTGCATCTAAGCTTGAGTCAGAATTCGGTCTTCCACTAAGGACCTCCATAGCAACGACCCCAAATCCAAACACATCAGCCTTTTCTGTTAGATGCCCGCGCATAGCATACTCCGGTGCGAGATAGCCACTTCAAAGATATCAAACAAGATCGCTCAGGGTTACTATATTTATAGGATAGAATGGCACAAGAAAATTGTTGGAGAACCTTACATTGTCCCTGCAACTCGGGTGCTGATATGGGTGTTTTTGTCATCGTATAGCTTGGCCAAACCAAAATCCGATATTTTGGGGCTCAGATCAGTGTCGAGCAGGATATTACTAGCCTTGACATCTCTGTGTACGATCCTGGGCCTCGACTCCTCGTGAAGATAAGCTAGACCTCTTGCTGTCTCGAAGCATATATTGTAGCGGGTTGGCCAATCAAGAAGCAGACCACTTTTCCCTGCAAGGAAGTGGCAAAAGAAAAGCATAATATTTCACCATGATTTTTCTTAATCCAAATCAAAAGGTTTATAGAGCTGCAATGAGGTGAAATTATATAGTTTTGCTACAGGTTAGTACCAAAGAGTGCCTGGTCGAGGCTCTTGTTTTCAAGATACTCATAAACCAGGAGCTTCTTGTCTCCCTCGATGCAGAATCCATACAACTTCACAAGGTTGCGATGTTGCACAGCAGATATGGTAGCAATTTCTGCTACAAAGTGTCTCTTTCCCTGTTGAGATGCTACTGAGAGTTGCTTCACAGCCACTACCCTTCCGTCGTGAAGTATGCCCTATAGAATATCACATTTCAGTAAAAATTAAATGGACACTCAATACACCAGACAAACTTGATAAAATCCAGAAGAAAGGGAATATGGGTAAAGAAGTAAAAAAATTGATAATTTATAACTCACACACATACACGGACATTTTTATTTATATATATATATATATATATATATAAATGTATCTATGTATGCACTCATACCATCCTCAAGCATTATATGTGGACACAACTGGCAAGCAGATGAGTGGTCCCACTTAGGAGATCTAAAGGGAAAAAAATCAATATGATTGGATGATCTCGACATATATATTTGATCAAAAAATTTGGACAGCAGAAACTTACCTTGTAAACAGGTCCAAATCCCCCCTCTCCTAGCTTGTTTTTAGGATTGAAGTCTTCTGTAGCAGTTCTCAGCTCAGCGTAACTGAACCTGTTTGGCCTGGGACCTATTCCTAGAAGATCTGCAGATTCATGTATAAAAGTAGGTTATAAATTCTTGATGGGATTCCTTGAAAACTTTTCCACTATTCTTTTCCAGTATTCAAATAATTCTAGAAACAGTAAGCAGAAGTTCATATAATTAAACAACAAGTTCTGTATTAAATTAGAAGATTCCATCCCAGTAATGGAACAAGATTAAACACCAATGTTTCCTATGAAAATAGATATGGGATTGATATGTTGCATTTACCTTCATCTTCTTTAATACCCGACCTTTCCCTTATAAAGTATAAAACTGCAAAAATTAATAAAAAGCTCACAACCCCAACAGAGACTAAAATGCCAACAATCAAGCCAGTCTTGTTCTTCTTCCTTGAAGCAGTTGTTGGTGGAAGGCCGTTAACAGTTGGTTGGAAGTCTGAATAAGAAGTAAATAATCACTAGTTAGCAGAGAAGCTCATAAAGGTTGGTTAATTACCATTTTCTAATATATTACCTGAAACAACACTGATGGCGGAAATTGATGGTCCATAAGAACCTGCCACAGGTATGCAGCAAGTCCCCTTTCCAGCCCAGAAGAGATGAATTTCAAGGTAGTTCTCAGATACCTGAGCCTTGAAATTCTTCTGAAGGGCTCGATTAGTGGACCCACCTACCTCCTTTCTTATGTCAAAGTCTTGCAATTGGCGATTCCCCTGGAGAATTAATAGAAATTGTTGTCATATTAATTTTTAATCGCCTGGATAATTATAATTTTCATAACCGCCATAAACCATCTTTCAAACCCAAGAATAAAAATTATGGATTTCAATCAGAATCGCTAATAAAAATAGTATTTCCCATTAAACGCAAATCTATTGTTTCAGCAAAGTAAAGGTTAATGGAACAGATTGAACATATTGATATTTTAAGACTCGCAATGGCCATGGTCATTTTAGCAAATATTTTTGGTGCAATATACTTACCTGTATGTAAATATCAAAAACACGCCTTTCAAAATCTCTTGCAGCAAAGTATAGGTTTACAGTGTAGGCTCCATTCTCAAGACCTAGGCCATAGTACCTTAGTGATCCAGGGGATAGCCTTGCCGTCTGGAAAAAATCTGAGTTCAAATTATTGTCAATTTGTGTTGTTTCTACATATTCAGATTCATGTTTGCCAGCAAACAGTCCGACATTGCTAACTGCCCATTTCTGTGTATTGTCCACGAAATATGATGCTGGGCCAAGAGTTGAATTATCAGCCTCAAACACTACACCTTTAGATGATCTCATCTCGTTACCACCACACTTGATTGAAAAGTTGGCATCTGTAAACCAGTAAGCATGAATCATGATTCATTTTAGCATCAACCAACTGCATCTAAATATGAAGTTTGTGGGTAAAATGCCAAATTTTACTGAAGAAAATATTGTCCTTCAAATAGAAGAAAAGATTGACATAATTTTCATGAGGAAAATCCCTTATTGCCGAGTGATGTGGATGTATAAAAAACGGCCAATCGGGACTTGCATATAAAGTAAAAAAAATCGAATTCCAGCAGCATTGTCGGCATGTGATCGAAGAAGTGGAGTTCTTGTCTACTGATCATTGGACATAAACATAGCAGCATTTCTTAAGACTTGTGTGTCCTTCCAACTATATTGTACGTGAATGTTAATGGTCTTTTTCTTATTTAGGTAATGCAGCTTTTTTGTTTTCTTCGACTGTATAGTATCTGTGCATTTGTGCATTACAATTACAAAGATGATGGCAACTATCAGCCCTTAAGTTTGTAGAGCAATCAGGACGACATCATCATGGATCAATCTATTTAAGGAACAGAGGAGAGAATTGATAGATAATGTGGAGCCTGTCCGGACTAAACATCCTACCTCTGTTTTCGGGGGGTAGGGTACTCTGGTACTTTCTCATTTTGTTATGTAGCCCTAATACTATTAAGCATAGGGATGGGTGATTACTGTTGTTGAGATCGCAACTCTGTAATTTCTCTCTTGCTCCAGATCATAGTGAAAATCTCGGCGACACCGTGGACGTACCTCAACTTGAGGGAACCACGTAAATCTGGTTTTCTTTTGTGTGTTCTTTTATTTATTTCTCTATTTTTGTATCTCACAGATCCTGTTTAGGGTTTATTCCCTAAGAACTAGTATCAGAGCTCTAGGTTCGAGTGGGAATGATGGCTGAAGACGGAAGGGTTAAGATCGACAAGTTCAATGGCACAACTTTGGGTTTTGGAAGATGCAGATCGAAGACTATCTATGTCATGACTCTGATTTACACTTCAACTTTCAAATCAAGATTCAATTATAAACCGGATCTTGAGCCCAATAAGATATGTGTGCGGAAGCTAGATTCGAAACCATTCATAGTAGTCATCCCAAATAAAACATCAAACCTGAACATTTACATGAGCATACCTGGCTACCAAAAAACAAGTCATTTTTATATACAGGAATTTCAATCTTGCGAAGGAAAAAAGTATTCTTCACGATTCTGATTTCTGTCTCCCTTAGAAATAGCCATCACCTTAAGCAATATTTGTTGACATAAAACGTCGAATTAGCTATGACGTCGAGCAAGTAAAATCAATCCTACTAGTTTAAATCAATGCACTACTCTTACTTTAATAATCATAGTATCATCAAGTCGTGTATCATCGTTACATAGTATATTTCATGCGTCTGTGATTCTTATAGCTGAATTCTATATCTTTGAACACTACAAAGTCAGAATATCATTCACATCCATCACTCATAACACACTATTTATCAATTATTCGTTTTGTGAAATTATGCTAACAATCTCAAGTTTCATCTCTATTTCTATCATTATTGAACAAGTCTAATTTCATCGTTTGCAATTCTTTCTTTTATTGATTTGTCTCTTAAGATAATCGCATAACGGTCTTCCCTCATGGGCTCATCCACCTGTCTTGGGATTAACCTGAATCTCTCATGATGATTTCCAAATGGTATTCCCTCATGGGCTCACTCATCTGTATTGAGATTTAATTTTCTTCTTTTATTTTCGTGACCACTTAATCTATTTCTCTTTGGCTTTCTTATCTTGCTTTATCTTTTAAGATGGTTGCCAAACGGTATTCCCTCATGGGCTCACCCAACTATCTTGACATTCACCTGAATCCATCAAGATGATGGCTGAACGGTATACTCTAATGAGCTCACCCATCTATCTTAAGACTTAATTTCCTGCTTTGTCATGTTTTAGGTCTAGTTTTTGTCTTTGCGTAGCATCTTCTTCTTTATTCTCATAATATTTTGTTCACATCTTTTGTCATGGGCTTATTATCTTACCTTCTATCATCGAACTAAGGAGTCCTACCCAAACTAACCCACCTTATCTTGGAACCACACCGGTCTTTCATGGATTTTGTCCTTCAAGAATGATTTGTAGTCGATAGTTAATCTGCTGACTCACCCCATCTTAGAACCACACCAGTCTTTCATGGATTTTTTCCCTCAGAGATGGTTGCCAATAGTCACCGCTAACCCGCCCTATCTTGAAACCACAATGGTCTTTCACGGATTTTGTCCCTCAAGGATGGTTGTCAAATGACTCAAATTGACCTTATCTTTTGTCTTTTGTGTCATTTATTTTAGTTAGGTCTTTCATGTGGTCTACAAACCCATATCATTTCTTAAACATACTTTCTTACCTTTCGTATGAATCTTACCTCCCATAGAAGTCTTACCTCCCGAAAGAGTCTTACCTCCCGAAGGAGTCTGATTCTTACTTCCCATAGGAGTTTAATCTTGTGTAGGAGTCTGATTCTTACCTCCCAAGGAGTCTTACCTCCCGAAGGAGTCTTACCTCCTGTAGGAGTCTGTCCATCAATTTTGTTTTTATGTACTCTTTATAGCTTACTTCATTTCTTAATGTTGTACTTATACCATATCCAAAGACGTATCTTTCAATAATTCAATATCTACCTTATTCTATTTCTTAAATGTTAGCTAGCTAACCTTACTTAATAGAAGTTCAAGTAATTCAATATGAGTTACAACATCCAAATATTTTAGTCCAATTTAAGTACTAGCTAAATCAATAAAATCACTATCATATTCGAAGCAACCCAAAAAGCTTTATTTTTCTCAAGTAGTAAGATATATGTAAAAATTTATATCTCACAATCCAACTATTAGATATGATATACAATAGGCCTGTCCGGACTGAACATCCTACCTTTGTTTTTGAGGGGTAAGGGTACTCTGGTACTTTCGTATTTTATTATGTAGCCCTAATACTATTAAGCATAAGGATGGGCAGCTACTGTTGTTGAGATTATGCCTCTGTAATTTCTCTCTTGCTCCAAATCATAGTGAAAACATCGGCGAATCCGTGGACGTACCTCAACTTGAAGGAACCACGTAAATCTGGTTTTCTTGTGTTTGTTCTTGTTATCTATTTCTGTCTATTTTTCGTATCTCATAGATCTTATTTAGAGTTTATTCCCTACACAAGAATGCTATTTGATATAGTATCTCCCTACCTAAATGCAAGTCAAGAAGTAGATATCATTTTGAGGTCTTGTTAATGCCAGATCAATCTTTTCGAAACAAGCCATTCTATTTTTTTAATTTCCAGCCCAAGAATGCCTATTCCAAAAAGTTGGCCACTGAAGCTCAGGGTAGGAAGGTGCTAGGTAATTCCACATTTCTTTTCACCAAGACCTTGTGGATGTTAAAAGAAATAAAGAAAGAAAGAAAAAAAAAAACAGAGTGGAGGAAGATTGCAGGTGATCCCACATTTCTTGTCACTAACTTTCCAATATGTCTCATGGTTTACATTTTTCATTTCTTCAAAGCAAGTAATGGCACCAAGCACACACAAGTACGGACCCATCAACTTAAGTGGGGGTACAAGGAGTACATTAGTTAATGTATTATTTTGGGGTGGCTGTGAGCAATGGATTTCTCTATCCAATTTTAGAAATAACTCTGAAAGGAAAAAGGATGGAAGCTTCCACCTACTTTTAAGGTTTGACAAGAAACCCTGATATGTATGATGTTTTTGAAACCCAGCTTTGGTACAAACATCTTTTGGTCCAAATTTATTCTTTGAAAGAATATTAAGAATGCTAAAGTTATTCTTTGCTGGACAAAAAAAATTATATTTTAATTTATTAATTAGGGCAACATAAAGGAGGTTAGGTGCAGCCGTTTTCTGCCAACTAGCACAAATCTGTAGGGAAGACTAGAACGAGTCTAAGCATAGCTTAATTCCAAAGTTAGTGTTGCTTAATCCTTTGCATGTGGGAGGCCCTGACTATTTTCAAGAAGCATTTACTCATTTCTTAGCTGAATGATTCAAAGTTTTCACTGAATAGTATCTATTTTGTGTGAGGAAAATCCTTGTAGAAATAAAGAACTTAAGTTGGCTAGGCATTTTCTTTGTCTACAAAAGTCCTTTTGGAAGTCCTAAGAGTTCGTAAGAAGAAAGTATAAAAATAAAAAATATACAATTTGTGAAAATTTTCTTAAATAGTACATTGCAATTTGCAACAAAGAAGCAGTACAAGTTGACTTACATCGTGGAGAATCCCTATAGCATGGAAATTTTTTCTGAAGACAATCCAACCCTGGAAAAGCCCTGTGCACAAATGTTTGAGACACTGAAAAGAAAATGGATAAATCTAATATGCATAGTGAGATTGAAGACAAAATGGATACGGCCAAAGGTAGGAAAATGAGGTATCTCTTCTATACAGCGTGCAAATGCAATCGTGCAAACTCACCTGATGATTGAACGATTAAATATGAAGTTGTTGGCCACCATATTCCTGCATGGTTTACCGTGCAACAATGTCATGGTTAATATCATGAGATTTGCTGATAAATAGCAGTGTTATCGGCAAACATGCAATAAAGCAACTTCCATATAATTATCATGAATGAGGTGCTAATTTCAAAATAGGTCGATTTAACTACCATTGGGTTTTAATCTAATTGTCATGGTTGGAATCTTTGAACTCATAATAGAAGGCTAAAAACCATGGTTATCGCCTATTTCTAATGTGCAATTATTTATAGTTGTATCTCTTAGATATGATTTAGTAAAGTTCTTAACATATAATTGGTTTATTTTATTTTCTTCCTTCTTACTAACTTATAAATTTGTGTAATTTCTTTGAACTGAGAAAATGTCTGTATCATTTAGATACGCCTTTTATAATTGAGATTTTTGGTGTCCATTAAATGCTCCTAAACCAGTGTTTTCATCCAATGTAAATCATAAGAAAATTAGTCTTTGTGCATTGAGATGCCCTACACCCCATGGCATCTAGGCCACAAGAATTATTCGAGAGGATCGAAGACCCCCCTCTTTTTCCTGTGCTACTGCCATGGGCATGGGGCCAGCCTCCCTTAAGAGATAATTGTAATTTCTTCCTCAATGAATGCAGAGTATCCAATTTGGATGACAGTCTTGGGTTTGTTCCTTCTCTATTTGCATTCCAAAGGAAAAGAAGTTTGACTTCGATGATAGTCTCTCTTGAAAGTATATGAACACATCTAATGCTGCTACATAGCAATGTTTTACATCTAGAGAAATGAAGTTCAAAGAAACAAGTGTTGCCCTTCTTTATAAACGCTGAAGAGAACTGCTTGAGGAATACACTCACTTGTTTGAGTTCTTCCATTGATTTACATTTAATATATAAAGCCAGTTTCAGTCATGTGAGAGAAGATTACAGTAAAGGAAAATTACAGATTTGCATAAGCGGTAGATTCCTAAAAAGGAGTAAACAATCTACAGTAATGGGTGAGTGCTGAGAATGGCAAGATAGCTCACGTAAACTTGCCATTCTTAGTAGAAACATTTAATACTCCTCACGAGCTGAGGGCGGCAGAGCGGACATTGGGTTTGAATGCAAAGTGCTATAACGAGGAGCAGGTAAAGCTTTGGTGAAGACTTCGACATGTTGATGAAGAGTGGACACAAAGCAAATACACAAATCACCACGAGCAATATAATCTCAAAAAAATTGATAATCAATTTCAATGTATTTGATACGAGCATGAAACACCAGATTAGCAGCCAGGTAGGTAGCATTCACATTGTGACAAAGTAGGCGAGTAGGGATGGAAGAGAAATACTAACTTCGCATAGAATGCAACGAATCCAAGTTGTATCAACAATAGCCACTGTAAGCGCACGATGTTCGGCCTCTGCATTGGAGAGTGAAACAGTGGGTAGTTTCTTGCTCCCCTAGGAAACAAGGTTGAATCCGAGGTAAACACAGTAACCGCTCTTGGATTTTCAATCATCAGGATTGAGTAGCTAGTCGGCATTAGAATAAGCATTCAAAGCTAGAGAATGGATGAAAAGAGAGGTCATAAGACAAAGTGTCCTTGCGATAATGAAGGATCCGTTTGACAGCAACAAGATGAAGAGAGGTCGGACGATGCATAAACTGCCAGGCTTGGTTGACTCTATAGGTGAGATCAGGCCGATCATTGTGAGGTATTGAAGGGCACCAACAAAAAGGCTTACTAAAGGATTAGCAAGAGGGTCACCATTAAAAGAAGAGAGCTTGGCGCGCGAAAAGAAAGGGTTGGAGGAAGGTTTGGCACCAACCACGTTGAAAGTCCGTGATGATGAAGACCGAAGAAGTTTGATAAAGACATTCAAAGCGTTGCCTTTGTCTCACTCATAGGATAATAAGTGAACTAGATACCTTCTACCTTAGGGGGAAATTGAGTTAGAATCATTCTATGTACCTTAAATGACTAGATACAAGCTTTCAAGGGCATACGAAGAGTTAGAAATGTAAAACAACTCTTGTTTGTTGTACGGGCCATAAGTCATTGACTGTTACTCTGATTTGGGTCCATAATATATGAACATTGAAGCCTTTGAAAATATCTACAACTTTTGTGAAGGAAGTTTTGGCCAATTCAAGGTCCACCGATCGACCGCTCTTGAGACCGGTCGACCGCTCATGAGAAAAAAAATGTATAGCTTAAAAATCCAATGAGTGGACTTTCAAAGGGGTCCACTAGTGGACCGGTCAACCCCTATTGAGCCCAATCGACCCCTTCACGTGTTTTTGGACTCCTACCTTGATTCTAACTCTTCTAGTGACCCTATATAAGTTGGGTTTGATCCCCATTCGACCCTACAGAGTTTGAGAGAGTTTCTAATTAAAGGATATTTTGGGTTTCCCAAACCCATTCTCCTCTCCTCTTCCACGCTAGAGTATGTAAGACTTTGTTTGATCATTCTTGGTTGTTATTCCATTGTCGGAATTTAAACTAGGGTTTTCTTAATCAACCATCAACCCGTTCATATTAAGAACAACTTGGTCGGAGTAATCCGAAGCCTTTGCGAAGGACATCAATCTGAGGAGGATCATGATTGTTTGGATGGAGGAATCCTGAGCTGTCATTGACGGAGATCGATCGGAAGATCATGGATGTGGAGACACAAAGAGAACAACAGGCTACTGCGGTAGATTGAGAGTCTTGCAAGATTGTGATTGCTTTCTGTGGCGTGGATGACTGAATAGTGAGGACCGTAGTGTCGAGTCCGGTTAAGTACAGTTCAAGTCTTTTAAGTATTTGTTTACTTTGTCTTAGTGATATCTCTTTGCTGGACTAGGTCCCGTGGTTTTTCCCGGAAGGGTTTCCATGTAAAAACTCCTTGTGTTGTGGTTTGCTTGTCTTCTTTATTTCCACATTTTATTGTTCATCCTCCCTTAGTTAATAATTTGATTTCATAAATTAAAAAGGGTAAATAAACTTATAGGGAGGCCTAGTCACCCCCTTGGGTTTGTGAGTTCTCAACTTGAAAATATTTATTTTTAGGGTTCACCGGATTTTTTTCAATTGGTATCAGAGTGGGTTCACTAATTTATTAGTGCGATCTGATCTTTATATTAGGTGAATATGAATCTCCAAAGAGAGGGAGGATCCATCTCTTGTGCCCCATTTTTTTATAGGAACAATTATGCCTATTGGAAAGCTCGTATGAGAGTCTTTCTAAAATCCTTGGATGAGAGAGTATGGATCTCCATCGAACAAGGTTAGACCCTTCCAACAATGACCATAGATAACTAGACCATCCCCAAACCTTCTGCTAATTGGACCAATATAGAACTTGAAAGTTGTAGATGGAATATTAAAGGTCTAAATGCAATCTTCACTGTTGTCACCCTCAAAGAATTTCGGCGTATTTCTAAATGTGACACTTCGAAAAATGCATGAGTCGTTCTTAAACTTACCCATGAAGGGAATACAACAATCAAGATCTCCAAACTTCAAATGCTTACTTCTAAATTTGAAAATCCGAGAATGAATGATAATGAAACTTTTGATGGATTTTATATTGATCCGAGTGACATTGTTAGAAAGATCTTGAGATCTCTGTTTGAGAGATTTAGATCGAAGGTTACCGTCATCGAAGATAACAAAAATATTGATGTTCTCAAAATTGAAGAGTTGGTTGGTTTTCTCTAAACCTATGAGTTGAATTTGCACCCATCTAAGAAACCAAAATCGATTGCCTTGAAATCTGTCAAGGAATCCATAGATGGTTCAGATAGTGACTTTGAGGTTGATGAAGAAGAGTTGGCTATGTTTGCAAAGAAATTCAAAATTTTTCTGAAAATCAATTATAGATTTAATCCGAAAGGACAAAGATCTTTTGAAAAGCCTATGTCCAAACACTATGAATATAAGAAATATCTTAAAAGTGTGAACAGTAAATCCCAAGGCGTTCAATGCTATGTATGTCAAGGCTATGACCATATTACCAAAGAATGCTCAAATAAGAAGAAATCTAAGAGCAAGGCAAGGGATGATAGTGAAATTGAATCTGAGGAATCAGATAGTTCTTCTTGTAAGAAGACTAGGAATTATATGGCCTTCACTACTTCCTTAAATGTATGGCTTAAAAATCCAGTGAATGGACTTTAGAGGGGTCGACCGTTAGTGGACCAATCGACCCCTATTGAGCCCCGTCGACCCCTCCACGTGTTTTCAGACTCCTACCTTGATTCTAACTCTTCTAGTGACCATATATATGTGAAATTATGCCTCTTTTTAATTTTAGAAAAATAGTTCTTAGGGGGCATACATCGAATCCCAAGATCTGACTAAGATTCTAATTGATTTTATTCAATGAGAGTAAAAATCACAATACCTTTGCGACTTTGAAATTTTTAAGTCAAATCCATGATAAAAGCGATACCGGCAAAACTTAACAAGTGCCAAGTCTCCTTCGCAATCCACACGTACCTTCTTTTTCTTTAAAACTTTCTCTAATGGAAGCTAATGGCCCTTCCAAAAATCCAGTTCTAGGAATCTTGAATAGAAGATCCAATCTTTTATTATAAAGAACCTTTCTTGATCCTCTTCTTGATCTACAAAACTAAGAACACAAGAGAGATTAAGAGGGGTGGAATGGGATGACCGTACACCACTAAAGGAGAGAGGGGCGTGAGGTATTTGAGGGAGGAAAAAATATTTCCAAATCTGGAAAATTCTGGAAAATAATAATTGTATCCAACACCTTAGATGTCCACCTCTTCATATGCTTTACTTGGGTTGCTTGCAACCCAAGTCTCCTCTTTCTAATCCAATTAGAATTCTCTCAATTACTTTCCTATTTGGTTTCTCCTTTAATTAATTAGAATTAATCAAAATAGAAATCAATCTTATCCATTAGTGTCCAACTAATCTTATCCTTATCCTAATCCAATTAGGATTCCTTGATTAGCAAGAAACTAATGGACTCCTTGTCCAACAAGGAATCTTTAATTAATAACTAACTAACAAACCTTATCTTATAAGGTGTCATTAATTAGAAATTAATTAAAAACATACCAAAACATAATCCTTCATGAAGTGGGTGTCCTTGGTTTTTCACATTTAATGTGATTCCACCTTTTAGAGCTTCACTATACCATATAGTGATTTTTTAGAGAAATAAATTAATTTAATAAATCATTAAATTAAATACTTTAAAAAAGTCTTTGTGTGTGAGATCTAAAGGGATCTCCTATTTCCGGTTGTGGGACCAAGTACTCAACCTTTTGGTTAAAGCATTGTTACTAGGAAACACCTTTCCTACAATCCATTAGGATTATAGAATTTTATCTATATCCCTGGTCTTCCACCATTCACAATTAATGTCCACTAACACAATGTGATTAACCTCCAGAAAATAGAGAATTACTTGCAGGTATTTATATCTCAAGATTTGTTTACAGATTAGTCCCTCCCCTTCCAATATTGTTATAAGCTTACGGGACAATATTTAATCCTGTCTTTAATCCCTGGCTTATATTGAGAACTCATTCTCTTTGATACTTTTAGTCAATCTTGGACTTGCAAAACATTTTAGAAATTCTTTAAAAGAAATAATAATAATAATTACATTTCTTTTATACAGAAAATAAATTCCTCGATAAAACCATTTCATCGATAAATACCAGCATTGGGTTTTTCAAGTCCGGTTTTGACAAGTGTCAACTCAATATTATTTACTCCGTAAGAGTAGTGGAATCCTTGTCGAGTGTACACACACTTCTTCTAGTATAGCATACATAACCCAACGAACCCGTATTTAGTCCGGTGTGTTGGACATTGACGATTGGCTACATCAAAGCTACATAGGCAAATACTAGAGAAGATGTCGACCTCTCAGGTTAAGGACAATCTGTCAAATGGACTATCCTAAATATAAAGACAGTATATTTCTAAGGGTATCCACTGAGAGATCCAGTTGCAATATAAGTACTTCTTACTTATATCCACATCTTAGTCAAGAGACCCTTTTCTTAGTGATTGAGATTCATCACTCTATCATATGGAACTAACAATGTGTAAGTTATTAGGAATACATTGTTCAAATGCATCCTGATTAATTTAGAACAATTTTAGGTCTACAAGGAACCGGAAAAACCATATCTCCGTAGCAATCAGTTATCAACTAATTGGATGGTTTTCCTACAATGTTACCTAAGGGACAAAGTAATCTCATCCAATGAGATACTTTTGATATATTACCCAATGTAGAAGACAATGTATGAATGTAAAATATGCATTTATTGATTTAAAAATAGATAAATACAATTCCGGAATGGCTTTATAGGCATACATGTCTAACAATAAGTTGGGTTTGATCCCCATTCGACCCTACGAAGTTTGAGAGAGTTTCTAATTAAAGGATATTTTGGGTTTCCCAAACCCATTCTCCTCTCCTCTTCCACCCTAGAGTATGTAAGATTTTGTTTGATCATTCTTGCTTGTTATTCCATTGTTGGAATTCAAACTAGGGTTTTCTTAATCAACCATCAACCCGATCTTGTTGATAACAACTTGGTCGGAGTAATACGAAGACTTTGAAAAGGAGATCGATCCGAGGAGGATTGCGGTTATTTGGTTGGAGGAATCCGGAGCCGCCATGATGGAGATCGATCATAAGATCGTGGATGTGGAGACATAAAAAGAAGAACAAGCCACTACGGTAGATTACGAGTCTTGCGAGATCGTGATTGCTTTCTGAGGCGTGGAGGACTGAGTACTGAGGATTGTAGTGTCGAGTCCGTTTGAGTACAGTCAAATCTTGTAAGTATTTGTTTACTTTGTCTTAGTGATATCTCTTTGCTGGACTAAGTCCCGTGGTTTTTCCCGGAAGGGTTTCTACGTAAAAACTCATTGTGTTGTGGTTTGCTTGTCTCCTTTATTTCCGCATTTTATTATTCATCCTCCCTTTGTTAATAATTTGATTGCATAAATTAAAAAGGGTAGATAGACTTGTAAGGAGACCTAGCCACCCCCTTGGGTTTGTGAGTTCTCAACCTAAAAATATTATTTTTGGAGTTCACCAGATTTTTCAGTTTATTTAATCAACCATCAACCTGTTCTTGTTAAGAGCAATTGGCTGGTGTAATCCGGAGCCGTTATTGATAGAGATCGATCGAGAGATCGTGGTTGCAGAGACATAAGAGAAGAACAGACTGCTGCGGTAGATTGCCAGTCTTGTGAGATCGCGATTTCTTTTCGAGGCGTGGGAGACTGAGTTTTGAGGATCGTAGTGTCAAGTCTAGTTGAGTACATTTCGAGTCTTCTAAGTATTTGGTACTTTGTCTTAGTGATATCACTTGCTGGACTAGGTCTCGTGATTTTTCCCGGAAGGGTTTCCAAGTAAAAAACTTTTTGTGTTGTAGTTTGCTTGTCTTCTTTATTTCCGCACTTTAATGTTCATCCTCCCTTAGTTAATAATTTGTTAGCAGAATTTAAAAGGTTAGATAGACTTGTAAGTAGACCTAGCCACCCCCCTTGGGTTTGTGAGTTTTCAACCCTAAAAATTTGATTTTTGAGGTTCACTCGATTTTTTTAGAGGTCAATAAAACCAATATAAAGGAATGGACAAGAGATGAAAAAGAACCCGTAAGGATTATGTCATTAATATAGAGTAGAGGCACTAGTGATCCCTGCTGATCATGACGGGTGAACATGGAGGAGTCGACACAGCTACAAGAGAATCCATGTTGTAAAAGGAAGCTACTGACTAGTGAAACCATGCGCGGGGGCCTGTTTGAGACCGTATAAGGCTTTATGAAGCTTGCAGAAATGATAAGGATGACCATTATCAGCCAGGTGGTTGAGACATGTAGATTTCTTCAACAAGATGGCCATAGAGAAGACATTCCGGACATCAAGTTGGCGAATGACCCAATGCTTAGATACAACAACAGAGAGAACAATAGGATGGTTGTAGGTTTGACTACCGGATTGAAGGTTTCATCGTAATCCAAGCCATGGCGTTGGTTTAAGCCTTTAGCTACAAGCCGTGCGCCTTGTAACGTTCAGCAGAGTCATTCGCATGGTGTTTAATGCAATGGACCCACTTCCAATCTACAATATTGTGATGCGATGGAGAAGGCACTAAGGACGAAGTACCATTCTTGAGGATCGAATTGAACTCCTCCACCATTGCTCTTCACGCCAAAATGGAAGTTTGGAAGCCTGAGGATTGGGCTCAAATGCAGCTTGACTTTACACCAGTAAATGGACTTATTTTGGGCCAAAAATACAAGCCTCATATGGGCTAAAGTGTGGCCCATAACAGCAACATATGGGATGGACAGTTTTGAGGGAAATCTCTCTTCATCTTCTTTCTTTGAATATCTAGTTTTTTTGTGGCAAGATCTTTGACTACCTAGTTTTTTGTGCCAAGTTTATTTTTAAGACTTTATTTATGATTGTATGTTTCCAATGTCTCTTTTTTTGTCAAATATGTAAGGTCCCAATGTATCAAGGACTTAAGTATTATTGTGTCAAAGTATGGTTCCAATGTTTCTTTTCAAACCCAAAGGATTGTAAGGCTATATAAGGAGGGGACATGGAGCATTCTGATTTTCTAATTTTCTAAGTGTTATTTGAATAGAAAGGAAGGATATTCTTTGGTTCACCCTTGGTTCCAATTTGGTTCCATATCTGGATTTGTTTTTTTATCTCTTCTTTTCCAACCAAAAAATCTTCGTTTTCTCTCTAACTAAGTCCGGCATTAGGGTGTATTGTAACGACCCGGAATTTTAATATAATAAAATTATGTGTTTATTGGTCCTTAATGAAGGTTAATTAGTTAATTATTTGTTAAATTAATAAGAAGGGGATTTTGCTCAGGGTTGAAGTGCACCGAGGAAATCTCAGTATCGTTTGGCGAAAATCGCACACAGTGTGCTGGTCGACTGCCGGGACACACCCCTACCGTATCGGTTCCGTCAAGTATCATTTCGCGGGACCGCGGGGCCATTATGTGTGATAAAATTGAGAAAAACGGGAAATTTTCATATTTCCAGAAATTAAGTGGGACCCAATATCTGTTGGAGATCCTAATAGAAATCCGTACGGTTAGGACTAATGCGTGTCGGTTGGCCGTGGGGACTAATGTCTGTCGTCACGGCAGTTAGTTATCTCAAACGAAGAAACGGCGGCCTGTTTTGTGTTCGAAATCAGGAAATTAGTGGGTTTTGCAATTTTCTTCTGGACTAAAGTGTAGCTATCAAAACTCAGTATTTTTCCCCGAAATTTTTACAGTAGGTGTCGGACTGCCCCAAGTTCTGTCACCTAAAGTTTCGTCAAAATCGGATGTCATTAAGTAGGATTACGGAGGTTGTATATGCGAGAAAATACGGAATAATAGTCAAATCGTCAACTCGTTGACTTGGTCAACGGGGACCATTAATAGTGGTCATGTGCATGGCACATGACCCTTGCATTATAAATAGGGGACAGCCCTTTTAATCTCACGGTTTTGCAACAGTGGGAAAATTCTGCCACAGCAGATTTTAGAGAGAGAAAGTGAGGAGAGAGAAAGGAAGAGAGAGAAAGAGGAGAGAGAAAGAAGAGAGAAGTGGGTCCTTGAGGTTTTTCGACGTCCCCGACGGGTTGGCGGTGTCCGATTTTCTCTCCGGTGTCTCGTTTTGCGTGTAGAGAGAGAGAGAGAAAGGTAGAGAGAGAAAGTGGAGAGAGAAAGTTGCATGCGCTCTACCCGGGGTTGATCGTCGTTGGGAACGCGTTGGTGACATCTGTTTTTGCCTACGAGGCCTCGAAACGCGTGAAACAGTAAAACCCCTATCTTTTCTTCTCTTTTTTCCGCTTATTTTGCTATATTATTTCATGTGATGTATATGCATGTCTTTTGACGTGAATGAAAAAGGGGCGGAACCCCTATGTGATGTTGTGATTTTATGTGGTCCCTCAGGGAGCCCAGATCGGGTCCCGGGTAAATTGTATCGTCACCCTAGGGTGACGAAAAGTTGTTTTGCATGTCTTGTAAGGCTATGGAGACATCCATTAGTCTGAAAACACTCCTTAACGGGACGGTGTGTTACCGGAGTTGGTTCACGGGCGCGAGGCCCAAGTATTTCAGTTAATCAAGCGAGGCTTGGGTTAACTGAGGTTAACCTGTGGTTAGAAAATCTAACCAGGGTTCAGTATAGTCCGTGGTTCCTCTTTGACTAGGTCAGGAGAGACGGTGCCTAGTAAGGCCCGGGGTTCCTCCGTGACTGATAGTCGAGAGATGTCGGTCTGTTTGTCTAGGTCGTCCGTGGTGCCTCTTAGACTATGTCAGGAGTGGCGGTGTCCTGCATGGCCCGTGGTTCCTCCGTGACTGGTAGTCAGGAGATGTCGGAGTCCTACGGAGTTTAAAATGGCTAAACATCAGATAGTGTATAGTCCGGGGTTCCTCTCTGGGTGGGTTAGAAGATGTCGGCACCGTGTCTATCGGGGTCCCTTCTTGGTGGAACGTCAGGAGATGTCGGCATTGGTATAGATGTCGGGGTTCCTCCATAGACTAGCCAGAAGATGACGGTAGGCAAGTTGGTCGGGGTTCCTTCATAACTGATACCCAGGGCGATGGCGGCGAATACACGGTAGATGTGGCCAGTCAATTGAATGGAAAAATGTTCTTATTGGGTGAATGCCCATGTTGTGTGTAAGCTTCGGATACGAAGTAGTCTGAGTTGGTATACTCAGAGTTGGTGTATTTGTTTGAGTTGGTGGACTCATAGTTCGGTATGGAATCGTCGGATTCCAGGTGAGTTGGGTTGGTATACCCAAGGTTTTGTCATGTTCGGGTGAAAGCCGGAACAGCGTGTGTGAGTCTAAATGACTCAATGTATTATGGTTATGATTTAGAGACTTTAAGCTAAACATTTGTGGGCTGTGGCCAATTAATAGAGTCTTAGGACTCGAAATGAAACATGATTGATGATCGAAACGATAATTTGGTAATATAATACATTCATAACTGAACCTCATAATTAGAAAGTAATGTGAGGTCGGGAACCTCTGTTAGGGTGACGTAACCCTAAGTGACCTTGGGTCACAATTTATTATATACTGTTCTATTTTACTGTAACATGCAAATTGAACTGCTTATTATATCATTATTGATGCGTGTTATTATGTGGAAAATAGTTTAGAAGGATTGTGGTTTTATTGGGCTTCATAGCTCACTGACTTTTTGTGTAAGCAGATCTTGGAGCTGCTGACCAGTAAGTGAAAAATCTATCTGGATATTTTGGAAGCTTGTACAAGTTGTACCTGGCGTGATAGAGACGCCTACTTTTGTAAAACAAACTTGATGTAAATAATACAGGTATATGGTTTGTATGATGGCTATTGTGATGACATGTATTATTTGCTTTTTGGGAGCATCTGATAAATGTTTAAATTTCCCGCATTTTTGCGGGTAAAGTCTTCCGCTTGTATGATTTGACGAACGGACACGCGTCTCGGAACTTGATTCCCTAGGCGCGGGTTCGGGGCGTCACATGTTTAGTAGATGGAGAGGCTGGAATAGGATAGAAGAGTTGATCGGGTGCAGAGGTCCTCAACACAAAAACCCCAAGGAAGAAACGTAAATGAGCAATAATTTTCCTTGGTAAATGAAGCAACGGAAAGAAGATTCTTAGTGAGGAACTTGAAGAACATATTTTAAGTGAAAGTTGGAAGATGGGGTAGAGAGATGATAATAACCAATATGAGAGATGGGAGCATCATTACTATTGCCAAAAATGACACAGTCACTGCCAAAGTAGTCTGACACATTCTGGAAGATAAGTGTCGGGTGTCATGTGACTTGTTGCTCCGGTGTCCGGGTACTAGTCAGAGTCATAATACTAAGGCAAGGACATGGTGACAAATGACTTGTGAAGAAGATCTTCTTGATATGTGTGACTGAAGTGTTGGCGGCAAGTTATTGCGGAATGACCATGTTGAGAGCAGATCTTGCAAGAGATAGAAGGGCGGTTGGGGTATGGACCAACGTGAGATGAGGGAGAAGCACTAGCAGACCAGGAGATGGAGGACGGTGGGAAGCTTAGGCATCATAGCATGGCCTGTTGGAGCAGTTGTGGATGGATCCACGTCCATGGTTTTGCTAAGGGCAGCCTCAACCACAGCCTCTATGATGAGAGGAGGACTACAAGTGCTGACTGAGGAGAGCCATGGAGCTATTTGCATCAGCTGGAGAATTGGAGTGAAACTGAAGAAGACACTCTCCATGAGTAAGGAGACGAGCACGTAATAGTGTAATACTGAAAATGAGATGGGTTCCACACGGTTAGTGAGGTCTGTGATAAATGATTCATAGTCAGAGGATAAACTTCCCAAGGCGCTCATCACCAAATCACATTCTGAAACACGATCTTGAACAACAACCAAGGCATCGGCTGTGGTCATTAATTTGTTGAGAAAATCAGTCATAGAAAGATATCCCTTGCAAAGGGTTTGAAGTTGGAGGAAAAGGTGCATCATCTTCGCTTGACATTGCTGCGTGAAGGTGTAGGCTAGAACGTCCCAGATTTCACGGGAGCTCGCGAGACCAACAGTTTTAGCAAGATCGCCCTCAGTGAGAGTGGCATTTAAGCAACTCATGACATATATGTCATGTCTATCCCAAGTTTTGAAAGAGGGATTTACTGAATCATCTCCAAGATGTGTAGGTGGACGGAGACTGAGCCATCCACGAACTGATATAGGTTTTGGGTATTAGCAAGATCACCCTCGGTGAGAATGGCATTTAAGCAACTCATGACATATATGTCATGTTGATCCCAAGTGGTGAAGGATGGATTTACTGAATCGTCTCTAAGATGTGTAGGTGGAGCGGAGACTGAGCCATCCACAAACTGATATAGGTTTCGGGAGATTAAAATTGGATAAACTTGACTTTTCTAAACAAGGCAGTTCAGTGCATCGAGTTTGATAGAGATGAACTGGGCAATATTGTCAATATTATATGAGAGGTAGGGAGAGGGGTAGGGATCATAGAGACAAGGATGACGCTAGAGGAAGCAGTGATGGGGGAAGATATCTCAGTAGCTGGGATGTCTTTGGGAGAAGAAGAGGCCATGGAACCAAATAGAAGAAAGGAATGAATTGATAGAAAAAAAAATCACAGCTTTGATACCATAAACAATGAAGGGAACTGCTAGAGGAAGACACTCATTTGATTGAGTTCTTCTATTGATTTACATTCAGTATATAAATCCAGTTATACTCATGTGAGGAAAGATTACAGTAAACGAAAAATACAGATTTGAACAGGCTATTGTTTCCGAGAATGGGAAAGTGCTGAGAATGACAAGATAGCTCACATAATATTGCCATTCTTAGTAGAAATGTCTAATACTTTAGACATACCATTGTGAATCTCCTGTCACCCATGAAGGAAAACTTCCTGATAGTTCATTGTAAGACAAATCACTGCATTCAAAAAATTTAAGGAGTCAATTATACATGTTATATATATATATAGTAAAGAAAAGAATGACAATACAATATAAGATAGCCTTTATCAAATAGATGGTGGTACACATCCAAGAGATCTTGATCTACCGTTTGATGGGGTCTCACTATTTAGAAGGCTACAAAACACTAAATCAGATTATCCTACAATTTTATCTATTGCATTCTTTTAGACACTCATTATAATTTAATTATATAGACCAGCTACAATCACTTGATTTGGTTAATTTGACCAAAATTTGGTATTCTCTATCTAATATAAATATATTAGGACGTACATATTGAGAAGTGTTAGGCTTTTTTGGGAAGGAAGGGTACCGGACAGGCTATTGTTCCCGAGAAACCTGATCATTGTAGCAACAAAAGAGAATAAAATAAAACAAAAAATAATGTTAATTCAACGGAATGCATTAAGATTTTCATGAAAGAACAAACAGGAGCTTATTCGTTGCTTACAAGGAGGAGAGAGAACTCAAATTGAACAGAGAGCTTGGAATTAGGCCACTTAAGTTGTTGAAGCTCAAATCCCTACAGAAGTTGATAAACAGAAAAATACAGATGGAGCCAAAATAAATAAATAAAATACTAACGCGTACAATGATTTTGGTATCTGAGCCCAAAATATTTATAATATCTGTAGAGAAAAGTTATAACTTACAATTGTCTTAATTTTTGGTACTCTCCAATACTCGATGGAATACTACCAGAAATTAAACTATTTCTTAAATTTCTGTACAATACAAGGGGTAGAAGTCAGTGGATATGAATATAAAAAAGAAAAGAAGTTAGAAAGACGTGTTATTGCATGGATCAGGAATGTCTTATCTTACAAGAAATTTAAGTCCTTCATATTCTTAATGAACTCCAATGATGAGCTAACAGTAGATAATTCACTTATTTGCCTATACAAGTGTATACGATAGTCAGTGAAACAAGTTCGGTAACACAACAAATGTTGGAGATTAAAATCAATGGGAAAGGGAAACTCACAAATTGGTCATTGAAGTTAATCTAGAAAAACTGGATGGTATTGGACCTTCGAAAGAGTTCCCATTTAATCTCCTGCATAAACATTGTGTCTTATCATGGAAAACCAAATCTCTTTCTTGGAAAATCATAGTCATGAAGAAAAAATTACATTCAAGAAAGAATTAGGGTCACTATCATAGTCATTAAGAAAAAACTACATTCAGGCAAGAGTTAGGACAAAATAAAATTAACAAAGTATCCCATAACAAGTGAAATTTTAGCTTACAAAGTCGTAAGCTTTATCCAGTTACCGATGAAGTCTGGTATCTTGCCTGTGAATTGATTGTCTGAAGCCACCCTGGAACCCAACGAGACTATTCAGAGTAAACTGAGGTAGATTAAATTTATGAATTGACAAAAGTGAATAAATAAATAGATTTGATCATGATCACAAGGTCTTACAGGATTTTCATGTTTTGTAGCTTAGCAAATGTTGAAGGAATTTCACCACTCACTCTAGCACTGTCTATGTAACTGGTGAATTGAAAATAGGTCAGAGTTTAACAAATCATTAATTCAAGTGGCTGCAAGACAATAATCTTGCTACTATTGTTACTAATTAGTGGGTTTCACCGATTTTATGGTCCTGATTGTGCTTCTGGATCGGATTAAGTCAAGATACCTATTTGCCCTAGACGAGCCTGAGCACAAGAAGCGCTTGACTAGCAGATTCAAAGCTCAGAGCCTCAAACTCGTGATGAGCCTAGACATAAAATACGAGTCTCGGCTGAGATGAGTATGGCCTAGTTGGCCCAAATGAACTCCTTCACACCCACAAGCAAACGATAAATTTAGAACTTACAGTTGTTCAAGATTGACTAAATTTCCAAGTTCTCCAGGGAGTGTTCCAGAGAAGTTATTTGTACCTAAAAACCTGAACAAACAAAAGAAGAAGAAGACAATATTTTCAATTTAAAAAGGGGGGGGGGGGGTTTGAAAATTCCATTACCACATTATCCATGCTTAGCATAACAGTATTCTTAGTTGGTCTCATTATTTTGAGAATACTTTAAAATGTTATATCTCTTCAAGTGTAAGCGTAATAACACTTCTAAAAATCAACATCACAAACTATTGCTGAATAAGAGAGCTCCTGTGGACCAAGAATAAGAAGCTTAATTTTGAACAATGAATTGTACAACACCATACATCTATGAGCAAATTGTCTAGATTTATAGTATTCTAAGTGCGAATTACATGAGACAAGTAAGTGGAGTGCCAAGGTTCCTGAAAGGAACCATAAATTATGGCTTACAAACTCAGGGAACAAGACCTATTATAGGATATTATAGTGACATTCATAAGGCATCTGAGAAGGTGATTCTAGTCTACAAAGTGAATTCTTACTTACATTAGGATGGGATGATGTTGGTTTTCATCCAAACAACATTTCTTGCATTATCATCCATGGAGTTGGAGCACAATGCCATGTCTCATGATGGTAAGAATACTATGGTTGACTTGAGGCAGTTAATGAGACATGCACCACTGAGAAGAATTGTTCAATGAGATCATTACTGAACTAAAGTGAGTAATTTAAATGAAGTCCACTCTTTTCATTAAAGATATGAAGTTCAAAATTCAAAGAAACCAAATGTGCAAGAGTTGAAAGTCTCTAATAGGTTAGAGAAAAATTGCATAAAACTTTTTCATGCTTAGGAGAAAAATCATAATTTTTCTCTACCAATGATCTCTCATGTATTAATGATTTTAAGGAAGGAATAAAATATTACTCAAGAGCTCTCCAAGTGTAATGCCTCCTAGAAGTCCAAACAACTCCTCTTGAATCTCTCTCAACAACATCAAGGTAGAAGGATGGCGATGTAGCACAAACACATTTAGGGGCCGTTTGGATGTACAATTTTTATTTTCTATTTCAAAAATTAGAAACAACTTTTTGTTTTCAAATTTTGTACTAGGAAACATGTTTTGCATCACTAATTGTTACTTGTTTTAAAAAGGAAAAAGCGGAAAAGACGTTTGGTAAATATGATAAATATAATAATTTGGATAAACCATTGCAATCCATGGTGGTAGGTGGTGGTGATGGGTGGTAGGTGGTGGTGGGTGGTGGGTGGTGGGTGGTGGGTGGTGGGTGGTGCTGTGGTGGTGATAGTTGTGGGTGGTGGGGATAGTGATTGTGGCGGTGGTGGGTGGGTGGTGGTAGTGGGTGGCGGTGGTGTTGGATGGTGGCGGTGGTGGTGTTGGTGGGGGTGGTGTTGGTGGGTGAGTGGGGGTTGGGTGGTGTTGGTGGGGGTGGTGTTGGTGGGTGAGTGGGGGTTGGGTGGTGATGGTGGGGGATGGTGGTGAGGGGGTGGTGGGTCATAGGTGGTGGGTGGTGGTGCAGTGGTGGTGATAGTCGTGAGTGGTAGGTGGTGGGGGTAGTGGCTGGGACGATGGTGGGTGGATGGGTGGGTGGTGGTAGTGGGTGTAGTGGTGGGTGGTGGTAACGGGTGGTGGGGGTGGTGGTGGGCGGATTCGTGGGGGTGGTGTTGGTAGGTGGGGGTTGGATGGTGGTGGTGGGGAATGGTGGTGAAGGGGTGGTAGGTCATGGGTGGTTTTGGTGGTGAGTGGTGGTGGTGGTGGTGGTTAGGGTGTTGTGAGTGGGGGCTGATGGGTGGTGGGGGTGTTGGTGGCAGGTGGTGGTGGTCATGGGTGGATTTGGTGATGGGTGGGGTGGGGTGAGGTGCAGGGGTTGAAAGTATGCCTCTTTTTAATTTTAGAAAAACAATTCTTGGGGGGCATACATCGAATCCCAAGATCTGATTAAGATTTTAATTGATTTTATTCAATGAGAGTAAAAATCACAATACCTTTACGACTTTGAAATTGTTAAGTCAAATCCACGATAAAAGCTATACCGGCAAAACTTCACAAGTGCCAAGTCTCTTTCGCAATCCACACGGACCTTCTTTTTCTTTAAAGCTTTCTATAATGGAAGCTAATGGCCCTTCCAAAAATCCAGCTCTAGAAATCTTGAATAAAAGTCCAATCTTTATCTTCAAGAAAGCTTGATGTTCTTCTTCTTGGAATTCTTAACTTGGAACACAAGAGAAGAGAAAAAGGGGAAAGGGAGAGATGACCGTACACCTTGAGAAAGGGAGTGAGGGGTGTGAGATTGAGGGGAGAGAGGGATTTCCAAACTCTGGAAATTTTTAGAATGCCCAAAGATGTGGACGTCCACCCCTTTAAATAGGCTAGGCTTGGGTTGTTTGCAACCCAAGAGTCCTCTTTCTAATCCAATTAGAAATCCTCAATTATTTTCCTATTTGGTTTCTCCTTTAATTAATTAGGATTAATCAAAATAGAAATTAATCTTATCCATTAGTATCCAACAAATCTTATCCTTATCCTAATCCAATTAGGGTTCCTTGATTAGCAAGAAACTAATAGACTCCTTGTCCAACAAGGAATCTTTAATTAGTGACTAACTCTAACCAGGGGCGGAGCTAGGAATTTTTCATTGGAGGGGCCAAAATACATGTATAAAAAAAATTTGATTTGTGGGTATGGAATTTGGGGGTTCAGGGGCATAGCCCACGAGAAATTTTTTTTTGGGGTTGTTTTTTTATTTTGAGATTTTTTTTCCCCAGTAATGCCTTTGAGGTCGCCACGTGTCCCTATTAATACCCCTTCATTGTGGTTAAGATTCACCCACTATCCTTGGTTTTAAAAAAAATATATCAAATTTCTTTTTGAACCCTAGTTTAAAATTCACTAACCCCTAAGGTTAAAATTATTTAAATATTTTTTTTCTAAAAACCAAGGATAAGTAGGTGAACCTTGAGATTGAGAGAATTTTAACTATAGTTAAGGGGTGTCAATAGGGACATGTGGCAATCTCAAGGCCATAAGGGGACTCCATTGGGGGCCCACTATATATATGACAAAAAAAATTGGGGGGGCCACTATATCATTTAGGACAAAAAAGTTGGGGGGGCCAAGTATAGTAAAACAAATTTTTTTTAATAGAGGGGCCCACTATTCATACTAGTGTAGTATGGATTTACAAAAATTTTGGGGGAGCCATGGCCCCTCCCCCCCCCCCCCCCCCCCCCTCGGCTCCGCCCCTGACTCTAACTAACTAACTAACCTTATCCAAGAAGTAGTCAGTTATTAGAAACTAATTAAACAATAATAATTATTATTATTATTACCTCCTAGAAGTGGGCGTCCCACCCTAGGTGGGCCCCACCCCAAACATGCCCCCATGGGTTCTTAACCCTTTTGGTCATCATTTTTGATCTTCTATCAAATTCCCCAATGGGTCCTACCCATTTGGTTTTTCACATTTAATGTGATTCCACATTTTAGAGCTTTACTATACCATATAGTGATTTCAAAGAGAAATTAATTAATTTAATAAATTATTAAATTAAATACTTTAAGAAAGTCCTTGTGTGTGGGATCTAAAGGGATCTCCTATTTCCGGTTGTGGGGACCAAGTACTCAACCTTTTGGTTAAAGCATTGTTATTAGGAAACACCTTTCCTATACACCATTAGGATTATAGAATTTTATCTATATCCCTGGACTTCCACCAATCACAATTAATGTCCATTAACACAATGTGATTAAGCTCCAGAAAATAGAGAATTACTTGCAGGTATTTCTATCTCAAGATTTGTTTATAGATTAGTCCTTCCACTTCCAATATTGTTATAAGCTTACGGGACAATATCGAATACTGTCTTTAATCCCTGGCTTATATTGAGAACCCATTCTCTTTGATACTTTTAATCAAACTTGGACTTTCAAAACATTTTAGAAATTCTTTAAAAGAAATAATAAT
The DNA here is from genome assembly GCA_015143295.1 of Tetracentron sinense. NCBI lineage: Eukaryota > Viridiplantae > Streptophyta > Magnoliopsida > Trochodendrales > Trochodendraceae > Tetracentron > Tetracentron sinense. The sequence goes on along the minus strand of CM026553.1, from coordinate 29,092,732 downwards.
AATAACATTTCTTTTATACAGAAAATAAATTCCTCGATAAAACCATTTCATCGATAAATACCAGCGCTGGGTTTTTCAAGTCCGGTTTTGATAGTATCAACTCAATATTATTTACTCTGTAAGAGTAGTGGAATCCTTATCGAGCGTACACACACTTCTTCCAGTACAGCGTACATAACCTAACGAGCCCGTATTTTAGTCCGGTGTGTTGGACATTGACGATTGGCTACATCAAAGCTATATAGGCAAATACTAGAGAAGATGTCGACCTCTCAAGTTAAGGACAATCTGTCAAATGGACTACCCTAAATACAAAGACAGTATATTTCTAAGGGTATCCACTGAGCGATCCAGTTGCAATATAAGTACTTCTTACTTATATCCACATCTTTGTCAAGAGATCCTTCTCTCAGTGATTGAGATTCATCACTCGATCATATGGAACTAACAATGTGTAAGTTATTCGGAATACATTGTCTAGATGCATCCTGATTAACTTAGAACAATTTTAGGTCTACAAGGAACAGGAAAAACCATATGTCCTTAGCAATCAGTTATCAACTAATTGGATGGTTTTCCTTCAATGTTACCTAAGGGACAAAGTAGTCTCATCAAATGAGATACTTTAGATATATTACCCAATGTGTGAATGTGAAATATGCATTTATTGATTTAAAAATAGATAAATACAATTCCGGAATGGCTTTGTGGGCATACATGTCTAATAGGGGTGGGGTTCGGTGGTGGTGGATGGTAGTGGTTCATGGGTGGTTTTTGGGGTGGATGGTGGCTGGGAGTGTGGAATGTTCCATATTTTGTACTTTTGTTTTTTATTTTTGAAAATAGAGGTTAACAAAAAATTTCGGTTACATTGATTTTCAAATGCTTTGTTACTAATTTTTAAAACAAAAAACATAAACATGTTTAGAAAACATGTTTTGTGTAAAAAAAAAATTCAAATTTTGTTTTTAAAAATAGAAAATAGAAAGTGCAGTGCAACCAAATGGGGTCGTAGTTACTTAGTAGTCAAACAATAGGTACTATAAGTTTCATATTGATTTATACATTTATTTAAATTTTTTTTAATTCAATAGGCTTGTTATTCTCTTATATATTTATATATATTTTCCAACATGTACATTTATTTAGATTTTAACTCAATAAGCTTGTTATTTTTATATAATTTTCTTGACTAAGTTACCCTTCTTACATCTGTATAATTATTAAAACTTAAGAAGAATAACATTCTTTCAATGGCTTTTGGATAGGAAATGTGACTTAACTCAATATTGTTTGTAGAGTAAAAATCTTTTGACTAAAGGGAATAGAAAGTACATAGGGATGGTTGTAGTCACAGCCCTAGAGGAGAAGAATCTAGTTACATTCTGGACTTAGAAGGGCTGAGACTGGTAGGATTTCCAGTTACAATATAGCGCTTGTCGTGCTAAACGGGGAGCAAAACCATTGTATTTCCCATCCTAGATAGGAGACTGATATTTGTGGAAGCTGAGTGAGTAAAGTTAGCATCATATCCCATAATAGTTATCACTTTGCTCCGGAGAGTGGAATTGAGCTTTGAAGATATTCAATAAGAGGTTTTGCGTCACTTTCCAAATATATGTAAGCCCATCCTTGGAATTTGGCAAATATGTGTGTTGTCCTGGTGGCTAGGGCAACACTGCCACATGGAATGGGAATGAGTTGCTTAGCCACATGGATTGGGATGAGTTACTTGGAAACAATCCGTCCAATGTGGGTCAGAGCGACAAATCCCGCCCTAGCAAAGGCCCCTTCCATTTTGTTGGCCCCATCACAACTAAGTTTTGTCTAACTGGGAAGTGGAGGCTCCCAATCTGTTTGGAGTGGGCAGCATGAGTAGAAATTTTCTCTTTCCTATAGGACAATGTTTCAGTAATGGTATGCGATTGCCATGAGGGATGTTGCTGGCTGAATAATTCTTTGTGATACAATAGTTACCATAGGATCACATTTCACTAGTTCAGTTGAAATTGCCAAAGAGGGATACTACTCATTGAATAATTCTTTGCTAATTTAATGGATGTTGATAGTGTGGATTTGATAGGTATTTCTACTACTGATCTGGCCTAAATCCACTAAATCGGACCATACCGGTAGCTTTCAACTACAATAAGAGAAAGAAGGTTAAGGGGAAATAGGGTTGAGGATGAAGTAAGAGAGATAAGGAAAATCTTAGCAAGTAACTATTAAAGTCTCAATTCTTCAATGAGGAGGGGTCACCCCTTATTTATAGTTCTTTTGAAATTTGACAGCTCAACAAATTTAGTTAGAGTTAGAAATCAATAAGAATCTGCACATCTATAGAGACCTATATTTTATTCTTTGATATTCGTGTCGTGCATGTATGCTAGAACACCTTAAGTCGATGCTACTTGCATGCTAAAGATCTTCTTGTTTAAGTATGAATGTCATCATGCGTAAAGATAAGAAATTAGAAAAAAAAGAGAAATACAGGGATAATCGGCCAACCGAAACCCAAGCCGGTCGACCTTTCTCAGTCGAAACAAAGAAATAAAAAGGGCAGTAGCAATTCCGATTGATCAAAACCCCATTCGGCGGACCGTGCTCCCAGAACACGAAAATAGGGTAGAATAACCAAACTGGTTGACCAAAACCCCCATCTGGTCGACCAAAAGTTGTGCAATAAGGGTACATACACGATTTTCTTGCTGGAAAACGTGTGTAATTACCAAATTTTTACACCCCTCTTTAACCATAGATAAGCACTGTTAAACCATAGGAAAACCCTAAGTCAACCCCAGTCAAACCCCAGGTCAACCCTAGTCAAACCACAGGTAAACCCTAGGTCTAACCCTAGGTCCACCCTAAGTCAACCATAGGTCTAACCTTGGTTAAAGCTTAGGTTAACTCTAGTTAAATCCTAGGTGAACCCTAGCTAGCCCTAGCCTAGCCCTACTCCAACCCTAAAATAGAAAAACCTAAGGCATGAGCCCAAGGCCCATGCAACACTTACCCAAGGCCCCTAATGCCTAAAAACCCGTAGAAAAATACCCTTGGGCCCATACAGGGCCCACAAATCATAGCTAAGTCCTAGGAGGGGGCCCAAGCCCTGAAATTCAAAAAATCTCAAAATGTCGGTAATCCAATTGCCGACATTCCTTTTGTGGTAAAAACCATACCGATGGCATGAGCATTTAACTCTGGGCAGACCTTTTTCTGGAAAAATTCAGAAATAACGGTAATTATTCTACCGTCATTATCTTTTTTGCCTTGAGATGGAATGACAGTACTAGAATTACCGTCATTCCTAGAGTTTGTATTTTACGCAAAACCTACTCCCCATAGTGCATTGGCATGCCTTCTGGCCGCCCCACTCCCTCCTGTGACCTCACCCACCTACGTCTTAATCCCCTTTAGGTCCCCAAACCCTTTACCTATAAAACCAAGGTCTCCTCAACCCTTCTCCCCCATGCCAAGACCCATACAAATTTTGAAAAAATCTGGATTCCCTATGATAAAACCCCTGCTTCCCTTAATCTCAGCTTTGTTCTCCATGAAGGGCAAGAATAGGAGCATCAGAAGCTTTCAGGGTATGCTCTAGGTCCATCCCCAGTCGCATATCACCACCATGACCACCACCGCCTCGGCCAGAAGCCTTCCAACAGGGTAGGGACTGCCCCAACCCTTATTTCATTGTGTGAAAACTCTTGTGAGCCCCTGGTCCCATTCCAGGGGACTATTTTATAGTTTTAAATCATAGAATAAGGGTCCCCTTGCCTCTCCCATAGGCAAAGGGGACCCCCATGAAGTTTCCAGCACTATCCACCATTCCACACACTGAGCATGCACCTCACACGAGGAGCGAAGATCTCCCATCACCTCCCTCAGACTTCCTAAGGGACCTCAGCCCATGAGGGATTCCCTGGAAGTAGCAGGGTGCAGCACCATGGGGAAAAATTCAAATTTTGGAAAAATCCAGAAATGGCGGTAAACACAGTACCGCCATTTCTAGACTTTCCCATTTCAGTGGCTCTAGGCCTTGCATCGTGGGTCCTTGATCCATTTTATACATGGTATCCAAGGTTTCCCTACATATCTAAGCATTTTTTTAGTGTATCTTAATTTTTTTCCGTCGTATCTATCTGATACGGTTCGATACAGTAGAGAACCATATTTAATTTCATGTCATTATTGTAATTAATAATGGTAATTTAGTTAAGTTGATTATGCATTGTGTATTTAATGCTAATTAATATTTTGGGGTATTTAAAATGTATAAAGGATTAATGAAACAAAGAAACAAAGGAAAAAGTTGGGAAAAAGAGGGTGATAAAGCAAACCAGTCGACCGGAATTCCTAACTAGTCGACCGACTGGCTCTAAAACCAAACCGGGGGCTCCCTTGCAAATCCGGTCAACCAGATTTCACAACTGGTCGACCCACTGTCCCTTTTTTGAAAAATAAAAATAAAGAACAAGGGGTTTTCTTCCAAACCGGTCGGCTGATTTCAAGATTTGGGGATTTTTCCTCATAAATGTGATTTGTCAAGGGTATTTTAGGGTCTTAAAAACCCTAGCCCTATAAATAGGCTCCCATATCATGGTTAGGGTATACTAAAACCCTAAACCCTAATAGAGAGAGAGAGAGAGAGAGAGAGAGAAGAAAGAGAAACCCTAGATTTCTAAGAGTGTTCTTGCTTGTGAAGGAGGAGAAGCTTGGAAATCGCCCGGGAGCCTTCTTCAGGCGATTTGGATCATAGGGAAACGATCCCAAAGGTCGATATACCTTCTAACCTAACTATTATGATATTTTTGCATGTTTATTATGAATTATGATGTAGATTATATGATTATGCATAAATTAGTTGGTAAGGAGTGTAAATGGGGTTTTGAATGAGTATATGAGCTCTATAGAGCATGATTTAACTATTATGGTGTTGATATGATATTTAATGGCATGGATGTGTGAAATAGAGGATGAGAAATTATTGCAAAGGTGTTGGATGGATTTAATCGGGGTTTCAACCATGAATGAGGATGATAAATGGTGGTATGTGTTGAAAGAAGGGTAGTTTATGAATAAATGGTAAATTAAGTAGTTTATGGAAATGAATGAAAATTTTACATGCTTATAATCATGTTATGGAAATTATGAAATTATGATAAGATGGTATTTATGATTGTCATGATAAATCATGCCCTATGTATACTGTATGGTGATTGTCACTCGGGTAAGCCAAAACTTGGAGGAAGTCTCCCAAGTCAGGGAATTCTCTAACCATCATGGTATGGACCATGACGGAGTTTCCTAGTGGAAGATTCGAATCTAAGGGATGATCTATTCGAATATTAATCATGACACTCAAGCACAAGTTCACATGCGTGGTATGTTATAAGTCTCAAAAGTACACGCACAAGCACATAGGATTGCAAGTAACAAACATGTAGGGTTCCATCTATTGGTAAGCAGTCTAACGAAAATTATTGGTAAGCAATCGAATAACACGTATTGGTAAGCCATGTAAGATTGCATGTATTGGTAAGAAAATGACCATGTAGACTGCACTTATTGGTAAGGATATGATCATGTAGGATTGCATGAATTGGTAAGTTTACGATCTCATAAGCATATATGTATCTCACAAGGACATATGTCTCATAAGAACATAAATCTCATAGGCACAAGTATCTCATAAGTCCAAGAGTCTCACAAGTACATGATTCAAGGTGATGATATGGTATGCCCACATGCTTTTAGTAATGACCTAAAATTTTAATATAATAAAATTATGGGTTTTTAGGTCCTTAATTGAGGTTAATTAGTTATAAAGTGTTTGATAAATTTGTGGAAAGTAGGTTTTTGTTCGGGACTGATTTGTACCGATAAAACTTAAGTGTTTTTCTCTAGAAATCCCACACAGTGTACTGGTCGGTTATCAGGATTATTACCCGTCGTACCGGTTCCATCGTACATTGATTCGCAAGACCGCGGGGGCCTTGTACGTAAGAAAATCAAGAAAACCAAAAAATCCACAGATTGTCGGAGTATAGTCGGGACTTGATATTTACCGAGTGTTCCAATAGAAATCCATGAAACTCACACAACAGCATGTCGGCAGATCATATGGACGATCGTTTGTCATTTCGACTGTTCATCATCTCAAACGAAAAAATCGTAGCATGTTTTGTGTCCAAAATTAGGAAATTAGTGAGTTTTGCAGTTTTCTTTTGGACTTCATTTTTACTGATAAAACTCTATATTTTTCCTCAAAATTCACATAATAGGTGTCCGATTGTCCCTTGTTCGGTCACCTAAAATTTCATCACCATCAAACTTTGTTTAGTAGTGTAACAGAGGTCGTATATGCAAGAGATGGGAAAACTGGTCAAATGGTCAAACAGTGGTCACCACCATGACATCATCAAAGAGATGTCACCACCATGACATCACCATGATGTCATCTCCACTAAATGCCTATATAAAGAGGCATTCCTCCCCCTCATTTTCTCATGCCAGTTCACAAGTGTGGAAGCTCTGCCGAATTTTTTGGAGAGAGAAAATGAGGAGAGAAAAAGAAGAGAGAGAAAGGAAAAGGGAGGTCCCCTTGGGGTTTTTTTATGTTCCTGAGGCACTGGCGACATCCGTTTTCCTCCCCAGCCCCTCGATCAGCGTGTAGAGAGAGAAGTCTAGAGAGAGAAAGTGGAAGATAAAGAGAGAAGAGGTTCACCTAGAAGTTCTTCGACGTTCCAGATGCAACCGTGCTATCTATTTTCCTCTTCAGAGCCTCGAAAAGTGGGGTTGACAGTTTGCAAATCTGGTGAACAAGGCCCCTTTGGGCCTCTGTGGGGCTCACACTTGACCTCGCCCTTGGCCCACCAAAGGCATAGGGTGTTCCCTGGACTTCAGGCTACCCCTTGGTGGTCTCAGTTTCCATTGGTTTCCCCCTAACCGCGGTTAAACCCATGCTAACTAGGGTTAAAATTCATCACCGAATTTCGGTTTTTTTTAACTTCTGGCCTTTCTGCAATGCCCAGAGCAGGTAAGAGGCCAGTCTAGGCCCTACCATGATCCCTTAGCCCATTTGTGACCAAATCAGACCCTTAACCATGGTTAAACCCACCTGTGGGTAATATTTAACCATGGTTAAGCAGCCCAAAACCCAAAAAATTCTGAAAAATTGATCAAAAAATCATAAATATTCCCTAGATTCCAGAATGGTCCTCTGTGATCAATTTAATTATAGTTAGGGCCCTTAACCGTGGTCAAACCCCACGTTTGGTTAGCTTTTAACAATGGTTAAGCGGCCTTTATCCAGAAAAAATCTGGAAAAATACTCGAAACTTCTAAAATATTCTGAGAAGCCCAAAAATGGTCTGGTTTAATTATTTAACCATGGTTAACCCCCTTAACCATGGTGACCAACCCCCTTAACCATGGTTAAGCAATCCTTAACCACTGGGAAAAACCTGAAAAAATCTAAAAAACTCAGAAAGACTAAAAATACTACATTTTGACTTTTTAATCATGGTTAGCAACCCTAACAATCCTTAACCATCTTTTTAACCCCGGTTAGTAATCCTAACCCATGGTTAAAACTCCTTGGGCCTACCGGGCCTCATCTCTTGGCCTACCAGGCCTAACTCAGGCCTATCGTACCAGACCATACCAATCTTAACTGTGGTTAGTAACCCTAATCATAATTAGTTTGATCTAACCTTGGTTAATAATCTTAACCATAGTCAAACTTTCCCTTAGCCTACTAAGCCCAACCCTAGTCTACCGGACTTACCTTAGGCTTACTGGGCTCAAATCATGCACTTTGACCGACCCCGGTCGACAAAACCCTAGTCTACTGGATTAAGCCCATTAGCCACCCTTGGTGCACACACACACACCCTCTAGCCTTGGAACGAGCTCATATGCCAGAACTACGCTCGGTCTGATCTCACCCCAATGTGAGTACGTAGGCAACGCAACTCAGGTTCGACCCTAGTTTAACTTTTCTTTTTTAGATTATTTTTACTTTAAACACTTAGGCATTTTAAAAATTTTTGACATTAACTGGCTTAATCCTAGGGAATAGGAAACCGTTGTAAAACGGAAGCCTCGGGGTGCCTAACACCTCCCTCGGACTTAACTGAACATCTTACCGTGATCTCAAAACGCAGACCAAGACCTTATCCAAATCTTGGAGACTTATCCATTCTGAATGAATATGTAGTGATTCTAAATCTGTGAGATCTAATTAGGGTTTTCCAAAATCCGTGCTCACACCCTAGGTAAACCCTGATCAAAGCCTAGGCCTAACCCTAGTTCAAACTCAAACCCTAGACCTAACCTTAGGTAAACCCTAGTTTAACCCTAGGTAAACCCTAGTTCTGTCCCAGGGTCCAAAAACCCTAAAATCCAAGGCCCAAAACCTTATGTGGGCCCAAACAAGGGCCCACAACCCTTAGGAGCCGTTTCTGTGGGGCCAACTGCCCCAAATTCAAACAATTTTTTAATGACGGTAATATATTTACCCCCATTACCATAATCTGGCCCTGCTACAATGTGTTGGGGTTTAGCCATTTTGGCAAAAACCAATCAATGGCGGTAATAACATTACCGCTATTCCCAATCTTGCCTTGATCAGGAATGGCAGTAATGTTATTACCGTCATTACACAGTTTCTGTAAAAACTCACAGCTGGCTTCTCCTGGACCACCCTGCCCCTGTCTCCTCTATCTGCCATGCCTGTGGGTATTCCAAAATTTCCCCAGGGACTCCCTCAAACCTACAAATACCCCACCTCTTCCAAGGTTAAACCTATTCCTCAACACCCATACCAAATCTCTATAGGTTTTCGGCAAGCCCAACCTCCCCCTATTCTAGCCTTAGTCCACCACCTTGGAAGGTCTCAGACCACTCCAGGAGCTATCCCAGACAGCCCCAGTTACTCCTCAGTTGTGTACCAGTCCACAGCCACTTCCCCACCACTGTGTAGATTAAACCGTGAGGGTAGGCACCCACTACGTCATTTCATTTCTTTTGAGCATTGTAAGACCCCCTGGTCCTACTCTAGGGGGTCCTTTATTTCTGTTTTTTTGCTTCTCATCCAAGGACAGGGGTCCTCCACTTACTTCATAGGTGTGGTGGAAACCCCTTGAGACGTTTTGATCAAGGGTACAAGACCCCTCACCACTACAGAGCTCCCCTTAGGTTTCTGGGGGTCCCTCAGGCCATGAGGGAACCCCTGGAACCCAATGGTGCAGCCCCCACAAGGGAATGGCGGTAGAATAACTACCGATATTCTTCATCTCCCTAATTGCAGCTTCTGTTACACCCCCTTGGGTGGGCCCTGGTCTAATCCAGAGCCATGTCCTGGCTCCTCAAACCCTAGCCTACCCTGCCTAGTCATTCCAGGCCCAACCAGTGTGCTTAACCATGGTTAATGAACCCCAAAATAGCAGGATGGCGGTAGTCCATCTACCGCCATTTCAGACTACCAAGCACAGGGCCTTGGCCCACTGTGGGGCCCACTCCAGAGCAGTTCCTGTTACACGTGATGCCTAGAAAAATTATTTAGATTGTAAGATTCTTATAAGTTAATTAATAGAGACTTCTTCTTTATTTATTGTGTATTCATTATGGGTAATTGACCATGATCATGAGATGATCTATACGATATGAGATATCGACAAAGGTCCTTAGGATATATTGTAGGAAAGCTATGTGATGGGACTATCACGGGCAGATATAGCTTTCCAGTTTCTTATACCTTATATAGTCACGGCTATGAGTGAAGCTGGGCACTTCACTTATATGACTGCCATTATGCTAAGATGTTCTATATAGTTCAGATGTAATTCTATCTTAAACTATTGTAGTGGAGACTAAACATCAGTATATGGGTGCTTAAATGTACACTGACTGATTGCATTCAATGAGAGACCTCTTGCATAAACAAACTATCAGATAGTTAGTCTCTCATTCACATTGAACAATTTCAATGATCCTTAGAGTTCATTTATAATTGAACAGTAATCTTCTTGTTTTGATTCCACCAAAGTAATCTCTACCTTAGGGCATTCCGATACAGTGATAGTTGGATAGTCAGAAAATTGTTCGAGTCATAATGAATTTCAAACAAGAAATCCATGCTCATTAATTTAAGAGATTATCCAAGTTCTGGGTGAGATAGTCGATTAAGATTAAATCCTACACAGGTGATTTTGAAATCAAACAAGTTTGAAATATATTTTTATTAAAATATATTATACTTATAAAAAGGTTTTTCTCAAAATGTTTTACTTGAGAAATTGTTTCTCATGGCTTAATCAGAAGTTTTGGAAACCTGGATAATGTGCAAGGGGCTGTGAGTTAGATAGTATAAATAATCTTGAAGGTCCTTTAGGGATAATGTAATTAGAATGATCAATTGAATTAACAAGTTCATGTGACAGGATCCGTAGTGGTTAATGTTCTTACACAGGGATTCAATTGCAACATGGATATCTCACGTCACTTGCAATTACGATGTAATTCCTATTTAGGGTCAATGGGATAACATTGGGTAAGCCAGGGTTAGAATGTCCCAGAGCAATCTATGGAGATGCTTACATTTGAAATACAAGCTCATTTAATTGATTAAATGTTAATCAATTAATAAAAAGATTAAATGTTAATCACTTTTAAATAGATTAAAAGTTAATCTATAGTTTAAATTAATTGTTAATTTAAATTAAAGGATAATAATAATGGTTATTTAATTAATACAAAATAAGGGGAAATGGGTTTGACCCATATCCATAAAACTCAAGCATAAGTGGACTTTATAGGTGGGCCAAAGCCCATGGATTAAATCTTACGGGTGGGTCGCCCACTTAGGGTTTCCTAATTGGATTAGGATTGTGTTGGTTAAATAATTATTAAATATTAACTCCTTAATTATGGGATTAGATTCCAATCTTGGAAATTAAGAAACAAAAGATATAAAGTTTGATTTTAGTCAAAACTTGGAGATCAAGCTCCCTTGGCTCACGCCCCCTTGATGCTCATGCCCACCCCTTTGGGGTTTCTAATATGATTAGATTCCCTAATTAATAAGGGAGTTTGTTGGGATTCCTAGATTCTAAGAATTAGTTACAACCCCCTTTAATTATGGAATCTTTTTAGGAAAATTATTCCCAAATTAGAAGGTTTGTAAGAAACTAATCAATTATGAATTAATTAGAAGTCAATTTTTGTAACTCTCTTTAAGTGATGTTTCCAAATAGGATTTGGATTAGGATTAATTCCTAAATCTATAAATTGCCCAACACCCAATCCGTAGGAGGATAATTTTTTTAAAAGAATTTTATTTATCCCCTCCTCCAAATCGTGAGCTCCTAAAGGGAGATTTCTCTCCCCTTGATTTTCGTGAGCCCCTTGGGTGTTTTCCATGTTTTGAAGCTGAGGGTTTTAAACCCTTAGTGTTTGGGTGATAGAAAGTCTACACCAATATCTCTTATTCTCCTCTTTGTTTCATTAAGACCAAGAAAAGATTCCAAGCTTCGCGGGGATAGTGAAGAACAAGGATCGAGCTTCGAGTGTTTCTTCGAGAAATCTCTACAAAGAGTTCTGAGGGTTCGAGTTGATTTTTGCTTCACCGATGAACATAATTCACCGAGGTAATTTAACTAAAACTTATAGATAGAATTATTTGAATTCTATGTTGTAAAGATCCTTGGGATCCAGTTTTTCGCATATTTTTTTTATTTGGATTCCCTTCAATTCTAGGGCCCACCAAAGGCCTTGGATCTTTAGGGCACTTCTCTCTTCACCCCTGTGGGTCCATCACCCCATGGGATCATCCCTAACTCTAGTTACAGTCTTGCAAACCTTGGTCAAAAGTGTTACTGTAATGGCGGTAATCCTATTACCGCCATTCTTCACCTTCTGTGATTTAGGACTTCACACAGTGCCCATACCTGGTAGGAGGCCATTCTAGGCCCTTCCATACCCTGTAGGCCCACCTTGACCTTCCTGGACCCTTAACCAGGGTTAACTCAATTCTTGGTTAACTTTTAACCATGGTTAAGCAACCCTTGATCTTGGTAAAATCTGAAAAAATGTCACAAAAATCAGAAATATTTTGAAATGCCCAAAAATGTCATGCTTGGTCAGTTTACCATGGTTAATAACCCTAACCATGGTGACTCACCCATTTAACCATTGTTAAGCACTCCCTTAACCCACGAAAAATCTGAAAAAATCCCAACAACATTGAAAAAATCCAAAAAGATAAAAAATACAGTTTCTAAACCTTTTTACCATGGTTAGCAGCCCTAACCATGGTTAACCATGCTTTAATTCCCAGTTAACAATCCAAGCCCTTGGTTAAAATCCTTTTGACCTACTGGGCCTAATCCCTTGGCCTACTGGGCCCAATCTCAGCTTACCGGGCTTGACCATAACTCTTTTAACTGTGGTTAGTAATCCTAATTATGGTTAGTTTGAACCCCGATTAGCATCTCTAACCTTGGTCAAACTTTGCCTTAGCCTACTAGGCTTCTCTCTTGGGTTACCGGGACTTTAATGTAGTCTACCGGACTAACCCTTGACCTACCAGGCCTAAACCTTAAGCCTACGGGGCTTAAACATGCACTTGACTAACCCCGATCAACCAAACCCTAGTCTACCAGACTAGTCTATTTGCCACCCTCGGTGCACACACACACCCCCTAGCCTTGGCACGGGCCCATGTGTCAGAATTATGTTCGATTTGATCTCACCCTTGTGAGTAAGTAGGTAACCCAACCCGGGTTTGACCCTACTTAGCTTTTCTTTCATAGATTAGTCTTACTTTAAACACTTAGGCATTTGAACAAATTTTGAAATTAATTGGCTTAAACTTAGGGAGTAAGAAACCATTGAAAAATGGAAGCCTCAGGATGCCTAGCATCTTCCCGGACTTAACCGAACTTTTTACCCTAATCTCAATCGTAAACCAAGACCTTATCTAACTTCCCGGGGACTTATCCGTTCTGAATGAATAGGTGGTGACTCTAATCCCATGAGATCTAATGAGGGAAGCGAAAACCCGTGCTCACAGCTCTGGCGACTCCGCTAGGGATCTTCTAAGGTTCGACCCAGAACCTGAGGTTATGCCAACTAACCTCAATCTTGTTCAAATGACTAAGTATTTAACTTAACACTAATCATTTCATCTCTTTGGTTTAATTGTGTACTGTGCATATCATACATATCATAGTAGTATAATGACCTATTAAACATAGTAGTTAGGCTTATTACGCTAACAGCTGGTGGATGATCATCCTCAGTGTCAATGGCTTAAAATTCTTGGAGGTCCGTGGAACTATGCCTGGTAGGTGATTACCCTCAGGGAAGGATTATGAACGCTCCCGCTTACACCAATAGTCCATTTTGAGGGAGTCGCATATATGGTGTTAAGTGATCCCCTCATCCTGCTAGGAACACACTTGTATCAATCCAAAATTCATACATGTAGATTAGGATCCGGTATAGTCTACAAGTAGCCCATCCAGGGAAGGTTATTCTGAACCCTACCCTGTTTGCACCTTATACTTATCCCCAATCAAGGTTGACTATCCGGGCATATTCTACCCCGATAAGCACCCACTCAGGGGCATGTAATGTGCCATCTACCGCCATTTCAGACTACCAAGCACAGGGCCTTGGCCCACTGTGGAGCCCACTCCAGTGTAGTTCTTGTTAGATATAATGCCCAGAAAAGTTATTTAGATTGTAAGATTCATATTAATTTGATTCAGAGAGACTTCTTCTATATTTATTGTGTATTTATTATGGGTAATTGACCATGATCATGAGATGAACTATACAATATGAGATATCAACAAAGGTCCTTAGGATATATTGTACGAAAGCTATCTGATGGGACTATCATGGGCAGATATAGCTTTCTAGTTCCTTATACCTTATATAGTCACAGCTATAGGTGAAGCTGGGCACTTCACTTATATGGCTGTCACTTTGCTAAGATGTTCTCAATAGTTCAGATGTAATTCTATCTCGAACTATTGTAGTGGAGACTTCACATCAGCATATGGGTGCTTAAATGTTCACTGACTGATTGCATTCAATGAGAGACCTCTTGCATAAACATACTATCAGATAGTTGGTCTCTCATTCACATTGAACAGTTTCAATGATCCTTAGATCTGATGAGTTCATTTATAATTGAACAGTAATTTTATTGTTTTGATTCCACCAAAGTAATCTCTACCTTAGGGCATTACGATACAGTGATAGTTGGATAGTCAGAAAACTATTCGAGTCATATTGAATTTCAAACAAGAAATCCATACTCATTAATTTAAGAGATTATCCAAGTTCCGGGTAAAACAGTCAGTTAAGCTCAAATCCTACGCAGGTGCTTTTGAAATCAAACAAGTTTGAAATATATTTTTATTAAAATATATTATACTTATAAAAAGTTTTCCTCAAAATGTTTTACATGAGAAATTGTTTCTCATGGCTTCATCAGAAGTCTTGGAAACCCGGATGATGTGCAATGGGCTATGAGTTAGATAGTATAAATAATCTTGAAGGCCCATTAGGGATAATGTAATTAGAATGATCAATTGAATTAAAAAGTTCATGTGGCGGGATCCGTAGTGGTTAAAGTTCTTACACAGGGATTCATTTGCAAGATGGATATCTCACGTCACATGCAATTCCGATGTAATTCCTATTTAGGGTCAATGGGATAACATTGGGTAAGCCAATGTTAGAATGTCCCAGAGCAATCTATGGAGATTCTCACATTTGAAATACAAGCTCATTTAATTGATTAAATGTTAATCAATTAATAAAAAGATTAAATGTTAATCACTTTTAAATAGATTAAAAGTTAATCTATGGTTTAAATTAATTGTTAATTTAAATAAAGGATAATAATAATGGTTATTTAATTAATACAAAATAAGGGGAAATGGGTTTGACCCATATCCATAAAACCTAAGCATAAGTGGGCCTTATAGGTGGGCCAAAGCCCATGGATTAAATCTTATGAGTGGGGCGCCCACTTACGGTTTCCTAATTGGATTAGGATTGTGTTGGCTAAATAATTATTAAATATTAACTCCTTAATTATGGGATTAGATTCTAATTTTGGAAATTAAGAAACGAAAGAGATAAAGTTTGACTTTAGTCAAAACTTGGAGATTAAGCTCCCTTGGCTCACGCCCCCTTGATGCTCACACCCACCCCTTTGGGGTTTCTAATATGATTAGATTCCCTAATTAATAAGGGAGTTTGTTGGGATTCCTAGATTCTAGGAATTAGTTACAACCCCCTTTAATTATGGAATCCTTTTAGGAAAATGATTCTCAAATTAGAAGGTTTGTAACAAACTAATTAATTATGAAGTAATTAGAAGTCAATTTTTAGTAACTCTCTTTAAGTGATGTTTCCAAATTGGATTTGGATTAAGATTACTTCCTAAATCTATAAATTCCCCAACACCCAATCCGTAGGAGGATAATTTTTTTTAAAGAATTTTATTTATCCCCTCCTCTAAACCGTGAGCTCCTAAAGGGAGATTTCTCTCCCCTTGATTTTCGTGAGCCCCTTGGGTGTTTTCCAAGTTTTGAAGCTTAGGGTTTTGAACCCTTAATGTTTGGGTGATAGAAAGTCTACACCAACATCTCTTATTCTCCTATTTGTTTCTTTAAGACCAAGAAAAGATTCCAAGTTTCGCGGGGATAGCAAAGAACAAGGATCGAGCTTCGAGTGTTGTTTCGAGAAATCTCTACAAAGAGTTCTGATGGTTCGAGTTGGATTTTGCTTCACCGATGAACATAATTCTCCGAGTTAATTTAACTAAAACTTATAGGTAGAATTATTTGAATTCTATGGTGTAAAGATCCTCGGGATCCAGTTTTTTCGCATATTTTTTTTATCTGGATTCCCTTCAATTCTAGGGCCCACCAAAGGCCCAGGATCTTCAGGGCACTTCTCTCTTCACCCATGTGGGTCCATCACCCCATGGGGTCATCTCTAACTCTAGTTATAGTCTTGTAAAGCCTAGTCAAAAGGGTTACTGTAATGGCGGTAATCACAATTCTGCCATTCTTAACCTTCTGTGATTTAGGGATTTGCACAGTGCCCATACCTGGTAGGAGGCCATTCTAGGCCATACCCTTTGGGCCCACCTTGACCTTCCTGGACCCTTAACTAGGGTTAACTCAATCCTTGGTTAACTTTTAGCCATGGTTAAGCAACCCTTGACCTTGGTAAAATCTGAAAAAATACCACAAAAATCAGAAATATTCTGCAATACCCAAAAATTTCATGTTTGATCGTTTTACTTTTGTTAACAACCCTAACCATGGTGACTTAACCATTGCTAAGTACTCCCTTAACCTACGAAAAATTTGAAAAAATCTCAAAAACATTCAAAAAATCCAAAAAGATCAAAAATACAATTTCTAAACCTTTTTACCATGGTTAGCAGCCCTGACCATGGTTAACCATGCTTTAATCCCCAATTAGCAATCCTAGCCCTTGGTTAAAATCCTTTTGACAAATCGGGCCTAATCCCTTGGCCTACCGGGCCCAATCTCAGCTTACCGGGCTTAACCATAACTCTTTTAACTATCGTTAGTAATTCTAACCATGGTTAGTTTGACCAAATCCCGGTTAGTATGTCTAACCTTGGTCAAACTTTGCCTTAACCTACCGGGACTTTCCTGTAGTCTATCAGACTAACCCTTGACCTACCGGGCCAAAACCTTAAGCCTACCAATCTTAAACATGCACTTGACTAACCCTAATCAACCAAACCCTAGTCTACCGGACTAGTCCATTAGCTACCCTTGGTGCACACACACACCCCCTAGCTTTGGCAAGGGCCCATGTGCCAGAATTACGCTCGATCTGATCTCACCCTTGTGAGTACGTAGACAACCCGACCCGGGTTCGACCCTAGTTAACTTTTTTTTCTTAGATTAATCTTACTTTAAACACTTTGGCATTTGAACAAATTTTGACATTAATTGGCTTAAACTTAGGGAGTAGGGAACCATTGAAAAATGGAAGCCTCAGGATACCTAAGATCTTCTTGGACTTAACCGAACTTTTTACCCTAATCTCAATCGTAAACCAAGACTTTATCCAACTTTCCGGGGACTTATCCATTCTGAATGAATAGGTGGCAACTCTAATCCCTTGAGATCTAATGAGGGAAGCGAAAACCCGTGCTCATAGCTCTGGTGACTCCGCTGGGGATATTCTAAGGTTCGACCTAGAACCTGGGGTTAAGCCAACTAACCTCAATCTTGTTCAAATGTCTAAGTATTTAACTTAATACTAATCATTTCATCTCTTTGGTTTAATTGTGTACTGTGCATATCATAGTAGTATAATGACCTATTAAACCTAGTAGTTAGGCTTATTACGCTGACGGCTGGTGGATGATCATCCTTAGTGTCAGTGGATTAAAAGTCTTGGAGGTCCGTGGAATTACACCTGGTGGGTGATTACTCTCAGAAAAGGATTCTGAACGCTCCTGCTTACACCAATAGTCTCTTTTTAGGGAGTCGCATATCCGGTGTTGAGTGATCCCCTCATCCTGCTAGGAATACACTTGTATCAACCCAACATTCATACATGTAGACTAGGATCTGGTATAGTCTACAAGCAGCCCATCCAGGGAAGGTTATTTTGAACCCTAACCTGTTTGCACCTTATACCTGTCCCCAATCATGGTTGACTATCCGGACACATTCTACCTCGATAAGCACCCACTTAGGAGCATGTAATGAGCTAGACCTGTGCTTGTAATAAACAACATCCAACCCTGCATCCTGACATAGCATATAGGTTTAAATCCCAGGCGAATAAGTCTTCATAGGACCTATCCCTAACTTTGACTTGATAGGTTCCCCAGTTCCCAACAACCCGGGTAATGTACGTCGGACCTCCGTCCATCTGTCCTATCAGATCACATATGCTTTGTCACACCCAATCATAATCAAGAAAAATAAATAAAAATTACTTCTTTGCATTTTTATCTGCATACACAGTACACTCACATCGAGTCTGTCTTTTGTTCAGTATAGATAACAGGTCCTTTAGTGATCGTTCGGTCAATTGGTCAACCGTCACGGCCCGTACATTTGACTTCACAGGGGGCATGTGACGACTTCCTCTGGAAATCAATCGATGCCTTCACTCTTAGTCAGTGTCTTGCTTGGGCTCAGTACTACAAAACCAGGACCATCTTAGACCAGTCTATGGTTAAACCAGACCCGCACCTTTTAAATGCTGCTATCCAGTGTTGGAACTCATCACATATGGTGTTTCATTTTGATAAGAATGAACTGTGTCCAATACTGGAAGAGATTCAGCGCATTTTGGGTTAAACATGGATGGTGAAGCCATAGTACCCCGCTACAAGACAACATACTAGGCAGACCTATCAAAGTTCTTACATATCAAGCCTGCCTGCTTGTAGCCCGGTCCTAATGGCACCTTCGATTGGATGCCCGTGTCGTATCTCGAAAAGCAGTACAAACACAAGTGGGACCCTGACTCCATTATAGCTGAACTCCTTGGTCTCAATGCCTTTGCACTGATAGTTATATCTCAGTTGATGTTTCCAAAGTGCCGCTCCCTCACCGGATCAGTTCTGGAAGGGATCATCGAAGACATGTACAACTTCAGATCAGTTGTACCCATCATTCTAGCAGAGCTTCTCAGGGCTCTTAACCAAGCAGCAAACCGTAGAAAGGGCATCTTCCATGCCAGTACGCCACTCTTACATCTATGGTTGGTAGGACACCTGCCTACAATCATATCAGTACCGGTTGACCTCCGCAAAGCCTATAATTTGCCCCAGAAGATTTCTCAGAATCAGGGTCCGATAGTGACTACCAACGTCAGAACACTCTACCAGCTTGTCCAAACCCTGTCAGAGGAGGAGATCGTGTAGCAATACGAGTGGCTTGTCCTGAAGAAGCTACCTCGGTTTGTCATAACCGGAAGACAATGCATGATCCTTACTGGTCTAACAGGCTCCGCAGTTTATGCACCTCTCTGAGTCCTTCGACAGTTTGGATTTCCTCAGCGTATCCTAGTGATAGACCTGCAGGGGAATGATTGGATCACCTTCATAGTATACTCCGACAGCCTCACCCGACCTTCTAGTCAGCTTGGCGAAGCTCTAAGTGAGATCAGTGGCCAGACTTTATGGTCACATCAGGGCCTCCAATAGATTCAGCATACTAACTATGGGTAGAAGACCCTGATATTCCACCTGGTATACCCGCACCAAGGGAACTGCCCACACCAGTCTCAGCTCCATCACATGGAACCATACCTTTAGCTGAAATGGTAGTTCCCTAGAGAGACATCTTCCTAGAGAGAGCTCCAGATCCAGGAAAAAGAGAAGAGGCTCCGGAGAGCCCAATAGGTATTCAGGCTACAGGAAGCAGAGCGGAACCGTGAACTCCAGTCTATGCAAAGGCAAGTCGAGTATACATTCTAAGCTCTCCAGAAGAGACATAAAGGCGATTCCAGAGAAGTAGTCGTCATCAGGGCCAAGCTACAGTTCTACCAAGAGCAACTTGATAATGCAAAGGCTGAGATGATCGACCGGATCCGACAGTTCAGATCCCGGATGTTCAATGCTATAGAGACAATTGAAAACATGGAGGTTGAGGTCACATGCCTCCAACAGCAAATCATGGACTTTAACGGTGTGCCCTGACCACTTGACTTCGTGATCCCTGATGGACCTGCCTAAGATCGAGTCTGTTTTCCCTCTTTGAGTCACACAGCCCTGTACTCATTTTTCATGCATCAATGAAAAATATTTTTCTAACATCTTCTTTCCGGCATCATGCATATTCATGTTTAGTCTTTACATCCTTTTCCGTTTGCATGAGCCGACCTGTGACTCGATCTGTGACTGCAATTCTCGTAGAAGCAGCTGTTGCAGACACAGTCTTAATAGAGGTATCAGTCACGGAAGAAGCATACAGCTTGGCCTCTACTGACAATCAGACGGGATCAATGGCAGAACCATCGGATTAGCATCAACGAACAAGTGAGATCTTGCAGTCTCACGAGAGAGATATTACAGTCATGCAAGCAAAGTTGGACAGTGTTATGGAATCCCTAAAGATTCTTATTGGTGTCCGAACCAAAGAACCTTTCATCTGAATCCCTACCAGAGAAACTCCTGAATAGCCTCATCCAAAGCCACATCACCCCACCCTATCATCATTCCAAACCCTGGACCCGCAACAGGTGGAGGAGAAGAGTATGATCAGTACGATGAGCAGCCCCAGGCCTCCCATGTCAATCAAGACAAGCCATCATTTTCAAACCCTACTCCGTCCCTTAGGGACCAGCACGAGGAAATCAAACAGATGAAGGAGGAAATGAGACGGATGAAAGGGGCATCTGTAAACCTCAATTTATCATTGGAGGATCTGACATTCTCATCCGGGGATGCTGTACCCCCAGGGTTCAAGGTGCCAGACTTTAACAAGTACGACAGCACAGACTGCCCAAAGCAACATCTGCAGTTGTATCTGGGGGACATGCTCCAGCACAACAAGAACCAGCCTCTGCTCATCCAGTACTTCCAGAAAAATCTGAAGGGGGTAGCCCTTACATGGTGGATGTCAGTCGACAAACAACGAATCAAGACTTGGCAAGACACCATGGACAGCTTTGTAGAGCAGTACTCCTTCAATCAGGAGCTTCAGCCTTAGAAAAGCCAGTTGGAGTAGATGTACCAGTGCAATAATGAATCCTTCCTGGAATACGCCACCACTGGAGGGAAATGGCAGTAAAAGTATCTATTCTGATCCCCAAGGAGGAGATAGTAAGCATATTTATCGGCACTCTGAAGCAGCCCTACTCCACTTTGATGGTAACATTACCTGTGATAGACTTTAGCATAATCATCAAGACCGATGCCCGCATCGAGATAGCTATTCAGAGTGGTGTCATTCACTCCAGCCTAGTGCTTGCTCCCCCCAGAACAGTAGCTTCAACAAGCAGGAACAACGATCCCCGGGACCAGAAAAGGAAAGAAGATGGTCACATGGTATCTTCTGCAGCACCCATCAGATTGCCAGCGCCAGCCGCTCTGTCTCAGACAGCATCCGAAAACACCCAGTCAGTTAGACAAAACCAGGGGTAGAATCGTCCCCCCAGAAATTTCACTCCTCTTCCCTATTCTTTTAGTCACCTGCTAGACTTCCTGACCAAGCATGGTCTCCTCTAATTGAGAGGCCCTACACCTCTCTTACCCCCAGACAAAGAAAACAAAAATTACCGTGCCGATCATCACCGCACCTTTTATAGAGGCCTAGGCCATGCTACAGACTATTGCACTGGTCTGAATTACGCCATCCAGGATCTACTAGATAAGGGAAGGGTTGAAATGACCCCTGGCAATACCAGTATAAACCAGGCGCCACTGCCCCCACATAATAACCAAGTAAATTTCATTGAGTGGGAAGAGCCCGGGGTAGGGTGGTCAAGACCCAGCGCACCCGTAATTGATGATGGCATTATCAGGCCTTCTTACCGGCCTCCTGTCATAATCCCATTTCTTCAGTCTAATATATAGACCATCCAGTCTCCAGTACAGATCCCTGTCCCCGAACAGATCGTCTACACTATCCCTTGCCCTGCAAACTGGCCCGCGGCCCTAGCTCATGCCTCTACTTCCACAGGCCCTATCCAGATTCGTTACATCTCATCTCCACCTTTTGACCTCAACCGAGTCCCCGCTCCTCACTCGCTCATCTTGGAGAGCGAGAGCATAGCCTACCTTACCAGATCTGGTTGGGTGTACCAACCCCTAGCAGTTAAGCCAGCAAAGGAAAGGAAACAGAGAAGAAAAAAGTAGGGGTGTCAGACCTGTAGAAAGAAATAGTAGTCTCAGCGGCTCTGCTAAAAATCCTGGAAAAGGCAGAGGAGTTTAACATTACTCAACAATTTAGCAAAGTTTGAGCATAGATTTCCATCTTGGGTCTTCTTCTAACTTCCGAGCATCACCAGAAGTAGCTGCTCCAGGTATTTAACAATGCCCATGTAACGCCAGACATCACGCCAGAGAAACTAGGGCATATGGTGGGGCAGGCACTCAAATCCAAAATCAACTCTTTTGCAGAAGAGAAAATACCGGATGGTGACAGAGATCATACCCGAGCTCTTTATATTGCAATTCAGTGCATGGATATAACGTTATCTTCAGTGCTAATCGAAAATGGCTCCGACCTGAACGTTTGCACGCTATCAACATTGCAAAGCCTGAGTTTAGACCTTAGCCAAGTGAAGAAGAGACCAATGACCATCAGGACCTTTGACAAATCGATAAGAAAGAATCTGGGTGATATTGACTTGACCATCAGGGTCAGACCTGCTCTATTCACTACAAATTTCCATGTCGTGAATGTGCCAGCTTCATTCACCTTGCTCTTCAGAAAGCCGTGGATCCACACGGTCGGAGCCATTCCCTTCTCTCTCTATTAGAGAATCAAATTTATTCAAGACGACCACCTGGTCGTAATCCCTTCAGAAGAGTTGGCGAGTTCCTTCGGGGACATCCAGGAATTGGGACAGGGGGCAGTCTTTATGACGTACCAGTACGACCAGGTCAGTTCCATCGCTCAGGTAGAAGATCAAAGCAGGCAAGCAGTGCCGCCGTTTGTCAAGATGATAGCCAGAATGAACTATCAACCGGGGTCAGGCCTGAGAGTCAGACATTAAGGGATAAAGAAGAGATACATGCCTCCGCGTTACACTCCTCCATTTGGATTGGGGTACAAGCCCCAATTCGAGGACTATCTCTCTAAGCTAACCAAGAAGAATAGCCGGTCGGTAAAACCAGAGCCCCGACCCCACATCTGTGTGACCTTTCCGGTAGGGATATTCAAACCCTCTCTGGATACACCCCTTGCACCAGTTGCTAATACCTCAAACCCCCAGCCCAGTGATGAGTCTTCAGGGAAGCCAGATCCAAAAGTGTTCAGCATGACATAAATATTTAACGAGCTGACTGTCGAAGATGTAGCAGGAATGGAAGATTTAGCAGGAGAACAGGTCTGCACCATCTCCAACAGTGCCGAGGTATCCTCTAGTGTCAACCACTAATCGTTGGTCGACAGAAGATCTCACCATCAAGGCCATTCAAGGCCGGGGCAAGCAGCTTGCAGGGTAGGTTGGTTCAATCAAGTAGTGACCGGAACACCATTCTTCTCCTCCTTCTATCTCTCTTTTTCTCCAGTTGCAAAAATCCAAATGTCAGGCCACTGTAGGCCTCTGTTTGTCGAGTCCGTTGTGTAAACAGTCCACCTTTTATTAATATAAAATCGGATGTTGACTCAAAAATCATGTTTTTCAAAAAAAATTTCATATCCGCTGATGAAGAAATCACATGGACTCTCCCCCTAGGAGGCCTAGTGTCCTGAAGCCAACAAAATTAACAAAAGCATGCTAAACTAAACTTAAATGATTTATCAGGAAATCGCCTGCACTAAGGCTACCCTTAAAACCCTGCTTGAACTTTCAGAAGTTGATTATGACTCAGAACAGGAAGAGGAACCGCCTCAAGAGATTCTGGACCTCCTAGAACACAATGAATGGATCCTACAGTCAAACATTGAGGACACTGAGACCATAAACCTCGGATCCAAAGACAATCCTCACCTCGTCAAGATCGGCACAACCATGAGCCCGTAGCAGAGAACAGACATGATCAACTTAGTGGTAGAAAGACTGCCCTTGAACCCAGAAATCAATCCAGTTAAGAAGAAACTGAGACGGATGAGGCTCGAATGGTCGTAGAAGGTCAAGAAAGAAGTTGAAAAACAGATCAGTGTAGGCTTTCTGGCAGTAGCAACCTATCCTAAATGGTTAGCTAACATTGTACCGGTACCCAAGAAGGATGGGAAGGTCTGAATATGTATCGAATACCACAATCTGAACAAGGCAAGCCCTAAAGATTACTTCGCTCTCCAGTACATCGACATTCTGGTCGACAATACTACAGGGCATGAGACACTCTCATTCATGGATGGTTTCTTCAAATACAACCAGATCAGAATAATAGAAGAAGACATGGAGAAAACCTCATTCATCACACCTTAGGGCACGTTCTGCTACAAGGTCATGCCATTTGGGCTCAAAAATGCAGGGTTAACCTATCAGAGGGCCATGACAGCACTGTTCCATGACATGGTCCACAAGTCAGCTGAAGTCTAAATGGATGACATGATTGTCAAATCGCCTACTGCCAGACAGCATCCGGACGACCTGAAAAGACTCTATGATAGACTCAGAGAATTTGGCCTGAGACTAAATTCGATCAAATGCATCTTTTGAGCCTCATCAAGAAAACTCCTTGGCTTCATAGTCAGCAAAAGAGGCAACGAGATTGATCCAACTAAAGTTAGAGCTATCATCGAAATGCCGACTCCCCAAACTGAAAAGGAGATCCACGGTTTCTTGGACAGAATTTAATACATCAGTTGATTTATCTCTCACCTCACTTCGATACATGAACAAATCTTCAAGCTTCTCTGAAAGAACGAATCGACAGTCTGGACAGATGAGTGCTAAGAACCCTTTGATAGAATAAAGCAGTATCTTATACACCCTCCTGTACTTGTGCCTCCTACACCGGGACGGCCACTGCTACTATACATCTCAGTATAAGAAACCTCTATGGGGTGCGTACTGGCACAACATGACGATACAGGCAAGAGAGAGCAAGCCATCTACTATATCAGTAAGCACCTGCTAAAGTACGAAGAGAGGTACAACCCACTTAAGAAAACTTGTCTAGCACTGTTCTGGGCTACTTAACCCACTTGAGAAAACAAGCTAGCCACTACCGGGAGGATAGCCCGATGGCTTATGATGTTATCTAAATTTGACATCACGTATATGACTCAGAAGTCAATTAAGGGGCAGGCGATAGCAAATCACCTAGCTCACAGTCCAGCACAAGACTATGCTTCAGTACATGATCAGTTTTTAGATGAAGTCATCTGGTATGCAGAGCCAGAAGAGCTGTGATACTTCGGTTGAGAGTTATAATTCGACGGAGCCGCTAACAGTCATGGACATGGGGCAGGAGCAGTCCTGATCTCACCCAAGGGAGCCCACCTCCCCATCTCAGTCAAGCTGTGATTTAGATGTTCAAACAATGAAGCAGAGTACGAGGCATGCATCGCTAGACCAAAAGAAGCCCTAGGCATTAGGATTGAAAAGAGCAACGTCTACGGTGACTAATCCTTGGTAATCTGTCAGGCAAATGAATCTTGGGCCATCCGAGAAGCAAGGGTAGTCTCGTATTTAGCCTACCTCAATGTGCTAATCATTCAGTTTAGAAGAATTAGCTTCAGTCATAGGTCCAGGAACCACAACAGATTTGTCGACGTACTGGCCACTCTCACCTCTATGGTACAGATCCCTAGCGGCATTATGCTCTGGCCAATTAAAATTCAGCAACAGGATCAGCCTGCCTATTGCCTTTAGATCGAAGAAGTATCAAACAACAAGCCTTAGTATACAGATATCAAGCAATACCTCGAGCACAAGACCTTCCCACTCGATGCTACCAAAATAGACTAGTGGGCAATCAGAAGGCTGGTCATTCAGTTTGTTCTCTCATGGGGAATCTTGTAGAAGAGGTCGCCAAACCTCATCTGGCTCAGATGCCTCAACACTTGTGAAGCAACACAGGTAGTCGAAGAAATTCACGGAGGAACTTGCGGCCCACACATAAACGGGTTGATGCTCTCGAAGAAGATACTCCGGCTGGGTTATTACTGGGCCATAATGTAATCTGACTGTTGCTAGTATTTATAGAAGTGCCACCAGTGCCAAATCCATGCCGACAGAATCAATGCACCGCCAACTAGGCTGCACAACCTTACTGCTCTATGGCCATTCTTAACTTGAGGCATCGAGGTCATCAGACCTATAGCTCCGAAATCATCAAAAAAACATCGATTTATCCTGGTTACAATCGATTATACTTCACAAAATAGGTCGAGGTAGTCTCTTATGCCAACGTCACAGCCTCTGTGGTTCAATGTTTTCTGAAAAAGGACATCATTTACCGATATGGGGTCCCATTTGAGATTATAACAGACAATGCTTTTAATTTCTGCAGTAAGGGGATGACAGATCTCTGGTAGAAATTCAAGATACATCATCACAATTCCACACCATACAGGCCACAGACCAATAGTGCAGTTGAAGCCGTCAACAAGAACATGAAAAATATCATCGAAAAGATGGCAACCAATTACTCTGTCTTGCATGATATGCTCCCATATGCACTTATGGCCTGTAGAACGTCCATTCAAACTTTAACTAGGGCAACACCATTCTCTTTGGCATATAGTATGGAAGCAGTCCTCCCTATTGAAGTAGAAATTTCATCACTCTGGGTGTTAATGAGAGCAGACATCTCAGAAACAGAATGGGCACAGACCCGGTATGAGCAGCTGAATCTGATCGAAGAGCGGCGACTGAAAGCCATCAACCACTCTAAAGCCTATCAGAGGCGTATGGCTAGGGCATTCAACAAGAAAGTCAAGCCACGAAGCATTGAAGTTGATGACTTGGTTCTCCGAAAAATGTTGCCAAATCGCCCTGACCCAAAGGGTAAGTTTACTCCCAACTATGAAGGCCCATACATTATCCGAGACAAATTTTCCTGCGGCGCCCTTCGACTCGGACGCATGGATGACTAAGACCTCTCAGAGCCCATCAACATGGACAAAGTCAAACGATACTATGCTTAGGGTCTAGATCTGATAGACGCTTTGCAGTTATAGATTTTTCGAGAAATGACAGGAGGCCATCTTTGGCACACTCCTTATCCCCCAGTAATGTAAACTCATTTGCAAATCAATGAAATCCGCTAGTTAGCCTCATTGAGCCTAATAGCCCTTCTTTCATGAAACCTTTTTCAGGGACACCCTCCCTTGCCAATCTGTGGCATTTGCCTGAACTATGTCATGAACTGATCTTGCAAAGGATACGTAGGCAACCTAAAAAATTAGGTGCGGTCACTAAAGGGATATTCCCAGAATTCTCTCCCAAGCAGAGTCCAGACATCCCCTATACCATCCCCAGTGGTATCAAAGCCTCTCTAAAATGTCTCCCCTTAGAGTCTAAACAGAGCAAGAGTCCTCTCGACTTCCTCAGCCGAGTCAACTCTCAATGGTACAAAAATTTTCATAAAAGAAAAGCCCAAAAAAGAAGTTGAAGCATTCTCAAAAGTCAGAGAGTCCCCACAGAGACAAACCTAGCTAAACTCTTTCCCCAGTAGAAACCTTTCATGGGTAATCCCTCCCGAAAAATAATCCTCATGCAAAGACAACCTCTCTCTCCCCCAGCAGAGATAACCTCTCTCAAATTACCTAGCGGAGCACAAAAAAAAAATCAATCTCAGTCGAGAATTCCAAAGTACAAATCCCCAGGAAAGTACAATAAGAGAAGTCCCTAACAGATCAACTGTAAGATAGGAGAAATCCTAGGGTGTCCTAAACATCGGTCTCCTAGCCTACATTTTGTCCTACTCTAAGTCCTTCTACATCCCCTAGAAATTACGAGTGCAAGCACAGTATCACATCTACATCCTCGACGGAACACAAATCATCAATAGATTGCCATTTAAAGCAATGAAGGGAGAAGACCTATTTTCCCTAAACAAATCGCGGGCATTAGGAAAACTAGCAATGACCTCATTGTGCAAAAATTACGCGACCTAGACTTAGTCTTGCGACTAAGGGCAAAAAGGGACAAAAATCAACCGGCTTCGTAGGCATGAGGAAAACCGGCAACAAACTCATTGCGCAAAAAATTATGCGAACCCCATGACTTGGTCATGCCAAGGGTAAAAAAGGAAGAAAAGCTGAAGAGCAGTTTGGCAACAAAATCTGGTAGTAATCAGTCTCGCTGAATTTCCTTAATCCCCCGCAGGTTACCACGAGAAACAGATTCCTCAATAGTAGTCTCCAGCAGATTCTCCTAACAGTAGTCTCCAGTAGATGTCACAACTCCCCAATGGATAGTTGACAATCTCCAGTGGAATGCCACTTCCCGACAGATTCCCAGCAGTGGTCTACAACAGTGTCATATTCCCCAACGGATTCCTCGTAAAGGCCTCCAAATGCTCTCTACAACACTCTCCTCAACAAGAGTTTAGAATTTTCCAATTGCGCCCTAGCAAGCTTCTCCTCAGCCAGAGTCCAATCTCCAGCAGCAACAGGACAAGCAGGTCTACCCTCGAACATCCCCAGCGGTGACAAAACCTCTTCTGGGTTATACTCCACTATCTGAGAGTGAAATGCAAATTACAAAAACCCCCTAAGCCATGATAAAGGCAACTTCTTGGAAAATCTAAAAGCTAGCTAAATATTTTTTCTGTTAAAATCAAATACTTTTGTAAAAGTCCAACACTTTTCTAATAACATTTTTCAAAGCAGAGCTTCCGGTTCCGAGACCTGGTCGTACCAACTTGCATCAGGCAGCTCCGACAAAGACAAGCAGAAGAAGCCGACACCACACAGCCCTACAAGTCACAATCAACAGAGTTATGGGAAAGCATCTTCGCCTTTACACCCTGCATGACATCATCAAAATCTAACACCCTCGAGCCATTTCAAAATCAATCTGGCTAGCGCCTCCGGGGCATGCCATCTCAATATCAATCCGGCTAGTGCCTCTGGGACATGCCACAACCCTTTCGATACCCCGTGTATAGGGGCGGAACCAGGAATTTTTCATTGGGGGGCTAAAATACATGTATAAAAAAAATTTGATTTGTGGGTATGGAATTTGGGGGTTCAGGGGCGTAGCCCCTGAGAAAAAAAAATTTGGGATTGTTTTTTTATTTTGAGATTTTTTTCCCCAGTAATGCCTTTGAGGTCGCCACGTGTCCCTATTAATACCCCTTCATTGTGGTTGAGATTCACCCACTATCCTTGGTCTTAAAAAAAATATATCAAATTTGTTTTTGAACCCTAGTTTAAAATTCACTAACCCCTAAGGTTAAAATTATTTAAATATTTATTTTCTAAAAACCAAGGATAAGTAGGTGAACCTTGAGATTGAGAGAATTTTAACCATAGTTAAGGGGTGTTAATAGGGACATGTGGCAACCTCAAGGGCATAAGGGGACTCCATTGGGGGGCCCACTATATATATGACAAAAAAAGTTGGGGGGGCCAAGTATAGTAAAAAAAAATTTTTTTAATAGATGGGCCCACTATTCATACTAGTGTCGTATAGATTTACAAAAATTTTGGGGGGGATGGCCCCGCCCCGCCCCTGCCCGTGTATCTTTGACACCCCGTGTGTACCTTGATAGGGTACACCACCCGTATGTCCCCCTTTTCAACATCCCTGTGTGTCTCCGATATCCTAGGTGAGCATTGACATAACGCACTTTGTCGGCACCTCGCATATCCCCTTTCGATACCCCCGTGTACCCTTAACATCCCAGGTGAGCATCAACATAACACAATTTGTCCACACCTCTCATGTCTCGATATCCCAGATGAGCATTGACATAACGCACTTTAACAGCACCTCCCATATCCCCCTTTGACACCCCCGTGTGTCCTTGAACCCCCGATTGAGCATCGATATTACACACTTTGTCTGCACCTCACATGTCTCGATATCCCAGGTGAGTATCGACATATCGCACTTTGTCGACACCTCGCATATCCCCCTTCGACACCCCCGTGTGTCCTTGACATCCTTGGTGAGCATCGACATAACCCACTTTGTTGCAACCTCGCATGTCCCCCTTCGACACCCCGTGTGTCTCTAACATCTCAGGTGAGCATCGACATAACACACTTTGTCAACACCTCGCATGTCCCCCTTCGACACCCCGTGTTTCTAACATCCCAGGTGAGCATCAGCATAACACATTTTATTGGCACCTCGTATCTCCTCCTTTTGACACCCCACGTCTCCCTCATTTGTCTTGGCTAAACACCTCCGGGTAACGCCATAACAACCAATCCTGGCTAGTGTTTCCGGGACATGCCAACTTTCATTGCATCCATTAATCCCCAGCATGAGTAGACTGAATTACTCGCTATTCCCCAATAGTGGCCATACCACTGCATCGTACCCACCATTTGCACAACATGCATGCATATCATCATCTGTTCAGAACCAATCTTGGTGTAAAAATAAGATGATTCTAATTTTTGTTGTTCAATTGTCAATTTGGCACTCTTCGACAAATAGGGGCAGCTATAAGAATCCAATTTTTATACACTGCCCTAACTATGGTTAAGCCCATTAACCATGGTTATCTCCAGCTAAGTCCAACCAAACCCTAGGTAAACCCTGGTCAAACCCTAGTCAAGCCCTAGGCCTAACCCTAGGACAAAACCTAACCCCAGGTAAACCCTAGTCAAACCCTAGTCAAGCCCTAGGCCTAACCCTAGGACAAACCCTAACCCTAGGTAAACCCTAGTCAAACCCTGATCAAGCCCTAGTCAAACCCTAAGCCTAACCCTAGGTTAAACCCTGATCAAACCATAGGCCTAACCCTAGGTAAATCCTAGTCTAACCCTTGGTAAACCATAACCCTATACTAATCTTAGGTAAACCCTGATCAAGCCCTAGGCCTAACCCTAGTTCAAACTCAAACCCTGGGCCTAACCTTAGGTAAACCCTAGTTCAGCCTCAGTGTCTAAAAACCCTAAAATCCAAGGCCCAGAACCTTCTGTGGGCCCAAACAGGGGCCCACAACCTTTAAGAGCCATTCCAAGGGGGCCCACTGGCCTAAATTCAAAATTTATATAATGGCGGTAATATATTTACCGTCATTACCATAATCAGGCCCTGTTGTAGTGTATCAGGCCAAGTGTGTGGGGGGTTTAGCCATTTTTGGCAAAAACCAATAAATGGTGGTAATAACATTACCACCATTCCCAATCTTGGCTTAATTAAGAATGGCGGTAATGTTATTACTGCCATTAGCCAGTTTTTGCAAAAACTCGCAGCTGGCTTCTCCTGAACCACCTAGCCCCTCTCTCCTGTTTCTGCCACACCTATGGGTATTCCGAAATTACCCCAGGGTCTCCCTCAAATCTATAAATACCTCACCTCGTCCAAGGTTAAACTCATTCCTCAACACCCATACCAAATCTCTATAGGTTTTTGGCCAGCTCAATCTCCCCTTATTCTACCCTCAATCCACCACCTTGGAAGGCTCAGACCACTCTAGGAGCTATTTCAAACAGCCCCAGTTACTCCTCAACCATGTACCAATCCATAGCCACTACCCCACCACTGTGGAGATTAAACCGTGAGGGTAGGCACCCCCTACCCCATTTCATTTCTGTTGAGCATTGTACGGCCCCCTGGTTCTACTTCAGGGGGTCCTTTATTTCTGTTTTTTTGCTTCTCAGCCAAGGACAGGGGTCCCCCACCTACTTCATAGGTGTGGTGGAAACCCTTTGAGGCGTTTTGATCAGGGTACAAGACCCCACACCACTATAGAGCTCCCCTTAGGTTTTTGGGGGTCCCTCAGGCCATGAGAGAACCCCTGAAACCCAATGGTGTAGCCCCCGCAAGGGAAAAACATTTTTTTAAAAACCTTCAAGAATGGCGGTAGAATAACTACCGCCATTCATCTCCCTTATTATAGCTTCTGTTAATCCCCTTTGGGTGGGCCTGGTCCAATCCAGGGCCATGTCTTGGCTCCTCAGACCCTGGCCTACCTTGCTCGGTCATTCCAGGCCCAACAAGTGTGCTTAACCACGGTTAACGGACCCCAAAACAAAGGTTAGCATAATGACGGTAGTCCATCTACCGCTATTTCAGACTACCAAGCATAGGGCCTTTGGCCCACTATGGGGCCCATCAAAAGCCCAAGATTTTTAGGACACTTCCCTCTTCACCCCTATGGGTCCATCACCCCATGGGGTCATCCCTAACTCGAGTTATAGTTTTGCAAACCCTGGTAAAAAGTGTAAATGTAATTGCGGTAATCCCATTACCGTCATTCTTAATCTTCTATGATTTTGGGCTTTGCATAGGGTCATACCCTCTGGGCCCACCTTGAACTTCCTAGACCCTTAACCAGGGTTAACCCAACCCTTGATTAACCTTTAACCATGCTTAAGCAATCCTTGACCTTGGTAAAATCTGAAAAAGTATCACAAAAATTAGAAATATTCTGGAATACCCAAAAATGTATTGCTTTGGCCATTTTACCATGGTTAGCAATCCTAACCATGGTGACATACCCATTTAACCATGGTTAAGCACTTGCTTAACCCATTAAAATCTGGAAAAATTCTAAAAACAATCAAAAAATTTTAAAAATACCAAAAATACAGTTTCTGGAACTTTTTACCATGGTTAGTAGCCCTAACCACTGTTAACCATGCTTTTAACCCCGGTTAGCAACCCTAATCCTTGGTTAAAATCCTTTTATCCTACCGGGCCTAATCCCTTAGCCTACTGGACCCAATCTCAGCTTATCGGGTTTGACCATATCTCTTTTAACTGTGGTTAGTAACCCTAACCATGGTTATTTTAACCTAAACTCGGTCAGCATCCCCAACCTTGGTCAAACTTTGCCTTAGCCTACTTGGCTTCTCTCTTGGCCTACCGGGCCTTTCCCATAGTCTAGTATGTTAGACATGATGCCTAGAAAAGTCGTTTAGATTGTTAGAACCTTATTAATTTGATTAATAAATGCTTCTTCTTAATTTATTGTGTATTTATTACGGGTAAATGACCATGATCATGAGATGATCTATATGATATGAGATATCGATAAAGATCCATAGGATATATTGTAGGAAAGTTATGTGATTAAATTATCACAGGTAGATATAACTTTCCAGTTCCTTATACCTTATATAGTCACAGCTGTGGGTGAAGTTGGACACTTCACTGATATGGCTGTCAGAATGCTAAGATGTACTCAATAGTTGAGATGTAGTT
The DNA here is from genome assembly GCA_015143295.1 of Tetracentron sinense. Taxonomy (NCBI): domain Eukaryota; kingdom Viridiplantae; phylum Streptophyta; class Magnoliopsida; order Trochodendrales; family Trochodendraceae; genus Tetracentron; species Tetracentron sinense. The sequence continues at coordinate 29,059,738 of CM026553.1, read as the reverse complement.
CTATCTAGAACTATTGTAGTAGAGACTACACATCAGCATATGGGTGCTTAAATGTACACTGACTGATTGAATGTGAGACCTCTTGTATAAACATACTATCAGATAGTTGGTCTCTCATACACATTGAACGGTTTCGATGATCCTTAGATCTGATGAGTTCATCTATGACTGGGCAGTGATCTGACTGTTTTGATTTCACCAACGTATTGTCTAACTTAGGGAATACAATACAGTGACAGTTGGATAGTCAGAAAGTTGTTCGAGTCATGATGAATTTCAAACAAGAAATCCATGCGCATTAATTTGAGAGATTATCCAAGTTCCGGGTAAGACAATTGATTAAGTTCAAATCCTGCACAGGTGATTTTGAAAACAAAATAAGTTTTAAAATATACTTTTATTAAAAGGTATTATACTGATAAAAGGATTTTTTCAAAATATTTTTCCTGAGAAATTGTTTCTCATGGCTTTAATCATAAGTCTTGGAAACCCGAATGATTTGCAATAGGCTATGGGTTAGATAGTATGTCAATCTCGAAAGCCCATTAGGGATAATGTATTTGGAAGGATAAATCAAATTTAAAAGTTCATGTGGTGGGATCCGTAATGGTAAATGTTCATACACTAGGATTCAATTGCAACATGGATATCTCACGTCACTTGCAATTCCGATATAATTCCCATTTAGTGTGAATGAGATAATAGTGGATAAGCCTGGGTAAGAATGTCGCAGAGCAATTTGTGGAGGTGCTCACATAAGAAATACAAGCTCAATAATTGATTAAAAGTTAATCAATTATTTTAAGTGATTAAAAGTTAATCATTTAATTAAATAGATTAATAGTTAATCTATTGTTTAAATTAATTGTTAATTTAAACAGAGGGATTATTTTAGTAATTATTTGATTAACATAATTAAAGGGGAAATGGGTTTGACCCATATCCATAAACCCATTAAAATGAACCTTTAATATGGGCCAAAGCCCATGGGTTTAAACCCTAGGGTGGGGCGCCCTCTTGAGGAATCCTAATTGGATTAGGATTTGTTTAGTTGAATAATTATTGAAATATAATAATTTTTATTATGGAATTAAAATTGAAGTGTTGGATTGCAATTGGGATGAAGATGTTATTGTAATTAGATTATAATAAGGAGTTTTAACTCCTCAAATCTCACGCCCCCCCTTGTGGATTCCTAGTTTGACTAGGTTTCCTACTTTGGTGTAGGATGTTGACTTATCCCTTTTAATTAAGGAATCCTCTTATAGTAGAGACTCTTTAATTAATAGGATTACTATAACTAAAGTAGTTATAGATTAAGTAAGAGTTTATTTAATTAATAATAAGAGTTATTGTTAATTAATAAATCCTACTAGATAAGATCAAGTTGGAGTAGGATTAGGATAAGATCCTAGTCTATAAATACCCCAACACCCTAGACCATTAAGTAGAATTCTCCAAAAAATTTTCTCTCATCTCCTCTCTCTCTCCAAACCGTGAGCCCTAGGGGAGACCCCTAGGGATTTTTGTGAGCTATATTGGTGGTCCTAGTTGGGTTTTGCAAATCTAGGGTTTTGAACCTTAGTATTATTGGTGATAGAAGGTCTACACCATTGATCCATCTTCTTTCCCTTGCTTCTATAATTCTAAAGGAGATTCTAAAGCTTCGTGGGGATAGCGAAGAACGAGGATCAAGCTTCTAGTATTTTTCGGAGAAATCTCTACAAAGAGTTCTGACGGTTCGAGTGGATTAAGTTTCACCGGTGAAAAACATTCACCGAGGTGATATGACTAAAACTCTTAGATAATTTTGATGTTTTTTTATGGTGTTAAGATCCAGGGGATCCAGTTTCCACATAAATTTTTATCCGGATCCCCCTTCAATTGGTATCAGAGCGCATGGTTAGGAGTATTTTTTGTTTATTTTGATAAGGTAAGTAAATGGATGATTTAATTCATGAGATGAATTAATTTAGATCTATTTAATATTGCTCGTAGTTTTTATTATTTTATTTTTTCATAAGATGAATAAATAAATATTTATTATATTCTTGAATGAGATTTGATAATTAAATAAATTTTAAAAATTAGTATTATTTGTGATATAATTAAATTCAAAACAAAGAGTTTATTTTGAAATTCCTTTTAAATGATGTGATCATTCATTAATAAATCTTATGGTGTTTGACACCCTTGCTTAAGCGTTCTTGGAGATCAAAGCTTATTTCGATTTAAATTGATTTATGGATTTTCGGATTTGTATTTGATTCGAAGAATCGATACAGTTTCGGTATTTTAGCCATAACTTTATGACTGTAAGTCCGATTTAGGTCCCTTAGTACATCGTTTCGAAGCCGTCGAAAAGATCTACAACTTTTGTGAAGAAAGTTTTTCCAGAATCAATATTTTTCAGGATCAAAACTTGAGTCAAAAATCTAAAGGGGGAAAATAAGTTTTCTAAATTAATTTTCCAAGAGGCTTTCAAATTTTTCCTAAATTGCATTATTTGATTATGAAAACTGTTTTATGGAAAATATAATTGTTTTATTTTTTCTGGGGTTTCATCTAGATAAGATATAGATTTTTATCAGGCAATTTGATAATTGTTATCAAATTTTAAATCCTTTTAAAAATAAGAAAACGTACTCCATCACCATGTAACATCTTTTTTTATATGAGATTATAGTTATGGGTCATAATATATGATAAATTGTTTATCATTCATGCATTCATACTAGAGGTTAATATGTAGTAAGTTTTGGCAATCTGTAAAGGGCAGATTCATTCGGTTTCCCTGAAAATGGCGAATAGAATACTAGTTTCCCTAATGCCATTTAAATTCTATTTAATGCATTGGTGGACATGCTGTGAAGGAGGACGTTGCGATGTGATCTAGACAAGATGATAAAGGAAGGGATCACGAAAGAGTTTGTGAGCTACCTTTGTTCTTATCATATTCCCTTGCATCCATGCATTTTAATTTATTGACCCATAACGATTAATCTTGTATACTAATGTTTTATTATCATAAGATGATAACTGCTGTTTATTTATCATGAGATGATATCTGTTTATATGTTTAATTATTCTGTTGAAATAATTGCTCTTGATATATCATGTGTATATAACACTGGGGACAAGTCCCTAAGTATTATGATCTTCTACCATACACTATGTGATCCTATAGAGGGGAGTGTGAGTAAGCTGACAGGCCAAAGCCGGGCCCAATCCCTCTCACCTATAAGTGAACATGGTGAAAACGGAATAAGCAAATAATGGGAGCAATAACGCCAAAGCGTGAGCTTTCATTAGGGGTTTATTAGGTTCATGGTAGGTAGGCACATGAATAAAAGATATTATACAATAACGCCAAAGCGTGAGTATAACATCCCTCATAGATCAGACAGTAGATCGAATACTCCAGAATTCACAAGATGAGATCTATGAAATTAGAGAAGATAGTTTCTATCTGCCTATTCAAGGCGATGTGATGATGTGCCCAAAGGCAGGATCACATTAAGCCAGTGTCTAGGTTTTCGATGCCAATTAATTCTTCTCAAATTGGCAATACCATTAGAAACAGACCCATAATCTAATTGGTATAAATGAATACAATAGATCTCTAATACTATCTTATTTGTCATTTGATTAGATCATGACAGGCATACACCCATTAACTGAAATTCTTCGTGATGAAAAGTTAATAGGAACTAACTATGCAGAATGGAAAAGAAAGATTAGAATTGTGTTTGTCGTGGATAACCTTGACCTATGTCTTAAGACACCTAAGCCCAAAATTCCTCTTGATGCTTCATCGGCCCAAAAGGCTGAGTTAGAGTAATGGGAGAGGTCCAATCAGATGGCCAAGTGTTACATATTGGCTTTGATGTCTAACATTTTGCAAAGCCAGCATGAACACATGGATAAGGCTTCTGACATTTTGCAAAACCTTCATGAGATGTTTGGTGAGCAAAATAGGTCAGCTCGACAAGTAAAGTTGAAATCCCTTGTTAACACCAAGATGGTTGAGGGAACTCCAGTCAGGGAACACATCATAAAGATGATGGGATTATTGAATGAACCGGAAATTCTTGGTGGAGAGATGGATGCCATCACTCAAGTTGACACTGTTCTGCAGTTACTCCCTCCGTCCTTCAATTCGTTCGTGTTAAATTATAACATGAACAAGAGTGAAATGTCACTAAGTGAGCTTATGAACTCACTTGTGGCTGTAGAAGATTTGATCAAAAAGTCAACTAAAGGTGAAACTTTAATCGTTGATAAACCTGATACCTCCAAGAAATCTAAAAAGTTTAGGAAAGGGAAGAAAGACAAAGGAAAGTTTAAAGACAATAAGGGTAAGGCAAGAGTTGCCAAAGGTTCTTCAGGGACAGCTGGCAAGGAAAACAAAGGCAATGGAAAGTGTTTCCACTGTGGTAAAATAGGCCACTGGGAGAGGAATTACAGGACTTACCTCACAACTCTTAAGAAGGGTAGCGAAAGTACTCAAGGTATGAGATACTTTGAATTACATATTACTGTTGAGTCTAGCTTTCTGGACGGTCCTCCTAACTCATGGTGCGTCGATTCTGGATCCACTATACACGTTTGCAATTCTTTGCAGGGGTTCAAGGAAGCCAGAAAGCCGACCAAATAGGAGCAGAAGCTTAAAGTTGGCTCCGGTGCAAATGTTGCAGTGAAGTCAATCGGCTTGTTTACTCTTTATTTACCTAATGGAAAGACATTAATTTTAGAAGACTGCTTTTATGTGCCTTCAGCACATCGAAATTTGATTGCAGTATCTAGACTCTTATTTTATGGATTCTCTATCAATTTTAATTCAATTGTTGAAATTAAGAAAGATGGAATAGTCTTGATAAGTGGTAATCTAATTAATGGTCTTTATTTGATATTTCCATTGGTAAATAATGAATGTTTGCAAAGGGACAATGTCTCATCATCTAATGTCTGGAGTGAAGAGATATTGCACTGAGTCTACTTATCTTTGGCACAAGAGACTTGGTCACATTAATCTTGATAGGATCAAGTGGTTAGTAATAGATGGTCCCCTTGACTTCCTCAAGGTAGAACCACTCCCTACATGCGAGTCTTGTCTTGAAGGGAAGATGACCAAGAAGCCTTACCCTAAAAAGGTAGGAAGAGTAAAAGAAAAGTTAAGACTAACACATAGTGATGTATGTGGTCCATTTAACATTGTTGCACGAGGTCAATACTGGTATTTTGTAACATTTACCGATGACTATTCCAGATATGGATATGTCTATTTGATGCAACACAAATCTGACACCTTTGAAAAGTTCAAAGAATTCAGATTAGAAGTTGAGAATCAAACTGACAAAACCATAAATACACTTCGATCAGATCGAGGTGGTAAATATCTCACCAACGAGTTTATGGATTAGTTAAGGGATAATGAGATTATCTCGCAATGGACAAGTCCTGCCTCTCCTAAACAAAATGGAGTTTCTGAAAGAAGAAACCGGACCTTATTAGATATGGTTCGCTCTATGATGAGCCATGCCGATGTTCCTTCATATCTTTGGGGATATGCTATACAAACTGCCATTTATATTCTAAACCGGGTTCCATCTAAGTCTATTCCGTTTACACCCTATGAATTGTGGACTGGCCGAAAACCTAGTTTACAACATCTAAGGGTATGGAGTTGTCCTACGCATGTTCGCAAACTCGAACCCACTAAATTTGAATCTAGGACAGAGAAATGGAATTTTGTAGGATATTCAAAAGAAACTAAGGGTTTTTATTTCTACTCCAAGGCAGACCAAACAATAGTTGTTAGGTTTCATGCCACTTTCTTAGAGGAAGAAATGGATCTCCTGAAGAAAGTTGAATTTCATGAGATGAAAGACGACACAGCCAGTATCCAAACTGAACCTAATCTTTCCACTAATTTCTCCTAATACTTATCAGGAAGCTACATTGGATGTAGATGCATCTCAATGGAATAAAGCCATGAATGCTAAAATAGATTCCATGTATGGCAATAGTGTCTGGACTTTAATAGATCCACCAGATGGTATAAGGCCAATTGGATGCAAATGGATTTAAAAAAGGAAGAAGGGTGTCGATGGTAATGTGGAGACCTATAAAGCTAGACTTGTTGCAAAAGGTTATACTCAAATTCAAGGAGTTGATTATGAGGATACCTTTTCACCTGTAGCTATGGTTAAATCCATCAGGATATTGCTAGCTATAGCTGCACACCATGACTATGAGATATGGCAAATGGATGCCAAAACTGCTTTCCTTAATGGAATGTTAGATGAAGACATCTATATGAAGCAACTAGAGGGCTTCATTGCTCCTAACCAAGAAAACATGGTATGCAAGCTCAACAAGTCGATATATGGTTTGAAACAAGCTTCAAGAAGCTGGAACCAAAGATTTGATCTTTCGATCAAAGAATTTGGATTCCAAAAGAATTTAGAAGAAGCTTGTATATACAAGGACAGTGGGAGAGCGGTAGTATACCTAATTCTTTATGTAGATGACATCCTACTCATTGGGAATGATGTAGGGATGTTGTCATCAGTCAAGATATGGCTTTCTCAACATTTCTCAATGAAAGACTTGGGAGAGGCATCATATATTATCGGAATAAAGATTCTGAGAGATAGAAAATGCCGAATGTTGGGATTGAGTCAAACTTCCTACATAGACAAGATATTGTCTAGGTACAGTATGAGTGATTGTAAGACAACACTCATTCCTTTTAGACATGGTATCACTTTGTCTAAAAAGATGGCCCCTACATCAACTGATGAGATTGAGCAGATGAAGAGGTACCCTTATGCTTCGGCAGTTGGGAGCCTCATGTATGCCATGTTATGTACTAGACCGGATATCTGTCATGTAGTGGGAGTTGTTAGTCGGTGCCAAAACAATCTAGGTGTTAATCATTGGACTGTAGTGAAGCATATTATGAAGTACTTGAAAAGGACTAGGGATTATGTACTTACCTTTCAATCAGAAGATTTAATTGGACTAGGTTATATTGATTCCGATTTCCAATCTCATCCAAACAATAGAGCTTCCACATCTGGGTATGTGTTTACACTGGGTGGTGCTGCTGTCAGTTGGCGCAGCATAAAGCAGAAGAGTATTGCTGACTCCACTACAGAAGCAGAATATATTGCAGCTTCAGAAGCAGCAAAAGAAGCAATCTGGTTCAGAAGGTTTTTGCAAGAGCTAGGAAATGTTCCTTCAGCACTCAGACCTATCACTCTCTTCTGTAATAGTAACAGTGCAGTAGCCCATAGCAAAGAACCTAGGAACCACAAAAGGATGAAACATGTGGAGCGGAAGTATCATCTCATTCGTGAGATCATTGACAGACAAGATGTAGTGGTTACAAAGATTAGGTCTCCACTTAATGTTGCAGACAAGATGACCAAGGCTTTATCAGATAAAGTTTTTGTAACACACTTAGACAGAATGAGATTGAAATCTATGGCACAGTGACTTTTAGGACAAGTGTGAGATTGTTGGACATGATGCCCAGAAAAGTCATTTAGATTGTTAGAACCTTATTAATTTGATTAATAAATGCTTCTTCTTAATCTATTGTGTGTTCATTATGGGTAATTGACCATGATCATGAGATGATCTATAAGATATGAGATATCGATAAAGGTCCATAGGATATATTATAGGAAAGTTATGTGATTAGATTATCACAGGTAGATATAACTTTCCGGTTCCTTATACCTTATATAGTCACAGCTGTAGGTGAAGCTGTGTACTTCACTGATATGACTGCCAGAATGCTAAGATGTTCTCAATAGTTGACATGTAGTTCTATCTCGAACTATTGTAGTGGAGACTACACATCAGCATATGAGTGCTTAAATTTACACTGACTGACTGCATTCAAGGAGAGACCTCTTGCATAAACATACTATCAGATAGTTGGTCTCTCATTCACATTGAAAGGTTTCGATGATCCTTAGATCTGATGAGTTCATCTATGACTGGGCAGTGATCTGATTGTTTTGATTCTACCAACGTATTGTCTAACTTAGGGAATACAATACAATGACAGTTGGATAGTCAGAAAGTTGTTCGAGTCATGATGAATTTCAAACAAGAAATTCATGCCCATTAATTTGAGAGATTGTCCAAGTTCCGGGTAAGACAGTTGATCAAGTTCAAATCCTGCGCAGGTGATTTTGATAACAAAATAAGTTTTGAAATATACGTTTATTAAAAGGTATTATACTTATAAAAGGATTTTTTCAAAATGTTTTTCCTGAGAAATTGTTTCTCATGGCTTAATCATAAATCTTGGAAACCCGGATGATTTGCAATGGGCTATGGGTTATATAGTATGTCAATCTTGAAGGCCCATTAGCGATAATGTATTTGGAAGGATAAATTGAATTTAAAAGTTCATGTGGCGGGATCCATAATGGTTAATGTTCATACACTAGGATTCAATTGCAACATGGATATCTCACGTCACTTGCAATTCCGATGTAATTCCCATTTAGGGTCAATGGGATAACATTGGATAAGCCAGGGTAAGAATGTCCCAGACCAATCTGTGGAGGTACTCACATAAGAAATACAAGCTCAATAATTGATTAAAAGTTAATCAATTATTTTAAGTGATTAAAAGTTAATCATTTAATTAAATAGATTAATAGTTAATCTATTGTTTAAATTAATTGTTAATTTAAACCAAGGGATTATTTTAGTAATTTTTTTATTAATATAATTAAAAGAGAAATGAGTTTGACCCATATCTACAAACCCATTAAAATGAACCTTTAATATGGGCCAAAGCCCATGGGTTTAAACCCTAGGGTGGGGCGCCCACTTGAGGAATCCTAATTGGATTAGGATTTGTTTAATTGAATAATTATTAAAATATAATTCATTTTATTATTGAATTAAAATCTAAGTGTTGGATTGCAATTAGGATTAAGATGTTAATGTAATTAGATGACAATAAGGAGTTTTAACTCCTCAAATCCCACGTCCCGTAGAAGCTCACGCCCCCCTTGTGGATTCCTAGTTTGACTAGGTTTCCTACTTTGGTGTAGGATGTTGATTTATCCCTTTTAATTAAAGAATCCTCTTATAATAGGGACTCTTCAATTAATAGGATTATTATAACTAAAGTAGTTATAGATTGAGTAGGAGTTTATTTAATTAATAATAAGAGTTATTGTTAATTAATAAATCCTACTAAATAAGATCAAGTTGGAGTAGAATTAGGATAAGATCCTAGTCTATAAATACCCCAACACCCTAGACCATTAAGTGGAATTCTCCAGAATTTTTTCTCTCATCTCCTCTCTCTCCAAACCGTGAGCCCTAGGGGAGACCCCTAGGGATTTTCGTTAGCTATATTGGTGGTCCTAGTTGGGTTTTGTAGATCTAGGGTTTTGAACCTTAGTATTATTGGTGATAGAAGGTCTACACCATTGATCCATCTTCTTCCTCTTGCTTCTATAATTCCAAAGAAAATTCTAAAATTTCATGGGGATAGCGAAGAATAAGAATCGAGCTTCTAGTATTTTTTCGGAGAAATCTCTACAAAGAGTTCTGACGGTTCGAGTGGATTAAGCTTCACCGGTCAAAAACATTCATCGAGGTGACATGACTAAAAATCTTAGATAATTTTGATACTTTTTATGGTGTTAAGATCTAGGGGATCCAGTTTTCGCATAAATTTTTATCTGGATCCCCCTTCATACTAGACTAACCCTTGGCCTACCGGGCTGAAACCCTAAGCCTATCGGGGTTAAACATGCACTTGACCAACCCCGATCAACCAAACCCTAGTCTACCAGACTAGTCCATTAGCCACCCTTAGTGCACACACACCCCCCTAGCCTTGGCATGGGCACATGTGCCAGAACTACGCTCGGTCTGATCTCACCCTTGTGAGTACGTAGGCAACCCAACCCAGGTTCGACCCTAGTTAGCTTTTCTTTCTTAGATTAGTCTTACTTTAAATACTTTGGCATTTGAACAAATTTTGACATTAATTGGCTTAAACCTAGGGAGTAGAAAACCATTGAAAAATGGAAGCATCGGGATGCCCAACACATTCCCTGGACTTAACCGAACCTCTTACCCTAATCTCAATCGTAGACCAAGACCTTATCTAACTTCCTAGGGACTTATCCCTTCTGAATGAATAGGTGGCGACTCTAATCCCGTGAGATCTAATGAGGGAAGCAAAAACATGTGCTCACAATCATATCCAAAAATCTAAAAATATTTTTCTTTTTATTTAATTTTGAATACTTTTGTTTTTCAGGTACCAAATTGCTTAAACTGTATATCTACAAAGCTTGCTCAAATTTTGGAAAGCAGGAGAGCATTATAAGTATCTACTTTCTTTGAGTGGATATTTATCATTTATTTTTTCAAATTGATGTTTGTCAGACATAGAGTATTTCTTTAGTGTGTATGCATGGTAGGAGGTCTTGTAATCCTGAGCTATTCCCCCTTGATTCAGAGTTAGAGTGTACTGCTAGGTACCTCAAGGCGTCAACCTTATTTAATTCTACTTTAGAAGCTAAGGCTTAAGCTATATTTTGAGAGAACCTAGAAGCTATTCCTTTTTCTAAGATGGTGGAAGAACATGACCAAATTAAATCTTCAAATGAGTATTTTACTCCTTCTACATATTTATCTCCCTCATGCATACGACTACCAGAAACATTAGCAACTCACTATATAAAGTCCAGTATCATTCAGATGATATCATCTTATTATGGACTTAATAATGAAGATCCTTACAAGCATCTCGATGAATTCCATGAAATCTGCACAACATTCAAATTGCAAGGTTTCCCAGATGATGTCCTAAGATTACGCCTCTTCTCTTTCCATTCTCTTTAAAAGGCAAAGCCAAATATTGGCCTAATTCTTTAGAGGCTAATTCTATTACATTTTGGGCTGAATTGCAACAGGAATTTATCACGAAATTCTTTCCCATTGGTAAAACCAATTTGATTAGATAAACCACCACGAGCTTTGCTGCAATTGATAACAAGCAATTGCATGAGACATGTGAAAGATTCAAGGATATTCTCCATAAATGCCCCCACCACCAAATTCAAAAGTGACAACTAGTCTAATCTTTCCATGATAGACTGCCTTAATACAACTGTCAATTGGTTGATGTCTCACATGGAGGAAAATTTATGATGAAAAATGAGACTCAGGCATGAGATTTATTTGATCTCTCCACAATGCCTCGAATTGTCGTTCTGAGAGACAACCTTCTACCTTGAATCCCAAGAAAGGCCCATATGAAGTGGGTACTTCTATAAATATCTCATCTAAAGTAGATGAGTTGTCTCGTAAATTGGACCAACTCATTGCTGCAGGGCCACCTTCTTACACACCCCTTCCGCATCCTCTTAATCCGAGAGAGATGCGTCCCATATGTTCAAGCCCTGCACATTATGGGAATGAGTGTCCCTCAGTAGTCCAATTCCCGGATTTTGTCAAAGAGTATGACAATGCTGCCTATATCCGCCTAGGTAATGATCCTGATTCGAATACTTATAACCTAGTGTGGAGAAATCATCCTAATTTCTTATGGCAACCCCAAGCCCAAGGGAATAACTATCCCCAACCTCAAAGGTTGAACAATAGGCCTTTCCAAAATCAATCTAACTACCAACCGTAGCTGCATCAGTTCCAACACTCTACTCCTCTCCCTCCTCCTCAAAAGAACCCATCGTTTGAGGAGAAAGTGTTGACTGTCCTCTAATGCCTACAAACTCACACCCAAATGTTGTAGGATAACACCCAGTTGCTGTACTCTTACTCTCAATCTATTTAGAAGCTTGAATCCCAAATGAGACAACTAACTAGTGTCATATACAAGAGAGAAGAAGGGAAGCTCCCAAGCCAACCGGTGAGCAATCCTAAGGGTGTAAACATGGTTGACGATGCTCAAAATAATGAAACTCATCATGAGCACGTTCTTGCCATTAATAACCTGAGGAATGAGAAGGTAGTTGACAACCAGGTTAGAGAAAAACTAGGGTGAAGAAGAAGAGCTCATTATGGGCCCAACAAATTCCAAAGGAGAGGGAGTGAGTGTCTCTAGGAAGGACGAAGATCCTTCCCCATCTTTATCTAATCTCACTCCCTCGATATCCTATATGCCTAAAGCTCCCTACCCTCATTGCTTAAAAGATCCTTCTCCTTTTGGCAAAAAGGGAACCAAAGTTGATGAGATGATGGAAGTCTTTCAACAAGTAAAAATCAACCTCTCACTCATTGAGCACATCAAGCGAATTCTGGCGTTTGACAAATTTCTCAAGGACTTGTGCACTCAAAAGTATAAATCTCGGACTCATGTATCCAAGAAAGTCCTTCTCACCAAGCAAGTGAGTTCCATTATCCAACACAATATTCCTCCTAGATTCAAAGATCCTGGGGCTCCTACCATCTCATGTATTATTGGAGACTACTCCATTGGTTGAGCCCTTCTCAATTTAGGAGCTAGTGTTAATTTATTACCCTCTTAGTGTCTATAGAGTAGGCCTAGGGGAGCTTCGCCTTACATCCATCACATTACAATTAGCGGATAGATCTATGAAAAAAGTCAATAAATTTTACTTTCTAGTCGACTCTCTTGTCTTTGACATGGAACTCGTGCATAATTTAAAAATTCAAATTCTAGTCATCCTCGGCCGTCCATTTCTGACTACTGTCAATGCTTGTATAAACTATAAGACTGGGGTGATAAAGGGGTCATTTGGTAATATGAAAGTTCGGTTGAATGTCTTCATCACCCCCGAACAACAACAGAAGGGAGATGAGTGCTTCTTAGTGGATGTGATTGGGGTTTTAGTTGAGGAGGCCCCTTCTTATGCTTTAACTGTTAATCTCTTAATGGCATCCCTCACTTATCTAAAACTCTAGACCCTAACATAGAAAAGATCAAAGAGGATAAAAATTATTTGCTTCATTCTAATCATTCAAAAGGCTTTTAATTAAAGAAGCATTAAAATAGAGGGTTAAGCTCATGCTTATTCGACCCTTTTGCCCATACGCGTAGGTCATGTGCGTTATATCATACACCTACAGCCTTTCAAAGGTGTAGGAAATCCATCTTTTCTAACTCAGATGGGCGTGTGCTAAAGGCCAAAGCCCAACTTCTCCAGCCCTATGTTGAGGGCAATAAACTGAAGAGCTGATTGATTCCATTGAATTGATGGATCCTGTCTACCTAGATAGATGAGCATTTTAATGTGTCTGGTTGAAGACAATTAACTTAGCGCTTGTTGGAAGGCAACCCAATCTCTTAGGTCTAGTCTAGGATCTTTCTTTCTTTTGTTTCATTAATTCAAGTTGGGGGTGGTACTTCACCACCCTATTCTTAAGAAAAAAATTTAATTTTAAAAAAGTTCTTTTGTTTTATAAACTTTTGTTGGATAATCTTGCTCATGATTTATTTCTTGAAATTTTTAGTATTATTATCCATTATTTTGCTGGCAACATGGTTACTAACCCTGCAAGGTATAATTTGAACGAAGTTTAGGTTGATTTTTACACCTTGAATTATTTTCACCCCTTCGCATTTCTCCTTATGGATTGCTTATCACCATTTATGTATTATTGTTCTTATCCCTCCTTGTACTTGAATTCTATTTTTACATTGAGGACAATGTAAACTTTCAGCTAGGGGTTGAGAAATAATATTCATTCTTTCTATTATTTTTTTTGGTGATTGTGCAATCATGCAATAGGGTAGGACATGCAAACACTTAATTTACTCAGACTGAACTATTTTAAATTTTAAAAATTGTGATACATATAGGGTAATCAAATTCTTATTGATATGTTTAAATTTGAGAACACATGATCCCAAATATATACAATTTCAATCCTTGATTGATCTACTTATGCTAAAAAATTGTGAAAGTCATATTTACACTTTAATAATTTGCACGAGCACTCTAATATATTGATTCGTGGGGTTTGAAACCATACTGATTAATTAGTGTTTTTTTAACTCATAAGAAGTTGGAAGCCCTAGAAATTGAACACCACCCTTGGCTTAAATGAAAAAAAAAATTATGAAAAAAATGGGTTACCTGACCAAGTTTTACTAGTAACCGGGCCTCTTGCCTCGTAAAGTAGAGAGTGTTTGTGTCAAACTGTGTAAGCTTTAAAATTAATAAAATAACCTAAGAAAAAGAGTCTTTAGTATCTAATAAATTGTTTATGAAACAAACTTTCCTACCTAGTAACCGGGCCTTTTGTCTTGCTAAACGAAGAGTGTTCGAGTCAAACAGTGGGGGTTTTAGAACAGATAGTCTACACGGGTTGTCTACAATGCTTAATAAACTTAGACTCTGGATAGTCTACACTTGTATAAATATATATTATAGAGACCCGAATCTTTTTTCATGTTTTTATTGCATTGCATTAGGGGTATTATAGTCCTTGTGAAGTTTTAATGTTTATTGTATTGTATATCTAATGGGTGTAGTGTGATTAAGATTTAATCAAACTTCTAGTTCAGAAATGTCATATCACACTCTAAACTTTAGGAAGCTCTAAACTTTATTGGAATTGAGTGATTCTTGAACCATTAGAAAGGTATTGGAACCTTCTTTAAGGTTCATGTTTAATATTTTTCCATATTTTTAGTCTAACCTAAATCAAAAATGGGTTTTTCGAGGTTTTGTCTGATGGAATTGCAGATCAGTCAACTTTGGAGAGTTTTTGATTCATAAATAAAGGAGAATTTGGAAATTCTAAAATGTCAGAAATGTTCGTTTTCGAAAGACGAATCCAAGCAAGTTGAATCGTCAAAATCCGACGAATGAGTCAAAAGTTATGGCCGAAACAGTAAAATGAGTCGAAATCTGCAACGCACCGATCGTTCGGTCAGAAATAGCGATCGATCGGTCCAAAACGATCGATCAGTAGCTATCGACTGGTCCAAAATTTTGTATGTGAAAATTTTTCAGAGAGTGTGTTTTTGACCGATCGCAGGTCATAAACACCGATCCATCTGTAGGCGACCGATCGCTCGGTCATAACCACCGATTGATCGGTCTTTCGTGTTTTGACAGAATTTTAGTAAGGACTTTTAGGTCTTTTCATTCCCAGCCCTTGGGGCTATAAATAGGGGGTCCTACTCGAGATATTAAAATACTCTACCTATTTCTAACCTAATTTGGCAAAAAGGGGGAGAAAACCTAGGGTTTTGGGAGAAGGGTTACTTGGAGAAGAAGGAGATTGCTAGAAGATTGAGAAAAAAGCTTGGAGATCATCCTCAAAGTTTCCCCAAATCACCTCGGGAGCGTTTTGAATCTAAGGGAAGGATTCCTAAGGTCGATATACTATCCTAATCAACTCTATTTTAATGTTTGGTGAATATTAATATGATAGGAATGATAGAATAGAGATTAAATGCATTTTTTTCAAATTTTCTATGAAGTAAGCTAATTATTGATGGAAATGTGGATGAAAATGTGGATTTGGATGTGGATAGAATATATGGAGGATGGGAAATGTATGGAGGATGGGATTAATATGTGGATGTGAATGGTGAATTGATTGTATGGATGGATTTTGGTTTGATGAATGCTTGAAAATATAGAAGGGAAATAGATTCATATTATGCGTACTCAAGGTGTTGGTAAAAATACTTGAGAGGATAAATGCTATTATACTCTTATGAAATGGTGGTAAATTGATTATGAATTGTGATATGAATTATGATAAGATATGTATATGTGATTGTTTGTTAAGTATGTTTAATTACTTGCATGGAAATTGATAGTCGGAAAGGTAAGAACTTAGAGGAAAATATCTCAGACCGGGAATTCTCTAACTATTTGGTATGGGACAGTATAGTGGAGTTTCTATGGTGGGAGATCGGAATCTAAGCAAATACCAACTCGAATGTTAATTTCGAAACTTAAGCATATATGCACGTGTATGTTAAGAAAAGAGTCTCACAAGTCACACATGTGGACCACAAGCATGAGCGTGGCATACGTATGACATTCTGAATAAGCATAAGCATGACATGGTCCGTATCCGCTAAGAACGGCATGTCAACCATTTGATTCTTAAGCATGGTCCGTATCCGCCAAGAACGGCATGCCAACCATATGATTTCTTAGACATGGTCCGTATCCGCTAAGAACGGCATATCACATCATTGTATGATCTGAATAAGTGCATAAGCATAAGCATCTCACAAGCACGTGGTCTCATAAGCATAAGCAGCTCGTAAGGGTATTGTCTTCTAAGTCTAGGATTCTCACAAGTACACGAGTCAAGGTGATGATATGATGTATATGCGCACACGTTCTTCCGTACTCTGATTATGTTATTATGCTATTGGATATGTTTCTAACTAAGTACATGTTTATTATTATTGTTGGTTGAATTTTATATACACTGAGTACCTTTGTACTCAGCCGAACTTTGTCTTGGCAGGTTTAGAGCAAGAGTACACGACGGAGCCATGGATTGAGGAAGCTTACGTCGAGGAAGGAGGTGAAGGTGAGCCTTCCAATGAGGGAGCCAGGGGCTTTGATAGTTACCCCTATTAGCTTATGTTCTGTTTGGATTGAGAGATTTTGTAATAGAATTTTGGGAGGGTGTTGCTCATTAGATTTTATAGTTGTGCATTTATACCTTTTGGTTTATAGTGAGTTGTATGTGTTGACCGTAGACTTGTGCAGGTTGGTTATAACTTATATATCAGAATTTTTTTATCCTCATTTTTGTAGACTCATGTAGTAAGCCTTGAATGCATGGTCTTTAAGCAGGTTAAGTAATGTGACGATTCCAAAGTCCTATTTTAGTCTTGTGGGATTTTGGGGTCGTTACATATATAAATGAGAAAAAGATTAAAATTGTCAAGTTTAAGCCTTGGGTTGTTTGTTTATATAGATATGAAGTTTAATGAAAAGTGGGTCCACCAAATAACAATTGAGAAGATGGGTTGAGACCATATATTCAATTGTTAATTCACATTACACATCAAAGAAAATTATGACAAATCTTTAATGAGTTGAATTATTCAGAATTTGGTGAGATTGGATAAAATGAGAATGTGGAGAGTTGAAAATTTAAACTTGTCAATAATTTGTAGATTATCTTGTATGCATTATGATTTTAAAATTTTGAAAATTGCATATCATACTTGAACATATTTGCATAATTACAAGGTAGTACAGATGTTTGTGGGTATCATCATTGTAAACCTTCACGAAACTTTACTCGTCCATTAGAGTCACCTAAGGGTTTAAAAGGCTTGTTAAATATGCCAAATGCAACCGGAGATCCCACGAAAGAGGGTGTAGATATAATTTAGTTTAGTTTTATTTTATATTACTCGAGGACTAGCAATATATAAGTTTGAGGTTGTGATCGGTGCTAATTGTTATACATTTATGCACCTTAAACCACACTTGTTAATTCTGTTAAGTCAATTTCTCTATTATGTTACCTTAGGCGTTTTTTTTTTATTTCAGGTTCATGCGAGGAAAAAAAGATTAATTTGAGGATTTACAAACTTTAAAGGCTCACATGAACTTCAACCAAGCAAAAATTGAAGAAATGAGGAGAAATGGAGGAAAATCATAGAAATCTGCCTTGACAGATCGATCAGACAAATCCTTTCTATTAATAGAGGGGTATTTTGGTCATTTACCTTTATCCAAAATTTATAAAACTTTTAGGGTAGATTCCAGATGACCTAAAGTATATAGGTTTCAAATTTCAGGTTAATCCGATAAGAATTAAGCTTTCTAGAATTATTCAAAGTTCAATGATAAAACTGTAAATAGGTAGTAACTATGTGAATAGTATTTTTAAGAGTTCTAAATACTTTCCAACTCTGTTATTGCCTATACAAGTGAGAGTTTGATCTTCATTCAATCGGAAGAGAGTTTAATGAGCTTAAAAAGAGTTCAAAATTTTGGGATTTTAAAGAGAAGAAAAAGCTCTGGAGATTTGTGAAGGGCTGAGGATGTATTCTTCGTTGAAGATGATGTTCTCCTCCCTCGTCAAGAACTAATCTCATGATCTAGAGTTTAGATGAAACCCTAGCTAAGTAACTATATCTCTGTTTTTGTTTTTGTTTTTATTTAGATTTTAAGATTGTAAACATTGATTGCATAATGAGAGGGTGATGAAGCAACCCAGTTTATTGATTATATTCGATTTCAATGGAGTTTTATCCTTGTCTTAGGTGTTGTGAAATTGAGATTGAAATCACTCGTGTTAATTTTCTGTGATTGTTAATGTGAGTTTTATGCAATGGTTTTAATTGTTCAAGAGATTAAATATTGAAATATTTTATGCTTAGGAAAGATGAGTGATTTCACTACCTTAGTTTAATGTGTATAACTCGTGTCAACCGAAGATAAGATATGCCTAGGATTTGATCTCTATCGCTTGTATCTTTCTCGATCTGATGAGAGGGGATGTGTCATCAATCTCACTTTAATGTTTGCACTTCGAGAAATATGAGTAAATGCATTGCAAGATCAGTTCTGATGATAGTGGTGAATTCAAATACCCTACATCTTCGATCACAAAACTCATTGGTTGATTAATTAATTAGAAATCATTAGTTTAGTTCTTGTTTTAGTTTAATTCAATTTAAATAAACTTTTGTCACCCATTAATTTAGAATTAATCTCAATCAGGGCCGGCCCATCCATTAGGCCATCAAAGCCTTTGCTTTAGGCCCCATTAAAAAAAATAAAAAAATAAAATTAAAAAGGCCCCATTTAGAACCATTTAGAATATTAAAAAAAATAAAAGGCCATTTAGAATATTAAAAAGGCCCCATCTATAGTTAATTTTTTTTAATAATATTAAAAACTTGAAAAAAAAATCCTCATTTAGAATTTTTGCTTTAGGCCTTCAAATGGCTTGGGCTGACCCTGATCTTAATAAAAATGCAATGAAATCAGTGCAATCCTTAAAGGTTCGACACCCTTACTAGTAACTATTCTACGGAATTATTATTATGAGGTATATTAAATTGTGAAACGACCAATACCCATACAAGCTAAAGCCAAGCAACTAGACGAAAACGTGAGAGTAATAAAAGTAATCAGAAAATGAGTTGAGGAAGGAATACCACCCCGCCTTCGGGCATGAGGGATCCCCTTACATAGCCTCAGCAATGTAGGGGGCCTTAGCTTATCAGGGTGGGAGCCTTACTAATAACTGTTGGAATGTAAAAGAAAAGGAAAGAGAAAACAGAGACTTGAGAATAGAGGATCCTGCCCTCCTCTTCCATCTACTCTATCTCCAAGGGTGTGGGGACCTCAAGAGAACCTGGTCTACGAGGTGTCTAGGCACAAAGGCCAACAACTACCAAAGTCTGGCCTCTTTCGCAGGTAAGGATGGTGTGTTGCATGCTTTGGATTTGTACAGAGATTTCCTTTTGGACTTCTAGAATTTTGGAGTTCCTGATATCTAAACAGAGGCTTTCTAATGGATCTTTTTGAATGAATCGAATATGATATGAAAGGTGGCATTTATAGGCATAAGTGGGGGTGATATATTGGTAATTAGAAGGGAGGTATGTGGGAACGAGGAGCACCATTAGAGGTCAACAAGGGAGCTGCAGGGAGGTTGCAAACTGTTCTGCACGTCTGGGGAATGCCTGCAATGGCTGGGCTGTTTTAAACACAAAAGAAGGGGGGGTGTAGCCATGCTGGGATGTTTACATCAACTGGACCCTAGCCCTGAGTTTGGTGTTTAGCTCTAGGACAATGCTAGCTATACTTCCTTTTAATTTCACTTCCTTAAAAAGCAAGGCATGGGTTATTGTCTTTCATGGAGAGAAAAACGCATGGTTTCCACTTACACCCTCTCCGATCAAAAAGAAGAGTAAGTATAAAAAAAAGTGATATGCATTATCCTTACTCTAAGCTTTTGTATAAAGGTGGTACAGCTAGTGGGTGTGTGAGTTTAGTGTGTGTGTTACACACTAACCTTTCCTAAAAAATCAGCATGTGCATGTGTGGTTCTGAGTGAGTTACATTCTAGTGTGTGCGGTTAAGTGTAGTTTGTGTGGTGTGTGTGTTACATGCTAATTTTTCCCAAGCATGTGCATGTGTGGTTGTGTGTGGGTTACATGCTAATTAAGTGTGTTGTGTTTGTGTTACAGGCAAAATTTTCCCCAAGTATGTGCATGCGTAATAATAATAATAATAAAAAAAAAAGGGAGGTTAGGCCAAGGTAATGGGTTAGGGGTTTGGTTTCAGGCTTGGTTCAAGGTTACGTGTATGGGTATTGTGTAATGGTTTTTGGTTATGGACTCCTGGGCTTAGGGTTTGGTTTTGCATTTAGACATGAGCTTTGGGCCTTTGGTTTAGGGTTATGGTCTTGGATTAAGGGCTGGGCTTAGGGTTTGGTTTAGCGTTTAGACTTGTGCTTTGGGCCTTTGGTTTAGGGTTATGATCTTGGATTAAAGGCTTGGATGATGATCTCGGATCCCTAAGTCTTGAGCTTGAGAGAGAGAAGGGATGCAAAAATAGGATGCTTACAATATGAATTGGTGGCATGATGACGCATGGCAACCTCCATTTCCATGTAACAACAATAGACCCTAGTTAGCTATGAAAGTGTAGGAGACCAAGGCGACTTCACTAGCATAATAATATGCATCAATATATATGGTTTTTGTCATATTTGGAACTATATCATGTCACCTCATATACCTCATATACATCAGGACAAACATCAATTCTCTCTAGTCCGTGTAAGAATACAAACAACATTAAATGGAGAATTGATTAAAATAATGCCAAATAACGTGTGCGCCGTAAGATCTCATGGGACGACAAAAGGTCCTTCACTTAACTTAATTACGCCCTTGAAAATAACAAAGGCAAGGATGACAGTTTCCCCATATAAACTTTAGAAAAATTTCACTTCAGTCTTCAATCTTGAGTAGGGCAAAATCTCGTGTAAGTCAAAATCTAGAACTCCTAGTTAGTTCTCCAACCATATCGCATGTAAGGCAAAATCTAACGTATGGTTACACGTACTTGTATAGTAAGAGTAAAATGCTTATATCTTTGTTCTTACTTCTCATTTTCTTTCTCGCTCTAGTAATTATATTCTGAACTCAATATTATTGAAGTAAACTACTAAACTAATTAAAGTCTTAATATAATAAAGCTAACCAGAGAGATAAGGTCATAGCAGTAAAAACTCCTTAAACATGTGAAGTCTTATTATATTTTGACTCCTACAAGAAGTAGAAGCTTACTTGTAGAATTCAAAAGGAGAAAGAACTAAATATTTAACGTTTAAATTCCTACAATAAAATAAAGAAATAAAATACAACTCCTAAAAGAAATTGTCTTACTGATCCGTAGTGTTGAAAAAATAATTCAAATTTAAAAAAAAAATAATATAAGAAAAAAACTTGACCAAAAAAGATTTATACCTAATTTAGGGCCTAACACTTACTTATTTGTCTCTAACCCCATGGCAAGGCATTAATGATATTTCATTTTATAACACAGAAATATCAATGCATCATTTTCAATCCAAAAAATGTGTTATTTCGATTCAAAAAAAATATGAGATTGGCCGTGCTTAGGTGCCCCAGCCCATGAAGAACTTGGGCATCAATGAGATGTATGTGGGTCAGATTTGAGCTGATTTGAGCCCATTGACACAACCAAGTCCCTAACGCTAGCATAGGAGTTTACCATGTATACCTCCACAAGCAACAAACTTCCAAATGATGTTTCTTGTTCCACCGGATTTGTTCTTAAATTATATGAAATTTTCATTGAACATGAATTGTTATTAAAGAAGAGATAAGGATATCTTACAGAAATCGCAGATCGAGAAGGCTTCCAAGCTCCTTTGGGATAATCCCAGATAATGAATTATACCCAACTGACCTAAAGAAGACATAAAAATCAACAAATAAAAACTAATAGCAACAGTAATAGGAAATGATTTGGCCACCTATTTCTTATTAAACAGGTGCAACAATCTAGAAAAAATATTATAGTACCTTTGTTGAACAATGCTTAAATAATGGCATTTTTGCCCCCACCCCGACATGTTGTTGGCAGGGGCCGAGCCAGGTGGGGTCCTGTGGGAGCACGTGCCCCCACTCAACTTTTGCAAAAACGTTTTTCTTTTTTTAAGCATGCATAGTCATGGGAGAGATTTAATCACAACCAATCGCAGTTGAACTTGGGGAGAGTTCAATCGCACCCATAGGTCAACACCTGTCTCTTTTAACCCCAATTAACCATAGTTAATATTCATTAACCCTCAAGGTTCAACATTCTAACCTTGGCTTTTTAAATAAGATATTAAAAACAAATTAACTCAGGGTTAAGAAATTTTAACCCTAGGGTTTAAATTTTTTATTATAAAAAATCAAGGTTAGATCGATGAACCTTAAGAGTTAGTGAATCATAATCATGGTTAATAGGGGTTAAAAAGGACACGTGTTGACCTATTGGTGGCTTGGTGTGACTGAATTGTTCCTGAGTCCAATCACAATTGGCTCTGTTCTGATCTTGCCTTGGGAATGCTAACATAACTTAGGGAGAGTTCAATCGCTCCCACAAGTCAACACCTGCCCATAGGGATGGCAACGGGGTGGGTTTGGGCCGGGGTGCCCCCATCCCGACCCCGCCCCTAATGGAAAAATTCTACCCCAAACCCAGAGCGGGGCAGGGTGGGGCGCTTCAAATATTTGAAAAGAGTTTTTAAACCCGTCCCTGCCTCGCCCCATCCTGTTAAGCATAGATGGGGCGGGCCGGGGGCGGGTGTTGGCTATATTTCATACTATATCCACTAAAAATTAAATAATTTTAGTATTAAAGTAAGGGTAAAATAGTTATTTGACATTATTAACAGGGTGGGGTGGCCTAAACTCATCCCCGGCCCGAACCTGACTCTGGTTTAACATCAAATTCCCAAACCGGCCCCTACTCCGTTTAAATGGTCCCCAAACCCGTCTCAATAAGGGCGGGGCGGGGCGGGGTGGGTTACCCGATTAGCCCGGCCATTGCCATCTTTAAATGGCCCTTTTGACCTCTATTAATTGGGATTAAGCTTCACTAAACCTAGGGGTTCCATAACATAACATTAGTTTTTAAATAATAAATATTAACCCTAAGATTTAAATTTTTTAACCAGAGTTAAACAATTATACTATATTATTCAACTATTT
Source organism: Tetracentron sinense (assembly GCA_015143295.1). Classification (NCBI taxonomy): domain Eukaryota; kingdom Viridiplantae; phylum Streptophyta; class Magnoliopsida; order Trochodendrales; family Trochodendraceae; genus Tetracentron; species Tetracentron sinense. The sequence goes on along the minus strand of CM026553.1, from coordinate 29,036,511 downwards.
AATAGGTATAGCCATGATGCAAGTGGACAACATTCCTTGAACTATTGAAAATAAATATATCTTCTATAGCATGTTATTTAATTATTTGATTAGACATAGCCAAGGGGCAAGGGTGTAAACAAGGAGAAACAATATGAAATATATGAGTGAAATGCCCCAAAAACTTAGTCATAAAAAAAAATTTCGGGACCTATGGCCCCTAACCCCATCATCCTTAGATTCAGATTATTTTGTACCAACCTAATAATTTTTCACAAATCTACCGACAATTACTACCATTTTTCTTGAACCATCGTGTGTCCCACTACTAGAAAATCCTGGCTCCGCCCCTGAACATGTCAGCATTAACCCCTAAAGTTATTGAACCTCATAGGTTTTTGAAGATGCTGACATGGCAAGGTAGCAACACACAAGTTGGGGATAGGGTTTGGGGGCTCCTTATCATTGTCCATTTTTCAAACATAGGGGCACACAAATCACTTCCATTGTAATGACGAATGATTTAATAAGCTCCTCTAAGATGGAATATCGTAATGGTATACGAATATAAACATGCAATTTTGAGGGAAGGGCATGACAGACAAATCATTTTGGATCAAGGGCAACAATTGGAGCCTCAATGAAGGAATAAGAGATCAAAGAAGAGTGAAGCAACTATTTCCAAACACTGGTAAAGGAAAAGACTATAACAGGGGGTTTGGACCAGGAGATAGAAGATGCTAACTCTAGAAAGTGTGCCCTTTCTTAGAACCGGTATAATAGGAACTGAACAAAAAAAGCTTGGAGCCAAAATGTGTTGCAGTAGATTTGTGGAAATGTAGGGGAGAAAATGGATATATGAAAAGATGCTTGGTATAGATAAATCAAAGCATGACGATTATAAGGAGTACAACATTCAAAATGTGGGGGCAATCTAATTGTTAAATTCAATGCCTTGGACAAACATATGGTGGTAATGTAGAGTTCATAGGTTTTTAGGCCAAAAGGAATTTATTTGAATGGTGAGAAAGAAGACGCCCACTCTAATAGCAGCAGATTGCGGACAAACTTCAAGTTTGCTCGCTCATTTATGTCTAGGTAACACCTAATCCAAGTCCTGTGTAACAACACCAGTTTAAGACCTCTCTCTCTCTCTCGTGATCCCTTATTTGATGCTTTCAAAATTAGGGGAAAACCAGAAAATCGAGAAGATAGAATATCATTTTAAAAAAAACAGTTTAATTTCGTTATCAAATAGAGAAGGAAATGTCCTTTGAACTGTGTATGGCGCTCATTCAGGTGAGTCCAAATCTTTTTCGCAGGCAACATATCGAATTTCACTGTATAAAACATAATGGCAGAAAAAAAAGTGACTTACATGAATTTCAATCTTGTTAAATTACCTAGAAATCCAGGCAATGGACCTGTGAAGTGATTTTTATCCAATCTCCTGCGACACACATAGCAGATTCAGTGGGGGCATGCTGAGCAGAAGCATCATTCAATTTAGTTCTTCTATGCTTCAACTTCTAACGCATAATTATGAATGGGAACTATTGCAAATAGCAGATTCAGTGGAAGCATACTGAGCGCAAGTTCAACTTAGTTCTTCTTTGCTTGTATAAATATGCATGGGAGCTGTTGCCCCACCTATGCATGTTAATTTCTCTACTCTAATACAGGAAGGGATTAAACATAACAGCCCTCGATACTCTCTGTCAATTTTATAGTATGCATTCAAGACACATTTTTAATTGGTTAAAAATTAATTTTTTCTGCATTTAGATGCTGTTGAAGTATACATAATTCCAGGTGTACTGCATAGTGTATAATACATCTCCATAGCCAAGGCAGTTGGGATATTGAGTAGGTATATCAGAAGCCTTGAAAAAATGCATTGGATAGCATTGGCTAGAGCACTGAGGAACCTGAAAGGTACATTATATATTATCATATGTGAGCAAGTGAATTTATTGCCTTTCCTTTCGGGAAAGATCTTTGCATAGGAACGAAGCTAAACGCCTTTTAGGAGTCGCCACTTATTTAATTTGGGGGGAAAATAGGATTCTATGATTAAGGACCTAGGGCCTGCTAAAGTCTAGGTAAGAGATTCAATTAAGTCCAAGGAAGTGTTAGGCACCCCCAAACCACATTAAACTGAATGGGAAACTAACCTAGAGGTGGTCAGACCTGTTAGGGTTGCCTACATACCCAACTTCGTAGGATCAGACCAGTGTAGTGTGATCGAGCATGCTAAGTTGAATTTAAGGTTTTTTTTTTTTGGCATATTTGAAAGTTTTTGGTATTTTAGATTTTATTAAGCAGTTTAGGCACATGGAGCATGTGGGAGGTTTGGCAAGTTAACCGGGTGAGAAATTAACCCATGGAAGGTCAAAGATTCTGGGGAGTTCAAGACCAAGTCCATAACCAAGAGAGGTTTCCTACAGTGGTCTGGAATACAAGATTAATCCTATTTTACAACATTGCCACCATTAATGCTATTCTTAATACTGCCAGTGTAACAGTAAGTCGCATTGGAATTGGCAATAATGAGAGTGGCGCCAATTATGGTCAATACAATATAACAATATTTCTTGTTTGAGTGAAGTTCTATGAGTTGCCAGGGGTCTCAGAGATTTGGGGGATGAGGAATGTAAAGTCCCGAATATGATTTGAATTTATTTTAATATCTACCAAGAGTAAAATTGTCAAATTCAATTATGATGTGTGTGTTCGTGTGTTTAAATAACATTTATGGAAAATTTTTATGGTTAAAACACTAAACGAAGATAAGAATGTAAGAAAAGAAGAAGAAAAAAAGGAAAATTGCCCAGTCGGTCAACCGCCTAGCCTACTCGGTCGACCGATTGATTTAAAAAGGGGCAACAATGGAGGTTCTAGATCCCTGGTCAACCGCCCATACAGCCTAGTCGCCCGACTGATTTTAAAAGGGGGGGTAATAGGGCGTCGAGCATAGCCGATCGACTGACCTATACACCTGGTCGACCGACCTATACACCTGGTCGACCGACTTTAGTTAATTGGGGTTTTTCCCCTCTTTTGCGCGTTTTGAAGGGAATTTTAGGTTTTTCATGACCCTAGGCCTATAAATAGGGCTTCTATTTTGAGGGTTTAAAATCTCAAAGTCTCTCAAACCCTAATTTGGTCAAGTAGAGGAGAAACCTAGGGTTTCTAAAGGCTTGCTTGCTTGTGAAGGGAGAAATTGCTCAAAGGAGTAAGAGGAAGCTTGAAGATCACTCCTCAAGCCTTCTTTTGGAGCGTTTTGGATCGAAGAGAACAATCCCTAAGTTCGATATCTTTTCTAATCTAGCTATGTCTTGTTGTTTCTGCATGATTGAACACTAATAGGTGAGATTGTTGAGTGCGATTGCGTGATATTATATGGATTAGATGAAAATTGGAGGAAATTGGTAATTCTATACTTGAATGGTGACTTTACATGTGCTTATGAATTTTATGGCGCACAATCTTTGTTCTATATTGTTAATATGAGCGCTAAATGATATATATATGTGAAATGGATGATGGTGAATTGTGGTGGAAATGTTGGATTGAATTATTGTGATTTTGATTTGGTTTATAAATGGAACATGGGAATGAGTGTTGAAGGAAAGGGATTTTGGTGAATGAATGAATTGATGAGAATTGAATTGTGATATTACTATTATTGTTCATGTCATGGAAATGTTGAATTACGATAACATGTTAACTGTGATTTTCATGATAATTAAATTATGTCCTATTTATATTGCATGGTGATCGATATTCGGTTAGGCCAATGCTTAGAGGCAGTCTCCCAGATCGGGAATTCTCTAACTAGGTAGATGTACCTTGGCGGAGGACCAAAATCTAAGTGATGAGCGAGCTCGGATATTAATCACGATACTCAAGCACAAGTTCACATGTGTGGTAGTTTATAAATCTCACAGATACACAAGCATGACATCGACCCTGCATGGACACTGAATTATAAGAACAAGAAAAAGGACACTGTGCATGAATAGTAAGGACCTTGAATTACAAGGGATGTCGAGAAACCGTGTCTGCTCTCCACGAATACAATTGCAAGTCCTGGATAATGCATCACGGACTTTGATCACAAGGATGCTCTGGGAGCTTAGGCTCGCATCGCAGCTCTCCATGGATATGATACCAAGACTTAGAACACTATTTTATGGAAAACAAGGATGCATGAAATTCATGGTACAAGTTTAAGTGTCACACAAGTACACGAGTCAAGATGATGACATGATATGCTCACATGTTTCCGCATTCTGATTATCTTATTGTCATATGAAACCGCTATTTATTATGTAACTGTCGAATGAAATGGATATTGACATTTATATGTGTTATTGCTATTGCTAGTTAGACTGGATATCCGTTGAGTGTTTTCAATACTCAGTCGACTTGTTATTGTTGTCTGGTTTAGAGAAGGACCCATTGTGACGGCTTGGATTAAGGAAGATTATCATGAAGAAAAGGATAAGGTGATCGCTTCGCCGAGGGAGTTCGGGACCTCGATCGATTCCCTTATTATTAGTTTCATTTCAGTTTTAATTATGAGAGTATTGTAATAGATTGATTATACTTCACTTGATGTTGTTCTACACTTAGTTTCATGGATGATCAAATTTTGAGTTAGGTTTATATTGGTTTATGGTATACAGGATGGTTTGGTTATATGGAAAGAGATTTTATGATTGAGATTTTTGGAGAATTATCTTTTAGTCATTGCCTTATTATTACGGAAATCATGTAGGGATAAGTAATGTAATGGCCCAAAGTCCCATCATGTCCAAGGTGTGGTTTGTCGTTATAGAGGTTGCATCAGAGCAAAGGCATTAGAGTTCTTAGGGCTAAGGTATTAGGTTCAGGGATAAGGGATTTGTCTAACTTAGGAAAGCAACATCAGGTTTAGGACCTTGGTTTGTTCTAAGATTAAGTTTGGAAATTAGCTCTATTCATAAAATTATGTCTAAAAGACTAATGTTTTATGATTATTTCAGGGACATTGTAATGAGGAGAGTAATGAGAGGAAACCGGAATAGGAGAGGTAGTGTGACTGATGAGGATACCCCAGAGGGTTCTTGCTAGCCAAATTGGATTCATATCTTGGAGAATCTTACTATGGCCATCACTTAGTTGACTACCTTCCTAGCAAGCCGACAGGGCAGGCCAATACTCACCTAGCACGATAATTGGGGGTGGAAGCTTTCAGGAGGATGGGTCGTCCAGCTTTCTATGGTAGCTCTGACCCAACGATTGCCGAGTTGTGGACTATGTAACTAGGGAAGATATTCTCTGTGCTCGAGCCCATCAATGAGCAGATGGTGAAATGGGTTTCCTTCATCATTGAAGGTGAGGGCAAGCATTGGTGGAGGGCCACAGCAAGGCAGAAAAATGAAGGGTTAGTCAGGCATGAACATGGGGCCGGGAGAATTCCTCGACGTTTTCTATAAGAAGTAATTCCCGGTGTCCATGAGAGATCAGAAGGAGATTGAATTCTCTACCTTGGAGTAAGGAAGTTTGTCAATGGCCGAGTATAAGGCCAAAATCGTAGAGCTCTCCAAATTTGCTCCTCACTAGATTACCACAGAGAGAATGAATGCAAAGAGGTTTGAAAGAGGATTGAGAGATGACATTTAAGATAAGGTCTTGATTCTGCAGCTCGGAACCTGTAGGGAGGTGTACCAACGTGCTCTGATAGCTGAGAGGAACTCAGAAGAGTTCTTGAAGAAGAGGGAGAGGATCCATGAAAGCAAGTATTGTTGCCCAAGTATTGACCCTAGAGGGGGGGTGAATAGGGTCTTGACAAATTTAAAATCTAATTATTCCTTTTTGCAGAATGAAAAGTAACTAGGGAATGCAACGTAGCAATTTCTAAATTGAAGCAATAAAGAAAATAAGGTAGAGAGTTAGAGAATGAAAATACCAAGATATTTTTCTCAAGGTTCGGTAACCCGCTTTTGTCCCCACCTTTTAGCTTCCCACTTTAAGGATTCACCATGATTTTACTCGTACAGACTTCTTCACGGGTGAAGCCCAAACCGTGTACAATTCTCTTCAGGGTGAGAATCACACCTTTACAATCCCTGTACTTTGTTGTTTTTGTTGTTTTTAACCAATTTTGTTAGGGAAGTTATTGTTAAATCCTTTAGGCCAGTGGCCCTGTTCTTTTACCCTGATACAATTTGGGCAGCATCTCCCCTCTGTTGACAAACTTTTGAGGAGTGAGTTCTAACAACCAACTTAGGTTGAGGGCTCTCAATAGTCTGTCTTAGGATCGACCCATAGGGCTTTACCTGTTTAGACCTTAACCGGATTATGGTTTGGGCCCGGAATAAGCTTGCTCCATCAGTTGACCCCGAAGGGTTAACAATTTTGGAATCCCCTTTCAGGCTTTCCAGTGACATAGGCTTACCTTTTGGGCTGACTTGTCGTGAAGTGCTTGAGCCACTTTGCCTTGTGTGCACCCGGCTGGGTACACCCTCCTTGGTATCCATGGATAGAGATGTCTACGAATAGGCACTTCTTTTCTGAAGCACCCGTAGGTTGGCTGATGTCTTATGGGATACCCGCAGGTTAGCGATGTGGGCGGGCTGCCTGCCTGCCTTTGATTTAGGTGGGTAGACTGCCTTTCTATCCCTGAGTTTATGCAATGCATTTTGCTTCTACTATGGGCTGGAGCATCCTCAACAAAGACCTGGTCTAGTGATCGCAGCCTCTTTGCAGAGGTCTGACCAGTTGGCTAGAGCTGCTGTATCTCGGCTTAGGTGAGTGGATAATAACTGGGATCCGGATCGGGGTACATACACCCGCTGATTAATGGTCAGGACGTAGGCTCGACAGAGACAAATGGTTTCGATTATCCTGCACAAAACCAATAAGAAAATTAAAGGAAAGGAGTACTCACTTTCCATTTTTTGTTCTTCTTTTATTTTTATTGAGAGGAGAAGAAAGTCCTACCGGGCGTGCCAGAAATTTGTAACGCGCAAATTTCATCTTGCGTATCAAACTGCCTCCATTGTTGTATGGAGTTTATTTTTTTGTGTGGGGGGCTATCCTTCCAATCTGAGTAAAATCAGACTATTAATTACCTTCCCAATTTGGGGAAGAGCCTCTGATTAATAAGAAGAATAAAGAAGAACATATATTTGAATACAATATTTATTTATTCAATGGGGTTGCCCAGATCTTATATAGGCATTACAAGATACCTCATAGAGGTCTTTGTATTCAAAAAAAAAGAGGCGACCATATTGGGGGTTCACCTGATATTCTCCATTGATGAGAGATCCTTCTTCCTCTTTGTACAGTTGTTTTCCTACTTCGTAGGTTCTCTGCTTCATGCTTCTCTTTTTTAAGTTCGTTCGTGCATCATGGGAGTTTCTTGTGAGAAACTCCCTTTTTATATCTTTTGGAGAGTCTTTTTTGGACTCTCCTTTTACTTTTTTCTTTTGGGGAGTTCAAAAAGGTTCTCTCCTTTTAGAGAGAGTCATCTATCCTTTGATAGTTGGTTTCCCTTATCTTGGGGAAACTTGGTACGCATAGAAGTCCTCTTTCTTGAAGGATTCCTAATTAGTTTCCCTTTTTGGGAAATCTGAGAGGATAAGACTTCTCTGTAAAAGAGGGAAGAGTCTTATCTTCCCAGAAAAGGGAAGAGATTACTTCCCCTTTCGAATAGGGTGCCATATGACACTCTATTATTAGAGAAAAAGAAGGGATCTCTATATTGGGATCCCCCAAAGCTGGCAGAGAGTCCTTTTTTTATCAGGGATTCTCTGCCACTTGGCAGTCATTGTCTGACTGCTAGTTGGGAAATGACTGACCTTGGTTAGTCCGCAAGTTGAAGGGGTGAGACCATGAGTCTCACCCGTGGTCTAGGTCAAGTCCAAGGCTTATTTGGGCTACGGACTAGGGTCTGACCTTCATCAGTCTGCCGACGAATACAGGGTGGGACCATGGGTCCAGCCTTTAATCTGGGTTAGGTTCATGGCCTTTTATGGTCACGGACTGGGCTAGTCATTGACTGGCTCACGGATGGACTCATAAAGTCTGTTCGTAGAGCTTGAATGGGGTCTGCCCGCAAGGGCAAACCCTAAACACTTGTCAGTCTCATGGAATGATACATAGGGATATCCGCGGGACTGACTTTTGAAGTCTATCCAAAGATTAACTCATGGAGTCAGTCTGTAAGGGCTCAATTAGAGACTGGTTGTTTAGCCGGTCTGTAAAGGTTTGTTTGACCAGGTCTATCTGCGGGGATAGACCAAAGCCACATGAGGGCTTGGGCTTAATGTGTACACATTCCATCTTCTTTTGATTTGGTGTGAAGCGGCGCACTGAAGTTGGTGCAGCTCAATTCAATCTGGTGTCGTAATTTTGCTGTCCACAGTAACCTTTTGGCTAACATAAACCATCCTGGGTATGTCGATGTTTCAGATATAACAACGCCCTTTTTTTGCCATCCGGAGCCTTTGTACGCATATAGTAAGGTAAAATCTCTTTCCCTCTCTATTTTTCCTATTATCATGCTATATTTTATGTGGAATGGTTTGTGTGTGATGGATGTGAATGGAAAAAGGGTCGGAGACCCGATATGAAGTGTGGGGATGCGTGAAAAATGAGCAGAGGTGCGTAGACCTTAGTTTCAGGCAAAACAACTCGGAATTTAGGCTTGGTGCCCAATCGTGCGAACGATCAGTGTATGATTTGTTGATTTGAAATGATTTGGAATGTCTTTGAATAGCGTGTATAGGTGATGCATGGTTTGGATGGTGAAATCCATGTATAAAAAAGGGTTGTGAGACCCTGTATAAGCCCATATGGGTGAATAGGGTAAAATGAATTATCAATGATTGGAATTAAAATAGAAAAGATTTCAATGAGATAAATTTATTATATTTGATTAAAAAATTACTAGGGATGAATAGTTATCATGGTGGTATGGGATGTCATGGTAACAGGGTTTTTTTATTGTAATAAATTCTGAAAATTGATGACGAGTCTACGGACTTTAAGTTGTATTGGGTCTTCAGACCTAGGGTTGTATTGAGTTTACAAACTCAATGATGTTACCTTGAGGGGGCATTCACCCGTGTTGGCAAGTATGCACCCAATAGAGGTTGTGATGATAAATGATGGTTGCCTTAAGGGATGATCTACAGGGGTAGGTAGATTCCAATAGAGGTTAGATTAAGTGATGTACTATCAAAGGTGTCATTCCTGACAGGATTGATGTCAGAGGTGTTTTGCCTGACATGGTTACTGTCAAAGGTGTTTTACCTGACAAGATTATATTGTTAGAGGTGTTCCTGGTAGTCAGGTATTTCCTGATAGTCAGGTGTTTCCTGGTAGATAGAGGTGTGTTCTTGTCTTGTCAGTTGTGTTTCTTTCCTTGACATATCGGATAGGTTTTCTGGCTATTAGATGTGTATCCTGATGATCAGACTTCTATCTTGGTTATCAGATGTGTTGTCAGACAAGTGTGTTATGTCAGAGGTGTTATGCCTAATAGGTTTATATGTCAGATGTGTTCCCAGTAGTCAGGTGTTTCTTGGTATACAAGTGTTTCCTGGTAATCAGATGTTTCCTGGTGGTCAGGTGTTTCTAATTAATCAGAGTCGTTTCCCTGACATGTCAAATGAGTTTCATTTTTTGGCAGGTCAGATGGGTTTCCTAGCTATTAAATGTGTATCTTAGTGATCAGATGTGTATCTTGGCAATCAGATGTATATCCTGCTTATCAGATGTGTATCCTAACGATCATATGTGTATTTTGGCGATCAGATGTATTTCTTAACAAATGTAGTTATGTGAGCAGGTGTTCTCACAGTAGTAATGATATAAAGTGATATATTAAAGGTGTCGTTCATGTCAGAGTGTGATATGTTAGAGGTGTTTTTCCTGACAGAATGTGATATGTCAAAGGTGTTGTTCTTGGCAGAGTGTGATATGTCAGAGGAGTTATTCCTGATAGTGGTTTATTTCAGAGGTGTTGTTCCTAATAGTCATCGGGTAAAGGCCCGGGATATGTGTTGAATATACAGATTTAAGGTTAATTGGGTTGGCATACCCAATATTTGGTTGTAATCGGGAGAAGTCCTGGTTGGTTGATAATTGAGTCTGTAGACTCAGGGATAGAGGTTGTACATGGGCGAATGCCCAGTTGATTAAGTATGTGGACTCAAGGATAGAGTGTGAGCGGGTTTATCTGAAATGACAACCTAGTATTGTGGAAGATGATTGAATGAACTTGATAATTGAAAACACTTAGAGGTTGGGAACCTTAGATAGGGTGAAATAGCCTTGAGTGACTTCGGGTCACGATTTCTGAAATTATTTACTATTTATTATTCTGCATATTATTATAATATGAGAATCGAACTGTACCGCTATATCATTATTGATGTGTATTACTATGCAAAAAATAATTTAGATGGACTGTGGATTTTGTTGGGCTCTATAGCTCACCCGAATTTTATGTCTTTAGATCCAAGGAGGTTGCCGGTTGGCAAGGAGCTATGCTTGATAGATTTCGGAAAGTGTACTAGCGCATTATTGATGCCAAAAGTAAAGACTATTGTAACAAGTGATGTAATGTATTTGCTTATGATGAGTTATTATAATGACGAATTATTATTTCTTATGTAAGTTCTTGAATAAAAGTTCAAAATTTTCCATAATTTTGACGAGCAAAGTCTTCCGCTGTGTGTTAATGATGAATAGGCACATGTCTCGGAACATAATTTCCTAAGGCGCGGGTTCGGGGTGTCACAGGGAGGATCTCTTTCTCAAAATATATGGGGGTGTTTGGGTTCAAGAAGGAGGACAGTTAGGGTTTTAGACTAAGTTTTTGAGATTCAGGTTTGTGGCATGAATTAGGTGGGTATTTGTAGATTATCTAAGGGTTCGGGTAGTTTAGGGATCATTAGAAAAGTTTAGGTGAGGTGTAAGGTGGGTATTGGATAGCCAATTTAGGGTTGAAACCCTAAATAAATGAGGCTTGTGATACTCACTCAAGCCAAATTGAACTCGCTCGAGTGAGTTGCTCTTGAGAAGGCAGATGAAAGAAATAGTTGAAATAGGGGCCAATTCGCTCGAGTGAATATTTGTCTCACTCGAGCGATATACAAATTTGAAAACTGGCTCGAGTGAATTTCTCTCGGGAGGCCAGACAAATGAAACAATTGAAATAGGGGCCAATTCGCTCGAGCGAATCTTTGTCTCGCTCGAGTGTGACAACTAAAAACCGGTTCAAAAAAGTTTGGTGTAAGCACCCAATTTTTACACCCCTGCCCAAACATGGTTAAGATCTTTTAACCATGGGTACCCCTAGCTGAGTCCCCTCAATCCTAGGACACAACCCTAGTCAAACCTTAACCCTAGCTAAACACTAGGACTTAACCCTAGACAAACCCTAGGTTAACTCCCTAACCCTAGGTAAACCCTAGTTAAGCCCTAGTTAGACCCTATGACCTAACCCTAGTTAAATCCTAAATCAAACCCTAGAACAACCCTAGTACCAAGCCCTACTCCTAGGAAACCCTAATTCGTAGCCCTAGCCTAGCCCTAGAGCCCTTAGGGCTTAAACGCTAAGTCCAAGGCCCCTAGGGCCTAAAATCTAGGTTTGGGCCCAAAGGGCCCAAAAACCCTAAATCCAACCCCCCATACCTGTGCGTGTATGGGCAAGGCCCTATTTAAGCAATTCTCAGATTTGCGGTAGATGATCTACTGCCATTAAATTTTTGTCTGGTTTGGCAATGGTAGTAGATCATCTATCGCCATTACCTGGAACTTCAGTTTACAGGTTCTGTGCCCCTCCCTGCACACTCCACCATCACCTCACCTCCCTCACTCGACCTCCACAGGGTCTAACCACCTTCCAGACCTTCCCCTTATTCCCCATGGTGTCCCAAGGCTCTCCCTTACACTGGTGTACAGCCCATGAGGGCACAACCTCGGTTTTGAGCAAAACTAGAAATGACGGTAAACTTAGTACCGTTTACCTGGCACTTACTGTTGCAGCTTGTTTAGACCCCTTTGGGTGGGCCGTGGTCCATTCCAGGGCCTAGACTGAACTACCCTGACCCTGTTGAGTCTAACTTGGTCTTTCCAGGTTCGTGGGTTAAGCCTAACCATGGTTAAAATTCAAAAAAACAAAACAGTGCATAATGGCTGTAGATCATCTACCGCCATTACCAGCAATCGAGCAGGGCCACTTTGGCTCACTGTGGGGCCCACTCCAGGCTACCCCTGGGCCTACCCTAGGCTCATTCTCTTCCCTGAAGTACCCTCTTCAACCTCATGGGTTCAAAACCCCTTGGTTGCATCCTAACCCGAGTTATTAGCACGCAAATTATGGTTAAAAATGTTGTTTTAATGGTGGTAATACTATTACCGCCATTAACTGATTTTTAAGCATTGAGCTTTCTGCAAGGGCCTAGTCTACCGGACTGACCCTCGGCCTACCGGGCCCTATCTCAGCCTATCGGGCTTGATCAGACCTCTCTTTAACTGAGGTTAACAACCCTAACCATGGTTAGTTTGACCTAACCCCGGTTAGCAACCCTGACCTCAGTTAAACTCCGCCTTAGCCTATCGGGCTTCTCCTGGGCCTACCGGGTCCAACCCCTAGTCTACCAGACTACCCCTAAGCCTATCGGGCAAGAACCATGCACTTGACCAACCTCAGTCAACCAAACCCTAGTCTACCGGACTAGCCCTATTAGCCACCCTTGGTGCACACACACACACCCCTAGCCTCGGCACAAGCACACGTGCCAGAACTACCCTCGGTCTGATCTCACCCTTGTGAGTATGTAGGCAACCCCACCTGGGTTCGACCCTAGTTAGCTTTACTTATTGGATTAGTGTTAACTTAAGCACTTATGCATTTAAATAAACATTCACTTTAATTTGCTTAAACCTAGGGAGTAGGGAACCGTTATAAAACGGAAGCCCCGAGGTGCCTAACACCTTTTCCGGACTTAACCAAACCCCTTACCCTAATCTCAATCACAGACCATAGCCTTATCCAACTCTCGGGGGACTTATCCATTTTGAATGAATAGGTGGCGACTCTAAATGAACCCTCACACTTGAGAGGGTACAACACATCATTTGGTTCAACTCGGAACCTAGGATTAAGCCAATTATACTTCAATCTTATTCAAAATGCCTAAACGTTTAACTTAAAACTAATCATTTTATATCTTTTGGCCAATTGTGTACTGTGCATCCATACACGTCATAGTAGTGTAATTATCCCATTAAACCCAGTAGATAGACTTTTGCTGGATGATCATCCTCAGCATCAGTGGCTTAACAGTCTTTGAGGTCCGCAGAATTACTCCTGCTGGGTGATTACCCTCGTGGAAGGATTCTGAACGCTTCCGCTTTCACCAATCATCCATTTTTAGGTATTTTCTATACCAGGGAGTAGCATATATGGTATTAAGTGATCCCTCCACCCTGTTAGGAATACACTTGCATCAAACCAGTATTCATACATATAGCCTAGGTTAGGGTATAATCTACAAGTAGCCCACCTAGGGAGGGCTACTCTAAACCCTAATCTGCTTGCACCCTATACATGTCCCCAATTATGGTTGACTACTCGGGCACATTCTACCCAGATAACCACCCACCCAGGAGCATGTAATGAGCCAAATCTATACTTGTAATAAACTGCATCTAACCCTGCTTCCTAACATAGCATATGAGGTTTAAATCCTAGGCAGACAGGCCTTTGCAGAGCCTGTCCCTAACCTTGACCTGATAGGTTCCCTGGTGTCTAATAACTCAGGCTAAAGCACGCCGGACCTCCATCCGTCTACCCTATTGGATCACATGTGCCTTGTCACACCTGATCAAAATCAAAAAAATCAAAAAATATTGCAACATCTCTTGTATTTTTCATCTGCATACACAATACACTCACATCGAATTTGTCTTTTGTCCAGTGTAGATGGCAGGACCTTCAGGGATTGTTCCATCAATAGGTCGACCATCACGACCCGTGCATCTAACTTCTTAGGGGGCATGTGATGACAACCTCCATACAACAATTTGGGCCTTTACTTCGAGTCAGCGTCTCGCTTGGGCTCAATACTACAAAACCGGGACTATCTTAGACCTGTCCATGGTTAACCTGGACCCGCGCCTTATGAACGCTGTTATCCAGTGTTGGAACTCATCTCACATGGTATTCCGTTTTGCTAAGAATGAGCTATGTCCAACACTAGAAGAGATTCAGCACATCTTAGGGTTAAACATGGATGGCGAAGCCATAGTACCGCGCTATAAGACAACATACCAAGCAGACCTATCTAGGTTCTTGCATATCAAGCCTGCCTGCTTGCAGCCCTATCCTAATGGCTCTTTTGATTGGATACCTGTATCATATCTCGAGAAGAAGTACAAGTGAAAGTGGGACCATAACTCCATTACAGTGGAACTTCCTGGTCTCAACGCCCTTGTACTGATAGCCATGTCTCAACTGGTATTCTCGAGGTGTCGTACCCTCATCGAATCAGTTCTGGTAGAAATCGTCGGGGACATGCACAACTCCTGCTCAGTTGTACCTGTCATCTTAGTAGAGCTTCTCAGGGCTCTCAACCAGGCTGCAGACCGTAAAAAGGGCATCTTCCATGCCAGTACACCTCTCCTATACTTATGGTTGGTAAGTCACCTGCCTATAATCATAATAATACCAGTTAACCTCAGTGATGCCTTCAGTCTACCTCGGAAGATCTCCCAGAATCAGGGTGCAATAACAACTACAGACGTCAAAGAGCTCTACCAACTTCTCTAAACCCTATCAGGGGAAGTGATCATTTGGCAATGTGAGTGGCTTATCCCAAGAAGGCTGCCTTGTGTTGTCATCATCGGCAGACGATGCATAATTCTTGCTGGTCTTACAGGCTCCGCAGTCTATACACTGCTCTGAGTCCTCCAACAGTTTGGATTTGCTTAGCATATCTCAGTGATAGACCGGTAAGAAAATGATTGGATTTTTTTCACAGTGCACTCCAACAGCCTCATCCGACACTTCCAGGCAGCTTGGCATAGCTTTAAGCGAGACCGGTGGCCTGACATTGTGGTTACATCAAGACCACCGATCGATTTAGCATACCAACAGTGGGTGGATAATCTTGACATTTTATTCGGCATGCCCGCACCAAGGGAACTACCCACACCAGTCTTAGCTCCATCACACGGAATCATACCCTTAGTTAAAATGATGGTTCCCTGGAGAGACTTCTTCCTGGAGATATAGCTCCAGATCCAGCAAAAAGAGAGAAGGCTACGGAAGGCCCAGAGGGCATTCCGGTAACAGGAAGCAGAGCAGAGCTGTGAACTCCAAGCCACGTAAGAGTAGGTTCAGTAGCTCGTGCAAACAATCCAGTCTCTCCAGAGGAGGCGCATGAGCGATGCCAAAGAAACAGCCATCATCAGGGCCCAACAACACTTCTACCAAGAACAGCTTGACAGTGAAAAGGTTGAGATGACTGATCGGATCCGATAGTTTGGATTTCGAATGTTCAATGCTAAAGATACAATTGATAACATGGATGTTGAGATCACATCTCTCCAACAACAGATTATGGACCTTGATGGTGTGCCCCGACCACTTGACTTCGCGATCCCTAATGGGCCTGCCTAGGATCAAGTCTTTTTTCTTTTTTTTGAGTCTCACTATCTTATACTCATTACACTCTACATGTATCAATAAAAATCTTTTTTCTAGCATTTCTTTCTGTCATCATGCATAATCACGATTAGCCGTTACATTCTTTTTCAGTTGCGTGAGCCGACTTGTGACTCGTTCTCTGACTGCGATTCTCGCAGAAGTAGCAGTTGCAGACACATTCTTAATAAAGGTGCCAATCACAGAGATAGTACCTTACATAACCCAATCAGTGAGTAGTTCAGACTCAATAATAGAACCTGCAGATCAGCATCAACGAACCAGTGAGAACTTACAAGCTCATGACAGGGACATCACAGCCATACAATCAAAACTCGACAGTGTTCTAGAATCCCTGAAGATTCTAATTGGTGTCTGAACTGATGAACCCTCTACCCGGATCCCAACCAATGATTCATTGGAGCAACCTGTTCCAGAGCCTCACCTAACCCTATACCCGCAGCAGGCAGAGGTGAAGAGTATGATCAATGTTAGGAACAGCCTAAGGCCTCACTCGTCAATCAAGACCGACCATCATTATCAGACCCTACTCCATCCCTCAGGGATCAACATGAGGAAATCAAGCAGATGAAAGAAGAGATGAGAAGAATGAAGGGTGCATCTACCAGTACCAGTCTATCTTTGGAAGATTTAACTTTCTCATCAAGGGATGCTATTCCCGCAGGTTTCAAGGTACCGGACTTTGATAAATATGATGATATAGGCTGCCTGAAACAACACTTGCAGTTATACTTGGGGGACATGCTCCAGCAAAACAGAAACTAGCCTCTACTCATCTAGTACTTTTAGAAAAGTCCAACGGGGGCAGCCCTTACATGGTAGATATCTGTAGACAAACAGAAGGTCAAGACCTGACAGGATGCCATGAATTGCTTCGTGGAGCAGTATTCCTTTAACTAGCAGCTCTGCCCTCAAAGGAACCAGCTTGAACAATTGAGCCAACACAATAATGAATCATTCCTGGAATATGCCACCTGCTGGAGGGAGATGGCGGCAAAGATCCCTACTCCAATCCCTAAGGAAGAGCTGGCAAGCATGTTCATGGACACTCTAAAGTAGCTCTACTCTACACTTATGGTGACCGTACTAGTTGTGGACTTCGGTACCATCGTCAAGACGAGTGCCCTCATCGAGATTGCCATCAAGAGTGGGGCTATTCACTCCAACTTAGGACTTGATCCCTCCAAGATAGTTGCCTCATCCAGCAGGAACATTGGTCCCAGGGACCACAGAAAGAAAGAAGATGAACATATGGTTGCTTCCACAGCACCCATCAGATTACCAGCTCCAGTAGCTCAGCAGCAACCAGCTGTCGGAAACACTCGGCCAGCCCAACCTAACCAAGGGCAAAACCGTTAGTATGATCGACCCCTCAAAAAATTTACCCCTTTCCCCTATTCACTCAGCTACTTTCTGGATCTTTTAACTAAGTACGGTCTTCTTACCTTGAAAAGTCCTACTCCTCTTTTGCCCATCGACAAACAAAACAAAAACTACAGAGTCAATCATCATTGCACCTTCCATGAAGGCCAAGGCCATGCTACTGCATTGGCCTGAAGTGCAGCTGATTGATAAGGAAAGCGGGTAGGCCATTTTTGAAATCGAATGATGTTGCCATCCAAGATCTCTTAGATGACAGAAGGGTTGAGCCGGCTCCCAGTAACACCAGCATTAACCAGGCACCACTGCCCCCATACAACAATCAAGTCAATTTCATTCAGTGGGAAGAGCCCGGGGCAGGGCAGCCCAGACCCTTCGCACCAACAGTCGATGATGGCATCATCAGGCCCTCCTACTGACCCCTTATCATAATTCCCTTCCCTCAGTCAAACATCCAAGCCATCCAGGCCCCAGTATGGATTCCCACTCTTGAACTTGAAGAAGAGCATATTGTCTACAGAATCCCCTGTCCCGCCAATTGGCCCACAGCACTAGCTCAAGCCTCCACCTCTATCAGCCCTATCAGGATCCCTTACATCCCCCCTCAGCCTTTCACCCTCGACTGTGTACCCGCTCCCCACTCTCTCATAATGGAGAGTGAAAGCGTAGCCAACCTCACCCGATCTGGCTGGGTGTATTGCTAACCTCCAGCAGCTGAGTTGGTAAAAGGGAAAGACAAAGAGGCAGAAAAAGCAAGGGTACCAGACCCAGAAAAGGAAGCAGCAAACTCTGCAGTTCTGTTGAAAATATTAGAGAAGGCAGAAGAGTTCAATTTGGCACAACAGTTGAGCAAGACACCTGCCCAGATCTTCGTCATGAGTCTCCTTCTAACTTCCGAGCATCACCGGAAGCAGCTTCTCCGGGTATTTAACAGCGCCCATGTAACACCAAGCATTATGCCCGAAAGGCTAGGACATATGGTGGGGTAGGTGCTAGAGCCAAGAGTTATCTCCTTTACAAAAGAAGAAATACTAGACGGCAATAGGGACCATACCCGAGCACTCTATATCATAGTACAGTGCATGGATAAAACTTTATCCTCAGTACTCATCTACAACGGCTCTGGCCTAAATGTCTGTACTTTCTCTACACCCTAAAGTTTGGGTATGGATTTCAGTCAGGTGAAGAAGTGACCGATGATAATCAGGGCTTTTGACAACTCGACAAGACAAAATCTGGACGACATCGACTTGACCATCAGGGTCGGACCTGCACATTTCACCACAAATTTTCAAGTCGTGAATGTACCTGCCTCATTCACCTTGCTCCTGGGAATGCGGTGAATCCACACGCCTGGAGCCATTCTCTCTTCTCTTCACCAAAGAATCAAGTTTATCCAGGATGACCATATAGTCGTGATCCTGTCAGAATAGTTGGCAAGTACCCTTGAGGACGTCCAGGAGCTAGGGCAGGGTTCTACCTTCATGAAATATCAATTTTAGTAGGTCAATTTTATCACCTAGATAGAAGAACAGAGCAGGAAACAGCTACCGCCATTTATCAGAATGATGGCTAAAATGAACTACCAACTCGGGTCAGGCTTGGGAAGCAAGAATCACGGAATGAAGAAGAGATACCTACCTCCTTGCTACACTTCGCCTTTTAGATTGAGTTACAAGCCCAAGTTTGAGGACTATCTCTCCAAGTTAACATGGAAGAACAGCCGGTTGGTGAAACCAGAGCCCTGACCCCACATCTCCATAACTTTCCCAGTTAGAACCTTCTAACCCTACCTGGATACTACACTTTTTGCTCCAATTGCCTTAACACCTCAGCACAGTACCGAGTCTTCAGGGATTCCAGACCCAGAAGTGTTCAACATGGCCACGATGTTTGATGAGCTAACTGTCGAAGATGCTACCGAAGCAGAAGGTCTAGCGGGAGAACAGGTCTGCACCCTCTCCAACAGCTTCGAAGCGTCATCTAGTTGCTAGGCACTAATCCGTTGGTGGACTGAGGCTCTCACCATTGATGCCATTCAAGGCCGGGGTAAACATAATTCATGACAGGTTGGTCCATGCTAGCAGTGACCAAGTATCATCCTTCTCCTCCATCTATCTCTCTTTGCTCTCATTGTAAAATCCAAATGTCAGGCCAGTGTCGACCTCTTTTTGTTTGAGTCATTTTTGTAAACAGTCATCTATTTTTTCAATAAAAATCAGATGTTTTGACTAAAAAAAAATCATTTTTTCAAAAACAAACATTTCATATTGGCTAATGACAAAATCACACGGACTCTTCCCCTAGAAGGCCTAGTGTTCTGAAGCCAACAAAAAAATAAAAAAAAAATAAGTATGCTGAACTTAACCTAATTAATTTACCAGAAAATCACCTCTGACAGGGCTACCCCTCAAAGCCTCCTTGAACTCTCAGAAGTAGAGTATGACTCAGAACGGGAAGAGAAACCGCCTCAGGAAATTCTGGACCTCCTGGAACACAGTGAAGGGCTACTACAGTCGAACATGGAAGACACAGAGACAGTGAACCTAGGATTTACAGATAATCCTCAGCTAGTCAAGATTGGCACAACCATGAGCCCACAGCAGAGAACGGACATGATCGGCTTCCTGAGAAGTTACAGTGATGTCTTGGCCTGGTCATATGTAGACATGCCTAGTCTAGACCTGGTATTGGTGGTACACAGACTACCCCTGAACCCTAACGTCAGACTAGTTAAGCAGAAATTGAGACGGATGAGGCCCGAATGGTCACAGAAGGTCAAAGAAGTGGTAGAGAAGCCGATCGAAGCAGGCTTCCTAGCAGTAGCAACCTATCCTGAGTGATGATAGCTTAGCAGCCAAAGCTAAGCTATTATCAAAATGCCAACTCCTCAAACTGAAAAGGAAATCTGCAGGTTCCTAGGCAGAATTCAGTACATTAGCCGATTCATCTCTTAGCTCACTCCAATATACGAGCCGATCTTCAAGCTTCTTTAAAAGAATGTACCTACAGTCTGGACAGTTGAGTGTTAGGAAGCCTTTGGCAGAACAAAGTAGTATCTCCTCAATCCTCCCGTACTTATGCCTCTTACACCGAGACGGCCACTACTACTCTACGCCTCAGTACAAGAAACCTCCATAGGGTGCGTCCTGGCACAACATGACGAGACAGGAAAAAAGGGCAAGCCATCTACTATATTAGTAATTACCTGTTAGAGTATGAAGAGAGGTACAACTCACTCTAGAAGAATTTTTTGGCACTGGTCTGGGCTACTCAGCCTCAACTGTACTATATGCTTTCCTATCCGGTAATACTGATCTCCTAGATGGATCCACTCAAATACCTACTGGAAAAGCCAGCCATCACCGGGAGGATAGCCCGATGGCTCATGATGTTGTCTAAATTTGATATCATGCACTTGACTCAGAAGTCAATCAAGGTACATGCGATAGCAGATCACTTGGCCTACAATCCAGCACAAGACTATGTTTCAGTACATGATCAGTTTCCAGATGAAGTCATCCTATATGCAGAAGCAGAAGAACAGTAGTACCTCGGTTGGAAGCTATACTTCGATAAAGCTACTAATAGTATGGGCACAGGACAGGAGCAGTCCTAATCTCACCTAAGGGAGCACACCTCCCTATCTCAGTCAAGCTGAAATTCAGATGCTCAAACAACGAAGCAGAATTTGAGGCATGCATAGCTGGACTTAAAGAAGCCTTAGACATCAGGATTGAAGAGATCGACGTCTATGGAGACTCGTCTTTGATAATCTATCAGGCAAATGAATCTTGGGTCATCCGAGAAACAAGGTTAGTCCTGTACTTAGCCTACCTCAACGTGCTAATCACTCAATTAAGAAGAATCAGCTTCAGTCACAGGTCCAGGAACCATAATAGATTCACTGATGCACTGGCTACTCTTTCTTCTATGGTTCATATCCCCGTAGGCATCATGCTCTAGTCGATCGAGATTTAGCAACAGGATCAGCCTGCCTACTGCCTTTAGATTGAAGAGAAATCAGACAATAAACCTTGGTACACAGACATCAAGCAATACCTCGAGGATGGGACCTTCCCACTCGATGCCACCAAAATAGATTGTTGGACAATCAGAAGACTGGCCATTCAGTTTATCCTCGCTAGAGGAATCTTATACAAAAGGTCACCGAACCTACTCTAGCTTAGATGCCTAGATACCAGTGAAGTAGCATAAGTAGTCGAAGAAGTTCACGGAGGAACTTGCGGCCCACACATGAACGAGTTAATGCTGTTTAAGAAGATACTCAGACTGGGCTACTACTGGTCCACAATGGAATCAGACTATTTCAAGCATGTACAAAAGTGCCACCAGTGCCAAATCTATGCCGACAAGGTCAATACACCGCCAACCAAGCTGCACAACCTTATTGCTCCTTGGCCATTCTCAGCCTGGGGCATCTACGTGTCATCGGACCCATAACTCTGAAAGCATTAAACGGACATCGATTCATTCTAGTAACAATCGATTACTTTATAAAATGGGTCGAGGTAGCCTCTTATGTCAACGTCACAGCCACAATGGTTCAGCATTTTCTAAAATGGGATATCATTTATCGATATGGGGTCCCATATGAGATTGTAACAAACAATACTCTCAACTTTTGCAACAAAGGAAGGACTAATTTTGGCTAGAAATTCAAGATCCATCATCACAACTCTATGCCATACAGGCCACAGACTAATGGTGCAGTTGAAGCCGCCAACAAGAACATGAAGAAAATTATAGTGAAGATGACAGCCAATTACTCTATCTGGCATTAAATACTCCCCTATGCTCTCATGGCCTACAAAACGTCCATCCGAACTTCAACCGGTGTAACACCATTCTCTCTAGCATATGGTATGAAAGTAGTCCTCCTTATTGAAGTACAAGTTCCATCACTCCAAGTGCTAATGGAAGCAGAACTCTTAGAGGTAGAATAGGCACAGACCCGGTATGAGCAGCTGAATCTGATCAAAGAGCGACGACTGAAAGCCATCAACCATTCTCAGGCCTATTAGAGGTGCATGGCTCGGGCATTCAACAAGAAAGTTAAGCCTCGAAGCATTGAGATTGGCAACCTGGTTCTCCGGAAGATGTTGCCAAACTGCCCTGATCCAAGGGGCAAATTCACTCCCAATTACGAAGTCCCATACATTGTCTGAGATAAATTCTCAAGTAGCGCCCTTCGACTCGGACGTATGGATGACGAAGACCTCCTAGACCCCGTCAACATGGACAAAGTTAAACGATACTACGCTTAGGGTCTAGATCTAATAGGCACTATGCACTTGTAGTTTCTTAGAGAAATGATAAGAGGTCATCCTTGACACACTCTTTATCCTCGGCCATGTAACCCATTTCACAAATCAATAAAATCCGCTAGTTAGCCCCTCGAGCGTAACAACCCTTCTTTCATGAAACATTTTTAGGGACACCTTCCCTTGGCCTTTGCGGTATTTGCCTCAACTACGTCATTACTTGATCCTACAAAGGGTACGTAGGCAACTTGATAAATCAGGTGCGGTCACAAAAAAGGATTATACTTCCCCCAGCTCTCTCCCATGAAGTCAACTCCTCCCCAGAAGAGTCACACCTCCCCCTAACTTTCTCCCACGAAGTTAACTCCTCACCAGAAGAGTCAAAATCTCCCTCAAAGCTTCCCCACGCAGAGTTAAACCATCCCCTGTGGAGCCAACAAAACCCCTCTAAAACCTCACCCCACAGAGTCCAGTAGAGTAAAAAATCCTCACTTACCCAGTCGAGTCGAATTTCAAGGGTATAAACTTTCCATAAAAGTAAAACCGAAAATAGAAATCGAAACATTTACAAAGCCAGAGACTCTCCCACATAGACAACCTCTCTAGACTCTGTCCTTTTAGGGACAACATCTCCTAAAAAAAATCCCCGAGTAAAGACAACCTCTCTCTCCTTGGTAGAGACAACCTCTCTCACCCTCCTCAGCAGAGACAACCTCTCTTAAATTCCCCGACGGAGCAAAAAAAATCACGTTGGGAATCCTAAAAGTACAAATTTAACATGGGAGTGCCCCCCGAGAGAGTGAAAATCAACTATGACAAAATAAATCTCCAAGGGAGTGCAAATCAACTACATCAGGAGAAATCCCAGGATGTCCCAAACTTCAGTCCCTTAGCTTACATATTGTCCTACTCCAAGTCCTTTTAGATCCCCTAGAAACTACAAGTGCAAGTGCAATATCACATCTACATCCTTAGCGGAAACATAGTCTCTATAAATCCCTAGAGGAGCGCCATTCAGGGCAATGACGGGAGAAGACCAATTTTCCCTAACATTTCGTGGGCATGAGCAAAAACTGATAACGGCCTCCTTGTGTAAAAATCAGGGGCAAGAAAGGGACAAAAATCAACTAGCTTCGCAGGCATGAGAAAAATCGGCAACGGCCTCATCACGCAAAAATTATGCGAACCCCATGATTTGATCATTCAAAGGGTAAAAATGGAAGAAAAGCTAAAGAGCAGTTCGGCAACAAAATTTGACAACAAGCAGTCTCGCTGAACTCCTGACAATCCCCCCAGGTCACTCGTAGATGGCACTGAGAAACGGGTACTCCTGCGGTAATCCCTCGCAGACATAACTGATAAACAGACTCCCAGGCTATAGTCTCCAGCAGAGGCCACAATTCCCCAAGCAGCAGCTGTTAGCCTCCGACAAGGTAATCCCCAGCTAAAGTTTAGGCCCCAGCCAACAGATCCCTAGTAGCGGTCTTCAACGGTGTCACATTCCCCGACGACGACGATACCTCTTCTGGGTCATACTCCGCTCTCCAAGAGTGAAAGACGGATTACAAAATTCCCAAGCCCTGACTAAGGCAATTTCTTGGCAAAACTAAAAGCTAGTTGAACATTCTATCTGTTGAAATCAAAAACTTTTTACAAAATTCCAATACCTTTTATAAATTTTTTTTCAAAACAGACCTTCCGGTATCCAGACCTGGTCATACTAGCCTGCACTGAGCAGCCCCAGCAAGACAAAACAAAAGAAGCCGACACCGTGCATCCCTGCAAGTCGCAGTCTACAGAGTCATAGGAGAGAATCCTCACCTTTATCCCCTGCGTAACATCACTCTGTATAGCATCATCACACCCCGTGTGACCAAAATTCTCAGCATCAATCATCTTGATCAAAATTCAGCGCCTCTCGACCATTTCAAATCAATCAGGCTAGTGGCACTTGGACATGTCGTAATCTTTGACACCCCCGTGTGTCCTTGACATCCTGTGCACTCCTTGATAATCTCGTCATACCACAGCATCACCTCTTGCATGTCACCCTTTTGACACCCCCACGTATCCTCGTTATCCTATATGCTCCTAAAAAATCTCATTGTACCACAGGATGACCTCCTGTATGTCACCATGTCGACACCCCCGCGTCTCCTTCACACCTATATGCTCCTTGAAAATCTCATCTTATTGTAGCATTACCTCCTGCATGTCACCTTGTCGAAACCCCCGCGTGTCCTCGACATCCTGTATCCTCCTTAACAACCTCGTCTTACTGTAGCATTACCTTCAGTATACCACCCCTTCGAATCCTGTGTGTCTTCGGCGTCTTGCGTACTCCTTGACAACCTAATCATACCACAGCATTACCTCCTACATGTTACCCCTCCGACACCTTGTGTGTCTTCGGCATCCTCTGTGCTCCTTGACAACCTCGTCATACCGTAGCATTACCCTTGCAACACCCTGTGTGTTCTCGACACCTTGGGTTTCTTTCGATCAATTTGATCAAATCCCTTTGGCTAGCACCTCCAGGCTATGCCATTCTTACATTCATCAATCCTCAGTAAGTAGACTGAACTACTCGCTCTTCCCCAGTAGTGCCCATGCCACTTCATCACAATCACCATTTTTACACTGCATGTATACATATCATTCATACTGCATCCCCAAAATCTAATCTCGGTGTAAAAATAGGATAATTCCAGTCCTTACCATTCGAATCGTCAACCTTGGCATTCTTCGGCAAGGAGGGACAGCTGTAAGCACCCAACTTTTACACCCCTGCCTAACCATGGTTAAGATCTTTTAACCATGGTTACCCCCAGCCGAGTCCCCCTCAATCCTAGGACATAACCCTGGTCAAACCCTAACCCTAGGCAAACCCTACCTAAACCCTAGGACTCAATCCTAGACAAACCCTAGGTTAACTCCCTAATCCTAGGTAAACCCTAGTTAAGCCCTAGGTAAACCCTAGCTAGACCCAAGGACCTAACCCTAGTGAAACCCTAAATCAAACCCTAGGATAACCCTAGTACCAAGCCCTAATCCTAGAAAACCCTAATCCATAGCCCTAGCCTAGCCCTAGAGCCCTTAGGGCTTAAACCCTAGGTCCAAGGCCCCTAGGGCCTAAAATCTTGGTTTAGGCACAAGGGGCCCAAAAACCTTAAAGCCAACCCCCCCATACCTGTGTGTGCATGGACCAAGCCCTATTGAAGCAAATCTCATATTGGCGGTAGATGATCTACCGCCATTAAATTTTTGTTTGGTTTGGCAATGGCGGTAGATCATCTACCGCCATTACTTGGAACTTCAGTTTACGAGTTCCGTGCACCTCCCTGCACACTCCACCATCACCTCACCTCCCTCACTCGACCTCCACAGGGTCCAACCACCTTCCAGACATTCCCCTTAATCCCCATGGTGTCCCAAGGCTCTCCCCTATAAAGCTCTGCCCCCCACAACCGTGGTACCAAGTTGAAAAATCTCTAAGTGAAGCCCTGTTGCGAAACCAAGGCCCTGCCCTGTTCAAAAAACCCCTATAGACATTCCCCTAAACACCCAGGGCCTCCCAACACCCGCTCTTCGACTGAGCAGCACCCCCACAGTGGTACACCACCACTGTCGTAGCGCCACCACTTGGCAAGAAACAGAGCCGAAGGGTGGGGTGTCCCTTACCCCTCTTTTTTATTTTTTTCATTTCTTTTGCTTCCATTGTGAGCCCCTAACCATTTCTAGGGGACTTTTATTGCATCCTTTTATTTGTTTTGGTTTAAACCCAACACAGGGATACTCCCCACCTACTTCATAGGTGTGGGGAACCCCTACGGGTACAAGCCCTCCCCTGATCTTCTTAGCTCACTAGACCCTCTAAGGGTCTCTCAACTCATGAGGGAACCTCTGGTTACGCTGGTGCATAGCCCATGAAGGCACAATCTCAGTTTTGAGTAAAACCAGGAATGACGGTAAACTCAGTACCACCATTCCTAGCACTTACTGTTGCAGCTTGTTTAGACCCCTTTGGGTGGGGCCCTGATCCATTCTAGGGCCTGGACTGAACTCTCCTAACCCAGTTGAGTCTAACCTGGTCTTTCCAGGTTCGTGGATTAAACCTAACCATGGTTAAAATTCAAAAAAACAAAACAGTGCATAATGGCGGTAGATGAACTACCGCCATTACCAGCAATCGAGTAGGGCCGCTTTGGCTCACTACGGGGTCCACTCTAGGCCACCCTTGGGGGCCACCCCAGGCTCATTCTCTTCCTTGAAGTCCCCTCTTCAACTTGATGGGTTCAAAACCCCCTGGTTGCACCCAAACCCGAGTTATCAGCATGCAAACCATGGTTAAAAATGTAGTTTTAATGGCGGTAATACTATAGCGCCCCGAAACTTGTATCCATATATTAGAATTTGTGTCAAGCCTTTAAGCCTTTATGATCTTCCATTTTTTATGAAATGAGAATTTTGAAACCTTTTGTAGCCTTAATTAAGTATTCAAATGACGTATTGTAGTATCAAAAGGTCATAGGAATGTTCATGGATGTAAAAAGTAGGAATTTCGAAGTCGGATATGCACAAATCTGAGTTTCGGAAATCGATTTTCAACCAGTTCAGCTTCAGGGATAAATTGGCTTAGGAATAAAGAAGAAATTGAAAGCTTCAAAATGTTAGGATTGTTTCCCTTTGAATGATGAGCTCAACGCAAGTTGAATCATCAAAATCCGACAAACAAGTGGCCGAAATACCAAAGTGGGAAAAATATTAGAAAAAACAACAAAATGGGCAAAACACAAGGAACCAGTCGACCGATTTTGCTACCGGTCGACTGAACATCGCACTTTTTGTATGCGAAATAATTCCAGAGAGGTCATTTTATACCGGTCGACCGAAGGTCACTACCAGTTGACCAGTCATGCGGATTTTTGCCCAGTTTTGTCTTTTTATTCAATTCATTAAGTGTAGGATGGTAATTGACCACCCCTTTTTCTATATAAGCCCAATTTCGTGGGTTTGGGGTCTCATAAACCTTCAAGCTCAAGTTTGAGAGAAATTAGAGAGGATAAAGGGAAAAAGTTAGGGTTTCATCAGGTAAGGCTTTGGATTGAAGAAGGAGGAGATCAAGATCAAGGTTGATCCTCCCCATCAAGCAAGAGCTCCTCCATTTGTCAAAGAGGTGTTCTTCACCAAGCTTGGAACCCTTAGTCAAGGATTTTCTTCAAGCTCAAGCTTTGATCATCAAGGTTAGTACACCCTTCCTAGTTTAACTTAATAGTAACCTAAGTTTTCTTTAAAATGACTATGTTTGAGCATATGTACCCTACTTTTTACCTTAAATCAACGGTTTCCTAAATTCACAAGATAAACTAAGGATTTAAAGATGGATGAGATGTGTGTGATGATTGAGGTGATTGGATGCTATTGGGATGTGATGAATGTGTATAAAGGGAAATGTTGAAAGGGCAATGTACTCATAAGGAATACACACACAAGGTGCTTGATGATATGCTTGAAAAAGTAAACCATGAATGTAAAGAACTATGAAAATATTGAATGTGATGTGTTTAATGAAATGTGTGTGTGAAATGCTATGTGTGGAAACTTAACTCAAGGCTATAAATGTTATGATTAGGGATTTTCCCCAAATATAGTGGATTTAATAACATGCTTTATATGTCAACTCAAGCCTATTACATGTCAATGGAACAGGTAAAATGCCATATGATATTCTCTAAGTGTTCATGCCATTTTGATTTCCACCACTTGATGGACACAAGTACACATGTATGTATGAACCGAAGTTTCTTCATAAGCACTAAAAAGTGAAACAAATAACTCTAAATGTAAGGAAAAATAAGCAAGACCTCATAAGCATAAAGAGGGTTGAATGTCGAGGAGGTTGGTAGCCCAAGTGAAGGGTGCTAACCTCTTGCTCAGAAGAAAATGCTCAGAAGTTGAATAAGGTTGTTTTGAATGATTGAACAGACTGCTGATAGGGTCAAGCTTATCCGGGAGAGATTGAAGACCACACAGGATCGACAGAAAAGCTATGCCGATAATCGAAAGAGAGATCTTCAATTTCAAGTTGGTGACTTGGTTTTTGTCAAGATTTCACAGACCAAGGGTGTTATGAGATTTCGGGAAGAGAGCCAAGTTTAGTCTGAGATATGTGGGTCCGTTCAAGATCATCACCAGAGTCGATGAGGTGGCTTGCCGTGTTACCTTGCCCGCTCATATGGCAACGGTCCATAATGTATTCCATGGTTCTATGCTTCGGAAATATATCCCAGACCCAACCCATGTCATTGCACTTGATTCAGTAGAAATCCGGGAAGATCTCACATTAGTAGAGCAACATGTCTAGATCTTAGATAGGCGAGACCAAGTCTTGCGCAACAGGACCATCCCCTTGGTCTTGGTAAGATGGCAACACCATTCAATAGAGTTGGCTACATGGGAACGAGAGGCTGAAGTGAGAGAAAAGTATCCACAACTATTTGATAAGAATTTTGACATTATCTTTGGTGTATGGTCTTTGTTTGTACATGTATGTATCGTCCAAATATCGAGGACGAAATTTTTGTTAGGAGGGAGAATATAGCGCCGTGGAACTTTTGTCCATATATGGGAATTTGTGCCAAGGCTTTAAGCCTTTGTGATCTTCCATTTTTTATGAAATGAGAATTTTGAAACCTTTTGTAGCCTTAATTAAGTATTCAGATGACGAATTGTAGTATCAAAGGTCTTAGGAATGTTCATGGATTGAAAAGTAGGAGTTTCAAAGTCGGATATGCTGTAAATTTGAGTTTCGGAAATCGATTTCCAACCAGTTCAGATTCAGGGACAAATTGGCTCATGAATAAAGAAGAAATTGAAAGTTTCAAAATGTTAGGATTGTTCCGCTTCGAATGATGAGTTCAATGCAAGTTGAATCGTCAAAATCAGACAAACAAGTCAAAAGTTATGACCGAAATACCAAAGTGGGAAAAAAATGAGAAAAAACAACAAAATGGGCAAAACACAAGGAACCGGTCGACTGAACATCGCACTTTTTGTATGGGAAATAATCTCAAAGAGGTCATTTTTGACCAGTCGACCAGTTATGCATATTTTTGCCCAGTTTGGTCTTTTTATGCAATTCATTAAGGGTAGGATGTTAACTAACCACCCCTTTTTCTTTATAAGCCTAATTTCGTGGGTTTGGGGTCTCATAAACCCTCAAGCTTAAGTTTGAGAGAAATTAGAGAGGAGAAAGGGGAAAAGTTAGGGTTTGCTCAAGCAAGGCTTTGGATTGAATAAGGAGGAGATCAAGATCAAGGTTGATCCTCCCCATCAAGCAAGAGCTCCTCCATTTATCAAAGAGGTGTTCATCATAAAGCTTGGAACCCTTAGCCAAGGATTTTCTTCAACATCAAGCTTTGATTATCAAGGTTAGTACACCCTTCCTAGTTTAACTTAATAGCAACTTAAGTTTTCTTTAAAATGATTATGTTTGACCTTACGTACCCTAATTCTTACCTTAAATCAAGGTTTTCCTAAATTTCACAAGATAAATTAAGGATTTAAAGATGGATGAGATGTGTGTGATGATTGAGGCGATTGGATGCTGTTGGGATGTGATGAATGTGTATAAAGGGAAATGTTAAAAGGGCAATGCACTCATAAGGAATACACACACAAGGCGTTTGATGATATACTTGAAAAAGTAAACCATGAATGTAAAGAACTATGGAAATATTGAATGCGATGTGTTTGATGAAATGTGTGTGTGAAATTCTATGTGTGGAAACTAAAATCAAGGCTATAAATGATATGATTAGGGATTTTCCCCAAATATAGTGGATTTAATAACATGCTTTATATGTCAACTCAAGCCTATTACATGTCAATGGAACGGGTAAAATGCCATATGATATTCTCTAAGTATTCATGCCTTTTTGATTTCCACCACTTGATGGACACAAGTACACATGTATGTATGAACCGAAGTTTCTTCATAAGCACTAAAAAGTGAAACAAATAATTCTAAATGTAAGGAAAAATAAGCAAGACCTCATAAGCATAAAGAGGGTTGAATGTCAAGGAGGTTGGTAGCCCAAGTAAAGGGTGCTAACCTCTTGCTCATAAGAAAATGCTCAGAAGTTGAATAAGGAAATGTCAAGGAGGTTGGTAGCCCAAGTGAAGGGTGATAACCTCTTGCTCATAAGTTGAATAAGGAAATTTCAAGAAGGTTGGTAGCCCAAGTGAAGAGGTTGGCTCAAAAGTTGAATAAGGATGCATATGACTCACAGACGTGTTTTGGTTTTCATGAGAATTATGAATTGATAAATGCTTTTGTATGAGGTTGTTTTAAATGATTATGAACTGTACTCTTTCCAGCACTTGCATATGATATTTTATTCGTTATTATTATTGTTAGCTAGGAGCTTGTACTCGCTGAGTATTCCATACACAGCCGTACATCTTATGTCGGCAGGTACACGTGCCTCCTTCGACATCTGTGCTCCAGGTCCTTGGATAGAGGAGGACAATGGCGAGGAGGAGCCATACATGGAGCCGGTAGTAGAGCCTCAGGTGGAGGCAAGGGACTTAGACTATTGGTCCCATGGGGTGACCATTGAGAGAGAGAGAGAGAGAGTTATATTCTTTTGTATTTTGATAGGTGGGCATGTCCACCTTTACTGATATGTTTTGTATAAAACTTGGAATATTGGTCAAGTACATAGAAAAGAAAAGGTTGGTTTGCACTTCCGTGATATTTTAGCATCCGCACTCTGTGTTATATCCCTATTAGATCATGTTATGCCTTGTTTGTTACAGGATGGTTTGACAGGTTAAGTACAGTCACACTTAAAGTATCCTTTAACTCTTAGGGGGTATTGTTGGGCGCGACAAATACTGTTACCATCATTAACTGATTTTTAAACATTGAACTTTTTGCAAAGGCCCAGGCCTAGTAGGAGGCCACTCTAGGCCCTGCCTACCCCCTGGACCCATTCTCGGGCATCCCCAGCCTTAACCAGGGGTTAACCCAACCTTAGTTAGCTTTTAACCATGGTTAATTGACCCAACCATGAGAGAAAAATCCTGGAAATTCCCTAAAAATCTAAAATAATCTAAAAGTGCAGAAAATGAGTGAACTAGAGTCAAGTGCATCCTTATCCATGGTTAAATCAGCTTAACCTTGGTTCACAACCTCCCTTAACCATGATTAAACCCCCTTTTAACTTGGGTAAAATCTGGAAAATTTATAAAAAAAATTCTAATTGGACCATAAATCTAACCTTGGCCCATCTCAACCCTAGTTAGCAACCCTAACCAAGGTTAGACCACAATTAACCCCGGTTAGCAGCCCTAACTGCGGTTACTTTCAGTTGTGGCCTACCAGGCCTAAGACCCAGTCTACCAGACTTACTCTCGGCCTATTAGGCCATATCTCAGCCTACCGGGCTTGACCATACCTCCCTTTAACTGCGGTTAGCAACCCTAACCGTGATTAGTTTGACCTAACTCCGATTAGCAACCCTAACCTCGGTCAAACTCCGCCTTAGCCTACCAGGCTTCTCTTGGGCCTACCGGGTCCTAAGCCTACTGGGCTTGAACCATGCACTTGACCAACCTCGGTCAACTGAACCCTACTCTACTGGACTAGCCCTGTTAGCCACCCTTAGTGCACACACACACCCCTAACCTCGGCATAGACTCACGTGCCAGAACTACGCTTGGTCTGATCTCACTCTTGTGAGTACGTAGGCAACCCCACCTGGATTCGACCCTAGTTAGATTTACATTCTTGGATTAGTATTAAATTAAGCACTCATGTATTTAAATAAACATTCACTTTAATTGGCTTAAACCTAGGGAGTAGGGAACTATTGTAACCTTTACCCTGATCTCAATCGCAAACCAAGACCTTATCCAACTCTCGGGGGACTTATCTATTCTGAATGAATAGGTGACGACTCTAAATGAACCCTCACACCCGAGAGGGTACAACACATCTTTTGTGAGTTCGAAATCCCGTGCTCACATTTGGGATTGGCTCGAGTGAGTTGCCGAGATTTATCAGGATTGGATTTTTTTCACTTGGGCTTTTGGCCTTGGCTTTGCCTGGGCTCTGTTAGGGGTGTTGGGCTATAATGAAGGGTATTTAGGCTTGGATAAGAATGGTTTTTGGTTGGAGGCTTGGAGTTCTAAGGAAGATCGGGAATGGTAAGGGGTGCAAAAATGGGATGCTTACAAACATTACGGATATAAAAGTTCCATTTTTAGTGAATCAAATGTGCATATACGCAAATAGACCTAAAAAAAAGTTACCTTATTATTTAAAATACCAATAAGGCATGAAGTATGGAGAAGAATACATACAAATTGGTGAGGTAGGTCAAATTGGCCAGTTCTTCAGGGATTACCCCTCTCTTATTCAGGTCGTACACTTTCCTACAAAAATAAATACCAAATATATAAGTAAGAATTTAAATATTAACAGGAACTCTAATTCAAGAGAAAACCGGAGTACCCTAAGATATGCCTAGGGACACTTGGGAAATACAAATTAAGAAAAGGGCACATATGTCTATTAATACTTTGTGTATTTCCTAAAATACCCTATCACATTCTTAATTTAGTGAGGCCGGTTTTCAAGTTTTTTTTTGTGCATGCAACTCGACACACAGATCTTGTCTGCCCCCACTATGAATAGGGCATGTTAGTTATCACCCCTGTAACCACTGTCCCTTTCGACACCCCTTAACTGTGGTTAAGATTCACCCACCCAGCCTTGTTTTTTTAAAAAAAGAAAATTCATTATGTTTAAAAATATTTTAATATTAAAAAAACCTTAAAAACAGTTTTTTTATTTTTTTAAAAAGAATTAATATTTAAAAAAAAAATAAAAAACAAGGATGGTGGGTGAAATCGTAGGGGTGAATGAATCTTAACCACAATTAAGGGGTGTCAAAAGGGACACATGGCTACCTCAAGAGGTGATAACCGGATTTGCCGTAGAGGATTTAGCTTCGATGAACAAGGATGAATTTGTTTCAACCAATATACCCACAACTTGTGTACGTAAGTGGGGCACAAAATGGACTCCGTTTATCTCTTGAACCAATCTCTGTTCAGATTTGATCTCTACAAATAACAAATTCAAACATGATGGAGAGTTCGACTTGTAAACTTCTTCGGATCTTCCCTTTTGGTGTTTGTTTAGAACGTGGGCCGCTGGGGACACAACCTCTCTCTACCAGCATATTAACAACAATATTAATAAAAAATAAAAGGATTACTCCTAGAGTTAAATAACAAACACAGGTACTCGTGAAGATGAGCTTTGAAACCCGGTTCGGCTCGATATTACCCCTATCTCTTGTACGTAGAGAGAGAAAGAGAGACTTACAGTTCTATAATGTGGCAAATGGATCCGCTCTCAAAGCCACAATCACATGTGATGGCTGGATTGAAGTCGGTGTTCTCAAAGTCCGTACCGTTGATGGCAGCTCCGCTACATGGTTCTCCGCTTATGTTCCACAAAGGGCTAGCTGTGGTATCCCATTGTTGGAATATTGAGTTCAAAACCCTCACTGTTTCATACACACCACACTATCAATACCTACTTGCACAGGTCTATTAGAGCCAGCTGATAGCCCAGGCGGAGAGATAGGAATCCTACTCATTTATTTCCGACTCTGATCCTCCAAACACCCCCACTCTAACCTCCCATCAAAAATAATAATAATAATAATAATAAAATAAAAAAAGAAGATCAAAACAATTAATCAAACAGTAAGTACAGAACAAAAGCTCTCTCTACCAACCATTTACTTCAGAGTGGATCTCATTATCTTTCATCCAACAGTGGTCATGAACAAAATCCAGCTCAGATAATCGCAGGTGCATGTGGGTACGCGTTTGTGTTTATGAGACATACCTTCTGATGGGTCTGTAGTAGCTTGAGCTTGGGATCCCTCAAAGACACAGGAGAAGCAGATACAGCATAAAAAGATGGCTAATAGTGAAGGATACGGACGCGTCCCCTTGGATTTCATCTTCTCTCTGACTCTGAGAAGCTCGCGAATTGAAACTAAAAAGCCGACAAAAATAAGATTAGAGCTTATCTTCTCCGAGAATATCATCTAATCTTGAGAAATGCTGGCCAGAGACGAGTTGGGATGGGCCAGAGCACTCGCTATTGTGCTTTTGCCTGTCTGTGTAATGGACCCGGATTCAATGAAGGGTGGGCCCCGAATTTATTAGCCACAGACGGAGCGCTGTTGCCATTCGAACTCGCCACAAATGCAGTTTTCCTAATTTTTCCAAACTCTTTTGTCTTATCTTTCATGGAACACACCCATTTCCAACGCTTCATAACATAAGCATCCACACGTATTCCTCCTAGGTGAGCCAATATGCTTTTACCTAACCCGGCGAGTATGATTAGTGTGAGCACGGATTTTACTCATTGTGGATTGAGGCTTAGAGTCACCACCCATTTATTTTAAGGGATAGGTTCTCAGGATTATGGATAAGGTCTTATAGTGTACTTTAGAGTTCTAAGTAAGAGGTTCGGTTAAGTCATAGGGAAGGTGTTAGGCACCCTGAAACTCTACTGTCATTTCTGATTTTTTCAAAAAAAGGCCATAGCTAGGCTTAAATACACATGCATGCGGTACTTTTTACCATAAATGGAATGTTGGTAATTAGATTACCGACATTCAGGGATTTTTGAATTTTTGAGGCCCTGGGCCCTCCTCCTAGGGCTTGGTTAGGATTTGTGGGCCTTATGTGGGCCTAGGGATTGTTGCTCTACAGGTTTCATGCCCTAGGGGCCTTGGGCTGGTTTTGCATGGGCCCTGGGCCCATGCCCTAGGTTTGTGGGGCTAACCTAGGGTTCACCTAAGGTTAACCTAGGGTTAGACCTAAGGTTGACTTAGAGTGGATCTAGGGTTGACCTAGGGTTTAGCTATGGTTTAACTAGAGTTGTCCTAGGGTTTAACTTAAAGATCTTAACCATGGTTAAGGAGGAGTATAAAAATTGAGTGCTTACAGTTGCCCCTCTTTGTCGGAAAGTGCCAAATTGGCAACTGAACGACAAAGACTGGAAACACTTTATTTTTACACGAAGATGAAATTTTTGGGAGAATGCAATATGATGTGCATGCATGCTGTGCAAATACGGGTGTGATGTGCTTGCCTATACCTGCTGGGGATATAAGCGACTTGGGAGAAAAGGTGGTTAAAGCTCATGCCTGGGAATGGATGTTATGAGAGATGTCATGTCCTAGGGGCACTAGCCGAAAGAGGAGAAACAGGCATCGTTCGAAGGCGTCAGCCACATCGGTTGTTATGGCGTTACTTGGAGGTACTAGCCAAATCGATCGAAGGATACATGGAGTGTCGAGAACACACGGGGTATTGAGAACACATGGGGGTGTCGAAAAGAGGACATGTGGGAGTTGTCACGGTATGATGAGTTTGTTAAGGGGCACACAGGATGTTGAGGACACATGGGTGTGTCGAAGAGAGGACATACGGGAGGTATCGCGGTATGACGAGTTTGTTAAGGGACACACAGGATGTCAAGGACACACGAGGGTGTCGAAAGGGGGATATGCAGGAGCTGTCGCGGTATGACGAGTTTGTCAAGGGACACACGTGAGTGTCGAAAAGAGGACATGCATGAGCTAGTGTTGCGGCATGACAAGTTTGTCAAGGGACACACGGAATGTCAAGGACATACAGGGGTGTCGAATGGGGACATATAGGAGGTGTCGCTGTTGGACATATATGCCCTCAAAAGCCAATAAGAGACTTTTCTATGTTGATTAGACAAACATCATATTTACACAACCAACTTTAAAAGGTATTTATATTAATTACTGTCTCATATGATGATGACATAAAGTTCCATAGGTAACATTGTAGGAAAATCAAGCAAAGGTTGCGAGGAGATATGATTTTTTGGTTCCTTGTAAACCTAATATTGTTCGAAGCCTCTAGAGTACTGGTTGGGCGTCATACTTCATCATGGCTTGCACATGTGTAGTTCTATGAGATAGTGTGATGAATCTCATTCACAGAGAGTGGTGACTCTTGACTAACATGTGAGTATATGTAGCAAGTACATAATACTGAACGGAGTCACTAGTGGATACCATAAGGAATACACTGTCAGATTGTATTAGGGTTATCCATTTGACAAATTGTCCTTAGACCTGAGAGGTTAACATCTTCTCAGACATTTGTCTATATGGTTTTGATGTGCCAATCGGCAATGTCCAATACACAGGACTAACTCCGGGTACGTTGGGTCATGTACACTATGTTTGGAGAAGTGTGTAAACACTCAATAAGGAATCCACAACTCCTTAATTGGAGATAATGATATCAAGGTGATACTTGTTGAACTGAACTGTTAAATCCAGTACTGGTGCTTTTCGGTAAAATGGTCTTTATCGAAGTTGATATTTTCAGTATGGAAATGTATATATAAATATATATATGTCAGTTCTTTTCTAATGTTTCTTCAAAAGTGTTTTGGAGGTTCAGTTCATTGAAAAAGTAATCATGAGAAAGGGTTCTATTCATAAGCTAGGGACTAAGACAGTGGAATTGTTCCAATCCCGGAAGCTTACAAGTGATATCGGAATATGAAAGGATTTATTTGTAAATATATTGTGAGATGGTACTTACAAGCAATTCTCTAATTTCTGGAGGTTAATCACATTGTGTTAATGGACATTAATTGTGATTGGTGGAAGTCCAAGGATATAGATAAAATTCTATAATCCTAATGGAGTATTGGAAAGGTGTTTCCTAGTAACAATGCTTCAACCAAAAAGGTGAAGTACTTGGCCCCACAACCGGAAATAGGAGATCCCACACACAAGGACCTTCTTAAAGTATTTAATTGAATTATTAAGTAAATTAATTAATTTCTCTAAGTAATCACTATATGGTATAGTGAAGCTTTAAAAGGTAGAATCACATTAGATGTGAAAAACCAAATGGGTAGGACCCATTGGGAATTATTATAAAAGAATAATTCAAGTGACCAAGAGGGTTTTGGAAACCCTTTGGGTGTGTGGAGTGGGACCCACCTAGGGTGGGACGCCCACTTCAAGGAGGAATAATAATTGTTATTATTTTAATTAGTTTCTATTAACTAATATCCTTATTAGATAAGGTTAGTTAGTTAGTTACTAATTAAAAATTCCCTAATTGCTAGGGATTCCATTAGTTAGTTACTAATTCAAGATTCCTTATTGGATAAGGATAAGATTAGTTACTAATGGATAAGGTTGGTTTCTTTTAAGATTAATCCTAATTGGATTAGGAGAATGATCAATAAAGGAAACTATTGAGGAATCGTAATTGGATTAGGATAAAGTTAATGAATTATAATTGGATTACAATTCAAGCAACCAAGAGGGAACTTATATAAAGCATTGGATGCCCAGCCCTTTAAGATATATAATTCTCCAGAATTTTTTCTTCTCTCCCTCTCCTCAAGTTCACGCCCAGCCCTCTACCCCTTTGAGGATGTGCGGTCACCCTTCCCCTTCTTCCTTTTTGTTTGGTTTTTGATCTTGATGATCAAGAACAAATTCTTTGATGATCAAGATTGGATCTTATTTGATCAAGAAAAGTTCTTGGATCAAAGAAAAGAAGAAAAGATAAAAGAGCATGAAATTTGGAAGGGTCATTAGCTTCCATTAGAGAAAGCTTTAAAGGAAAAAGAAGGTTTGTGTGAATCGACAGGAGACTTGACACTTGTGAAGTTTTGCGAGTACTATTCTAACGTGGATTTGACTTAACAATTTCAAAGTCGCAAAGGTGAATGTTATTCTAACCTTCATGGAATAAAATCAATTAGAATCTTAGTCAGATCTTGGGATTCGATGTATGCCCCCCAAGAACTGTGTTTCTAAATTAAAAAGAGGCATACTTTCAGTCGCGGTATAAAGAGTTTGTCAAGGGACACATAAGATGTTGAGGACACACGGGAGTGTCAAAAAAGGACATGCAGGAGGTAGTGTCGCGGTATGACAAATTTTTAAGGGACACACAGGATGTCGAGGACACACGGGGGTGTCAAAAGGGGACATGCAAGAGGTAGTGTCGTGGTATGACAGGTTTGTCAAGGGACATAGGATGTAGAGGACACATGGGGGTGTTGAAAAGTGATGCGGCATGTCCCGGAGGCACTAGGCCGATTGATATTGAAATGGCCTTGAGGCACTGGATATTGATCCCTTTTAATGATACTAAGAAGATTCGTCATGTGGGGTATGACGCTATGCCTGATGCAGAATGATGTCATGTAGGGCATAAAGACAAGGATTCTTTCCTATAACTCTCTTTACTGCCACTTGCAGGGATGCGTGGCGTTGGCTTCTTCTGCTTGTCTTGCCGGGGCTGCTTAGTGCAGGTTGGTACAATCGGTTCTTGGTATCGGAAACTTTCTTTTTGAAAATATTTTAAAGAAAAGTGTTGTGAACTTTTTGTAAATTTTTTTTGATTTTGACAGAAGAATGCTTGTCTTGCTTTTAGATTTGCCAGTAAATTACCTTTGTCAGGGCTTTATGAGGATTGTAGGTTATCTTTTACTCTCGGAGAATGGAGTATGATTGGGAATACTGTTGGGGGATAGATGAACTTGTCTTGCTACTGTTGAAGTCTGACGACCGCTGCCTAGAGAGTAGTTGGAGATTTCTTCTGGGGATCCACTGGGGGATAAAAAACTGCTGGAGTCTGTTGCTGATTTTTGTATTAACTATCCGCTGGGGATTTATTCTCAGAGGAATCTCTGCTAGGGATAGTGGGGAATCCGGTGAGACTGATCACTACCGGATTCTGTTGCCGAACTGCTTTTCAGTTGTTTTCTGCTTTTTTGACCATTGGAATGACCAAGTCATGAGATTCGCATAATTTTTGCACAATGAGGCCGTTGTCGGTTTTCATCATGACTGCGAAGCTGATCGATTCTTGTCCATTTTTGCTCCTGGTCGCTAGACTAGGTCTGGGGTTTGCGTAATTTTTGCGCATCAGTGTCATTTCAGGTTTTCACTTATGCCCGTGATTTGTTAGGGACCTAGATTTTTTCCTTTCATTGCCCTGGATGGCGCTCCACTGGAGATTATATTCCCCTGGGGATATAGATATGATAGAACAATTGCAGTCATAGTTTCTAGGGGTTTTAGGAGGACTTTGAGTAGGACGAAATGTAAGCTGGGGGACTGAAGTGTGGGATTGTAGAACCCCAGACCTTGAGGGC
Organism: Tetracentron sinense; assembly: GCA_015143295.1. NCBI lineage: Eukaryota > Viridiplantae > Streptophyta > Magnoliopsida > Trochodendrales > Trochodendraceae > Tetracentron > Tetracentron sinense. Next base: position 28,996,856 of record CM026553.1, on the reverse strand, counting down.
CTAGTATGATGAATGATATGATGTATTAAAGCTTTTTAATAATATATTTTGTTATATGGTTGTTTGGAATGAAGTAGGCAAGAGTATAGAATACTCTTAAGTGTTAACAAAGGTTATGCCCGTGCATACCCTCAACTTTAAATAGCGGTAGCTCTCTCATAGCTGATCGGAATCGAGTAATTATTAAATTTTTGGAAAGCTATTTAAACCCTCTTCAAGGTTCATGTTGATCACCTTCCCTGATTTTGAGTCAGAGTTGAGTCAAAAGTCTGATTTCCAAAGTCGGTACTGTTGAAAATCTGGGCTGTCGAAACCCATTTACAGACCAGTCAGCTTTAAAGCCATTTTTAGTAAAGTATATCTCAAAACTTAGAGTTGTATAAAACATAAAAGTTTTTCCCCTTTGAAATACGAATCCAATGCAAGTTGAATCGTCAAAATCCAATAAGGGGGTCAAAATTTATGGCCAATTTACCGAAGTGCATTTTTGCAAAAAAACTCGCTCGAGCGAGATCCAAACCCCGCTAGAGCGAGATTAATCAAAACCGAGTTTTTGAGGCTAGGGAGTAACCCGCTCGAGCGAGATGGAAACCCGCCCGAGCGAGATCACCCAGAAATTTTTTTTTAGGGTTTTTCACAACCCAAACTGTATATATACCTAATTTTCAGGGTTCCAAGGTTCCTAACACCTAGAGAAGGGACTTTTTGAGAGGAAAGGAGGGAAACCTAAGTTTCCAAAAAGGGATTTTGTGGGAGACCAAGGAGGAGCTCGAAATCCTCACTTCTCAAAGCTTCCACAAGCTTGAATCTTTTTCCTAGAGTGTGGGTCTCTATCTCCAAGCCCAAGTTCATGTTAGATCACCCTCAAATCATTGTATTCTTCAAATCCAAGGCAAGGCAAGCAAGGAGTACCTCCTCCAAGCACGAACAACAACTTCTACGACCATTTCGTGGGATTCTCTCCTATTTAAAAGTCGATACCTTACGCTACCCTCCTAGTTCATACCCTCTTTTCCTTCCTTCTTCTTTATTTTGCCTAATGTATGAACCTAATGGAAGATAAATGTATGTGGTGTGAGGATGGATGTAGGGCGATGGATGCCATATGAATGTGATGTGATGTATGAAATGGGAAGGACATTGTATTAATAATAAACACACATATGCACCATGAGCTTAACCTATCTAGAAAAGCAAGATTTAGGTAATGACAAATAAAGTACACACTACATGTTTGATGAAGTGCCAAGGTGAAGGAAATGAGTTGTAACTTAAGAAATGCATGCTTAAAAGCTTATGGAATTGCTAGGGTTTATGATAGTGTGATTACTTGCTTTCCCTAAATGGCATGAATAATTATTTGCTCAAATTATTGATATGCTATGTATTGTTGAAATCCCCAAATGTCATATTTAATTTCAAATGAAAGTATGCACACGATTCCACGAGCACAGCATGCATGACATGGTTTACCGATGATTTTCAAGAGGAAGAATGTTAGAGGTGTGACATAGCTTACGATATGTTTTACCTCGCTTTTGACAAGAGGACAAGAACTAGCATGGCATAGGAGGGAGTTACACTTCCCTTCCATGAGGGGTCTCCCCTCACACAAGTGCATCTTATTAAAGAAGGGTCTCCCTTCCCTCTCAAGTGCATATCATGAAAGAAGGGCCTCCCTTCCCTCGCAAGTGCATCTCACAAGCGCATCTCACAAGTACATGAGCATGTTAATTCCCAAGAAAGCACGCATGATACGCATGACATGGCATGCTCGACAAGATCAAGCAAGACAAACATGACAAGTTTTCAAGTACAAAACGATTTTTTTGAGTCAAGTCAAATGCACGATGATTTCAAGAGTTTTATCGGCTTTCATGTGATGCAAGCATGAATATGAATTGCTTTACTTTCCTATCACTATTTGAATTGCTTACTGCTTTATATATTGCTATTGTTATGCTATGACTGTTGGTTAGTATTACGTGCACGCTGAGTATTCCATGCTCAACCGTACATTTATATCGGCAGGTACTGAGGGAGCTGCTACTCCATTCGACGTATGTGCTCCTGGCCCATGGGTGGAAGAGGAGTACGTTGAGGAACCTGTGGAGGAACCTCCCGTAGAGGGCTGCTACTAGGTGGTAGACTCTGAGTGTTTTGCTGTGGGTGTGAGCTTGAGAGGTTAGATTGATGTATTTTGGCGGGCCTATCCGCACTTTCTTTTGTGTATCTTTTTGTATAAACTTGGGTCATGTATATATACACGCAGAGGTTTGGTTAGGCTTCCGTTGTGCTTTGTAGTTATGTTATGCTTTTATGTCCTCTATTTTATATGCTCCAAGTACATTTTCCAGGTCTGTTTGTCAAGCAAGTCATGCAAGTCGTGATAAGTCGTACAAGATTCACTCTAACTCCTAGGGTGGGTTTCGGGTCGCGACAGAAGTGGCATCAGAGCTTAGGCTTTAGGTTTTTAGGGTCACTTAGAATCTAGTACCACAGCTTGACAAAAGCATATGTCGGGAAACAAGTTAGGAAGGAAGTAAGTCGGAAGTGAGTCATGTTCCAAGTGTAAGACTAGACTTTAGTCTGAAATGGTTGTTTCAACCAAGAATGGGCCTTAGGGATGCTAGAACACCAAAATATAATATTTTAAATACTCTGATGACTTGATGCGATGTATATTAGTATTGTACTATAAAATTAATACAAATTTAACTATTGTGGAATGGAACTGTGATAAATTTTGGTTTCAAGTTGGATTCATGTGGTGCTATTGTTTTCATGACATTAGTCATGAGGCGGGCCACACACCAGAGCTTCATCTTCTTCTAGAGATGAGGATGAGCAGCCGGACCTCTCTTAGGTCTTAAGCTCTATTGCTGAGACACTCGCCATATTAGCGGCTCAGCAGACTATGCTGTCATCGGCAGCACTTACTCCACCGCCCGCAGCTCCAGTACATCGTACAGCTGGAGTTGAGGCATTCAGGAGATTGAGGCCTCCATCATTTCATGAGAGTGTGAACCTTCTTGCTGCGGAGGCTTGGATCCTCCAAGTGGAGAAGATATTTACGGTTCTCTCTCCAACAGAGGAAGAGAAAGTAGCATGGGCTGTCTTTATGCTAGAGGGTGAGGCACACCATTGGTGGCTGTCCGCCTTGAGGACACGAGATTTGACCATGCAAGGTCAACCCTAGACTTGGGAAGAGTTCAAGGATACTTTTTATAAGAAGTATTTCCCGATTAGAGCTCGGGAAAAGAAGGAAAAGGAGTTTATCAACCTAGAGCAGGGTTCGATGACTGTGGCCGCTTATGTGCCCAAATTGTCGGAGCTCTCTAAATTTGTGCCTCACATGGTTGTCATTGAGGCAATGAAGGCGAGAAGATTTGAGCAAGGGCTCAAGGATGTTTTTATGGAGAAAGTCTCTGCTTTCAGGTATACTACCTACCTTGAGGTAGTAGACAAGGCTTTGTTGATCGAGGCAAATTCTGAGGCCGTGTCGAAGAAGAGGGAGTTGACGAGAGGCCAACCTAGTAGTTCAGCACCCCCAGAGAGGTGGGCTTAGACTGGCCCTTATCAGTACACGTGGCCAGCACCACTTCAGTATGAGTGGCCACCACCACTGATGAGGCTGTCTTATGCGCCCCTAGTTCCACGGTCGTACATGCCTCAGGCACCACGACCTCAAGCACTTCTAGCTCCAAGGCCAATTGCACCCTAGGTGGCCAGGCATGCCCCACCTCCAGCCCCTCAGACCTACACACATGAGGTCTGCACTTCTTGTAGCCGAAGGCACCCGGCAGGAGATTGCTGAAGGGCATCGGGTGGATGTTTCCATTGCGGTCGCCAGGGCCATGTGATCAGGGATTGCCCGAGTCGGCATTTCCTAGGCCAGTCTCCGGGGATTAGGCCTCCTACACGCCTAGTAGGATCATACCAGGCATCCTCCCAGCCTACTCGGTCTACACCTCTGCCTCGTCAGGCAAACCAGGGGTGAGTATTTGCCTTGACAGAGGGTGATGCACTCGCATCTGATGATGTGGTGCATGGTACACATTTAGAACTATTCATTTACCATGATTGTTATGATTGTCTTATTCCTTATGTGCGTATATGGTGTGCTATATACCTATGTACCTATACTTGTGATGTTGATGCATGGACTGATTTAGCTAGTTAAAATTTCAGGAACCCTATTAGTCAACGAGTGTTTGGCTAGAGTGTTAATCGACACCGGGTCTACTCACTCATTTGTCTCACCGAGTTTTTCCCAAGGCTTTTCTATGGAGCCTAGTCAATTGGAACTGGAGTTATTCGTTCCGACTCCTCTTGGCAAAACAGTGGTAGCCAATAGTATTTTCAGAGACAGTACAGTTCAAGATAGAAGCCGTGAGCTAGTAGTCGATCTCATTGTCCTTGGATTCCAGGAGTTTGATGTTATCCTGGGAATGGATTGATTAGCAGCTCATCATGGGCATGTAGCTTGCTTCGAGAAAATGGTACTCTTCAAGCCGGTGGAAGGGAAGCCATTTCACTTCTGGGGCTTGAGAAGTAAGGATATTGCCCGCTTTACAGCGTTGAGCCTAGCGACCGAGTCAAAGGACTCTTCGACTATTCCAGTCGTGAGTGAATTCCTGGATGTATTTCCAAAGGAGTTGCCAAGCTCGCACCAGGCACAGCTTCCATCTTTCGGGCTCCGTATAGAATGGCCCCGATTGAACTCAAGGAATTGAAGACTCAGTTGGAGGAATTGCAAAGCCTTGGTTTTATTCGACCAAGTGTCTCACCATGGGGTGCCCCGATATTATTTGTTAAGAAGAAGGATGACTCGATGTGGATGTGCATCGATTACCAGCAGTTGAACAAGGTCACTATAAAGAATACTTATCCATTGCCTAGGATCGATGACCTATTTGATCCGTTAAAGGGAGCGAGGTTTTTCTCTAAGATTGATCTTCGATCAGGTTATCACCAGTTGAAGATTAAGGCTGAAGATGTTCCCAAAACTGCTTTCTAGGCTAGGTATGGGCACTACGAGTTCTTGGTGATGCCTTTTGGTCTCACGAATGCGACGGCGGCCTTTATGGATTTGATGAACCGGGTGTTCCAGCCATATCTTGATCTATGCGTGATCGTGTTTGTCGATGACATACTGATATATTTCTAGACACGGGAAGATCACGTGCGAGACCTTCGCCTTGCTTTGGAAATGCTGAGAGAACACAAGTTATATGCCAAACTTAGCAAGTGTGAATTTTGGTTGGAAGAGGTGGCATTCCTAGGCCACGTTGTATCTACGGAAGGTGTCTCGGTAGATCCGAAAAAGATAGAGGCAGTCATGAGTTGGGTGAGGCCCAAGAGTGTTACAGAGATACGCAGTTTCCATGGATTAGCAGGCTACTACAGGAGGTTTGTAGAGGGTTTCTCCAGCCTTGTAGCGCTGCTTACATATTTGACAAGGAAGAATGCGAAGTTCGTGTGGAGCGATAAGTGCGAGATCAGTTTCACGGAGCTGAAGAAGCGGCTTACCACAGCCCCCATCCTTACTGTGCCATCCGGACGTGGTGGTTATGAGGTGTATAGTGATGCCTCGCTCGTTGGACTTGGGTGTGTCCTCATGCAGCACAAGAAGGTCATTGCTTATGCATCAAGGCAATTAAAGGAGCATGAAAAGAATTACCCCACACACGACTTGGAACTTGCTACAGTCGTGTTTGCACTTAAGATTTGGTGCCATTACTTCATGGGGAGGAGTTCTATGTGTTCACGGACCACAAGAGCCTCAAGTACCTCTTTTCCTAAAAGGAGCTAAATCTACGACAATGGCGTTGGATGAAATTTTTGAAGGACTATGAATGCACCATCCAGTACCACCCAGGCAAAGCAAATGTGGTGGCGGATGCTGTGACACCCCGAACCCGTGCCTAAGGAAATCGTGTTCCGAGACGCATGTCCAGTCGTCAATGACACGCAGCGGAAGACTTTACTCGCGAAAATGCAGGAATTTTAAACTTTTCTTTTGAGCTTACATAAGCAATAACAACTGGTCATCACAATAACCCATCATAAGCAAATTCGATACCTCACTGGCTACAGTAGTCCTTACTTTGACGCCGCAACTGCGCCAGAACACTTTCCAGACTCTATCAAGCGTAGCTTCTTGCCAATCTACAATCAATCCAGAATCTGAAGACATAAGATGAAGGAGTGAGCTATAAAGCCTAACAAAATCCGTAGTCCATTTAAACTATTTTCCACATATTAACATTCATCAATAATGATATATTAGTACAGTACAATTCTCATATTTATAATAATATCGTAATTCGTGACCCGAGATCACTCAGGGCTATCTCACCCTATTCGATGTTCCCAACCTCCAAGTTGTCAAATTCATCCAGTCGTTGTCCACGACACCAGGTTACCGTTTTAGATAACTGCTCACACTTTATCCTTGAGTTCATAGACTCGATCGACTGGGCCTTCACCTGTGCACGACCTCTATCCATGAGTCCACATACTTAATTATCAACCAATCGGGACTTCTCCCGATCATAACCAATCATTGGGTATGTCAACCCAAGCAAACTTAAATCTATATATCCCACACACACATAACCCAGGCCTTCACCCGATGACTACCAGGAACAATACTTCTGACACATCACACTTTGTCAGGGACAACACCTCTAACATACCACACTCTGCAGGAACTACACCTCTGACACTTACTTTATATTTTCCCTCTATGGGAACACTGACACACACACAACCACATTTGTCAGGAAACACATCTAATCGTCAGGATACACATCTGATTGCCAAGATACACATCTGATCAGCTAGGATACACATCTGATAGCCAGGAAACCCATCCAACTTATCAGGAAAATGAAACTCATCTGACAAGCCAGGGACGCACCTCTGACTAACAGGAAACACCTGACTGCCAGGAAACACCTAACCATCAGGAAACACCAGTCTATCAAGTACACATCTGACATATTACTCTGTCAGGTATAACACTTCTGACATGACACCCTTGTCAGGAACACATCTGATTACCAGGAACACATCTGACTTGCCAGGAATAACACATCTGACATGCTAGGAACACCCATCTAATAACCAAGAAACACCTCTAACATCAAATCCTGTCAGACACAACACCTCTGACATATTACTTTCTATTTTTCCCTCTGTGGGAACACCAACACACACAACCACATTTGTCAGGAAATACATCTGATCACCAGGATACACATTCGACATATCACTCTGTCAGGCATAACACCTCTGACATAACACCCTTGTCAGGAACACATATGATTACCAGGAACACATCTGACCTACCAGGAATAACACATTTGACATGCCATTAACACCCATCTAATAACCAGGAAACACCTCTGACATCAAATCCTGTCAGACACAACACCTCTGACATATTACTTTCTATTTTTCCCTCTGTGGGAACACCAACACACACAACCACATTTGTTAGGAAACACATCTGATCACCAGGATACACATCTGATTGTCAGGATACACATTTGATCAGCCAGGATACACATCTAATAGCCAGGAAACCCATCCAACATGTCAGGAAAATGAAACTCATCTGACAAGCCAGGGACGCACCTCTGACTAATAGGAAACACCTGACCATCAGGAAACACCTGATATCAGGTACACATTTGACATATCACTCTGTCAGGCATAACACCTCTAACATAACACCCTTTTCAGGAAACACATCTAATTACCACGAACACATCTGACCTGTTAGGAATAACACATTTGACATGCCAGGAACACCCATCTAATAACCAGGAAACGCCTCTGACATCAAATCCTGTCAGACACAACACCTCTGACATATTACTTTCTATTTTTCCCTCTGTAGGAACACCAACACACATAACCATATTTTTCAGGAAACACATCTAATCACTAGGATACACATCTAATTGTCAGGATACACATCCGATAGGCAAGAAACCCATCCAACCTGTCGGGAAAATGAAACTCATTTGACAAGCCAGGGACGCACCTCTAACTAACAGGAAACACCTGACAACCAGGAAACACCTGACCATCAGGAAACACCTGTCTATCAGGTACACATCTGACATATCACTCTGTCAGGCATAACACCTCTGACATGACACCCTTGTTAGGAAACACCTCTGATTACCAGGAACACATCTGACCTGCCAGGAATAACACATCTGACATGCCAGGAATACTCATCTAATAACCTGGAAACACCTCTGACATCAAATCCTATCAGGCACAACACCTCTGACATCGATTCCTGTCAGGCAAAACACATTTGAGATTAACCTCTATCAGGCACAACACCTCTGACATCAAATCTTGTCAGGCACAACACCTCTGACATCGAATCTTATCAGGCAAAACACATCTGACATTAACCTCTATCAGGCATAACACCTCTGAAATTAACCTCTGTCAGGCATAACACCTCTGACATTAACCTCTATCAAGCACAACACCTCTGACATCAAATCCTGTCAGGTATAACACCTCTGACATCAAATCCTATCAGGCAAAACACATCTGACATTAACCTCTGTCAGGCATAACACCTCCGACATCAAATCCTGTCAGGCACAACACCTCTGACAGCTACCATCATATATCATCACAACCTCTGTTGGGTGTATACCTGCCGACATAGCCCAATGCCCCCTTAAGGTAACATCATTGAGTTTGTAAACTCAATACATCACTGGGTCCATAGACCCCAATCCAACCTTGAGCCCATGGCCCAATGTCGTCCTAACTCTCCCAACTATCAGTCACGGAGGAACCCGGGCTCATAATAGATACCGCCTCTCCGGACCTAGCCAAAGAGGAACCACATACAACATTTCACGTAGATTAAGTTTTCTAACCATAAGAAATCCCCAATTATTCAAGCCTTGCTTGAATAATTGAACCAGTTGGGCCTCACGCCCGTGTACCAAGTCCGATGGTATACCGTTCCGATGTGGAACATTACCCGGCCGATGGACCATTCCATCGCCTTACCATGTCCCAACAACATCACATCATACACAAAGGTTGTCCCGAGGTGTGACTTTTACCAGGCCAATGGACCTACCATTGCCTTAAAACAAACATCACATCATACAAGAGTAGTTCCGATAGGGAACTTAACCAGGCCAATGGACCCTACCATTGCCTTACAATGTGAAAATCATATCACATCACACATATAGAAGCCCAATCAGGCTCTCATAACTTCCTGCGGTGCGATCGCACTTTTCCTGCGATCTATCACAAATTACATTGAGCCTAAATTCCGAGTTAGAAACAGCCCGAAACCGAGGGTTCCATCCTTCTGCTCCATTTTTAGTCTCATCTATCCCATCCATACATCATTCATAAGGTCTCCGACCTTTTTTCATCCACACATAATATCACCTAACCATTCCACATAATTAAAGTAGCTTAAATAAGGGAAAAGAGAAGAGATGGAGAGGGATTTTACTTCTGTTGCGCTTTTCAAGACATCTAGGGGCAAAACAGACACTGCCAATGTGTTTAGGAAAAAGATCAATGCCCAAGATGAAGCTCCTCGCCTTCAAACTTGAATTTCCACAAATTTATCAAACACTTAACTAATCAACCTTAGTTAAGGACCCATAAACGCATAATTTTATTCTATGAAAATTCCGGGTCGTTACAGATGCCTTGAGTAGAAAACGTTGTTACAAGAGTGGAGGCTATTGGAAGATTTGGCTAATCTGGACATCAACATGAATAATTCTTTCCACAGCCCTATTTTGGTAAATATCACGGTTCAGCCGTACATTATAGATTTGATCCAAGAGTATCAAGCCACAGATGTTGACTTGTAGGCTTTCCGGGATAAGGAAGTTTCCAAGGGTAGTGAGGACTTCTCTCTCACTAGCTGAGGTGCTATTACATTCAGGGGAAGATTGTGTGTTCTGGCCAATGCGGATCTTCGGCAAGAGATTATGGATGAAGCCCACCGTTCGAAGTATACAGTGCATCCTAGGGGTACAAAGATGTACCAGACCCTCAAGGGTCACTTTTGGTGGCGAATTATGAAGAAGATGTTGTAGAATATGTGGCACGGTGCTTGGTGTGCTAGCAGGTGAAGGCAGAGCACTTGAGACCGACGAGTCTATTACAGTCTCTCCCTATTCCCGAGTGGAAATGAGAGCACATCTCCATGGAATTCATTGTTGGCTTGCCAAAAATGACAAGAAATTCAGATGTGATATGGGTTGTAGTGGACCATTTGACGAAGTCCGCGCATTTCTTACCCTACCGAACTACGTTCAATTCTACCCAGTTGGCCGCGTTGTATATCAAGGAGATTGTTTGGTTGCACGGGATGCCAGTTAGTATTGTGTCAGATCGGGATCCGAGATTCACTTCTAGGTTCTGGAAGAGTTTTCAGGAAGCTATGGGTTCCCGACTTGATTTCAGCACCGCTTTTCATCCACAGACGGATGGACAAACCGAAAGGGTAAACCAAATCTTCAAGGACATGCTTCACGCATGTATGTTGGATTTCAAGGGCAGTTGGAAAGAGCACTTACCTTTGGTTGAATTCGCCTATAACAATAGCTATCAGGCGAGCATTCAAATGGCACCATTTGAGGCCTTGTATGGGAAAAGCTGCAAGTCTCCTCTCTATTGGGATGAGGTAGGAGAAAGAAAGGTGTTAGGTCCGGAGTTGATCGAGCAAACTTCGAACAAGGTCAAGATCATCCGGGATTGGTTGAAAGCCACTCAAGATCGTCAGAAGAGCTATGCGGACACGCGCCGCAGGGACTTGGAATTCCAGGTTGGGGATCAAGTCTTTGTGAAGTTTCGCTGATAAAGGGTGTTATGAAGTTTGGAAAAAGAGGAAAGCTCAGCCCAAGGTATGTGGGTCCGTTTGAGATCGTTACCCGAGTTGGTGAAGTTGCATACCGGGTTGCTCAACCCACTCACATGGCGACGGTTCACAACGTTTTCCATGTGTCCATGCTTTGAAAGTATATCCCGGATCCTTCACATGTTTTAGATCTTGATCCGTTAGAAATCCGGGAGGACCTCACCTTGGTACAAGTGCCGGTTGAGATTTTAGACCGTAGAGATCAAGTTTTGCGTAACAAGGTTATCCCCTTAGTTCTGGTTTGGTGGAAACATCATGCACGAGAAGAAGCAATGTGGGAGTTTGAAGCAGAATTGAGGGAAAAGTATCCCCATTTATTTTTATAACCGATGGTTATGTAAATTTTGTTCTTTATAATCCCTATGTATCGTTCAAATTTCGAGGACAAAATTTCTGTAAGGGGGGGAGGATCTAGAACCCCGGACCTTGAGGGCCTAGTATGATGAATGATATGATGTATTAAAGGTTTTTAAGAATATATTTTATTATATGGGTGTTTGGAATGAAGTAGGCAAGAGTATAGAATACTCTTAAGTGTTAACAAGGTTTATGCCCCTGCATACCCTCAACTTTAAATAGCGGTAGCTCTCTCATACCTGATCAAAATTGAGTGATTCTTGAATTTTTGGAAAGGTATTTAAATCCTCTTCAAGGTTCATGCTGATCACTTTCCCTAATTTTGAGTCGGGGTTGAGTCAAAAGTCTGATTTCCAAAGTCGGTACTGTTGAAAATCTGGGCTGTTGAAACTAATTTACAGACTAGTCAGCTTTAAAGCCAATTTTAGTAAAGTAAAACTCAAAATTTTGAGTTTTATAAAACATGAAAGTTGTTCCCCTTCAAAATAAGAATCCAACGCAAGTTTAATCATCAAAATCCAATAAGGGAGTCAAAAGTTATGGCTGATTTACCGAAGTACGTTTTTGCAGAAAAAATCGCTCCAGCAAGATCCAAACCCGCTCGAGCGAGATTGATCAAAACTTAGTTTTTAAGGCCAAGCAGTAACCTGGAAGCCCGCTCGAGTGAGATCGCCCAAAAATGTTCTTTTTAGGGTTTGTCACAACCCAAACTCGATATATACCTAATTTTTGGGGTTCCAAGGTTCCTAACACCTAGAGAATGGACTTTTTCAGAGGAAAGGAGGGAAACCTAGGTTTCCGAAAAGGGATTTTGTGGGAGACCAAGGAGGAGCTCGAAATCCTCACTTCTCAAATCTTCCAAAGCTTGAATCTTTTTCCTAGAGTGTGGGTCTCTTTCTCCAAGCCCAAGCTCGTGTTAGATCACCCTCACATCATTGGATTCTTCAAATCCAAGGCAAGGCAAGCAAGGAGCACCTCCTCTAAGCACGAACAACAACTTCTACGACCATTTTCATGGGATTCTCTCCTATTTGAAAGTCGGTAACTTATGCTACCCTCCTAGTTCATACCCTCTTTTCCTTCCTTCTTCTTTATTTTGCCTAATGTATGAACCTAATGGAAGATAAATGTATGTGGTGTGAGGATGGATGTTGGGCGATGGATGCCATATGAATGTGATGTGATGTATGAAATGGGAAGGACATTGTATTAATAATAAACACACATATGCGAAATGAACTTAACCCATCTAGAAAAGAAAGATTTAGGTAATGACAAGTAAAGTACACACTACATGTTTGATGAAGTGCCAAGGTGAAGGAAATGAGAGTTAACTTAAGAAATGCATGCTTAAAAGCTTCTGGAATTGCTAGGGTTTGTGATAGTGTGATTACTTGCTTTTCCTAAATGGCATGAATAATTATTTGCTCAAATTATTGATATGCTATGTATTGTTGAAATCCCCAAATGTCATATTTAATTTCAAATGAAAGTATGCACACGATTCTACGAGCACAGCATGCATGACATGGTTTACCGATGATTTTCAAGAGGAAGAATGTTAGAGGTGGGACATATCTTACGATATGTTTTACCTCGCTTTTGACAAGAGGACAAGAACTAGCATGACATAGGAGGGTGTTACACTTCCCTTCCATGAGGGGTCTCCCCTCACTCACAAGTGCATCTCATTAAAGAAGGGTCTGCCTTCCCTCTCAAGTGCATATCATAAAAGAAGGGCCTCCCTTCCCTCGTAAGTGCATCTCACAAGTACATGAGCATGTTAATTCCCAAGAAAGCACGCATGATACGCATGACATTGCACGCTCGACAAGATCAAGCAAGACAAACATGACAAATTTTCAAGTACAAAATGATTATTTTGAGTCAAGTCAAATGCACAATGATTTCAAGAGGTTTATCGGCTTTCATGTGATGCAAGCATGAATATGAATTGCTTTACTTTCTTGTCAATATTTGAATTGCTTATTGCTTTATATATTGCTATTGTTATGCTATGACTGTTGGTTAGTATTAGGTGCACGCTGACTATTCCATGCTCAACCTTACGTTTATGTCGGCAGGTACTAAGGGAGCTGCTACTCCATTCGACATCTGTGCTCCTGGCCCATGGGTGGAAGAGGAGTACGTTCAGGAACCTATGGAGGAACCTCCTGTAGAGGGCTACTACTAGGTGGTAGTTTCTGAGTGTTTTGCTATGGGTGTGAGCTTGAGAGATTAGATTGATGTATTTTGGCCGGCCTGTCCACACTTTCTTTTGTGTATCTTTTTGTATAAACTTGGGTCATGTATATATACACATAGAGGTTTGGTTAGACTTCTGCTGTGCTTTGTAGTTATGTTCCGCTTTTATGTCCTCTATTGTATATGCTCTAGGTACATAATGCAGGTTGGTTTGTCAAGAAAGTCATGCAAGTCATGATAAGTCATGCAAGATTCACTCTAACTCCTAGGGTGGGTTTCGGGTCACGATAGGGACACCCTGAGATTGCTCCTGCTATAGTTGATTTGCACTCTCTTTGAGGTTTTTTTTAATTATTATTGTACTCCATTGGGGAATTCTCCTCTTTTCTAGAGACTGACTGTGGGATTTTTCTCCATATGAGAAAGACTCATTCGAGGAGTTTTTGAAAGAGATTGACTCTATTGGGGAGAGTTTTGGGTGAAGTTATCTCTGCGAGATTGATTTGGTTTAAGAGATTATCTTTGTGGGGAGTCTCTGGCTTTTAATAATGTTTCAACTTCTATTTTGGTCCTTTGATGGAAATTTTATACCCTTGGGGCTGACTCTATTGAGGAGGTTGAGAGAGTTTGACTTTGCTTAGGGAAAGTTTGACTCTGTGGGGGAAACTCTGGAGAGGTATTAACCCTTTTGGTGACCGTACCTAATTTTCAGGTTGCCTACATACCCTTTGCAGGATCAGGTCATGACGTAGTTCAAGCGAATGCCACGGATGACGAGGGAGGGTATCCCTGATAAGGTTTTGTGAAAGAAAGGTTGTTAGGCTCGAGAGACTAGCTAGTGGATTTCATTTATTTGAAAATGGTTTACATTACTGGGGCTAAGTAGGGTGCCAAGGATGGCCTCCTGTCGTTTTCCAGAGAATCAACGAGTGTAAAGCACCTATCAGATCTAGTACCCTAAGCATAGTATCGATTCATCCATACGTCCAAGTCGAAGGACACCGCCGAAGAACTTTTCTCGAATGATGTAATTGGCTTCGTAGTTAGGAGTGACTTGACCCTCAGGTCAGGGCAGTTTAGCAACATTTTATGAAGAACAAGGTCATTGACTTCAATGCTTCGGGGTTTGACTTTCTTGTTGAATGCCATAGCCATGCGCCTCTAGTAGGCTTGAGGGTGGTTGATGATTTTCAGTCACCGCTCTTTGATCAGATTCAGCTGTTCATATCGGGTCTGTACTCATTCTGCCTTTGAGATTTTTGCTTCCACTAACACTCGGAGTGAGGGAATTTCTACTTTAATTGGGAGGATTGCTTCCATAACATATGCAAAAGAAAATGGTGTTGCTCCAGTTAGGGTTTAGATGATTGTTCTGTAGGCCATGAGTGCATATGGGAGCATCTCATGCCAGGCAGCGTAATTGGTTGCCATCTTTACTATGATTTTCTTCATGTTTTTGTTGGCGACTTCAATTGTACCATTGGCTTGTGGCCAATATAGCGTGGACTTGTGATGTTGTATCCTAAATTTCTGCCAGATATCAGTCATCCCCCTGTTACAGAAATTGAGAGTATTGTCTATCACAATCTCGTACGAGATACCCTATCGACAGATGTTGTCCTTTTTTAGGAAATACTGAATCACAGCGGCTGTGACATGGCATAAGAGGTTGTCTCGACCCATTTGGTGAAGTAATAGATTGCTACTAGGATGAATCGATGTCCATTTGATGCTTTCGGTACTATGGGTCCAATGATGTCAATGCCCAAGCTAAGAATGGTCATGGAGCAGTGAGATTGTGTAGCCTAGTTGGCGGTGCTATGATCTTGTCGGTATAGATTTGGCACTGGTGGCATTTCTGTACATCCCGGCAATACTCAGATTCCATTGTAGACCAGTAGTAGCTTAGTCTGAGTATCTTTTTAGAAACCATAAACCTATTCACATGTGGGCTGCAAGTTCCTTTGTGAACTTCTTCGACTACTTGTGCAGCTTCACGAGTGTCGAGACATCTGAGCTAGATCATATTTAGTGATCTCTTGTACAAGACTCCTCACGAGAGGACAAATTAAATGGCTAGTCTTCTAATTGTCTGACGGTCTGTCTTAGTGGCATTGAGTCGGAAGGTCCCGTCCTCGAGATATTGCTTGATGTCTGCATACCAAAGCTTGTTGTCTACTACCTCTTCTATCTTAAAGCAGTAGGTGGGCTAATCCTATTACTGAATCTCGATTGGCCAGAGTATGATGCCCTTGGGAATCTAAACCATGGAGGCAATAATGGCCAGTGCGTCGGCAAATTTGTTGTGACTCCTGGCCCTGTGACTGAAGATGATTCTTCTAAACTGAGTGATTAGCACATTGAGGTAGGCTAGGTATGGGACTAGCCTGGCCTCTCGGATGGCCCAAGATTCGTTTGCCTAGCAGATTACTAAAGATGAGTCACCATAGACGTTTATCTCTTCAATTCCGATTCTCAGGGCTTCTTTTAGTCCGGCTATGCATGCCTCATATTCTGCTTCGTTGTTTGAACATCTGAATTTTAACTTAATTGAGATGGGGAGGTGGGCTCCCTTAGGAGAGATCAAGACTGCTCCTGCCCCATGTCTATGACTATTAGCGGCTTCATCGAAATATAACTCCCAACCAAGGTATTCTTGCTCTTTAGTCTCTGCGTATACGATGGCTTCATCTGAGAATTGATCATGTACTGAAACGTAGTCCTATACTGGATGATTATGTCATCTACATAAACTTCAGTTATCTTGTGGATCATATTGTAGAATAGTGCCTTCATGGCTCTCTGATAGGTTGCCCCTGCGTTTTTTAGTCTAAAGGACATTACTTTGTAGCATAACGTGCCCCAAGGTGTGATAAAGGAAGTTTTCTCCATATCTTCTTCTAGCATTCTGATCTGGTTGTATCCAGAGAAATCATCCATGAATGAGACGTCTCATACCCTGCTGTGTTGTCAACCAAGATATGGATGTACGGGAGAGGGAAGTTGTTTTTAGGACTGGCCTTGTTCAGATTCCTGTAGTCAATACACATTTGGACATTGCCATCCTTCTTGGGTACTGGCACAATGTTGGCTAACCATTTAGGATAGGTTGCTATAGCCAGGAAATCTACTTTGATATGCTTTTCTAATTCTTATTTGACTTTCCGTGATCATTTGGGCCTCATCCATCTGAATTTCTACTTGACTGGTTTTACATCAGGGTTGAAGGGCAGTCTGTATACCACCAATGCTGGGTTTAGGCCGAACATGTCTGCATAAGGCCAGGCAAAGACGTCACTGTAGCTCTTTAGGAAGCTGATCATGTCTGTTCTCTACTATGGGCTCATGGTTGTACTGATCTTGATGAGCTGAGGGTTAACTTTGGATCCAAGGTTTATGGTCTTGGTGTCTTTGATGTTAGACTGCAATATCTTGCTCTTTGTTATACTCAACTTCCTAAATTTCAAGAGGGGTTTCTAGGGTAGCCCTAGTGCAGGTGATTTCTTACTAAATCATTAAGCTTAGTTTAGCATGCTTTATATTATTTTTGGTGGCTTCAGGACATTAGGCCTCCAAGGGAAGAATCCATGTTATTTCATCATCAGCCCAAATGTTTATGCAGAACATGATTTTGATTCAAAATATCAGATTTTCCATTGATAAAATAGATGACTGTTTGTTTTACAAAAGTGTTGACTAGAAAAAAAGAGGCCTACAGTGGCCAACACTTGGATTTTTCAACAGGAGCAAAGAGTAAATAGAAGAAGGAGAAGAATGGTGCTTGGTCACTGTCTGATCAGACCAACATCTCCCATACTGTGCTTGCCCCTGCCCTGGATAACCTTAGTGGTGAGAGCCTCAGTCCACTAATGGATCAGTGGTCGGTGACTGGATGATGCGTCAGTGCTGTTGGAGAGGGTGCAGACCTGCTCTCCCGCTTGATTTTCTGCTTCGATAGCGTCTTCGACAGTCAACTCATCGAAGAGGGAGGTTTGAGATACTGGCAACTGGTGCAAAAGGGGTGTCAAGATAGGCTTTGTAGGTTCCAACTGGGAAGGTTACAGAGATGTGGGATCGGGGTTCTGGTTTCGCCAACCGGCTGCTCTCCTTTGTTAGCTTGGAGAGATAGTCTTCAAACTTGGGCCTGTATACCAATCCAAAAGATGGTGTATAGCGAGGAAGTATATATCTCTTCTTCATTCCCTGGTTTTTGACACCCAGGTCAAGCCCTGGCTGGTAATTCATTCGGGCCATCATCTTGACAAATGGCGGTACTTCTTGCTTGCTTTGTGAAGGGGGATCCGGATAAAAATTTATGCAGAAACTGGATCCCCTAGATCTTATCACCATAGAAAGCATCAAAATTATCTAAGAGTTTTAGTCATATCACCTCGGTGAATGCTTTTCACCGGTGAAGCTTAATCCACTCGAACTATCAGAATGCTTTGTAGAAATTTCTCCAAAAAAAATACTACAAGCAAGATCCTTGTTCTTCGCTCTCCCCACGAAGCTTTAGAATCTCCTTTGGAATTATAGAAGTAAGAGGACGAAGATGGATCAATGGTGTAGACCTTCTATCACCAATAATACTAAGGTTCAAAACCCTAGATTTGCAAAACCCAACTAGGACCACCAATATAGCTCATGAAAATCCCTAGGGGTCTCCCCTAGGGCTCACGGTTTTGAGAGAGAGAGGAGAGGAGAGAAAAAATTTTGGAGAATTCTACTTAATGGTCTAGGGTGTTGGGGTATTTATAGACTAGGATCTTATGCTAATCCTACTCCAACTTGATCTTATCTAGTAGGATTTATTAATTAACAATAACTCTTATTATTAATTAAATAAACTCCTACTTAATCTATAACTACTTTAGTTATAGTAATCCTATTAATTAAAGAGTCCCTATTATAGGAGGATTCCATAATTAAAAGGGATAAGTCAACATCCTACACCAAAGTAGGAAACCTAGTCAAACTAGGAATCCACAAGGGGGGGCGTGAGCTTCTATGGGGCGTGGAATTTGAGGAGTTAAAACTCCTTATTGTAATCTAATTACAATAAGATCTTAATCCTAATTGCAATCCAACACTTGGATTTTAATTCCATAATAAAAGGAATTATATTTCAATAATTAT
The DNA here is from genome assembly GCA_015143295.1 of Tetracentron sinense. NCBI lineage: Eukaryota > Viridiplantae > Streptophyta > Magnoliopsida > Trochodendrales > Trochodendraceae > Tetracentron > Tetracentron sinense. Next base: position 28,978,213 of record CM026553.1, on the reverse strand, counting down.
TCAATTAAACAAATCCTAATCCAATGAGGATTCCTCAAGTGAGCGCCACACCCTAGGGTTTAAACCCATGGGCTTTGGCCCATATTAAAGGTCCATTTTAATGGGTTTATGGATATGGGTCAAACCCATTTCCCCTTTAATTATGTTAATCAAATAATTACTAAAATAATCCCTTAGTTTAAATTAACAATTAATTTAAACAATAGATTAATTATTAATCTATTTAATTAAATGATTAACTTTTAATCACTTAAAATAATTGATTAAATTTTAATCAATTATTGAGCTTGTATTTCTTATGTGAGCACCTCCACAGATTGCCCAGGGACATTCTTACCCTGGCTTATCTAATGTTATCCTATTGACCCTAAATGGGAATTACATTGGAATTGCAAGTGACGTGAGATATCCATGTTGCAATTGATACCAGTGTATGAACATTAACCATTACGGATCCCGCCACATGAATTTTTAAATTCGATTTATCCTTCCAAATACATTATCCCTTATGGGCCTTCGAGATTGACATACTATCTAACCCATAGCCCATTGCAAATCATCCGGGTTTCTAAGACTTATGATTAAGCCATGAGAAACAATTTCTCATGAAAAACATTTTGAAAAAATCATTTTATAAGTATAATACCTTTTAATAAAAGTATATTTCAAAACTTATTTTGTTTTCAAAATCACCTGCGCAGGATTTGAACTTAATCAACTGTCTTACCTGAAACTTGGATAATCCCTCAAATTAATGAGCATGGATTTCTTGTTTGAAATTCATCATGACTCAAACAATTTTCTGACTATCCAACTGTCACTGTATTGTATTCCCTAAGTTAGAAAATACGTTGGTGGAATCAAAACAGACAGATCACTGCTCAGTCATAGATGAACTCATCAGATCTAAGGATCATCAAAACCGTTCAATGTGAATGAGAGACCAACTTTCTAATAGTATGTTTATGCAAGAGGTCTCTCATTGAATGCAATCAGTCAGTGTACATTTAAGTACCCATATCCTGATGTGTAGTCTCCACTACAATAGTTCGAGATAGAACTACATCTCAACTATTGAGAACATCTTAGCATTCTGGCAGCCATATAAGTGAAGTGCCCAGCTTCACCCACAGCTATGACTAGATAAGGTATAAGGAACCGGAAAGTTATATCTACTTGTGATAATCTAATCACATAACTTTCCTACGATATATCCTACGGACCTTTATCGATATCTCATATCGTATAGATCATCTCATGATCATGGTCAATTACCCATAATGAATACACAATAGATTAAGAAGAAGCATTTATTAATCAAATTAATAAGGTTCTAATAATCTAAATGACTTTTCTGGGCATCATGTCTAACACTTCAACCTGGGAGATACAACTGATTTGCTCAAATTGGTATGTCATGTAAGCAATGCCTTGCCCTGGCTCTTGGATGTCCCTGAAGGAACTCACCAACTCCTCTGAAGGGACCACGACCATGTGGTTATCCTGAATAAACTTGATTCTTTGATGGAGAGATGAGGGAATGGCTCCGGCCACGTGGATCCACGGTCTCCTAAGGAGCAAAGTGAATGAGGCTAGCACATTCATGAGTTGAAAATTGGTTGTAAACTGAGCAAGTCTGACCCCGATGGTCAGATATGTCGCCTAAATTCTGTCTGGTTAAGTTGTCAAAAGCCCTGATGGTTAAGTGTCTCTTCTTTACCTGACTAAGGTTCAAACCTGAGCTTTGTGGTGTAGATAATGTGTAGATGTTTAGGCCGGAGCCGTTGTCGATTAGCACTGAGGATAAGGTTCTGTCCATGCACTGTAATGCAATATACAAAGCCCGGGTGTAATCCTTGTCTTCGTCTGGTACTTCTTCTTCTGTAAAGGAGATGATTCTTAATTCTAACACTTGCCCTACCATGTGGCCCAGTTTCTCGGGCGTGATGCTTGATATTACATGGGCATTATTAAATACCCAGAGTAGCTGCTTCCGGTGATGCTCGGAAGTTAGGAGAAGACCCATGATGGAGATCTAGGCTGGAATTTTACTCAACTGCTAGGTGATGTTGAATTCTTCGGCCTTTTCCAGGATTTTCACTAGAACTGCAGAACCTACTACCTCTTTCTCAGGGTCTAACACCCTTGCTTTTTCTTTCTATTTTACCAGTTCAACCACCGGTGGTTGGTATACCCGGCCAGATCAGGTGAGGTTGGCTATGCTTTTACTCTCATTGATGAGAGAGTGAAGAACAGGTATACGGTCAAGGGTAAAAGGTGGAGAGGGGATGTAAGGGATTCTGATAGGGCCAAAAGAGGTGAAGGCTTGAGCTGGTGCTGTGGGCCAATTTGCTGGGCAAGGGATACTATAGATAATCTACTCTTCTTATGATTTAAGAACAGAGATCTGTACTGGTGGTAGGATAGTTTGAATGTTTCACTGAGGGAATGGGATTATGACAGGTGGCTGGTAGGAAGGCCTGATTATGCTGTCATCCACTATTGGTGCGCTGGGTATTGGCTGCCTTGCCCCGAGCTCTTCCCACTCCATGAAATTCACTTGATTGTTGTGTGGGGGCAGTGGTGCCTTGTTGATGCTGGTATTGCTTGGGGCCAGCTCAACCTTTCCCTCATCCAATAGATCTTGGATGTCGTATTTTAGGCCAATGCAATAGTCGGTAGCCTGACCTGAGCCTTGATGAAAGGCATAGTGATGATCAGTTCTGTAGTTTTTGTTTCGCTTATCAGGGACAAAAGAGGGGTAGGGCCCCTCAGGGTGAGAAGGCCCTGCTTGGTTAGGAATTCTAATAATTGACTGAGAGTGTAAGGCAGAGGGGTGAAGTTTCTAGGAGGTTTGTCATACTGACGTTTTTACCCCTGGTTTGGTTGGGCTGGGCAAGTGTTTCCAGATATTGGTTGAGGCTGAGCGGCTAGAGCTGGTAATCTGTTTGGTGCTACAGGAGCCACCATTTGTATATCTTCTTTTCTTCTCTAATCCTTGGGATCGCTGTTCCTGCTTACTAGGTTTGTCATTCTAGGGGGAGCAAGCCCTAAACTGGAGCTCCACTCTTGATGGCAGTCTCAATACGGGCACCTGTTTTGACAATGATGCTGAAGTGTACCACTGGTAATGTTACCATTAGAGTAGAGTAGGGCTGCGTTAGGGTGCCCATAAACATGTTTGCTAACTCCTCCTTGGGGATCAGAGTAGGGATTTTTATTGCCATCTCCCTCTACTGGGTGGCATATTCCAAGAACGACTTATTGTTACGCTAGCTCATTTGCTCGAACTGGTTCCTTTAAGGTCGGAGCTCTTGATTGAAAGAATATTGTTCCACAAAGCTGTCCATGGCGTCTTGCCAAGTCTTGATTCGTTACTTGTCTACTGATATCCATCAAGTGAGGGCTGCCCCCTTCAGACATTTCTAGAAGTATTGGAAGAGAAGAGGCTAGTTCTTATTATGCTCGAGCATGTCCCCCAGGTACTATTGTAGATGTTTCTTTGGGCAGCCCTTTCCATCTTATTTATCAAAGTCTGGCACTTTGAAACCTGGGGGAACAACATCACCAGACGAGAAGGTCAGATCCTCTTGAAAGACTGGAACTGGTAGATGCCCCTTTCATTCTTCTCATCTCCTCCTTCATCTGCTTGATCTCTTTATGCTGGTCCCTAAAAGACAGCATAGGGTCTGAAGAAGATGGTCTATCCTGGTTGACAGGATAGGCCTTGGGCTGCTCTGCCCCCATCAAATTGTTCATATTCCACTTCTCCTTTGCCTGGTGCAGGTCCTAGGATAAGAATGATAGTTAGAGTAGGCTGTGGTTCTAGGGGTGTTCAGAGGATTCCCCAATTGGGTTTCAGATGGAGGGGTCATCGGTTCGGGCACTAATAAGAATCTTCAGGGATTCTAGAACACTATCAAGCTTGGTTTGTATGGCTGCAATGTCTTGATCATAAGACTGCAGGATTTTGTTGGTTCACTAATGCTGATCTGAAGGTTCTACCATTGAATATGGTACTTCAGTCAGGACTGCGTTTAAGGCTGTTATTTCTACAAGAATTGTAGTTATAGAGCGAGTCATGGGCCAACTAATGCAACTGAAAAGAATGCAACGACTAAACATGAATATACATCATTTACGAGAGAGAGGATGCTGGAAAAGATTTTTCATTGATGCTTGCTCGGGGAGTACAGGATTGTGTGACTCAAAAAAAGAAAAAGACTCGATCCTAGATAGGTCTATTAGGGATGGCGAAGTCAAGTGGCCAGGGCACACCGTTGAGGTCCATGATATGTTGTTGAAGGGATGTGATTTCAACCTCCATGTTGTCAATTTTTTCAGTAGCATTGAACATTCGGGATCCGAGCTGTCGAATCCGGGTGGTTATCTCAACTTTTGCACTATCTTGCTGCTCTTGGTAGAAATGTAGTTTGGCCTGGATGACGGCTGTCTCTCTGGTTTCGCCTCTACGTCTCTTCTGGAGAGATCGGACTGTCTGCTCGAGCTGCTCGACTTGTCCCTATAATGCCTGAAGTTCACGGTTCTACTCTACTTCCTACTGCCTGAATGCTTGTTGGGCTTTCCATAGCCTTTTCTCATTCTCTTGGATCTGTAATTGTCTCTCCAGGGAATCACCATTTTAGCTCTAGGAGTGGTTCCTTTTGATGAAGCTGAAACTAGTGTAGGCAGTAGTTCCCTTGGTATTGGCATACTAGATGGAATGTCAGGATCTTCCACCCAAAGTTGGTATGCTAAATCAGTAGCTGGTCCTGCTATAACCAAAAAGTCTGGCCATTTTTCTCTTCTGGAGCTTCGTCAATCTGCTTAGAAGCGACAAGTGAGACATTCAGAATGCACAGTGAAGTCAACACTATCATTTCCCAGCTTTTCTATTACAGGGATGCGCTGTGGGAGTCCGAATTGGCGAAGTACTCGGAGTGGTACGTATGTTGCTGAGCCGGTTAGACTAGCAAGGATCATGCATTGTCTTCCTATTATGACAACGCGAGGTAGCTATTTCAAGATTAGCCACTCATATTTCCATATGATATGTTCCTCTGTCAGGTTTTGGAGAAGCTGGTGGAGAGTTCTGACATCTGTAGAAATAATCTGGCCCTAATTCTGAGAAATCATCCTGGGTAGACTGTAAGCTTCGCAAAGATTGGTAGGCACCGGGATGATTGCAGGCAGGTGTCCTACTAACCATAAGTACAAAAGTGGTGCACTGGCATGGAAGATCCCCATTTGGCAGTCTACAACTTGGTTCAGAGTCCTAAGAAGCTCTCAAAGGATAAAGGGGACAACTGTTTTGGAGCTGCGCAGGTCTTCTATAACCCCTGCCAGTACTAAGTCGGTGAGGGTACGATACTTCGGGAGGACCAACTGAGACATGACTATCAGTGCAAAAGCATTGAGACCAGGAAGTTCAGCTGTTACGGTGTCAGGGTTCCAGTTGCGACTATAATGCTTCTCAAGATAGTTTATGGGTATCCGATCGTAAGAGCCGTTAGGACCGTGCTGCAAGTTGGCAGGCTTGATATGCAAAAACCTTGAGAGGTCTACCTGGTATGTTATCTTGTAGTGTGGTCCAACGGCTTCGCCTTCCATTGTTAAGCTAGAATGCGTTGTATTTGTTCCAGTGTTGCACACAGTTCATTCTTACTAAAATGGAACACCATGTACGATGAGTTCCAACACTGGATAGCAGCATTTAAAAGGTGCCAATCCAATTTAACCATGGACAGGTCTAAGATGGACCCCATTTTCTAGTACTGGGTGTGAACACCCCATTTTTACACCCTAAAATTTCATTTACCTTTTATTTTATTTTATTATTTATTATCATTATTTTTAATTAATTATTTATTATTATTTTTTTTATTTTACTTTTTAGTAGGGAGAGAGAGAAAGAGAGAAACCCCATGTTCAAAACCCATAAGCCCACAACCTAAACCTCAAACCCCATTTCCTAAAAACCCATGTTTAAAATTCCACTTCATCAAGCCCAAGTTTAAACCCTAAACCCCAAAAATCCATACCCTAAATCATCTAAAGCCCAAGGCCCATGAGAGATCTCTATAAAAGCCTGAGTGAGGATTTCATCACCATTTTCGGTTACGATCTACAGAATATCCTAACCATTTGTGGTTACGAGCAGTAGAGAGCTCACCCTTTCTCTCTTATCTTTCCCTCTCCCTGATTCTTTTTTCTCTCTCTCGTTCCTCCCTCTGCGGTAATAGTTGAGCATTGAAGGATTTCTCCTGCATCTCTCGCCGGTAAACCAGCTTCACCCCCCATCGCGTCTCAGCAAGTATGCGAGCTTCATCAATGCCGGCAATATCACCGGTCATCTTTCCATCTCAGGCATCACATCTCGGTCTCTTCTAGTTGGTATCTTCTTTCGATCCTCTTAATCTCTCTTAAGTTGAGGTTTAGATCTAGATCTAGATCTAGAACTCTAATCTCATTTTATTTTATTTTGATTCTTTTCTTTTATTTATTTATTTTTAGTTTCCAGTTGCATTTATACAAGAACCATGAAGCACAGTTCATGTTTCCGATCATCCCTTCCTACAAGCTTCATCTAGATCCGGCCAGTAGCAAGCTACCGCCATTTTGATCACTCCTGGTCAAGTAGTTTTTCCTCACTCTTTTCAATCTTATTTTTTTTATTCTCCTCCTCCCTTGATCCCATTCATCCAGATCTAGAATTCTAGATCACGGTTTATTTTTTATTTATTATTATCTATTTTTCATTTATTTGTTTCATTTATACAGATCCTATCTCCGATCAGTAGCTCTACGGTTCATTCCGGTCTACAGATCAGGTCCTTCATCATCCATTACCAGTTCCGGCCAGCAGTCCTCCTTTGGTTGTATTCTGATCCCTCCAAGATTTCTCTTCCGGTCGTCTTCTCCGGTGGCACCACCTCTGGTGAGGATCTCCACCACTGTTGCATTCTATTTCAGATCTCATTCTATTACTGTCGGCCAATAGCTTTTCATGCATTTCAGATCTTCTAGATCTCATTTCTGGTCACCTTCTTCGGCGAGATCGCACCGCACAGCAACAACTTCCTCTTCTCTCATCTCCTCTGTTAATCTCAGCTGCAGCCACTCTCTGGTTTGTACTAGAGGTATTATCACAGTACCTTTCTCGAGTTCCAATTTCATTAGATCCAGAATTTCAGATCTAATGTGTTAAATGGGTTCTTCCCTTAATTTATTCAATTACCCTTTTGGTTTTTGGTTTCTGTTTTTCTTTTCTTGTTATTTATTTATTTATTATTTGGTGATCTGATCTGTTAGAGTCGGGATGTTTGGAACCCCCCAACTCTCTTTGCTTGTTTTGTATCCGGCCAGCATTTGTTCCTTTGGTCCTGGTTGGATTTGGAGCTTTAGATTTAGACCTCTAAATCTAGATTTCCAAGTCTGGATTGTAAAATCTATGTATGCATAATTTCTCTTATCTCAAATATTTTTAGTTCATAACCAGCCTTTGTAATTTCCTTGATCCAATTTTTTTGAAAAAGAGGGACCATCAGCGGTGCTCCTGATCCTGTCTTCTATTTTTTGTTGTTAATTGATTTTCTTTCATTTTAGATCTGTAGTGACCGAGAGTGAGAGTTTATTTTTCTGTTCTTCTCTAAGGTCAACGGAGTAGCCACCACCATCATCAACTCTCCCTCACAACCCTCACAGGTATATCTCTTCCCTTTATTTATTGTAGTATAATTTCTTTTAAATAGTTCAAAATTTGAGTGGGAGATTTCAATCCCTTGGGCCTTTGGATCGGGCCATAGCTGGTAGATTGGAAGCCCGTAAGCCCCTAGAATCATTTTCAATTTTTTGGGCTTACCTCTTAAAGCCTTAGAATGATAGTGGACCAAAACCAATTGACCATTAGTGGTCAATGGGCCTTGGCCCATTAACTCTCTTTGGGCCCATTTCTTTTGTTTTTCATGTCATGTATGTATGTATTATCCATGTGTGCAATAGGGTTAGGCCACAATTTTCTTTTCCTATTTTGCCTACATTGGGCACTTAGATAGTTGTTTTAACTCTAAATATTTGGCCTACCCCGTTAGTTTAGTCTTAAAAAAAAATTAAAAAAATAAAAAAATAAAAAAAAGATCAAAATAAATTAAAAGCACTGGTCTATCCCCCTTAGGACTTAGAGCAGGGTCCGTATTTAAACCATATCCTCTTTTGGTTTAAGGCCGGTTGTCCCGCCCTGCTCTTTGCCTTTAAGTAAATTAAATCAGTGAGGCTTTATTTTCCTTTTTGCCTACCTTGGGCACTTAGGTTAATTCTTGACTAGTTAAACTTGCCAAAATTAGAAAATACAAAAAAAAATCGAACAAAACAAAATAACAAAAACATTCAAAAAACCCACAAAATTCAAAAGCGACCTACCCTAATAAATGAACGTCCCCTAGCGCTCCTCCATGAGCACCTAGCCACGTAACCAAATCCCAGAATGAGATTCATAAATCTCAATTTTGCATCCCACAACTCAAGCATGAGTTGGAAGTGACCACACTTCGAAACGAGTATAAAATTAGTCACTACCCCGAACTACTATTAGGGTGATTTCGACTAACCGGATAAGTAGGTAGCCCAAACCAAGGTTCGACCCCAACCAAAGATAAAAATTTTACACCCCATATTGATTGTGTTTGATTAGCAAAATTAATAATTGTTTAGGAAATTTTAAGTGATTTTAAATATTTGGCTTAGACCTAATGAGTAGGTAACCATCATTAGATGGGGGTCCTGGGTTGCCTAATCCCTTCCCCAGGACCTAAAGGGATCTCTTACCTAGACTACTCTGGACCGTGGGCCCCTTTATTTTGGATTATTTCGGGATCCTACTTCCCCTAAGTAGGTGGCAACTCTTAGAATGAATTTAGTGTTATTCCTCTACTTTTGGACCTCATTTGGACATTCAGAGTTGAGAGGAGAGGAAAGGCGGTAAATTTATATGCTTACAGGTTTGGCGACTTTGCTGGGGATTACCTAAAAAGTTAGATCCAACCTGAAAATTAGGTAAAAGCCAAACATCTTTAAATCACTTATCATTTCCTAAAGCAATTATTCTTTTGATAAATCTTTCTATGTTGTGGGTATGTTCTTTTTCTCTCTTTTGTGCATATCATATTTATTGCATATTAGTATAATAACCTCAAAACCCATTAGTTGGATCTATGACACTCACGACTGTTTGATACGTATCTTCAGTGTCAGGAGCTTTCTGATGTGTGGAGTTCAGCTGGATTACGCCTTATGAGTTGTACCCGAAGAAACGGATTCAATTTCTCCCACTTGCGCCAATCGTCCCATTTTGGGAGTCGCATATACGGCCAAGTGTCCCCCAACCACCTTAGGAACACCTTGCATTACCCCAGCATATACATATAGATTAGGTTGTGATATAGTTTATAAGCAGCAGCTTAGGACGGTTTCTCCTAATCCTACTCTGCTTATAATCTATATCCGCCCTCTTTTTTCGGTTGTATATTAGGGTATCCTTTTGTACCCATACGTTCATTCAAGAAATAGGGCATGCTTGAGCCATGTTTGATGAGCCATGTGTGATTGAATAAAGCCTTTACCCGCTTCTGTAAATCATTACATATGGGGGTCCTAATCTCAAATATAAATGGGTACTCACTTATCCATTTTTGTTTTAAACTTAATGGGCCTCGATTTCCAATAACCCAAGATAGTAGTTTGGACCTGTAACCCACCTACCCCATTGGTTTACATATGTCTTGACTAAAATGAAGAATAAAAAAATAATCAAAAAATAAAAAAAATAAAAAAAATCTCTTTCGTGATACTACATATGGGATTCAAAACCCAGATGTAAATGGATATCCTCTTATTCATTTATTACCTTAATCTAATAGGCCTTGGAAACCCAAGTTAGTGGACAGGCTTTTTTGTCTACCCACCCTATTAGTTTACATATGTAATGCCATAGAAAGCAAAACAAAGCAAAAAAAAAACAAAAAAACAAAGCAAAAAAACAAAACAAAAAAAAAAAATTTTTCAAACTTTTGCATCATCATTTAGCACCTGTCTCACTTGTGCATAGTTTAGATGGCAGGCCCTTCAGGAATAATTAAGCCGGAAGGCCTAGGCCCTTCACTCAAATTGGAGATGCGTGTTGCTTGCGATGCCAAACTCAGAGATACAACTACAATCTTTAGTTCAACTCCAGGCCTTAACTCTACCCGTTGCCTAGTTTGGATATAGAGATACCATGTGGGAAATATTCTAGACCTTGTTTTAATCAATCCTGATTGGCGTTTAGTCAAGGCGGCGATTCTTTGTTGTGATCCTAAATGCGTGGTTTTTCGTTTTAGCAAAAATGAAATGTGTCCGACAATTGAAGAAGTTAAATGCATCTTAGGGCTTGATATTGATGGTCCTGCTATTTTACCCCATTACAGAACAAATTACAAGTTTGAGCTCGCACAATTTTTACACATCAAGCCTGACCGACTACCCAACAATGCTAAAGGTACTTACTCAAGGGTTGAAATGGGCAAACTTTGGGATATGTATAAACCTTCGTGGGATCCTAGTGCACCTGAAGCTGAATCCGAGTCAACACTCAATGTTCTTACGTGGATTGTTCTAGCTCAACTCATCTTCCCAAAAAACCTCAGCTTCACTGAATCTGTACTGGTGGGGGTAATCAAAGACATGCGTAGCGGAGGGTCAGTCTTCCTGATGATCCTGGTAGAGCTTCTTAAAGGTCTTGAATATAGCAATGAGAACAGGAAAGGGACATTCAATGCCAGTTTATCTCTTTTGCATTTGTGGTTGGTCGAGCACTTACCATCAATGGTTATCGTGCCCTTAGAATTTATCTATGATACCCAGAACTTGGTGCGAAAATTCAGCCAGACTCAATCTGAGCTTGCTTACAAAAAATTGGAAGACTGTTACGGAAAGCTCTAGCAGTTATTAGAAGACGAGATAATTTGGAAGTGTCGTTAGCTCGTAATTAACAAGCGTAGGCTTCCTCTTTTAACTACTTTTGGAAGAAGATGCATAATTCTTGCTGGCGTAACTGATTCGTCACCTTACATTCCACTCAGGGTACTCCGACAGTTTGGATACCAACAGTTTATCCCGGTGATCGATGATTTGACGAAAGACTATTGTGTTTTCTCTACTACATCTGAACTTCTAGAGAGGCATTTCTAAGATGAATAGAGACAATCTAAAAGAGAAAAATTTCCAGACGATATTGTAGAATATGGACCAGGGGTACCGTTGACTGAAGAAGAGAATGATTTATGGTTGGAGAACCCTGACATACAATCAGAGATGCCAAAGCCAGCCGAATTGCTCACCCAGTTACAACACCGTCCAGGGGAAGCCTTCCCCTCTTTAAGGTGGTGGTGCCGTGGAAAGATACATTCCTTTGTAATCGTCTTAAGATATTAAAGGATACTAAGAAGCTCAAGTCAGCACAACAGGCGCACCGACAACATGAAGCTGAGTTGAAAATGGAATATCAGGTAGTCCGCAAGAAGGAGGAACAGTTGGAGCAGATCCAAGTCAAGATTTTGAGAGATATGGAAGAGTTGGAGAAAGCGCAACAGACCCTCCGACAAAAAGAAGAAGACTTGAGGAGTCAATGTCAGTTGACCTGTGATAAAGAACACCAATTAGAGCAAGCGCTCCGAGAGTTTCAGAAGCGGAAAAAAGATGATGCTAAGGAGTCTTTCCAGTTTGAAGTCCAGATCCGTCAAAATCAAGAACAGTTGAAAGTAGTCAGACACCATGCTCAAGTTGAGGCTCTAGAGTTCGACTACAGGATTCAAAGTGCGTCGGGCGTGGTAGACAGGCTAGAAAGTGAGATTGCTATCCTTCGTCAACAAGTGGTAGACCTTGGGGGCAACCCCTTACCTCTCGACTTTGTTATTCCTGAGAGACCTGTATAGGGTTGAGTCATTTTCTTTTTCTCTTTCTTTCTGTTTGTCTTTCGTTGTTTTTCTTTATTTTTCCTTTGGTTCAGTGTTGTCTTAAAATCACACAAACACGTGTATATATAAAGAAGTGATTTGCATCTCTTTTCTATCAAACCATGCATTCACGTTTAATCACTACATCTTTCTCAGTGTTGCATGAAACAACGAATTGTCACTCGTTCTGTATCTCGTGCCCTTGCTCAAGCTGCAATAATAAATCTGGCAGTCCTGAAGTCACAGATTGGTCATCTCAAAATTCAGCAGACATGGCTGCTCCCAACAATCGTCTGGATTCAAGTACAAACCAGCTTGTACAAGCACATGATCATAAGATACATGGGATGAAAGCCCAATTGGACAGTATTCAGGAAACCTTGCAGGCTCTGATGGCTTTATAACTCAACAAACCTACTCACCAACCAGAAACCGAACCATTTCAACCAGAACAGCCTGGAACTGTATTCCAACCGAAAATTTTTTAGCCAGACCAACCCAGAATTAGAACCTTTCGGCATCAACCAGATCAGTCAGGGTATAGACCTTTCCAACCTGATCAACCCAGGGTTGAGATTCCTGTCTCAAATTTTACCTTTATCAACCCCCTTCATGATCAGCCAGGTGAGGATGGTAATTTTGACTACACTCGATTCGATGGAAAACTGGTGAGGCTGTGCACTGTGATCATCACAATCAAAAGGCATCGCAAGATTCTGAGTTGTTGATGTCTCTCAAGAACCAACAAGAAGAAATTCATCAGTTGAAAGAAATGATGAAAAAATTGCAGGGGGCATCATCTTCCTCTATAGGGATAACTCTGGACAATCTAGTCTTTTCCTCTGATACTTTGGTTCCATCTGATTTTCGAGTCCCAGAATTTACCAAGTACGGGGGCAAAGGATGCCCGAAAGAGCATTTGCAGTTGTATGTGGGAGACATGATGGCTTATAGAGATAAACCATCATATCTTATCCAATATTTCTAAAAAAGTCTGAAAGATGCCGCTCTAAGGTGGTGGCTCTCAATTGATAAGAAACAGATTACCAGTTGGCAGGATGTAATCGATGTTTTCATTGATCAATTTTTTTTCAACTTGGAAGTACTCCCGCAAAAGAGTGATTTAGAGCTGTTATCTCAAAGAAATAATGAATCATTCATTGAGTATGCCGCTAGATGGAGAGAGATGGCGTCGAGACTATCAGTGCAGTTATCGAAGGAAGAAATGGCCTCTACTTTCTTGGGAACCTTAAAGCAACCATATTCGACACTGATGATAACTCTACCGGCTACCGATTTCAAGTTAATTGTTGAGACAGGGGCAAGAATTGAAATAACTATTAAAAATGGTACTATACATGCCAGTCTTAGTCATATATCTCCAAGGTCAAGCGCTCCACTTAACAGAAATAATGGGCAAAAGGATACCAGAAAAAGAGAAGAAGTTAATTGGATTGCGCCCAGTGCACCCTTAATGCTACCTGCTCCACCAGTTCAACAACATCCTCAACCTCAAATTCCTCAGCCAGTAAGGCAAAATCGATATCGACAGGCGCGTCAGCTAGTGAGAAACCCTCAAAGAAATTTTACTCACTTACCTTACTCTTTAAGCCAGCTTCTGAAGTTTCCTTCTCAAGCAGGATCTTGTAACTCTAAAGGGATCGACTCCTCTCATTCTAGTTAATAAGCAAAATCGAAATTACCATGCAGATCATTATTGTGCATATCATCGAGGCCCGGGTCATGCTACAGATGTATGTTACACTCTTCGGCATGATATTTAAAATCTCTTAGATCAGGGAAAAGTTGAATTTACACCTGGAAATACTAGTATCATCCAAGCCCCTCTTCCCTCACATCAAGGACAGATTAATCTTCTGAACAGGGATGAGTCTGATGTTAATATGGTAGAGATTGGTGAGCTGTCAGAGAAAAATGATTCTATTCGTCCTTCGTACCGAGTCCCTGTTCGAATCTCATACCCTCAAGTCGTTGTCGTCTCCTGAATCCCCAGTTATTCAACCCATCCAAATACCTTGCATGTCGCAAGTCCAGTCATCTACTATTCAACCCATTCAGCGTCCTACACAAATCCCTTTTATTCTTGTTGAAGAAGAAAAGATTATTTATACCATCCCTTGCCCTGTTGGTTAGCCTACAACTCCAATTGTATCATTTAACTACCCCTTGGTAAAGGTCCAATCTAGATTCCGTATATTCCAGTACCAATCCATCCTGTTAACCATTTACCGGCCCCTCCGTCTCTCATTCTTGATAATGAGAATATTGCCAACATTACCAGATCAGGAAGGGTGTATCAACCAATTGTAGAGGAACCACCAAAGGCTAAGGATAAAGAGGAGATTCTGACCCCTGAGCAGAAGAAAGAAGAGGATGCAGTGTTATTGAAAATCCTAGAGAAAGCTAAAGAATATAACATTGCCCATCAACTATCTAAACTCCCAGCTCAAATTTCGGTAATGGGTTTGCTTTTAACTTCAGAGCATCATTGAGAGCAGTTACTCAGGGTGTTCAATAACGCTCATGTCACAAAGGACATAACTCCAAAGCGTTTGGGGCAATTGGTGGGCCAAATTCTAGAACCAAAGACCATTACCTTCAATGAAGAAGAAATCCCAGACAGCGACAAAGAGCACACCAGGGCCCTTTATATTTCAGTTCAATGCAAGGAAAAAATGCTCTCAGCAGTTTTGGTTGATAACGGTTCAGGTTTAAATGTTTGCACGCTAACCACCTTGGAAAGTTTGGGTGTTAATGTCAACCAAATTAAGAAGAGACCGATGACTATCAGAGCATTTGACAACTCGACCCGAAAAAATTTGGGAGACATTGACCTAAGCATCTTGATCGGGCCATCTGAGTTTCTAACTAATTTTCAAGTGGTTAATGTGCCAGTTTCTTTCACCCTTCTTCTTGGAAGGCCATGAATTCACATGGCTGGAGCTGTTCCGTCATCACTCCACCAAAGAGTAAAATTTATCTGAGATGATCAGTTGGTGGTCATCCCAACGGAGTCTTTGGCAAGTTTCTTTGGGGATGTCCAGGAGTTGGGACAAGGGGCAGCTTTTATGACTTATTAGTTTGAGGAGGTTACTTGTATTGCTCAGCTTGAAAGCAAGAAAGATGAATATATACCAGCAACAGTGAGGATCATGGCAAAAATGAAGTATAAACCTGGTTTGGGCTTGGGCACCCACCATCAAGGAATGAAGAAGCGGTATGTAGCACCTCGCTACATACCTCGTTTCGGAATAGGGTACAAACTAGAGTTGAAAGATTTCTTGAACAAGTTGACTAGAGGAAAATCATTAGTAAAGTATGTGGTCCCACCTCCCCTATCTGTTACCTTTCCTACCAGTACTCCCAGGCCCTCTGATTTTAAAATTTATAAGAACCTTCCCTTTTAAGAAACAAACCCAGAGCCAACTGTCAACCCTGCACCCAAACCTCAGCCAAAGGACGATCCTACAAGGTTTCATGAAATGTTCGAGGTTGCTCAATTGTTTGAAGAGCTTGCTGTCAAAGATGCAGTCCAGGTTGATTACATGGCAGAGGAGCAGGTTTGCACCCTCTCTAGTGATTCGCAAGCATCCTCCAATTCTGTTCCGCTCATATGATCCAGTTCTTCTCCGCTCGTATGGTGGACCGATCCCATCACAATTGAAGCAGCCAGGGGAAGGCAGGCAGAGAAGGTTGGTCTGGTCAGGCCATGATCTAGTTTCTTTTCATTCTTCATTCTTTCCAATCTTTCAGTCAAAAACAAAAAAAACATGTTGTTTTGCAATCGACCTTGCTAGTCATCTACTGAACAGTCAATAGTCTTTTGTGCTATTCGTTTTTGTAAATATTACAAAACTTTAGAAAATCAATGAAAATCGTTTTCTTTGTCTCAAGATCTATTTCTTTTTCCATATGCATAAAATCTTGGCTCATGATGGTATGACCTAGGTCTCCAAAAGAAGCTTAGTGATCTGAAGTCACTCAAAAACAAAAAGGCTTAACCTAAATGCTAAAATCGAGCTAGCTGGTTTACCAGGGAATTGCCTAGGACAAAACTAACTCTAAACATGAAATCAATCTTGAACTTTTGGAAGCAGAGTATGACGAAGAGCAAGAACCTCAACCTCCACAAAAGATCCTCGGCCTTCTTGAACATTACAAAGGGATATGTAAACCTAATGATGAGGACACCGAGACCATAAATCTCGGATCCGAAGATGATCCTAAGTGTGTGAAGATTGGCACTGCAATGAGTCCTGAACAAAGGAGCACTATGATTGACTTCCTCTAAAGTTACATTGATGTATTCGCTTGGTCATACGCAGACATGCCCGACCTTGATCCAGAGTTAGTACTCCACAGATTGCCATTAAACCTAGGGATGAAACCAGTTAAGCAGAAGCTCAGGCGATTAAGACCAGAATGGTCTCAGAAAGTTAAAGAGGAGATTGAAAAGCAAATAAGTGCAGGTTTTCTAGCAATGGAAACTTACCTAGAATGGCTGGCCAATATTGTACAGGTGCCTAAGAAAGATGGCAAGGTCAGAATGTGCATTGACTATAGAAACTTGAACAAAGCTAGCCCGAAAGATAATTTCCCGCTTCCTCACATTGATATTTTGGTCGACAACACGGTAAGTCACGAAACCCTATCTTTCATGGATGGGTTTTCTGGATACAATTAGATAAAATGGCCAAAGAGGATATGGAAAAGACCTCGTTCATTACCCCTTGGGGCACCTTTTGTTACAAGGTGATCATGCCATTTGGGCTCAAGAATGCAGGGGCAACTTATCAAAGGGCAATGACAGCATTATTCCATGATATGATGCACAAGAGTACAGAGGTCAATGTAGACGATATGATTGTCAAATATCCATTGGCTGAGGATCACCCAAAAGATCTGAAGAAGTTATGGGACGGACTCAGAGTCTTTGGTTTAAGGTTAAATCCAGCAAAATGTACGTTCAGAACTACGTCAGGAAAACTTCTTGGCTTCATTATCAGCAAAAGAGGAATTGAAGTTGATCTAGCCAAGGCAAGAGCTATCATAGAGATGCCTACACCTCAGACAGAAAAAGAAATTCAAGGATTTTTGGGCAGGATTCAGTATATCAGTCGTTTTATTGCACAGCTTACTCCAATCTGTGAGCCGATTTTCAAATTACTTAGAAAGAATGTGCCTACAGTCTGGTCAGATGAATGTCAACAGGCCTTTGATATGATCAAGCAATATCTTCTCAATCCACCAGTACTCATCCCTCCAACACCTGGAGGCCCACTTCTAATGTACATCTCTATACAAGAGACTTCAATGGGTTGTGTGCTGGCTCAGCATGACGAATCAGGCAGAAAAGAACAGGCCATTTATTACATCAGTAAGCGATTGTATGAGTATGAAGAGAAGTACAATGCATTAGAGAGGACTTGTCTAGCATTGGTTTGGGCCACCCAGTGTTTGCGACATTATTTATTGTCTTACCCTATGATTTTCATATCAAGAATAGATCCGCTCAAGTACTTACTGGAGAAGCCTGCTACTTCAGGAAGAACAACCCGATGGCTCATGATGTTATCAGAATTTGACATCACATACATGACACGAAAATCGATCAAGGGGCAAGCAATTACAAATCATTTAGCAAACAACCCATCATTTTACTATGTTTCAATGCATGACCAGTTTCCGGATGAAGCTATTCTAAGTTTAGAACCAGAAAATCCTAATTATATTAGATGGGAGATGTACTTTTATGGAGCTACAAACCAACATGGGAATGGGACGGGAGCAATCTGAATCTCGCCAAGAGGAGCTCATCTTCCTATTACAGTCAAGTTGAAGTTCAGATGTTCAAATAATGTTGTTGAATATGAGGCGTGCATAGTGGGACTCAGAGAAGCACATTGTATTGGCATAGAAGAGATTGATGTTTACGGTGATTCGTCATTGGTAATTTGTCAAGCTAATGAGCCATGGGCATTCAAAGAAGAAAATTTGATTCCGTACCTGGCATGCCTAAATGTTTTGATCACAAAGTTCAGAAGAATCACTTTCAATCATAGATGTAGGACGCATAACAGATTCGCCGATGCTCTTGCAACCCTTGTTGCGATGGTTAAATTTCCTAAAGGAAATTTGATTTGGCCAATTGAGATTCAACAATAGGACCAACCAGCATATTGTCTGGTTATAGAAGAGCACCCAGATGACAAGCCATGGTACACAGACATCAAGCAATACTTAGATGGTGGCACTTTTCCTCTGGATGACACCAAAACAGATCGTCGAGCAATAAGAAGACTCTCTATCCAGTTTGTTCTCTCGGGAGGAGTGTTATACAAGAGGTCACCAAATTTGATTTGGTTGAGATGCCTTGACCAAAAGGAAGCAGCACAAGTGGTTGAAGAAGTTCACGGAGGAGTTTGTGGTCCCCACATGAACATATTAATGTTGTCAAGGAAGATTCTTAGATTGGGGTACTATTGGACTACTATGGAATCTGATTGCTGTCGATATGTCCAGAAATGCCATCAATGCCAGATTTATACAGACCAAATCAATGCACCGCCTGTTACATTGCACAATCTTACTGCACCTTGGCCTTTCTCAGCCTGGGGTATAGATGTCATCGGGCCCATCACGCCGAAAGCATCAAATGGTCATCGATTCATCCTTGTTGCGATTGATTATTTCAAAAAATGGGGTGAAGTGGCTTCTTTTGCTAATGTCACGGCCTCAGTTGCATGAAATGCTCAAGAAGATGGCAATCAAGTATTCTGCCTGGCATGAAATGCTCTCCTATGTACTCATCGCCTACAGAACATCAATTCGCACTTTGACTAGTGCGACACCATTCTCTTTAGCATACGGTATGGAAGCTGTCTTACCTATTGAGGTAGAAATTCCATCATTACGAGTGCTAATGGAAGCAGAAATTGAAGAATCAGAGTGGGCACAAGCCAGATACGAACAGTTGCATCTGATTGAAGAAAAACGACTGAAAACCATAGATCACTCTCAAGCCTATTAGAGGCGTATAGATAGAGCATTCAATAAGAAAGTCAAGCCCAAAGATATTGAAGTTGGTGACCTTGTTCTCCAGAAATTGTTGCTAAACCGTCCAGATCCAAGAGGGAAATTTACCCCAAACTACGAAGGCCCATACATTGTTCGGGAAAAATTCTTTGGAGGCGCCCTTCGACTTGGACGTATGGATGATGAGGATCTTCCTGAGCCAATTAACATGGATAAAGTTAGGAAGTATTATGCTTAGGATCTTATCCGATAATTGCTTGTACTCTTAGCTTCTTTGGGACATGATAGGAGGCCGTATTGGGCACCCGTTCTCCCTATAAATCATGTAACACCTACAATATATCAATAAAGTTCGCTAGTTAACCCTTCGAGCCTAATAACCTCTCTTCCAAAAAACTTTTATCGGGACACCTTGCACTTAGTCTGATATGAACTACGTCATGACCTGGTCCTGAAAAGGGTACGTAGGCAACCTAAAAATCAGGTGCAGTCAAAATTTTCAAATCATTTGGGCAAAAGTAGCCTTAATTTGAAAAAGAAGCCCAACAAAAGGAAAAAAGGTTGATCAAAAAGAGCAAGAAAAAAACAATAATAAAAAAAAATCAAGAGGTGCTCAAGAAAAGACAGAATTCCGAGAAGCAGAAAGGATGTCCCAAACTTTCAGTCCCTTCAGCCAAAATTTCGTCCTATCTCAAGTCCTCCTAGATCCCTTAGAGACTAAGAGTATAAGCAATTATCAAAATAGTATCCGAGGTAGAACACTGGCATCCAAGGCAATGAAGGGAGTAAAACCTCATATGAAATAAATCGCGGGCATGAGTGAAAACCGGAAACGGCCTCATTGCGCAAAAATTATGCGAACCCCAGCCCTAGTCTTGTGATTAGGGGCAAAAAAGGGAAAATAATTTGATCAACTTCGCAGGCATGAGTGAAAACTGGAAGCGGCCTCATTGCGCAAAAATAATGTGAGCCCCGTGACTTGGCCATTCCAAGGGCAAAAAAGGGAAAAGTTGAAAGTGGTTCAAACAATGAGTTTTGGAAAAAACCATTTGTGCATCAGTTTTTCAAGCAATCAGTCACTGTAATAAGAGCAGAACCGTACTTCAAACAAATTGCGGGCATGTGTGAAAACCGAAAACAGCCTCATTGTGAAAAATTACGCGAACCCCAACCCTAGTCTTGCGACTAGGGGCAAAAAAGGGAAGAATAAAGTTGATCAATATCACATGCATGAGTGAAAACCGGCAACGGCCTCATCACACAAAAAGTATACGACCCTCATGACTTGGTCATTCCAAGGGCGAAAATGGAAAATGTCAAAAAGCAGTTTAATAGAAAAATCTGTCAGAGACCATTTGTGTTTTACTTCTCAGGCAATCAATTTTTGTCTCAGCAATGGTCCCAAGACTCCTTATATCACCGATCTAGCAAATGATGGGATCGAACTTATTTTATATATCCTAGACAATAATGATCAATAAAGTCATGATTTCTCTTGGTCATATTGTACTGTCCGAAAATGCCAAATGTTTTCATGATCTCCAAATGCTACATCCAAAAGGCAATTCCCTTGCAAACTCGAAAGCAGAGTATAATATTTCGCATGGTTTCAAAAGCCATCTTTCAAAATAAAATTTAAAATTCTCAAAAGAAAAAAATCTAAATTTTTGTTTACATTTGGGTCCCATTGTAGCACCCCGGACTTTTTCATCTTTAATGAATAGCACCTTCATAGCTAATTGGCCGTTTTTATAGTTTAATTAATAAATAAGGGAGAAATGAAAAATTTCGAAACGTCAGAAATGTTCGTTTTCGAAAGACGGATCCAACGCAAGTTGAATCGTCAAAATCCGACGAGCGAGTCAAAAGATATGGTCAAAACAGTCCAGACATACAGAGAACCGATCGCTCGGTCCAGTCAGCAATCGATCAGTCCATAACCGATCGATCGGTAGCTATCGCACGGTCAGAAATTTTGTATGGGGAAATTTTCCAGAGAGTGAGTTTTTGACCGGTCGATCGGTCATAAACACCGATCGCTCGGTCTTCGTGTTTTTCAGAATTTTCATTAAGGGCTTTTTCGTCTTTTGGGTGTTAAACCCTTACCCATAAGGGTTTGCTCGACCCTTTGAGGCCTCACTTACAACATTGAGGGATTTTGGGAGATAGAGAGAGAAGAGGAGAAAGCTCTAACCTAGGGTTTGGTTTTGAGAAGGAAATCAAAGGGGGTTTAAGAACCATAGCTCACCCCAACTCGAGTTGCTTCAAAATCGAGGCTCAAGCTCGTGTGTGAACCATTCTCCAAGCTAGGGCAGCAACCCAAGCACGTTTTTGAAAGCGGGTTTCTTCCCCAACTCAAGCTTCTTTCAAGCAAAGGCTTCATCTTTCAAGTTGGAGCTTCAATCAAGGTCCCTACCAAGGATCAAGCCTTGATTCAAGGTTAGTACACCCTACTAACTTTCCCTAGCAATAACCTAGGTTTTCTATTGTAAATGGTGATTCTTTATATTATGCTTTCCTTCCCTATGAATTGTATCATCTCAATAAATATAAACAAGATAAGAAAAAAAAGATATGGATGTGTATGGAATGTTGATTGAGGCAATGGGATGCTAAATGTATGATGTGTGATATGTGTGGTGTGGGAAATGGAAAATGGAGGATGGGCATTTTATAAATAACAAACTTACCCTTATGTGATTGGATGGAAAATATGCATTAAAGAAGAAGGAAGATGAACTATTAATGGACATCGTGTGTTATGTGTTTGATAAATGCCTAACCTATGAAATGATGACTTAAAGGAATTGGATGTAAGCCTTATGTAATTGGTCTTCTAAATGATGACTCGACCGAATGCTATGTTGATCACTTGAATGTTTGCATGATATGCTATGAATTTAAAGGAAATGCAATCTCTCTTTTGTTATCCTCATTCCCATGATTGTCACTATTAGCATGTACACGAGCACGCATGTTAGCATGAACTGAGATTTCAAGAGCATGTGCATATAATAACCAATAAGAAAATATTGCAGGACAAGGAGGTTGGTAGCCCAAGGAAGGGTGCTAGCCTCTGGCTCACAAGAGAAATGGAACAAGGACATGACAAGGAGGTTGGTAGCCCAAGGAAGGGTGCAAGGAGGTTGGTAGCCCAAGGAAGGGTGCTAGCCTCTGGCTCACAAGAGAAATGGAACAAGAACATGACAAGGAGGTTGGTAGCCCAAGGAAGGGTGCTAGCCTCTGGCTCACAAGAGAAATGGAACAAGAACATGACAAGGAGGTTGGTAGCCTAAGGAAGGGTGCTAGCCTCTGGCTCACAAGTATACAAGTCAAGAACAAATCAAGACATGAAATACAAGACAAGACACGACACACATACATGATTTGACCGAGACACGAAAAGGTTTCCGAGACATGAGTTTTACCGAGGTTTTTGCATTCATACACGCATGTCAAGATATGGCTATGTGTCTTATGCTTTCACTATTGCTTTAAATTAATATCTTGTATTGCTCACTGTTGTTATGCTTTCGCTATTGTTATGGTTAGCTAGTAGTTTGTACTCGCTGAGTATTCCATGCTCAGCCGTACTTTTATGTCGGTAGGTACTGTGGATGTCCTCGACCCCGAGCCTTGGGTCGAGGAGGAGTATGTAGAGGAGAGGGAGCCACCTATCCCATGGCAGTCTCAGGAGGATAGGGACTTGGATGTGTGGCCATACCTCGACTACTGTTGAGAGGAGAGGGTTAGAGAGTTCCTTTTTGTATTTTGATAGGTGGGCATGTCCACCTTTACTTTGATTGTATTTGGTATATGTTAACTTGGAATACTATTTGGAGTTATAGAAGAAAAGAAAAAGTTGGCTTATGCTTCTGCACTTATGTTTAGTTTCCGCGCTCTGATTATCATTGTATTATATTATGTTTAGCCTCTTGCATTACAGGATGGTTTGACAAGTACACGTAGTCACCTCTAAAGTATCCCTTAACTCCTAGGGGGTATTTTGGGGCGTGACAGAAGTGGTATCAGAGCTCTAGGCATTAGAGTCCCTAGGGTCACTTAGATGATTGAACAAGGTATTAGAATCACCTTAGAGAGTTGTATTCCAAGTATAGACTAACCAATTAGTCTTAGTCAAAATGGGTTGAACTTCAACCGAACATAGAGTCCTACGCTAGGAACACGGATTGTATGTTATGCTATTGTGTTATATACCATGTGTACATTAATTGTGTTGTACTTATTAAATATGCTTGATGAATATGTATTGAGCGAATTGCGAAATTTGTACTAAATGCGTATCCAAGTTAGACTCACGTTGTATTGTCGTTCTCAGGAGAAATCATGAGACGCAATACCCGGGGTCGCGGGTACAACACGAGGGGTAATGGAGGTGATGCTCCATCGGGTGATGATCAACCCGACTTTGCCCAAGCATTTGCATCAATAGCCGAGACTTTGGCTATGTTGGCGGCAAGGCAACTGGCCACTCCGCCTAATGCGGCACTTATACCGGCTCCTCCTAACCGAGCCCAAGCCGGGATAGAAGCTTTCCGGAGGATGAGGCCTCCAAATTTTTGTGGAAGCATTGATCCACTTGTTGCCGAGGGTTGGATTCGGCAACTTGAGAAGATATTCTCGGTATTGGCACCTACGGAAGTAGAGAGGGTCACATGGGCTGCCTTTATGCTTGAAGGCGAGGCTGACCATTGGTGGAAGTCTGCACTTCGGACCCGAGAGTTGACCCGGCAAGGCCAAGAATGGACATGGGGAGAATTCTTGGACGTTTTCTACAAGAAGTACTTTCCGGTTGGGATGAAAGAAAAGAAAGAAATTGAATTTATTACCTTGGAGCAAGGTAATATGTCTGTAGCGGCTTACGAAGCCAAGTTCTCAGAGCTATCTCGATTTGCTCCACACATGATAGCTACCGAGGCTATGAAGGCCCAGAAATTCGAGAGGGGGTTGAAGGCCTACCTCAAGGATCGTGTCTCAATGTTCTGACATGAGACATATTCAGAAGTTGTGGACAAGGCATTGTTGGCCGAGTCGAACTCCGAAGAGTTCTTTAAGAGAAGAGGAATGGAGAAAGGACAGTCTAGTAGTTCAGGGGAGAAGAGAGCTAGGACTATGTCTTATCAGTCCGCAGGGCCGGCTCAGTCACAGAGGATGTACTCGGCACCACAGGCTCCCCGCCCTTTTGCTCCACCGGCTTTTCGCCCGGCTACCTCGTATGTTCCTCGCCCCGCAGTGACTCAGGCTACGGGTTATACTCCTCCCACTTATTCCCATGATGTCTGCACCCTTTGTGGAAGGAGGCATCCAGTAGGGGAATGTCGGAAGGCTACAGGAGGCTGTTTTCATTGTGGCGACCAGAGCCACATGATTCGGGATTGTCCCCGACGTCGATTGCCAGCTCAGTCTTCGGGGAGCAAGCCACCGATTAGGCAGACATCTCAGCCTAGCTCTTCTCAGGCTTCGAGGGCCTCACAGTCTACCCGGCCTCCTCGCCCAGCCACTCAGGGCCGAGTCTTCGCCCTATCGGAGAGAGACGCACGTGCATCCGACGATGTCGTGCAAGGTACGCAAAAAAATTCTAGAGTCTAAGTTGTGTAAATTTCTATGGTTTATTATGTGATTATTTATACTAAGGGTTACCTATGTATGATGCTTGTTGTTGTTTGAAATCTACTGATATTAGTTACTTAATCGCACAGGCGCTTTATTAGTGAACGAGTGTCTCGTTCGAGTGTTGATAGACACAGGATCTACTCACTCTTTTGTCTCCCCAAGTTTTGCAAAGGGCTTTTCGACTGAGGCTACTCCGTTGGAGCAGGAGTTAACCATTGAAACTCCACTCGGTAAGTCAGTTGACACGAACAAGATATTCAGAGATTGTGTGGTTCAAGTAGGGGAGAATGAACTAGTGGCCGATCTTATCATTTTGGATTTCCAAGATTTAGACTTTGACGTCATTCTTGGTATGGATTGGTTGGCAAACCATCACGGGCATGTTGCGTGTTTTGAAAAGATGGTGAATTTCAAGCCGGAAGGGGGTAAGCCTTTTCACTTCCGAGGATTAAAAGAGACGGACATTGCTCGCCTCGCAGCCTTGAGTATAGCACACCCAGAAGCACAAAACTCATCGGCTATTCCAGTTGTGAGTGAGTTCTTAGATGTGTTCCCGGAAGAACTTCCCGGGTTACCTCCGAATCGGGAGATTGAGTTCGCTATAGAGCTTACTCCGGGCACCACTCCAATTTCAAGGGCACCGTATAGAATGGCCCCTATAGAGCTGGAAGAATTGAAGAAACAGATTGAGGAGTTACAACAACTTGGTTTCATCCAACCAAGTGTCTCACCGTGGGGAGCTCCGGTTCTCTTTGTGAAGAAGAAGGACGGGTCTATGAGGATGTGTATAGACTACCGTCAGTTGAACAATTTAACTATCAAGAATCGTTATCCCTTGCCAAGGATAGACGACTTGTTTGACCAACTGAAGGGAGCGAGATTCTTCTCCAAAATTGATCTTAGATCGGGGTATCATCAATTAAGGATCAAGGCGGAAGATGTTCCGAAGACGGCTTTCAGGACTCGGTATGGGCATTACGAGTTCCTTGTCATGCCTTTTGGGCTGAGGAATGCACCGGCGGCATTCATGGATTTGATGAACCGGGTGTTCCGATCTTACTTGGATCGATGCGTGATTGTATTCATTGATGACATTTTGGTGTATTCCCAGACACGGGAAGATCACGCACAAGACCTCCGCCTTGCTCTGGAGATGTTGAGAGAGCATAGGCTATATGCCAAATTGAGTAAGTGCGAGTTCTGGCTAGAGAAGGTCGCATTTCTTGGACACGTGGTGTCGGCCGAGGGCATTTCTGTAGATCCAGCCAAGGTTGAGGCAGTCATGAGTTAGGAGAGGCCCAAGAGCGTCACGGAGATACGTAGTTTCCTCGGATTGGCAGGCTACTACCGGAGATTTGTGGAGGGATTCTCCAGTTTGGCTGCACCTCTCACCTACTTGACAAGAAAAAGTACAAAGTTCAGTTGGAGTGACCGATGTGAAGTAAGTTTCCAAGAGTTGAAGAAACGCCTCACCACAGCCCCTGTCCTTACTGTGCCATCTGGACCTTTTGGGTATGAGGTGTATAGTGATGCCTCGCACGTCGGACTCGGGTGTGTCCTAATGCAACACAAGAAAGTCATTGCCTATGCATCAAGGCAGTTGAAAGAGCATGAAAAGAACTACCCCACTCACGACTTGGAGCTTGTGGCGGTCGTGTTTGCACTCAAAATTTGGCGACATTATCTGTACGGGGTGGAGTTCTATGTGTACACGGACCACAAGAGCCTCAAATATCTCTTTTCCCAAAAAGAGCTCAATTTGCGACAACGGCGTTGGATTGAGTTCTTAAAAGACTATGAGTGCACGATCCAATATCACCCGGGAAAAGCAAATGTGGTGGCAGACGCTTTGAGTAGGAAACCATCGGGGTTGTTGGCTCACATGTTGGTGCGGGAATGGAGACTGTTAGACGATTTGACAAATCTGGACATCAGTGTGAATGATTCTATCCGCAGTCCTGTTTTGGCAAATGTTACGGTTCGGCCGTACCTTATAGATTTGATCCAGGAGTACCAGGCCACGGATGCTGACTTGTTGGCTTTTTGGGACAAGGAAATTTCCAAGGGTAGTACGGACTTCTCTCTCAATAGCCGGTGTGCTATTACATTCAAGGGAAGACTTTGTGTCCCAGCCAATGCAGACCTTCGAAGAGAGATCATGGATGAAGCTCACCGTTCAAAGTACACAGTGCATCCTGGGGGTACGAAGATGTACCGGAACCTCAAGAGTCACTTTTGGTGGCGAAACATGAAGAGGGAGGTTGCGGAGTATGTGGCACGGTGTTTGGTGTGCCAACAGGTGAAAGCGGAGCATTTGAGACCGGCGGGTCTTTTGCAGTCTCTCCCTATTCCCGAGTGGAAATGGGAACATATCTCTATGGACTTTATCGTGGGATTGCCGAAGACGGTCAAGAAGACCGATGCTATATGGGTAGTTATTGATAGACTCACGAAGTCCGCTCATTTCTTACCGTACCGGACTACATTCAACTCCAATCAGTTAGCGGCGTTATACATCAAGGAAATAGTCCGATTGCATGGGGTGCCAGTGAGTATTGTGTCGGATAGAGACCCAAGATTCACATCCAGGTTTTGGAAAAGTTTTCAGGATGCTATGGGTTCCCGACTAGACTTTAGCACGGCTTTCCACCCACAGACCGACGGGCAAACAGAGAGGGTGAATCAAGTGATAGAAGACATGCTCCGAGCTTGTATGTTGGATTTTAAAGGAAGTTGGGAGGATCACCTACCTTTGGTGGAATTCGCCTACAATAACAGTTATCAAGCAAGCATACAAATGACACCTTTTGAAGCCTTATATGGAAGAAGTTGTAGATCCCCCTTGTATTGGGATGAGGTTGGAGAAAGAAAGATTTTGGGCCCCGAGTTGATTGAACGAACCGCGGATAGGGTCAAGCTTATACGGGAGAGGTTGAAGACCGCACAAGACAGACAGAAAAGCTATACCGACAACCGAAGGAGGGATCTTGAATTCCGAGTCGGTGATTTTGTGTTTGTAAGGATTTCACCGACCAAAGGTGTTATGCGATTCGGGAAGAGAGGTAAGCTTAGCCTGAGATATGTGGGTCCGTTCGAGATCATTACTCGAGTCGGCGAAGTTGCTTACCGTGTTGCTTTGCCCGCTCACATGGAGGCGGTCCACAACGTGTTTCATATCTCCCAGCTTCGGAAGTACATCCCGGATCCTTCTCACGTCATCGAGCTTGATCCGGTTGAGATTCGAGAGGATCTCACTTTGGTTGAGAAGCCGGTTCATATTTTGGATCGAAGAGACCAAGTGCTTCGCAACAAGACTATACCGCTAGTCCTAGTGCAATGGCAACATCACACGAGAGAAGAAGCCACGTGGGAGCGTGAAGCCGAAGTCAAAGAAAAGTATCCTGAGTTGTTTGAATAGGTTGTGTATATGGCTTGTGATTTTGCTTGGGTTTTGTGCATGTATGTATCGTCCAAATTTCGGGGACGAAATTTTTGTTAGGGGGGGAGAATGTAGCACCCCGGACTTTTTCATCTTTAATGAATAGCACCTTCATAGCTAATTGGCCTTTTTATCGTTTAATTAATAAATAAGGGAGAAATGAGAAATTCCGAAACGTTAGAAATGTTCGTTTTCGAAAGACGGATCCAACGCAAGTTGAATCGTCAAAATCCGACGAGCGAGTCAAAAGATATGGTCAAAACAGTCCAGACATACAGAGAACCGATCGCTCGGTCCAGTCAGCGATCGATCGGTCCATAACCGATCGATCGGTAGCTATCGCACGGTCAGAAATTTTGTATGGGGAAATTTTCCAGAGAGTGAGTTTTTGACCGGTTGATCGGTCATAAACACCGATCGCTCGGTAGGCAACCGATCGATCGGTCATAACCACCGATCGCTCGGTCTTCGTGTTTTTCAGAATTTTCATTAAGGGCTTTTTCATCTTTTGGGTGTTAAACCCTTACCCATAAGGATTTGCTCGACCCTTTGAGGCCTCACTTACAACATTGAGGGATTTTGAGAGATAGAGAGAGAAGAGGAGAAAGCTCTAACCTAGGGTTTGGTTTTGAGAAGGAAATCAAAGTAGGTTTAAGAACCATAGCTCACCCCAACTCGAGTTGCTTCAAAATCGAGGCTCAAGCTCGTGTGTGAACCATTCTCCAAGCTAGGGCAGCAACCCAAGCACGTTTTTGAAAGCGGGTTTCTTCCCCAACTCAAGCTTCTTTCAAGCAAAGGCTTCATCTTTCAAGTTGGAGCTTCAATCAAGGTCCCTACCAAGGATCAAGCCTTGATTCAAGGTTAGTACACCCTACTAACTTTCCCTAGTAATAACCTAGGTTTTCTATTGTAAATGGTGATTCTTTATATTATGCTTTCCTTCCCTATGAATTGTATCATCTCAATAAATATAAACAAGATAAGAAAAAAAAAGATATGGATGTGTATGGAATGTTGATTGAGGCAATGGGATGCTAAATGTATGATGTGTGATATGTGTGGTGTGGGAAATGGAAAATGGAGGATGGGCATTTTATAAATAATAAACTTACCCTTATGTGATTGGATGGAAAATATGCATTAAAGAAGAAGGAAGATGAACTATTAATGGACATCGTGTGTTATGTGTTTGATAAATGCCTAACCTATGAAATGATGACTTAAAGGAATTGGATGTAAGCCTTATGTAATTGGTCTTCTAAATGATGACTCGACCGAATGCTATGTTGATCACTTGAATGTTTGCATGATATGCTATGAATTTAAAGGAAATGCAATCTCTCTTTTGTTATGCTCATTCCCATGATTGTCACTATTAGCATGTACACGAGCACGCATGTTAGCATGAACCGAGATTTCAAGAGCATGTGCATATAATAACCAACAAGAAAATATTGCAGGACAAGGAGGTTGGTAGCCCAAGGAAGGGTGCTAGCCTCTGGCTCACAAGAGAAATGGAACAAGAACATGACAAGGAGGTTGGTAGCTCAAGGAAGGGTGCTAGCCTCTAGCTCACAAGAGAAATGGAACAAGAACATGACAAGGAGGTTGGTAGCCCAAGGAAGGGTGCTAGCCTCTGGCTCACAAGAGAAATGGAACAAGAATATGACAAGGAGGTTGGTAGCCTAAGGAAGGGTGCTAGCCTCTGGCTCACAAGTATACAAGTCAAGAACAAATCAAGACATGAAATACAAGACAAGACACGACACACATAGATGATTTGACCGAGACACGAAAAAGGTTTCCGAGACATGAGTTTTACCGAGGTTTTTGCATTCATACATGCATGTCAAGATATGGCTATGTGTCTTATGCTTTCACTATTGCTTTAAATTAATATCTTGTATTGCTCACTGTTTTTTATGCTTTCGCTATTGTTATGGTTAGCTAGTAGTTTGTACTCGCTGAGTATTCCATGCTCAGCCGTACTTTTATGTCAGCAGGTGCTGTGGATGTCCTCGACCCCGAGCCTTGGGTCGAGGAGGAGTATGTAGAGGAGAGGGAGCCACCTATCCCATGGCAGTTTCAGGAGGATAGGGACTTGGATGTGTGGCCATACCTCGACTACTGTTGAGAGGAGAGGGTTAGAGAGTTCCTTTTTGTATTTTGATAGGTGGGCATGTCCACCTTTACTTTGATTGTATTTGGTATATGTTAACTTGGAATACTATTTGGAGTTATAGAAGAAAAGAAAAAGTTGGCTTATGCTTCCGCACTTATGTTTAGTTTTCGCGCTCTGATTATCATTGTATTATATTATGTTTAGCCTCTTGCATTACAGGATGGTTTGACAGGTACACGTAGTCACCTCTAAAGTATCCCTTAACTCCTAGGGGGTATTTTGGGGCGTGACACCCATGGTCTGACTATGGCAGTTTTCTCTCGCCAGCTATCATCATGGCAAGCAACGTCTCTTGCGATCGCGGATTAGCAAGGAAGCAGATACTTCTCCAACAAATCATCTCATCTATTTGACATCGAAATGTGTTGTCATTCATCTCAATCTGTTTGACATCGAAATGTATTGTCATTCGTCTTTTCTTGGTTGACATCGAAATGTGTTGTCATCCATTTTATCTCATATGTTTAACATCGAAATGTGTTGTCATTCATCTCAATCTGTTTGACATCGAAATGTGTTGTCATTCATTTCTTCTTGGTTGACAGTAAAATGTGTTGTCATTCATTTCATCTCATCTGTTTGACATCGAAATGTGTTGTCATTCATCTCAATCTGTTTGACAACGAAATGTGTTGTCATTCATTTCTTCTTGGTTGACAGCAAAATGTGTTGTCATCCATTTCATCTCATCTTTTTGACATCGAAATGTGTTGTCATTTATCTCAATCTGTTTGACATCAAAATGTGTTGTCATTCATCTCTTCTTGGTTGACATCGAAATGTGTTGTCATCCATTTCATCTCATCTGTTTGACATCGAAATGTGTTGTCATTCATCTCAATCTGTTTAACATCGAAATGTGTTGTCATTCATCTCTTCTTGGTTGACATCGAAATGTGTTGTCATCCATTTCATCTCATCTGTTTGACATCGAAATGTGTTGTCATTCATCTCAATCTGTTTGACATCGAAATGTGTGTCGTTCATCTCTTCATGGTTGACATCAAAATGTGTTGTCATCCATTTCATCTCATCTGTTAGACATCGAAATGTGTTGTCATTCATCTCAATCTGTTTGACATCAAAATGTGTTGTCATTCATCTCTTCTTGGTTGACATCGAAATGTGTTGTCGTTTCATCCCATCTGTTTGACATCGAAATGTGTTGTCACCTTCTCACTCATCGATTCACTCTTGGCTGACATCGAAATGTGTTGTCACCCATCATTTCAATCCTTTTGTTGACATCGGAATGTGTTATCACACATCATTTTCCACCTGTTTGAAAAATCAAATATGTTGCCACTCACTTCATTAATCATTTGTTTTCGAGCTCCCTTCAATCCATATGTAGCACCCTGGACTTTTCGGCACGTATTAAAGCGTTAAAGTCATGTTCTTGAATGGAAAGTTGGATTTCCAAAGTTAAATCTATTGGAAACCCGAGTTTCGAAACCCCGCTTGCGTATCAATTAACCTTAGGGGCAAAATGGTAAATAAATAAAGTGGAACTTGGAAATTCTAAAACACCAGGAATGTTCCTTTTCGAACAACGAATCAAACGCAAGTTGAATCGTCAAGATCCGAAGAACGAGTCAAAAGTTATGACCGAAACAAGAAAAAAAAAATGAAACTTTGCTGCAAGTTACGACCGATCGTACACACCCTACGAACGATCGTAGGTGAGTTACGATCGATCGTAGAGGTTACGATCGATCGTAGAATCTCAGGAATTGACAAAAGTCTCGGGTCGATATACGATCGATCGTGGGAAACTTACGATGGATCGTTGCATAACTTACGATCGATCGTAGACATGTTACGATCGATCGTAGATCACGAATCCAGAATTTTTAATCGGGTTCTTAGGGTTTTCTTCCCTTACCTATTTAAGGTAACCGAGCCTTTAGGGCTTCCATTCACATACTAAGAGAGTTTTTGAGAGATAGAGAGAGAGGAGAAGGAAATCCTAACCTAGGGTTTGATTTTGGAGAGGAATCAAAGGGTTTGTGAACCCAATCATCCTCAAGCTCGTTTTCTTCAAGATCCAAGCTCAAGCACTCGTGGACCTCGCGATCCAAGCTAGGGCAGCAACTCACGGTCGTTTTGGAAGGGGATTCTTTTCCTCATTTCTTCAAGGTCGGTACTTCTTGCTACCCTCCTAGTTATGGTTCCTCTTTTCCCTTTATTTTCTTTGTTTTCCTTTATTTACGCACGTGCTATGAGATGGATGGTCGTGAATGGTGAATGGAGATGGAATAGGCGATTGGATGCCAATGGTTGTGTTGTGATGGTTAAAATGGGGAGGGCATTATTCCAATAATGAACATACATGCATGACTTGAGTAAAACCCATCTAGAAAAGCATGTTGTAGGGTAAATCAATAATGAACACACCATGTTTGATGAAATGCCAAGGTGAATAAAGTGAGTTGTAAATTAGGAAATGCATGCCTAATAAATTATGGATATTGCTAGGGCCTATGATAGGGTGTTCCTTGCTTTCCTTAAATGATGTGAATATTACATTGCTAAATCATTGATGTTATATGTGTTGTGAATTACCCAAATGTCGTATTTAATTTAAATGCAAGTATGTACACGACTCCCACGAGCACGGCATGCATGACACGATTAGTCGAGGTTTTCAATAATGAGATTTAGAGGTGGGGCATATCCTACGATATGTTTTACCTCGCTTTTGGCAAGGACAAGACAATCATGCATTTTCATAAGAAGGACCTCCCTTCCCTCGCAAGTGCATACATATCATAAGAAGGGTTTCCCTTCCCTCGCAAGTGCATCTCACAAGGACATCTCACAAGTGAATCTCGCAAGTGGAAGGACAAGCATGAGCATTCTAGGAAGAAGGGTCTCCCTTCCCTCACAAGTAGTTACTTTTCCAAGCAAGCATGACAAGACATGACATGACAAGCATGAGCATTCTAGGAAGAAGGGTCTCCCTTCCCTCACAAGTAGTTTACTTTTCCAAGCAAGCATGACAAGACATGGCATGACAAGCATGAGCATTCTAGGAAGAAGGGTCTCCCTTCCCTCACAAGTAGGTTACTTTCCAAGCAAGCATGACATGACATGACACGCATGATACGGTAGGCAAGGTTTCAAGCATAAAAAGGGTAATTTCAGTCAAGTCAAGTGCACAAGATTTCAAGGGTTTTACAGGCTTTTATGAATGCAACGTGACGAATTATATTGCTTTACTTATTGTCATGATATGAATCATTCCTGCTTTATATGCGTGAATTGTTTCCTGTTTTATGTATGCTATCCGTATGCTATGACTGTTGGTTAGTGCTTAGTACCCGCTGAGTATTCTATGCTCAGCCGTACTTCTTATGTCGGCAGGTTCTGAGGGAGCTGCTGCCCCATTTGATGTTTGTGCTCCTGGTCCATGGGTGGAGGAGGAGTACATCGAGGAGCCTTTAGAGGAACCTCCCGTCGAGGGTTATCAGTAGGTGGTGTTAGATTCTGAGTGGATTAGCTGTGGGTGAGCATGAGTGATTATATCCATGTATTTTGGCGGGCATGTCCGCACTTTCTTTGTTTTGTTTTCTTTTGTATTAAACTTGGATCATGTGTATATACTTAGAGGTTTGTTAGACTTCCGCTGTGTTTTATAGTTATGCTTCCGCTGTCATCCTCTATTGTAGATGCCCTGTGGATGTTTTGCAGGTGGTTTGTCAAGCAAGTCATGTGAGTCATGATTTAGTCGTCCCCGATTCACTCTAACTCCTAGGGTGGGTTTTGGGGCGCGACAGAAGTGGTATCAGAGCTTAGGCTTTAGGTCTTTAGGGTCACTTAGAATCTTATACCAAGGCTTGACAAGAGCATATGTTAGGAAACAAGTTAGGAAGGAAGTAAGTCGGGAGCGAGTCTGGTTCCAAGTGTAAGACTAAACTTTAGTCTTAGTCTAAAATGGTTGCTTTAACCAAGTACGGGTCCTAGGTACGCTAGAACACTAAAGTATAAGTATAATGTGATGAATACTCTGATGACTTGATGTGATGTATATTAGTATTATACAACTAATACAAATTGAATTTCTGTGAAATGGCATTGAAATAAACTGTGGTTTCAAGTTAGACTCACGTGGTGTTATTATTCTCAGGACTTTAGTCATGAGACGGAACACACGGGGTCGTGGACCACATACCAGGGCTTCCTCTTCTTCACGGGATGAGGATGAGCAGCCGGACCTCTCTCAGGTCTTAGGCTCTATTGCTGAGACACTCGCCGTCCTGGCGGCTCGGCAAACTATACCGGCATCAGCGGCACCTACTCCACCGCCTAGAGCTCCAGTACATCGTACGGCTGGAGTTGAGGCATTTCGGAGATTGAGGCCTCCATCCTTCCATGGGAGTGTGGACCCTCTTGCTGCGGAGGCTTGGATCCTCCAGGTTGAGAAGATATTTCCGGTGCTCTCTCCTACAGAGGAAGAGAAAGTAGCATGGGCAGTTTTCATGCTAGAAGGCGAAGCCCACCATTGGTGGTTGCCCGCATTGAGGACACGAGATTTGACCATGCAAGGTCAACCTTGGACTTGGGATGAGTTCAAGGACGCTTTTTACAAGAAGTATTTTCCGATTGGAGCATGGAAAAAGAAAGAGAGAGAATTCATCAACCTCGAGCAAGGTTTGATGTCGGTGGCACAATATGAGGCCAAGTTCTCGGAGGTTTGAGCAAGGGATATAATTGCCACCGAGGCAAGAGAATTCATCAACCTCGACACATATGATTGCCACCGAGGCAATGAAGGCGAGGAGGTTTGAGCAAGGGCTCAAGGATGTCATCATGGAGAAAGTGTCGGTCTTCAGGCACGCCACTTACGCCGAAGTCGTGGATAAAGCCTTATTGGTCGAGGCTAATTCAGAGACCGTGTCCAAGAAGAGAGAGTTGGCAAGAGGCCAAGCCAGTAGTTCAGCACCTCCAGAGAGGCGGGCTCGTACCGGCCCTTATCAGTATACATGGCCAGCACCACAGATGAGGCCGACTTATGCGCCTCCAGCACCCCGGCAGTACGTACCACAGGCACCTCGACCTCAGGCTCTTCCGGCCCCACGGCCAGTTACCCCTCAGACAGCGAGGTATACACCACCTCCGGTCCCTCCGGCCTACACATATGAGGTCTGCACTTCATGCGGCAAAAGGCATCCGGCAGGAGATTGCCGAAGAGCATCTGGTGGATGTTATCATTGCGGTCGCCAGGGCCACATGATCAGGGATTTGCCCTAGCCGGCATTTACCAGGCCAGTATCAGGGTAGTAGGCCCCCAGCACGCCCAGCAGGATCATACCAGGCGTCATCCCAGGCTACCCGGTCTACAGCTCAGTCTCGCCAGGCAAACCAGGGGCGAGTTTTTGCTTTGACAGAGGGTGATGCACTTGCATCTGATGATGTGGTGCAAGGTACGAGTTTGGAGCCATTTTCTTTATCCGTGATTGTTATGTTATGTTTTATTCCTTGTGTACGTACTTGGTATGCTCTATGTATATACCTATGTGTATACACTGTTGATGCTTGAATTGACGTAATTAGTTAAAATTTCAGGAACCCTACTAGTCAATGAGTATGTGGCTCGGGTATTGATTGATACCGGGTCTACTCACTCGTTTGTCTCGCCGAGTTTTTCAGAAGGCTTTTCTATGGAGCCTAGTCAGCTAAAACCGGAGTTAGTCATTTCGACTCCGCTCGGCAAAACAGTACTGGCAGATGAAGTGTATAGAAATAGTGTGGTCCAAGTTGGAAGCCACGAGTTGGCGGTTGATCTCATCGTCCTGGGATTCCAAGACTTTGATGTTATATTGGGAATGGATTGGTTAGCAGCACATCATGGGCATGTAGCTTGCTTTGAGAAGATGGTACTCTTTAAGCCAGTAGAAGGAAAACCATTTCACTTTCGAGGGTTGAGAAGTAGAGACATTGCCCGCTTTACGGCGTTGAGCTTAGCTAACCTCGAGGCAAATGACTCATCGACAATTCCAGTTGTGAGTGAATTCCTGGACGTGTTTCCAGAGGAGTTGCCAGGATTACCTCCAAACAGGGAGATTGAGTTTGTGATCGATCTTGCACCAGGCACAGCTCCTGTTTTCAGGGCTCCGTATAGAATGGCCCCTATTGAACTCAAAGAGTTAAAGACTCAGTTGGAGGAATTGCAAGGCCTTGGCTTCATTCGACCAAGTGTCTCACCGTGGGGTGCCCCGGTGTTGTTTGTTAAGAAGAAAGATGGCTCGATGCGGATGTGCATCGATTACAGGCAATTGAACAAAGTCACTATAAAGAATAGGTATCCATTGCCTAGGATTGACGACTTGTTCGATCAGTTGAAGGGAGCGAGATTTTTCTCGAAGATAGATCTTCGATCGGGTTATCACCAGTTGAAGATTAAGGTGGAAGATGTTCCCAAAACTGCTTTCAGAACTCGATATGGGCACTATGAGTTCTTGGTGATGCCTTTTGGTCTCACGAACGCGCCGGCAGCCTTTATGGATTTGATGAACCGGGTGTTCCGACCATACCTAGATCGGTGTGTGATTGTATTTGTTGATGACATTTTGGTCTATTCCCAGACACGGGAAGATCACACACGCGATCTATGCCTTGCTTTGGAAATGCTAAGAGAACACAAGCTATACGCCAAACTTAGCAAGTGTGAGTTTTGGTTGGAAGAGGTGGCATTCCTAGGCCACGTTGTTTCCGCAGAAGGTATCTCGGTAGATCCAAAGAAGATAGAGGCAGTCATGAGTTGGGCGAGGCCCAAGAGTGTCACGGAGATATGCAGCTTTCTTGGGTTGGCAGGCTACTACAGGAGATTCGTAGAGGGTTTCTCTAGCCTTGCAGCACCGCTCACTTACCTGACAAGGAAGGACGCCAAGTTTGTATGGAGTGATAAGTGCGAGATCAGTTTCACGGAATTGAAGAAGAGGCTTACTACAGCCCCCGTCCTTACTGTGCCATCTGGACCTTATGGGTATGAGGTGTATAGTGATGCCTCACACGTTGGACTTGGGTGTGTACTCATGCAGCACAAGAAAGTCATTGCCTATGCATCAAGGCAATTGAAGGAGCATGAGAAGAATTATCCTACGCACGACTTGGAGCTTGCGGTAGTCGTGTTTGCACTTAAGATTTGGCGTCATTACCTTTATGGGGTGGAGTTCTATGTGTTTACCGATCACAAGAGTCTCAAGTATCTCTTTTCCCAAAAGGAGCTGAATCTAAGGCAACGGCGTTGGATGGAATTTTTGAAAGACTATGATTGTACCATTCAATACCACCCGGGTAAAGCAAATGTAGTGGCTGATGCTTTGAGTAGAAGACCTCCGGGGTTATTAGCATGCATGTTAGTGCAGGAATGGAAGCTACTTGAAGACTTGGCAAATCTGGACATTAGTGTGAATGACTCTGTCCGTAGTCCTATCTTAGCAAATGTCACGGTTCGGCCATACATTATAGATTTGATCCAAGAATACCAAGCCAGGGATGCTGAATTGTTGGCTTATCGGGACAAGGAAGTTGCTAAGGGTAGTAAGGACTTCTCTCTCACTAGCCAAGGTGCTATCACATTCAAGGGAAGGCTGTGTGTCCCAGCCAATGCAGATCTTCGGAGGGAGATTATGGATGAAGCCCACCGGGCAAAGTACACTGTGCATCCAGGGGGTACAAAGATGTACCGGAACCTCAAGAGTCACTTTTGGTGGCGGAATATGAAGAGGGAGGTTGCGGAATATTTAGCACAGTGCTTGGTGTGCCAACAGGTGAAAGTAGAACACATGCGGCCCGCA
Organism: Tetracentron sinense; assembly: GCA_015143295.1. Taxonomy (NCBI): domain Eukaryota; kingdom Viridiplantae; phylum Streptophyta; class Magnoliopsida; order Trochodendrales; family Trochodendraceae; genus Tetracentron; species Tetracentron sinense. The sequence continues at coordinate 28,940,113 of CM026553.1, read as the reverse complement.
GGTCTATTACAGTCCCTTCTGATTCCCGAGTGGAAATGGGAGAACATATCCATGGATTTCATAGTTGGCTTGCCAAAGACGGCAAGGGGTTCAGATGCAATATGGGTAGTAGTGGATCGTTTGACGAAGTCCGCTCACTTCTTGCCTTACCGAACTACTTTCAACTCTAGTCAATTAGCTACTTTGTACATCAAGGAAGTGGTGAGGTTGCACGGAGTGCCTGTCAGTATTGTGTCGGATCGGGATCCAAGATTCACATCACGATTCTAGAAAAGCTTTCAGGAAGATATGGGTTCCCGACTTGATTTCAGCACTGCTTTTCATCCACAGACGGATGGACAAACTGAGAGGGTGAACCAAATTATAGAAGACATGCTTCGAGATTGTATGCTGGATTTTAAAGGCAGTTGGGAAGAGCACTTGCCTTTGCTAGAGTTCGCCTATAATAACAGCTATCAGGCGAGCATCCAAATGGCACCATTCGAGGCCTTGTATGGGCGAAGTTGTCGGTCTCCTCTCTATTGGGATGAGGTAGGAGAAAGGAAAGTACTTGGTCCGGAGTTGATTGAGCAAACGGCAAGTGTAGTTAAGATCATCCGGGATCGATTGAAAGCCGCTCAAGATCGCCAGAAAAGTTATGCGGACACGCGCCGTAGGGACTTGGAATTTCAAGTAGGGGATCAAGTTTTTGTGAAAGTGTCTCCTAGCAAAGGGATCATGAGATTTGGCAAGCAAGGCAAGCTCAGTCCTCGGTATGTTGGGCCTTTTGAGATTATCACGCGTGTTGGTGAGGTTGCTTACAGGGTAGCTCTCCCACCTCACATGGCCGCAGTTCACAACGTTTTCCACGTGTCTATGCTTCGGAAGTACATTGCGGACCCTTCGCATGTCATAGACTTGGGACCGTTGGAAATCCGGGAGGATCTCACTTTGGTTGAGAGGCCAGTTCAGATTTTGGATCGAAAGGATCAAGTGCTTCGTAACAAGACTATTCCATTGGTTCTCGTGCAATGGCAACATCATGCTAGAGAAGAAGCCACGTGGGAGCGCGAAGCCGAAGTCAAAGCAAAGCATCCGGAATTGTTCGAATGAAATTTTGTATGCGGCTTGTAGTTTTGATTGGTTTGTAATGTATGTACCGTCCAATTTCGGGGACGAAATTTTTATAAAGGGGGGAGGATGTAGCACCCTGGACTTTTCGGCATGTATTAAAGCGTTAAAGTCATGTTCTTGAATGGAAAGTTGGATTTCCAAGGTTAAATCTATCAGAAACCCGAGTTTCTAAACCCCGCTTGCGTATCAATTAACCTTAGGGGAAAAATGGTAAATAAATAAAGTGGAACTTGGAAATTCTAAAACGCCAGGAATGTTCCTTTTCGAACAACGAATCAAACGCAAGTTGAATCGTCAAGATCCGACGAACGAGTCAAAAGTTATGACCGAAACAAGAAAAAAAAAAAAAAAAATGAAACTTTGCTGCAAGTTACGACCGATCGTACACACCCTACGAACGATCGTAGGTGAGTTACGATCGATCGTAGAGGTTACGATCGATCGTAGAATCTCATGAATTGACAAAACTCTCGGGTCGATATACGATCGATCGTGGGAAACTTACGATGGATCGTAGCATAACTTACGATCGATCGTAGACATGTTACGATCGATCGTAGATCGCGAATCCAGAATTTTTAATCGGGTTCTTAGGGTTTTCTTCCCTTACCTGTTTAAGGTAACCGAGCCTTTAGGGCTTCCATTCACATACTAAGAGAGTTTTTGAGAGATAGAGAGAGAGGAGAAGGAAATCCTAACCTAGGGTTTGATTTTGGGGAGGAATCAAAGGGTTTGTGAACCCAATCATCCTCAAGCTCGTTTTCTTCAAGATCCAAGCTCAAGCACTCGTGGAGCTCGTGATCCAAGCTAGGGCAGCAACTCACGGTCGTTTTGGAAGGGGATTCTTTTCCTCATTTCTTCAAGGTCGGTACTTCTTGCTACCCTCCTAGTTATGGTTCCTCTTTTCCCTTTATTTTCTTTGTTTTCCTTTATCTACGCACGTGCTATGAGATGGATGGTCGTGAATGGTGAATGGAGATGGAATAGGCGATTGGATGCCAATGGTTGTGTTGTGATGGTTAAAATGGGGAGGGCATTATTCCAATAATGAACATACATGCATGACTTGAGTAAAACCCATCTAGAAAAGCATGTTGTAGGGTAAATCAATAATGAACACACCATGTTTGATGAAATGCCAAGGTGAATAAAGTGAGTTGTAAATTAGGAAATGCATGCCTAATAAATTATGGATATTGCTAGGGCCTATGATAGGGTGTTCCTTGCTTTCCTTAAATGATGTGAATATTACATTGCTAAATCATTGATGTTATATGTGTTGTGAATTACCCAAATGTCGTATTTAATTTAAATGCAAGTATGTACACGACTCCCACGAGCACGGCATGCATGACACGATTAGTCGAGGTTTTCAATAATGAGATTTAGAGGTGGGGCATATCCTAGGATATGTTTTACCTCGCTTTTGGCAAGGACAAGACAATCATGCATTTTCATAAGAAGGGTCTCCCTTCCCTCGCAAGTGCATACATATCATAAGAAGGGTTTCCCTTCCCTCGCAAGTGCATCTCACAAGGACATCTCACAAGTGAATCTCGCAAGTGGAAGGACAAGCATGAGCATTCTAGGAAGAAGGGTCTCCCTTCCCTCACAAGTAGTTACTTTTCCAAGCAAGCATGACAAGACATGGCATGACAAGCATGAGCATTCTAGGAAGAAGGGTCTCCCTTCCCTCACAAGTAGTTTACTTTTCCAAGCAAGCATGACAAGACATGGCATGACAAGCATGAGCATTCTAGGAAGAAGGGTCTCCCTTCCCTCACAAGTAGGTTACTTTCCAAGCAAGCATGACATGACATGACACGCATGATACAAGCATGACACGCATGATATGGTAGGCAAGGTTTCAAGCATAAAAAGGGTAATTTCAGTCAAGTCAAGTGCACAAGATTTCAAGGGTTTTACCTGCTTTTATGAATGCAACATGACGAATTATATTGCTTTACTTATTGTCATGATATGAATCATTCCTGCTTTATATGCGTGAATTGTTTCCTGTTTTATGTATGCTATCCGTATGCTATGACTGTTGGTTAGTGCTTCGTACCCGTTGAGTATTCCATGCTCAGCCGTACTTCTTATGTCGGCAGGTTCTGAGGGAGCTGCTGCCCCATTTGATGTTTGTGCTCCTGGTCCATGGGTGGAGGAGGAGTACATCGAGGAGCCTTTGGAGGAACCTCCCATCGAGGGTTATCAGTAGGTGGTGTTAGATTCTGAGTGGATTAGCTGTGGGTGAGCATGAGTGATTATATCCATGTATTTTGGCGGGCATGTCCGCACTTTCTTTGTTTTGTTTTCTTTTGTGTTAAACTTGGACCATGTGTATATACTTAGAGGTTTGTTAGACTTCCGCTGTGTTTTATAGTTATGCTTCCGCTGTCATCCTCTATTGTAGATGCCCTGTGGATGTTTTGCAGGTGGTTTGTCAAGCAAGTCATGTGAGTCATGATTTAGTCGTCCCCGATTCACTCTAACTCCTAGGGTGGGTTTTGGGGCGCGACACCATGTTTCACTTACATTCATTTTCCCCAGCAGTCCTTCAATCTATGTTCCATGTGCACTCATTTTCCCTAGCAGTCCTCCGTAATGAGGCTATAAACTACTATCCATCACTCCATCTTTTTGTTTTGGCAAGTTTACTAGGATTAGTTGTTTAGATTCCTTTTCTTTTATCTTTGATTTTCATAAGCTTTTCGGGTTTTACGTGTGTAAAAATGATAGTGTTTCAGTCTTGTCGTTCAATTGCCAACACTCTCCGACAAAGAGGGGCAACTGTGAACACCCCATTTTTACACCCCTAAAATTTCATTTACCTTTTATTTTATTTTATTATTTATTATCATTATTTTTAATTAATTATATATTATCATTATTTTTATATTTTAGTAGGGAGAGAGAAAGAGAGAAATCCCATGTTCAAAACCCATAAGCCCACAACCTAAACCTCAAACCCCATTTCCTAAAAACCCATGTTTAAAATTCCATTTCATCAAGCCCAAGTTTAAACCCTAAACCCCAAAAATCCATACCCTAAATCATCTGAAGCCCAAGGCCCATGAGAGATCTCTATAAAAGCCTGAGTGAGGATTTCATCACCATTTTCAGTTACGATCTATAGAATATCCTAACCATTTATGGTTACGAGCAGCAGAGAGCTCACCCTTTCTCTCTTATCTCTCCCTCTCCCTGATTCTTTCTTTCTCTCCCTCGTTCCTCCCTCTGCGGTAATAGTTGAGCACTGAAGGATTTCTCCTCCATCTCTCGCCGGCGAACCAGCTTCACCGCCAATCGCGTCTCAACAAGTATGCAAGCTTCATCAACGCCGGCAATATCACCGGTCATCTTTCCATCTCAGGCGTCACATCTCGGTCTCTTCTAGTTGGTATCTTCTTTCGATCCTCTTAATCTCTCTTAAGTTGAGGTTTAGATCTAGATCTAGATCTAGATCTAGAACTCTAATCTCATTTTATTTTATTTTGATTATTTTCTTTTATTTATTTATTTTCAGTTTCCAGTTGCATTTATACAAGAACCAAGAAGCTCAGTTCATGTTTCCGATCATCCCTTCTAGCAAGCTTCATCTAGATCCGGCCAATAGCGAGCGACCGCCATTTTGATCACTCCCGGTCAGGTAGTTTTTCCTCACTCTTTTCAATCTTATTATTTTTATTCTCTTCCTCCCTCGATCCCATTCATCCAGATCTAGATTTCTTCTAGATCTGGATTTCCTTTTATTTTTTATTTATAATTATCTGTTTTTCATTTATTTGTTTCATTTATACAGATCCTATCTCCGATCAGTAGCTCTACGGTTCATTCCGGTCTACAGACTAGGTTCTTCATCATCCATTACCAGTTCCGGCCAGCAGTCCTCCTTTGGTTGTACTCTGATCCCTCCAAGATTTCTCTTTCGGTTGTCTTCTCCAGCGGCACCACCTTGTTGGACATATATGCCCTCGAAAGCCAATAAGAGACTTTTCTATGTTGATTAGACAAGAATCATTTTCACACAACCAACTATAAAGGGTATTTATATTAATTATTAATTACTGTCTCATATGATGAAGACATGAAGTTTCATAGGTAACATTGTAGGAAAATCATGCAAAGGTTGCAAGGAGATATGATTTTCCGGTTCCTTGTACACCTAATATTGTTCAAAGCCTCTAGAGTACTGGTTGGGCGCCGTACTTCATCATGGCTTGCACATATGTAATTCTATGAGATTGTGTGATGAATCTCATTCACAATGTTTGGAGAAGTGTGTAAACACTCAATAAGAAATCCACAACTCCTTAGTTGGAGATAATGATATCAAGGTGATACTTGTTGAACTGAACTGTTAAATCCAGTACTGGTGCTTTTCGGTAAAATGGTCTTTATCGAAGTTGATATTTTCAATATGGAAAAGTATATATAAATATATATGTATCAGTTCTTTTCTAAAGTTTCTTCAAAAGTGTTTTGGAGGTTCAGTTCAATGAAAAAGTAATCATGAGAAAGGGTTCTATTCATAAGCTAGGGACTAGACAGTGGAATTGTTCCAATCTCGGAAGCTTACAAGTGATATCGGAATGTGGAAGGAATTATTTGTAAATATATTATGAGATGGTACTTACAAGCAATTCTCTAATTTCAGGAGGTTAGTCACATTGTGTTAATGGACATTAATGTGATTGGTAGAAGTCTAGGGACTTAGATAACATTCTATGATCCTAGTGGAGTTTTAGGAAAGGTGTTTCCTAGTAACATTGCTTCAACCAAAAAGGTGAAGTACTTGGTCCCACAACCGGAAATAGGAGATCCCTTTAGATCCCACGCACAAGGGCCTTCTTAAAGTATTTAATTTAATTATTAATTAAATTAATTAATTTCTCTAAGTAATCACTATATGGTATAGTGAAGCTCTAAAGGGTGGAATCACATTAGATGTGAAAAACCAAATGGGTAGGACCCATTGGGAATTATTATAAAAGAATAATTGAAGTGACCTAATAGGGTTTGGAACCCTAGTGGCGTGTGGAGTGGGACCCGCCTAGGGTGGGACGCCCACTTTAAGGAGGAATAATAATTGTTATTATTTTAATTAGTTTCTAATAACTAATATCCTTATTGGATAAGGTTAGTTAGTTAGTTAGAGTTAGTTACTAATTAAAGATTCCTTTGTGGACAAGCATTCTATTAGTTTGTTGCTAATCAAGGAATCGTAATTAGATTAGGAAAATGATAAGATTAGTTGGACACTAATGGATAAGGTTAGTTTATATTAATGATTATTCCTAATTGGATTAGGAGAAATCAAGAATTAAAAACAAATTGAGGAATTCTAATTGGATTAGAAAGTGGACTCTTGAGTTGCAAGCAACCCAAGCTCTCTTATATAAAGAGGTGGACGTCCAAGGCTTGGGACACAATAAAATTTCCAGAATTTTATTTTCTCCTCTCCTCAATCTCACGCCCTCCGACTCCTCTCTCTTTGAGGTGTACGGTCACCCCTCTCCCCTTTCTTCTCTTATGTGTTCTAAGTTTTAAATAATCAACAAGAAGAAGATCAAGGATCTTGATCATCAAGAAAGGTTCTTGATAATAAAGATTGGATCTTTATTTCAAGATCCTAGAGCTGGAAATTTGGAAGGGCCATTAGCTTCCATTAGAGAAAGCTTTAAAGGAAAAAGAAGGTTCGAGTAAATCGATAGGAGACTTGACACTTGTGAAGTTTTGCGAGTACTATTCTAACATGGATATGACTTAACAATTTCAAAGTCGCAAAGGTGAATGTTATTCCTACCTTCATTGAATAAAATCAATTAGAATCTTAGTCAGATCTTGGGATTCAATGTATACCCCCCAAGAACTGTTTTTCTAAATTTAAAAAGAGGCATACTTTCAGTGGTATCAGAGCCTTGGCTATGCTTCTCTTTGATTTTAGGGTATAATCTAATTTTAATTATATCAAACCCTTATAAATTAGTGTGATACTAATTTTGGTTTTGGATTTTTTCAAAACATCTTTTCATAAGGGATATGTATTTAGAGATATCTAAATCTTGATTATAACTTTTAAGGATTTAGAGATCATTTTAGAATATTAAATTAAATAGTTTAATTTATTCTTGAGAGCCCCGGGCAAGTTTTCCCTTTGATTTAGACCACTTAGATACCCATTGAAATTTCGGCTAGCATATATTGATGGGATTTTATTTATTAAATGTTAATTAATAAATTCCATGGTGTTAGACACCCTTGCTTAAGCGTTTTTGGAGATTAAAGCTTATTTCGATTAAAATTTATTCATGGATTTTCAGATTTGTATTTGATTAGGAGAATCGATACAGTTTCGGTATTTTGGCCATAACTTTGTGACCGTAAGTCCCATTTAGGTCCATCAGTACATCGTTTCGAAGCCGTCAAAAAGATCTACAACTTTCGTGAAGAAAGTTTTTCCAGAATCAATCATTTTGAGGGTCAAAACTTGAGTCGAAAATCTAAAGCGGGAAGAGGAGTTTTCTTAATTAATTTTCCAAGAGGCTTTCAAATTTTTCCTTAATTCCATTATTTGATTTTGGAGCATGGGATGCTATTAAATCATTTAATGGGCTATTAATTAACTAAATAGTTTAATTATTTGATTCGAGAGCATGGACTGAGATTTAATTAAATTGTTTAATTATCTGTTTCGAGTCCACGGGCTATCATTTAATTAAATGTTAATTATAATATCCTTTATGGGTCCCTAAAAAGTTTATGGGAATAATATCATAATTATTATAGTTGATTTAGATCAATTACATGTGCTCAGAAATACCAGCTACATAATATTTATAAGTTTTTATTTGATTAATAGTTAATCAAGTAATTACATAAATGTCATTGGTTGAGATACAGGGTTTTATCTCAAGTGAATTTTAATTGATAAAGATCAATTATTTTATGGACATTTAAATACTATTGTTTAGGGTATTATTTTGTTAAATCAAATAATCCCTAAAGCTGTTGGCCATTATGAAAAATTTTGATTTCACCTATTATTGATTTTGAATTTATTTTTGGAATCAATATAAAGTGATATTAAAAAAAAAAAATTAGCAATTTGCTGATTTTTATTTTGGTCTTTTAATAGTTATTAGATCAAAATAATATGGAAGGGATTAGATCCCTAGACTAGCTGAATTTAATATGGTGTTTTCTATTTGTTTATCAATTGAGGAATGTGAGGATGAATTTTAGGGTTAGATTAAATTTTAGAGAAATTGTTTCTCTTAATGATTTCCCAAGAATTAAAGGAAAATTGTTTTCTTTTAATGATGATCTAAAAACCCTAAGAATTCATTCTAGTCATACTTGCTTTCTTTGCTCTAGGGTTTTTCTATTAAATGTTAATCGATGCCTTAACCATATGGGAAAGAGTTTCCCTAAGGTTAGCAAAACCTTTGTTGAGGTTATGGACTTTCTAAGTAATTTGTTATGCCATATTATTATTCATAGTTGATGAATTGTTAATATATATTCTTGATGAATGGTGGATGGGTTCCATGATCATGTCTTCTTCTCTCTCTATCCTCTTCTTTTTCTTCTTATGGGCTGTACTCCCCTTGAGTACCCTATTTTGGGTGGTTTCTCAAGGTTTCTTATTTGGAATATGATGTAATCTTAGTATTAGGAGTTGCTGATTTTTCTTTAGAGAAATCGTATTGAAGATCGAAGATGATGGTGATCGCATGAAGAATAAATCTTGGAAGGCGTTCTACAAGAGTAGTTGTAGGATTTCTAAGATAGCATGATCATGTGGACCAATTGTGCGGCTATATTATGTATTTCATGTGATGATTTGTTATATCTTTTAGTTGCTTAGAAAAGTCCATAACCCTTGTGATAATGTCATTATTGTTTGTGTGCAAATTTGGGATAATTGGATCAAACCTCACAATATGTGTTTTGTTGAAACATAAAAAGTTTATGTTTAAATAAAACACATTATTATAGCCCTTTTGGACGTGATGCATGTAGCCCATGTTGAAATTTTTACGTGTAATATGTTACTTGCATGATTATGAGATAATTGTGCCTTAATTGGCATAGATGTAAGCTTATAATATTCACGATTATGAGAAGTGCTTGAGTGACGCTTATAGACCCTAGTAGAGGTCTTAGAGAGTTGTTTAAAGACCCCCATAATTTCTTTTAGTGTAACGACCCGAATATTTTTATAAATAAAAATATCATATATATTTAGTATATGACTGAATATTTGGTAATTCCTAGTATTACCTAAGTATATAAGTCATTATATCACTTAATTAGGTGATAATGGGGTATATTAAGATTAATACATAAAGCCTAGTGTTAATATAGGTATTTAATACTAAAGTAATTTAATTAGGTGATAATGGAATATATATTAAGCTTAATGTATAAAGCTTAGTGTTAATATAGGTATTTAACACTAAAGTAATTTAATTAGGTGATAATGGAATATATACTAAGCTTAATGTATAAAGCTTAGTATTAAAATATGTATTTAACATTAAAGTAAATTGGATCATGACAAGTGGCAATATCATAGGGTGGATGCCCAATTATTTAATGAAAGAGTTGATCATGAGCTAAAAGGAGGACACATGCCACATGTCAACACCACAAAAAGGGATGTCCAAGATTAACTGTGGTTAGAGTTAATTAACTAAGATGAGTTAATCATAGAGTAAAAACATCATGATGATGACATATGGCATAATATCTATATATCTTCATCTATTAAATGGATGGACAAAATTTAATCTTGAGGTATCTAATGCCACATGACACCTTTATTAAATAGGTTCATGGAACAAAAGAAGCAAACATGAGATAAGGGAGAAGAACCTAAAAATCTCCCACCATGGATGATGTCAACGCCCACCCCTTGGGTATCTTGGGAGTTAACCACTTGGGTTGGTTAAACTAACCATGAATCAAGTTAAAAGATTCATGAATATTAGTCTATGTACATAATTAATGGATTCATGAATTAATATATTCCATGAATCTAAGTTGGAAAATCATGAATTTAGTCTATGTATATATTAATATATTCATGAAATAATGTGGTCCATTGAATCTAAATTGGTGATTCATGAATTTAGTTTATGTACATAATTAATGTATTCATGAATTAATAGGATCCATGAATCTAACCCATGTACATAATTAATGAATACATGAATTAGGATAGGATTAATTGAAGTGAATCTTTTAATTCATGAACCATAATTAGTATGCATCTAATTATTGTGATGTACCTAATTAATATGAAAATGAATCTCCTACCCTATATATACCCCATGCCCACCCTTGTGTCTCACTCCAAGCTAACGTCTAAACCATGAGGGAATAGTGAGAGAGCAAGGGAGAGAAAGAAGAAAGAAAGAAAGGGAGAGAAAAAGAAGAAGAAAGAAAGAAAGGAAAGAAGAAAGGGATCGTGCCAAGCCGTACTTCGGTTTCGGTAAAAAGGGTAAGTTATATTCGAGGATCTCATTTTAAATAGCATTTTAGAATGAAGGTTAGTAAAAGTAAGTATTTTTATATAAGGTGAAATAAGTAAGTTATTACCTTACTATGTTTAATTGTTGGAAAATAGTATAAGAAATACTAGAAACTAGTATAATGATATTATGAATGATTTGATAAGGATATATTAAAATTCTAGAAAAAGATAGTATAATAACACTAAGGTCAAATCGTAAGTTGATGTTATGTAACATGTTAACGATATAGAGTCATGATACTAATACATTACATGTTATTCATATATTACATTCTATGATATGGAAATAGATGTAATTGAAAAAGGAGGATTCTAAATTATGAAGTTATAGTTATGAGAAAAACTATAATTAAAATAATTAAAATGGAAATCATAATGTTATGATGTATAATGTCTTAATGAGAAGGCAAGGAAAACACTTATCTTATAAAGGGTTTCAAGACAGATGGGCGAGCCCCAAAAGGGAAGACCGTTTGGCAATCATCTTGAGAGGTTAAGGAAAATCCCAAGACAGGTGGGTGAGCCCCAAAAGGGAATACCATTCGGCGATCATCTTGAGAGACAGGATTAAGATAAGTCAGAAATAAAAGAAAAAGATAAAAGAAAATGAATACTTATCTTAGGTCTCAAGACAGATGGGTGAGCCCCAAAAGGGAATACCGTTCGACAATCATCTTGAGGGGTTATGGAAAATCCCAAGACAGATGGGTGAGCCCCAAAAGGGAATACCGTTCAGCGATCATCTTGAGAGACAGGAGTAAGATAAGTCTGAAAAATAAATGAAAAAATAAAGGAAAAGATAAAGAATGTTTATCTTAAAAATGTCTCAAGATAGTGCTGAGGTAAAGGAAGGCCGTTCGACAATACTTCATGAGGAGTAATGATGGCTCTGAGACGGAATAAAATACTTCATGAGTGGTCAAACTCCAGGACGGAATGTGTCTAAAGAGGTGTACCTTTCAGGGATCATCTTGAGAGGCAAAGTTAAGATAAACTGGATCCGAGTAAAAGATATTTAAAAGAAATGTTGAAAATAATATTAAAAGTTTTAATATTATATATATTGTTATGCTTATTCTATCTTGTTATTTAGCATGATATCCTGGAATATTCTTATGGGGATTCATAGCTCACTGACCTTTTATGTCTCCAGATGAACAGTAAAAGAACAACTTGAAAGCGACGTTTGAATAAGGGCGGAGTTGCTTTTGATCCTGATGTTATATTTTGTTATATGTTCATTTGGATGTAATTAAACTGGTTATGTAAACCTTAACTTTAATTATGGACATGGTTATGATGGCTATTGCATATGGAAAGAGAACAAGGGTTTAAAAATTTTAATTCCCTTGGTATTTTACGCTTCCGTATTATAAGAGAAAAAGGATCTCACGGACGGATTACTCTTACATTTTATGAGTGAAATGTTAAGTTTAAGTCGGGTCGTGACAGTTGGTATCAGAGCGAGGCAATTCCCATCATAACATGTCCCTAGGTATAAAACTTAGTTTTATACATAGATATACACAAACAAAAACCTAGTTATATATATAGATACATAGTGTAAACTAGGGAAAATATGCATTTATTAGATGATATGACTAGTCGAGATGATTATGAAAGCTAGATCATAGAATGACTGGTTGAAATGATTATGCAAACTAGATCTTAAAATGATTCGATTATATTAATGGTTACTTTTATGATAGATGCAAACTACAAGGAAGAAATTATGGGTAATCCTAATAATGGTGAAGATGAATTTGAGGAAATTTTTGTGGATAATTTTGATATGATTGTTTAGAGTTGGACAGAAATAGTTATATCTTAGCATATGATTGAAAATGATAGTATCCTAATATACTTTGATGACTTCAAAATGATGAAAAGATTAAAGTATGTATCATTTTTAGGATTTATTGATCATTTAGTGACTGAAAAGTGGATTCAAATGATTACTCGAAAGATGAGGTAACAACTAAGCCTCCAGAAGATGAAAACCATTTAGAGCCTTATATATGTTATAAATGAATGATATAAGTTTGAAGTTTATCTAATACAATGTTCGTAAATTATATATTATGATTTTTGGTTGAATTGTTTTCTTGGTTGTTTATATTTTCAAGTTATTATACTATTGTTTTAAATAGGAAAACATGCTGCCTAGGAGAGCCCCAACAACACCTTAGCTGGAGCCTTTGAAGCCATAACAGCCCTAGCAAACCTGAAACAACAACAGCAGAACCTGAATATCGCTCATATTGCACCACCCTTGAACCAAAAAAATAGAAACCGGTTAGAGCAATTCAAGAAATTGAGGCCACCAACATTTTCTGGTGCTATCGATCCCTTAGTAGCAGAAAAATGGATTCGAAGTATTGAGATGATCTTTAGGGCAATGGCTTGTGTTGAGGAAAACAAAACCGAGTTAGCTGTGTGTATGTTAGAAGGAGAGGCTGAACACTGGTGGATAACAGTTGAAAGAACTATCCCAGAGAACCTTAGGCCTATTCCTTGGGTAAGATTTACTGAATTATTTTATGAAAAGTATTTTTCATCTGCTATGAAGAAAAGAAAAGAGATCGAATTTCTTCAACTCACACAAGGGAGTTTGACGGTTAGTGAGTATGAACAAAAGTTCAATGAATTATCGATGTTTGCACCACGATTGGTGGAAGATGAACAATGGAGAATAGATAAATTTGAGGAAGGATTGAAGACTGCAATTCGAGGGAAGTTAGCAGTTCAACGATTTACATCATTTATAGATATTCTAGATCGGGCTTTGAAAATTAAAAGAGTCCATGAGGAATTCCAAAAGCCTAGTGATGGCAAAGGGAAGAAAATAGTCGAGAGGACTTGGGATAGGAAACCAGTCTGGAAGACTTGGGATAATAAATCATCGGGAGATTGGAATAAGAAAAGAAAGTTTGAAGGGAACAAGCAAGGAAATGATACTGATAAGACGGTACCAACTTGTGGTCATTGTGGTAAAAAGGGCCACAATTCTGAAAGATGTAGAGCGATTTTTGGAGCATGTTATCAGTGTGGCAAGATGGGACATGTCAAGAGGGATTTTCCAGAGTTACTAAAGAAATTGACGGATGGAAGCAAAGGTCGTGTCTTCGCTATTACTCAAGAAGAAGCCAAGGAATATGAGGACGTTATTGAAGGTAAGATTCTTATCTTTCAAATTGCTGCTATAGCATTAATAGACATTCACTCTAAACATTCTTTTGTGTCTTCATATGTTGCTAAGAATATTAGAATTAAGACTGACACATTAGAGCACATGATGTCAATTACCACACCATCTGGAAAGATTTTGTGCACCAAAACCTTCTACGATCAGTGTCCTACACAAATTGACAGTGTGCAAATGACTGTTTATCTCATAGTGTTAGATATAAAAGATTTTAATCTCGTACTAGGGATGGATTGGATTTCAGAACACTGTGTTGTAAGTTGATTATAAGGCTAGGACATTAACCTTTAGGATTCCAGGCATCTTTGAGTATGTCATGCGAGGAATTGAAAAGGAAAAGATTTGTGATCTATAACACCTCAGTAGTCAAGGAATTTTTGAGATATATTTCCTGAGGAATTACCAAGACTTGCTCCAGTTCGGGAGATTGATTTTTCGATAGACATTATTCTTGGAACATGCTCGATATAGAAAACATCTTAAGATTATACTCTAGACCTAGAAGGAAATATCAATTATTCACTAAATTCTTGAAGTGCGAATTTTGGTTGGAAAATGTATCTTTCTTAGGTCACATAGTATCCAGTGATGGAATTTCAGTGGATCCATCCAAATTAAGACAATATCGGAGTGAGAAAGGCCAACTAATGATCCGAAGTTTTCTAAGACTAGCCGATTATTACAGGAAATTTGTTGATGGATTCTCTAGGTTAGTTGCCCCATTAACTGAATTAAGAAGGAAAAATGTCAAATTTGAGTGGTCACCATTAGAGGAAAAGATTTTCAAGAATTGAAGAGTCAATTTACCATAACTCAATTTTAACAATCCCCTCGGGAATGGGAGGTCATGCAGTCTATTATGATGTGTCTCATAAATGATTGAGTTGTGAATTGATGCAAAATGGAAAAGTGATTACTTATGCATCTAGGAAGTTGAAGACTCACGAAAACAAACTACCCCACTCATGATCTTGAGTTGCTGGCAATTTGGAGACATTAATTATTGGGGGAAAAATTGGTAGTATTCACTTACCACAAAAGTTGGAGGTATTTATTTTTTCAAAAAAGAACCCAATTTGCGACAATGAAGATAGATGGAGTTCTTGAAAGACTACTACTATATAATCTAATATCTATTGTTAAAGAAAATATCGTTGTTGATGCACTGAGGTGGAAAACAGTTGGATCATTGGCAAGTATTAAAATGAGGATGTGAAAAGTGATTAAAGAATTTTATATTTGGGATTTGAATGTTGAGGAAAAAGATCAAAGTCAATGTTGGTTAATATTCAAGTTCAGCTTGAATTAATACGGAAAATTAAGGAAACACAGGCTCGAGATACTGAATTAATGACACTTGAGGATAAAATTCAGGAAGGTCAATCTGATGATTTCAAAGTTTCGGCTGATGGGATTCTAAAATTTTGAAATCGAATATATGTACGGAGTTGAAAATGAGTTATTAGACGAAGCTCATAAGTCTCGATATCCTGTACATCTAAGGAACACAAAGATGTACCATTAATTAAAGTCAAATTGTTGGTGGAATGGTTAGAAGAGAGGCTCATTAAAGTTCTTGATCATAAGAAGCATGTATTGTGGAACAAGACAGATTAATTATTACAAAGTTTTGTAGCAATATCACCGTCAAGAAGAGAAGACTTGGGAGTGCAAGACCGAAATCAAAGAGAAGTATCCCCAATTGTTCGAATAATCAGGTTTGATTTTAAATTTTGAGGACAAAATTCCTATAAAAAGGGGAGAATGTAACGACCCGAATATTTTTATAAATAAAAATATTATATATATTTAGTATATGACTGAATATTTGGTAATTCCTAGTATTACCTAAGTATATAAGTCATTATATCACTTAATTAGGTGATAATGGAGTATATTAAGATTAATACATAAAGCTTAGTGTTAATATAGGTATTTAATACTAAAGTAATTTAATTAGGTGATAATGGAATATATATTAAGCTTAATGTATAAAGCTTAGTGTTAATATAGGTATTTAACACTAAAGTAATTTAATTAGGTGATAATGGAATATATACTAAGCTTAATGTATACAGCTTAGTGTTAAAATATGTATTTAACATTAAAGTAAATTGTATCATGACAAGTGGCAATATCATAGGGTGGATGCCCAATTATTTAAAGAAAGAGTTGATCATGAGCTAAAAGGAGGACATGTGCCACATGTCAACACCACAAAAAGGGACGTCCAAGATTAACTGTGGTTAGAGTTAATTAACTAAGATGAGTTAATCATAGAGTAAAAACATCATGATGATGACGTATGGCATAATATCTATATATCTTCATCTATTAAATGGATGGACAAAATTTAATCTTGAGGTATCTAATGCCACATGGCACCTTTATTAATAGGTTCATGGAACAAAAGAAGCAAACATGAGATAAGGGAGAAGAACCTAAAAATCTCCCACCATGGATGATGTCCACGCCCACCCCTTGGGTATCTTGGGAGTTAACCACTTGGGTTGGTTAACCTAACCATGAATCAATTTAAAAGATTCATGAATATTAGTCTATGTACATAATTAATGGATTCATGAATTAATATATTCCATGAATCTAAGTTGGAAAATCATGAATTTAGTCTATGTATATATTAATATATTCATGAATTAATGTGGTCCATTGAATCTAAATTGGTGATTCATGAATTTAGTTTATGTACATAATTAATGTATTCATGAATTAATAGGATCCATGAATCTAACCCATGTACATAATTAATGAATACATGAATTAAGATAGGATTAATTGAAGTGAATCCTCTAATTCATGAACCATAATTGGTATGCATCTAATTATTGTGATGTACCTAATTAATATGAGGATGAATCTCCTACCCTATATATACCCCATGCCCACCCTTGTGTCTCACTCCAAGGTAACGTCTAAACCATAAGGGAATAGTGAGAGAGCAAGGGAGAGAAAGAAGAAAGAAAGAAAGGGAGAGAAAAAGAAGAAGAAAGAAAGAAAGGAAAGAAGAAAGGGATCGTGCCAAGCCGTACTTCGGTTTCGGTAAAAAGGGTAAGTTATATTCGAGGATCTCATTTTAAATAGCATTTTAGAATGAAGGTTAGTAAAAGTAAGTATTTTTATATAAGGTGAAATAAGTAAGTTATTACCTTACTATGTTTAATTGTTGGAAAATAGTATAAGAAATACTAGAAACTAGTATAATGATATTATGAATGATTTGATAAGGATATATTGAAATTCTAGAAAAAGATAGTATAATAATACTAAGGTCAAATTGTAAGATGATGTTATGTAACATGTTACCGATATAGAATCATTATACTAATACATTACATGTTATTCATATATTACATTCTATGATATGGAAATAGATGTAATTGAAAAAGGAGGATTCTAAATTGTGAAGTTATAGTTATGAGAAAAACTATAATTAAAATAATTAAAATGGAAATCATAATGTTATGATGTATAATGTCTTAATGAGAAGGCAAGGAAAACACTTATCTTATAAAGGGTTTCAAGACAGATGGGTGAGCCTCAAAAGGGAAGACCATTTGGCAATCATCTTGAGGGGTTAAGGAAAATCCCAAAACAGGTGGGTGAGCCCCAAAAGGGAATACCATTCGGCGATCATCTTGAGAGACGGGATTAAGATAAGTCAGAAATAAAGGAAAAAGATAAAAGAAAATGAATACTTATCTTAGGTCTCAAGACAGATGGGTGAGCCCCAAAAGGGAATACCATTGGGTAATCATCTTGAGGGGTTATGGAAAATCCCAAGACAGATGGGTGAGCCCCAAAAGGGAATACCGTTCAGCGATCATCTTGAGAGACAAGAGTAAGATAATTCTGAAAAATAAATGAAAAAATAAAAGAAAAGATAAAGAATGTTTATCTTAAAAATGTCTCAAGATAGTGCCGAGGTAAAGGAAGGCCGTTCGAAAATACTTCATGAGGAGTAATGATGGCTCTGAGACGGAAAGAAATACTTCATGAGGTGTCAA
Organism: Tetracentron sinense; assembly: GCA_015143295.1. NCBI lineage: Eukaryota > Viridiplantae > Streptophyta > Magnoliopsida > Trochodendrales > Trochodendraceae > Tetracentron > Tetracentron sinense. Next base: position 28,922,226 of record CM026553.1, on the reverse strand, counting down.
ACTCCAAGACGGAATGAGTCTAAAGAGGGGTACCTTTCAGGGATCATCTTGGGAGGCAAGGTTAAGATAAACTGGATCTGAGTAAAAGATATTTAAAAGAAATGTTGAAAATAATATTAAAAGTTTTAATATTATATATATTGTTTTGCTTATTCTATCTTGTTATTTAGCATGATATCTTGGAATATTCTTATTGGGCTTCATAGCTCACTGACATTTTATGTCTCCAGATGAACAGTAAAAGAACAACTTGAAAGCGACGTTCGAAGAATGGCGGAGTTGCTTTTGATCTTGATGTTATATTTTGTTATATGTTCATTTGGATGTAATTAAACTGGTTATGTAAACCTTAACTTTAATTATGGACATGGTTATGATGGCTATTGCATATGGAAAGAGAAGAAGGGTTTAAAAATTTTAATTCCCTTGGTATTTTACGCTTCCGCATTATAAGAGAAAAAGGATCTCACGGACGGATTACTCTTACATTTCATGAGTGAAATGTTAAGTTTAAGTCGGGTCGTGACATTTAGGCTTAGGGTTGGTGAACCCTAATGTGCTGAAATTAATTCGCAGAGAATGAAAGGGTAATATAGTCCATTTTGACTTATGGGCTTTAGTGATGCACATGGACACTTTATAATTGTTATTTTGGGCCCATGATGCTTGTTATGACCAATGGTCCATCATATGGATGAATGAACCATCTAAAGCGCACTGATGTTAAAAATAACCTTTGTACCCTTGGATTAGAACCATTAAGATTTCTGGGGCTAGTGTGAGTTCATTGGAATTAGTTTGATTTAATTGAACAAAATTTGATTTAATAGTGTGTTGATTTTGTATATTGCTTTATACATATGATACAATGATAAATATTGTGAATGCTTTTTATATATGCGTTAAATGTATAATTTGTTCATGATATTCTGTTTTCCCTCAAGAAAAATATTAAGTGAATTAAATGAGCTAATCTATCCTACGGGATAATGTTGCCCTATGACCTTCCATTATCAATAAGACTAGGAATTAATTAGCTTGAGTCTTGTCTCTCTGGCAGGAATCAGACATAATTCAGTTTAAATTAAACTCCTAGTGCTTTATTTTATAGTAGATAGGAATGTGTATGGCTTGATAAGGAGTGTTAATTAGCATGTGAGCATATTCCTACTTGATCATATGACAATTGAGAATAATGGGTTTCACTTAACCAAGGAACATGACGGCTGACACAGTGACAGTCATGTTGTCCTTGGAGGTCACAAGAAAATTGGGAATCACTGATTAACATAAGGAGTTATGCATGAGATGTTCAATGATGGATAGTTACTATCCATCTTGTGGTGTATGTGTGATACTATCCTAAAATGGAAGATTGCATGTGTATTATAAAGCACCTAATACTCATCAAAAATATGAAGTAACATATTTCCTAATTTTATAGATTGAGGGGTCTATAAAATTTGATTGAATGATGAGCAATATCATAAAAGATCGAAAGCCCTGATCTAATGATATTATTATGTGTGAAATATTATGATGTATGTTTTATTGTCATGTCATTCTATAACCACCTTACCAAGACTTTAATAAGAATCTCTTGACCAATTTAAAGTGCTTGGAATGAAAAAGGAATCTCAAGTTTGTGCTTACCATCTAAAGAATTGCTCAAGTTCTCACTACTAATGATAAATGTCATTTGAGATGTTTACAAAATACAATAGGGCTGCTAGGCAGCTTACTATATAAAAGGACAAGTGGACACCAAGTTGACTAGGGAAACCCAGTTACAAAGAATATGATAGAGAACATTGGATTCATAAATCCCAATTCTTGGTGCTGAGATAAATTTATGGGATTAAAGGATATAATCCTCGAAAAACTCCCGGAGTCCTTTAATATGGTTATGTTGAACAAGTAGGAAATCAGATTGTCTGAAATCCCACATGTTACATATGGCTAAGAACTTTTGAAGAGTTCAATGCTATTTGTAAAGATGTTCAAAAGAGTTGGATTTTCTAAATCCCGAGCATTTATGCAAAGAAAAGAAATCCAAGATTTTCCATTGGAAATATATTCTGGTAGTATGGACAAGGACTTTTAAGAAAAGAAATGAAAGTATAAGGATTGTGCTTCATAGTGAAGCAATTGGTCATTAGATACAGGACAAACCTTTGGAAGGATTGTCCAGCTTGTATACTCATCAAGTCCAACTTAATTGTTGGAACCTCCAACTCCTAATGCTTGGTATGATCTTGCATAAGTGCAATAGTTACATGTTTGTTAAGGAGAAGGAGAAATCTGAGTGGATAAACTTCTACTTTGGAATGGGACACAAGTTGGATGATCATAACCATATGAATCTTCCATTAAGAGGTAGCTAACTTTATTTCACCTTCTTTGAAAAGTTCAAGGAATTCCGCATTGAAATAAAGAAACAGCTAGGTAAGTCTTCCATGATTGAGAAGAGTACCTCTTAATAGAGATTTTATAATTTACTCTCATTACATCTTGTCTCAGATAATTCCCACAACAAACCATAGCATGATGGTGTTGTTAAATCGAATTATATTGGATATGATTTGATGGAAGATGAGCTTTAGATTCGCATTAGAGACATTTAGTCTCTATTCCTGGATAACAAAAGATATTTGTAAATAGGAATACAAGTTTCCTAGTAGAGAAACTGAATCTAGAATTGTTCTAGAAGTGGAAGTCAAATAGACCAACAACTATGAGAATTGATAGAGATCAACTCTCTACTCTCACTATACCTAAAAAGTACACTAGAACCCATAGGTCCTAGAATCTGTAATTGGACTAACTTTTATTCTGATGAAGTAATCAAACTATTTGATTTTCATCTAAGAATGAAAGTATCCTTTGTATGCAAATTGGTTAGTGAGAGCATAATTACATTCCTGACTCTAAACAAAGATAATATTCTTTTCATTGTGAATGAAGTATGAATATTATTCTTCTCTTAGATTTGATCTAGCAATTTTTGCAATGAAGGACAAAAACTTTGACATCATGTTTTTTTAGTCCTAAATGGTTTAGAGACAAAAGGAAAATGATATCGTTATTCTCCCAATAACAATCATGTTTTTGTGCAAGTAAGATTCCAAGAAAAGAGTTTCTACCTTTATAGAATGAAATCTGTTTCTCTTAGATATGTGATATCATGAGAAAGTATACTTGTACTAGATCGGATATTCATCACATGTTGATGTGATAAGATATTGGTCAGATTAATCAGGAGCATTGTACAATGGTAAAGCACAAGCAACTTAACTTCTGAAAATGACTATTGGACAGTATTATTTTGTTTAGTCTTTTAAGACTGTGGTTATTAATAATAAATTTGCAAAGAGTTGCAAGTGTTATTGCATCACTACAATAGTTGTGGTAAAACAGACATGACAGACCCATGTATATTAAGTTATGCTTCAGCTGGAGTTTGAGAAACATCACTGACAAGATGGGTATTACATCTAATTGGCTTAGAGCGCAAGTGGGAGATTGTTGGACATATATATCCTCGAAAGCCAATAAGATACTTTTCTATGTTGATTAGACAAGCATCATATTCACACAACCAACTATAAAAGGTATTTATATTAATTATTAATTAATGTCTCATATGATGAGGACATACAGTTCCATAGGTAACATTGTAGGAAAATCATGCAAAGGTTGCGAGGAGATATGATTTTCCGGTTCCTTGTAAACCTAATATTGTTCGAAACCTCTAGAGTACTGGTTGGGCGCCGTACTTCATCATGGCTTGCACATGTGTAGTTCAATGAGATAGTGTGATGAATCTCATTCATAGAGAGTGGTGACTCTTGACTAACATGTGAGTATATGTTGCAAGTACATAATACTGAACGGGGTCACTAGTGGATACCCTATGGAATACACTGTCAAATTGTATTAGGGTTATCCATTTGACAAATTGTCCTCAGACCTGAGAGGTTAACATCTTCTCAAATATCTGTCTATATGGCTTTGATATGCCAATCGGCAATGTCCAATACACATGTCTAACTCCGGGTATGTTGGGTTATGTACACAATGTTTGGAGAAATGAGCAAACACTCAATAAGAAATCCACAACTCCTTAATTGGAGATAATGATATCAAGGTAATACTTGTTGAACTGAACTGTTAAATCCAGTACTGATGCTTTTCGGTAAAATGGTCTTAATCGAAGTTGATATTTTCAATATGGAAAAGTATATATAAATATATATGTGTCAGTTCTTTTCTAAAGTTTCTTCAAAAGTGTTTTGGAGGTTCAGTCCAATGAAAAAGTAATCATGGAGAAATGGTTCTATTCATAAGCTAGGGACTAGATAGTGGAATTGTTCCAATCCCGGAAGCTTACAAGTGATATCGGAATGTGGAAGGATTTATTTGTAAATATATTGTGAGATGGTACTTACAAGCAATTCTCTAATTTCTGGAGGTTAGTCACATTGTGTTAATGGACATTAATGTGATTGATGGAAGTCTAGGGACTTAGATAACATTCTATGATCCAAATGGAGTTTTAGGAAAGGTGTTTCCTAGTAACAATGCTTCAACCAAAAAGGTGAAGTACTTGGTCCCACAACAGGAAATAGGAGATCCCTTTAGATCCCACACACAAGGGTCTTCTTAAAGTATTCAATTTAATTATTAATTAATTTCTCTAAGTAATCACTATATGGTATAGTGAAGCTGTAAAGGGTGGAATCACATTAGATGTGAAAAACCAAATGGGTAGGACCCATTGGGAATTATTATAAAAGAATAATTGGAGTGACCTATTCGGGTTTAGAACCCTAGGGGCGTGTGGAGTGGGACCCACCTAGGGTGGGACGCCCACTTCAAGGAAGAATAATAATTGTTATTATTTTAATTAGTTTCTAATAACTAATATCCTTATTGGATAAGGTTAGTTAGTTAGTTAGAGTTAGTTACTAATTAAAGATTCCTTGTTGGACAAGGATTCTATTAGTTTCTTGCTAATCAAGGAATCCTAATTGGATTAGGATAAGATTAGTTGGACACTAATGGATAAGGTTAGTTTCTATTAATGATTATTCCTAATTGGATTAGGAGAAATCAAGAATTAGAAACAAATTGAGGAATTCTAATTGGATTAGAAAGTGGACTCTTGAGTTGCAAGCAACCCAAGCTCTCCTATATAAAAAGGTGGATGTCCAAGGCTTGGGACACAATAAAATTTCCATAATTTTATTTTCTCCTTTCCTCAATCTCACGCCCTCCCACTCCTCTCTCTTTGAGGTGTACGGTCACCCCTCTCCCCTTTCTTCTCTTATTTGTTCTAAGTTTTGAATAATCAAGAAGAAGAAGATCAAGGATCTTGATCATCAAGAAAGGTTCTTGGTAATAAAAATTGGATCTTTATTTCAAGATCCTAGAGCTGGAAATTTGGAAGGGCCACTAGCTTCCAATAGAGAAAGCTTTAAAGGAAAAAGAAGGTTCGTGTAAATCGACAGGAGACTTGACCCTTATGAAGTTTTGCGAGTACTATTATAACATGGATATGACTTAACAATTTTAAAGTCGCAAAGGTGAATGTTATTCCTACCTTCATTGAATAAAATCAAGTAGAATCTTAGTCAGATCTTGGGATTCGATGTATGCCCCCCAAGAACTGTTTGTCTAGATTTAAAAAGAGGCATACTTTCACACCTCTGGTGAGGATCTCCACCACTGTTGCATTCCATTTCAGATCTCATTCTATTACTGTCGGCCAATAGCTTTTCAGATCTTCTAGATCTCATTTCCGGTCACCTTCTCCGGTGAGATCGCACCGCACAGCAATAGCTTCCTCTTCTCTCATCTTCTCTGCTAATCTCAGCTGCAGCCACTCTCTGGTTCATACAGAGGTATTATCACAGTCCCTTTCTTGAGTTCCAATTTCTTTAGATCAAGAATTTCCGATCTAATGTGTTAAATGTGTTCTTCCCTTAATTTATTCAATTACCCTTTTGGTTGTTGGCTTCTATTTTTCTTTTCTTGTTTATTTATTTATTTATTATTTGGTGATCTGATCTGTTACAGTTGGGATGTTTGTAACACCCCAACTCTCTTTGCTTGTTTTGTATCTGGCCAGCATTTGTTCCTTTGGTCCTGGTTGGATTTGGAGCTTTAGATTTAGACCTCTAAATCTGGATTTTCAAGTCTGGATTGTAAAATCTATGTATGCATAATTTCTTTTATCTCGAATAATGTCAGTTCATAAGTAGCCTTTGTAATTTCCTTGATCCAGTTTTTTTGAAAAAGAGGGACCATTAGCGGTGCTCGTGATCCTGTCTTCTATTTTTTGTTGTTAATTGATTTTCTTTCATTTTCGATCTGTATATTTGAGTGACTGAGACTGAGAGTTTATTTTTCTATTCTTCTCTTGGGTCAACAGAGTAGCCACCACCATCATCAACTCCCCCTCACAATCCTCGCAGGTATATCTCTTCCCTTTATTTATTGTAGTATAATTTTTTTTAGATAGTTCAAAATTTGAGTGGGAGATTTAAATCCCTTGGGCCTTTGGATCGGGCCATAGTTGGTAGATTGGAAGCCCGTAGAATCATTTTCGATTTTTTGGGCTTACCTCTTGAAGCCTTAGAATGATAGTGGACCAAAGCCAATTGACCATTATTGATCAATGGGCCTTGGCCCATTAGCTTTCTCTTTGGGCCCTATTTCTTTTGTTTTTCATGTCATGTATGTATGTATTATCCATGTGTGTGCAATAGGGTTAGGCCACAATTTTCTTTTCCTATTTTGCCTACATTGGGTACTTAGGTAGTTTTCTTAACCCTAAATATTTGGCCTACCCCGTTAATTTAGTCTTACAAAAAAATAAAAATTATAAAAAAGATCAAAATAAATTAAAGGCATTGGTCTATCCCCCTTGGGACTTAGAGCAGGGTCCGTATTTAAACCATATCCTCTTTTGGTTTAAGGCCGGTTGTCCCGCCCTGCTCTTTGCCTTTAAGTAAATTAAATCAGTTAGGCTTTATTTTCTTTTTTGCCTACCTTGGGCACTTAGGTTGGTTCTTGACTAGTTAAACTTGCCAAAATTAAAAAATACAAAAAAAAATCGAAAAATACAAAATAACAAAAACATTCAAAAAACCCACAAAATTCAAAAAGGACCTACCCTAATAAATGAACGCCCCTTAGCGCTCCCCCATGAGCACCTAGCTACATAACCAAATTCCGGAATGAGATTCATAAATCTCAATTCCGCATCCCCCAACTCAAGCACGAGTTAGAAGTGACCACACTCCGAAACGAGTATAAAAACAGTCACCACCCCGAACTACTATTAGGGTCTGATTCCGACTAACTGGATAAGTAGGCAGCCCAAACCAGGGTTCGACCCCAACCAAAGATAAAAATTTTACACCCCATATTGATTGTGTTTGATTAGCAAAATTAATAATTGTTTAGGAAATTTTAAGTGATTTTAAATGTTTAGCTTAGACCTAATGAGTAGGTAACCATCATTAGATGGGGGTCCTCGGGTGCCTAATCCCTTCCCCAGGACCTAAAGAGATCTCTTACCTAGACTACTCTGGACCGTAGGCCCCCTTATTTTGGATGATATCGGGATCCTACTTCCCCTAAGTAGGTGGTGACTCTTAGAATGAATTTAGCGTTATTCCTCTACTCTTGGACTTCATTTGGACATTCAGAGTTGAGAGGGGAGGAAAGGCGGTAAACATATATGCTTACACTGGGCCCAAGTGAGACGCTGACTAGGAGTGAGAGCTTCAATTATTTTTTGGAAGCTATCATCACATGCCGCCTGAGAAGTCAAATGCACGGGCCGTAATAGTCGAGCTATTGACTTAACGATCTCTGAAGGTCCTGCCATCTACTTGGACAAAGACAGACTCTATGTAAGTGTACCATGTATACAAATGTAAATGCAAAGATGTTAATAATGATGATTGTATTTTTTTTAATTTTTAATTTTTGATTGGGTTTGATAGAGTATAGAAAGAAATAAAACTAGTCTACATCCACTTTCGTGGGATTCATGATTGCATTTAGCATATGCAATGAGCCTTTAAATCTCTAGGTGTCCTTAGAGGACGAGTTATAATCTCGTGAGGGTTTACCAGAAATGATACCCACAAACATCATCACTAACATCCAATCCTGCAAAAATGCTCAATCAGGACTTCTAAACTCAAACAATTGCTAGAACATTATTAATAAGATAATTGTAGCACAAAATCTGTAATTCTCAAATTATTAACAAGTTTAAAAATTCAAATCTACATAATCGCACTTTCATTCAATTTCAATCAAAATTTGAACCCTTATGCTCATTCACAGAATTGTCATTAGTTTCTTTGGTGTGTAGTGAACTAACATTAGAATATGTGGCCTCAATTTTTGCTTCAAAACACATATTATGTTATCTCACACATTATCAGAATTGCCATCAATTTGAAAAACTCATGGCATTTAACTTATCAATCATGAGAGTTAAACATTTTTTTATGTGTGTACTGTGCAATGATTAAGTCCATTAAGCTTTCTACACAACCCGTGTAGCGAGTGTTAGGCCAATGACTCCCAAACCAGAGGGCTTTCCCTCTAGGTGTCAAGACACCCCTAAGGGATTATTAACTCGAGTTAAATAGGCTCCAGACTTAAACTAGTCACACACAGGCCTTTTATCCATTCCAAAACTTTCATTGTTTGACGTGAACACCCATTGCTTGCTGAGGCAAGAGGCCTGGTTACTTGGTATAAAGCTTGGTCAGGTGGCCTTTTTACTTTTTTTTTAATAGATAAGTTCTGCCAAGGTTGATCAATTTTTAGGTCATCTAATTCTGCGTGAGATAACAAGAATATAGATTAAAATGACTAAGTTTTAAGCCCTATAAAACAAATGTTAGAGGGCTTGTGCATTGTTCAAAGTGTACTAATGACTCATTTATTACTCAAGCATAAATGGTTTGAATAATAATTATATTTGCTGATTGCGTGGTCATGTATTTTCGAATTTACACTCTTCAATAAAAATTGAATTATGATTTACATGTCACAATATTCTATAGTTACCAACTGTTTAGTTGCAAAAAGTATCCTAATGGACCTAATATCCTTGCATTTTTACAAAGTCACCATTGTAATTCAATTTATTAGACCCCCAAACTTGAACAATGCATTGTCCTCAATGTAAAATAGAATGCAAGAAACAAAGATGAGCACAAGAACAATATTACCTCATTTGGTGGATGCCGGAAGCATAAGATCAATCAATGAAAAAGGGGGATTAAGAAATAACACATAAGCACAACCCCCAAACTTCGTTGAAACTGAACCTTTAAAAATGTTAGTAGCCATGTTGTCAACAAAAGAATGGATAATGCTAGAAAATTCGATAAATAAAGCATGAGCAAAGTTATCCAATCAAAATCAAGTTGATAAAGCAAATGGTGACAAAGAACAGTTCTAAAAAGAACAAGGTGTTTCACAATTATTTTTTAAAGGCAAAATTACCACTCGGGTGGCCACAATGGGCACCCAGGTGGATTACAACAGTGGGATGAGCCAAATTTTTATATTTTTTTAAAGAAGAATCCTAAACTATCTTGAGGAAGCATCGCTCATTCCAGAGGTTCATGGATTCACGTCATTGTATGCAATTCCTTTGGAGGTTCAACAACACCTCCACAGTCAGTTCACTAGGAACATCATCCTCCTATTAGGATTTTATAAACGAGGACTCACAATCCGGGGAATGCTTTCCCTCCCACCTACCCTAAACAAATTCTGAGAGGTCCCAAACTTCATTAAGCTGGGTGAGTGACAATGCAAACTAGACAGGTGAGCACAATGAAGTCTCATGCATCCACAAACGTATAGTGACCATGATGGAGGGGGTGTGTTTTACTTAATCCCAAACATGAGACTCAAAGAGAAAAAAAATCTAAAATCCTAAGAAAATCCTAAGAAAAAGAGGTTGGGTTGCCTCCCAACAAGCGCTAAGTTTTTCGTCTTTAGCCAGACGTGATGCAATCTTACTCATCCTAATAGACGGGGTCTATAACTCGATGAACTCAATTGTCTCCCCTATAGTTTCTTCAAACTTTTTCAACACATTCATCGATTTACTCTCTTCCTTAGTAGCTAGATTAGAGGTAATTATGACTGGAAGAGTGTCCTCAAGGCCTATGAAAGCATGTTTGAGTGTCACCGAGAGTGGTTTCAACTCAAATTTTGGAGGGTCTCAATAGGGGGAATGACTGATATGTTAGAGGTCGCCGACAAGGGTTTCTCTCTAGCATTCCACGATGGGAAATCCATAAGAGGCGTAAAATCAAGCAATGAATTTACCTCTTCTATGGACTTCTCAATGTCAAAGTCTTCAAAACCAAATGAGCTAAGCATGCCTCTAATAGATTTTTGGTCAAGATATCAGGAAGAGCATCTTCTGCTAGCTCATCAATCGTATCAACCAAGAAACACTCTTCATCTATTTTGCATAAGCCGGAACTTGCTTGATTGCATTAAGCAGAGCAAGATTTACCTTGACCTATTTGAAAACCTCCATCATTTCATCGATTTTTGTTCCCTTTTTACCAAATGGAGATGGTGCATCTCAACACTGAGGGAATGGAGCTCTAGGCACATAAGGGGCCTCAGGAATGAAATAAGATGTAGAAGGAATTGTGTCCTTCTCAAACACTTTACTCCAGGTCCATTAGAATTGGTTGAGCTCACTTTGGGCTCTTCTTCTACCCTATCCTTCTTCTCTCCAACTCTATTCTCTAATACCTTCCCACTCCGCAATGTGGTGACCATTAGAAGCTATGATCGAAATTGGAGCATAAACCGCTTGCACATGCTCACGGTGATTACCACTTTGTTGAAAATCATCAACAATGTGCACACCTCTTAGGTTACTCACCAGTTGGCTTGGGAGTTTTCTTCCTCTCTCCTGTTTATAGTATTAGCTAGTTATCCTATTTGGGACTCAAGCTTTTGGATTGACTGAGTATGAGAGTGCAACAAATGGGTGTTGGTTTGAAATAACTGGGTATTAGCCTCTAACCCTTGAAGAGCGGTCAACACTTTCTCCTCAAAATTTAGATTTCTTGGAGGAGGAATAAGGTGTTGACCCTGTTGTGGCTGAGGAGGATGGTAATTGGACTGATTCAGAAATGGCCAAACATTCTGTCTCAACGGTTGAGGAAATGAGTTGTTTGGAGCTTGTTGTTGCCAAGAGAAATTTGGATGATTTCTCCAACCTGGGTTATATGTGTTGCAAAATGGATCATTACTTGATTTTGAATACATGACATTAACATGCTCCTGAACAAATTTAGGGAATTGGGCTGCCGAAGGGTAGTCATTAAGAAGATGGGTAGGACTCGAACACAATACACACACCTCATTAGATGATGAAGCTTGAGGTGGTTGTGTTCGAATTTTTACGGCAGACAAAAGTTGATCTAACTTTCGAGACAATGCATCTACTTTATTAGAGACATCTACATGGTTATTCACCTCATAAATGCCTCTCTTTTGAGAGGTGGTAAATGTTTGTCTCTCAGAATAACTCGATGTGACATGTTGCATTGAGTTTTCACTCAGGTTCTCAAAGAGTTCCCAAGCTTCATTCTCATTCTTGAGCATGAATGTTCCTCCACATGAGGAATCGATCATTTGATGGTTGTGATCAGTAAAACCATCATAAAAACATTGGATGAGTTTCCATTTCGGCACTTGATAATGCGGACATTTACGAATGAGGTCTTTCAACCTTTCCTAGGTCTCAAAGAATTGCTCACCATCTAATTGAGAAAAACTTGTGATGGGTCGCCTAATCTGATTAGTCTTTCCTATTGGAAAATACTTTTTTTAGAAACTCTTGTTGTATCTGGACCCAAGTTGTAATAGTGTTGGCCTCTAGAATTAAGTCAACCTTAGCTTTGTCTTTAAGAGAAAAAGGAAAGAGGCGCAACCTAAGAGCATCATCCGTAAAGTTCTACAACTTAAATGTAGTGCAAATCTCTAGGAACTCATCTAAATGTTTGTATGGATCCTTGTTATTAAGTCCAAAATAGGATGGAAGCATTTGTATAATGCTGGAATTAATCTCGTAATGAACTACCGCTATGTCAGGCAATCGTATACATGATGGAGAAATGTATGTGGTCGGAGTAAAATACTCCTTGAGAGTTTTAGGCAAGATTTGGTCTGCTTCTCCTTCCATTATATAATAATGAAATCTATCAAGATTAGAAAAATTCTGAAAGGATGCTCTAATGGATCTAAGAGTTTTCTCTAACTCTAAGTCAATAGGAATTAACTCAGGATCACAAGATCGACAACCGTGCATACACCCTATCAAGTAAACTTCTAAGTTTGACAGACTCCAGTTCTCTAGGAAAACTTCTAAGTTTGACAGACACTAATTCTCTACTGTAAGAAAAATCTACTTTTAATAAGTAAGAACTTACATTGCTTGCTTTCAATGAGGTTTGCAGCCAAAATTTTGCTATTTCTGAAGCACTTCAAGTAGTCTCCAGCCACAATAGCCTCACTTCTTTATATTGAATTAGTACCTACAAAACAAAGATTATTCAAAGGTGTAAATCCCTAAATAGGTGTTGGCAAATTCCGTGATCATTAGATAGGTCAGTTGAGTCGAGTCGTCGAGTCATGTTTAACTTGTCAGAAGAGAAGAGCTAAAGCTTAAAGAAGATTGAAGAAAGTGAAGGAAAAAGCTTCTACTCCGGATCTAGACAGGTAATGGACTTAGAGACCCTACCTAGGTTGGATTTGACTTAGATAACCCTAAAAATACCTAGGAGGATAGTTTTAAGCCTACCAAAGATATTTGATCTTAGTTGAATCAAATAAAAATAAAATGAAAATGGTTTTGGAAAAAATTCTGTCTCAACCGATCGCTCGGTATTGCGACTGATTGATCGGTGGCCTACCGAGCGATCGGTGGCTATCGACTGGACCAAATTTTTGTATGGGGAAATTTTCCAGAGAGATGATTTATGACCGAGCGATCGGTCATTAGAACCGATCGATCCGTTGTGAACCGAGCGATCGGTAGTGAGCACCGAGCGATCGGTGGCTATCGACTGGACCAAATTTTTGTATGGGGAAATTTTCCAGAGAGATGATTTATGACCGAGCGATCGGTCATTAGAACCGATCGATCCGTTGTGAACCGAGCGATCGGTAGTGAGCACCGATCGATCGGTCCCCGTAAAAAGAATTTTTCTTTTTCTGGATTCTTTTTTTTAACCCTATATAAACAACTTTTGAGAGACCTAATTCGTGTCTTTGATATTTTTGAAAGAGTAGAGGTCTGAGAAACTCTTCTAGGGTTTTTCTTATTGCTTTTATTAGATCTTTGTTGATCCCTCCTCTTTCTTAGATCCTAGAGAATGCAAGTATAGATCTAAATCTTTGATCTTGCATTGTGTGATCTCAGATCTGTATGAGATCCCTCTAGGGTTTGAAATTTACTAAATTGATTCACAACCCTACACCTTGTGTGTGTGTCCGGTGTTTGATCCGGAGCCTTCGTGGAAGGAGATCGATAGTGTGTGATCGTGGATTTGAAGTTGCTTGAAAAGATTTGGTCGGTGTAGAACCGAAGCTGCTAAGGCAGAGATCGAACCTGCTGGTTCGTGGAAATCAAGAGTAAGAGTCTCTACCTAGGAACGTCATTTCTGTTTTGGTAAGGTCTTGTCTTGTACTTGATATCTTTTCATAGTGAAGTTTATTGCTGGACAAGGTCCCGTGGTTTTTTCCCGTTAGGGTTTTCCACGTAAAAATCTTCTGTGTTTGATTTGTGTGGATTGTCTGATTGAATTATTCATTGATTTCTAAACATATTAATTGAAAAATTAAAATTGGATAGAAATTATTAGATAGACCTATTCACCCCCCCTCTAGGTCTTAGAGATCATTGATCTGGATAAATTTCAATTGGTATCAGAGCTTGTTCACTGTTAAGGCTAATCCCTTAAGTGTGATCCTGTATTATCCGTGATCATGAGTACTTTAAGAGAAGGAGGATCCGTCTCTCGTCCCCCACTTTTTGATGGAAATAATTATGCATACTGGAAAGCTAGAATGAGAGCCTTTCTCAAATCTATTGACGAGAGAATTTGGATGTCTATACAGAATGGGTGGACTACGCCCGTAAAAACTGTAGGTGATTTGACTGTCGTCAAATATTCTGATGAATGGACCAGAGAAGAGCTTGATTCAAGTGGATGGAACACTAAAGGTCTCAATGCTATCTTTACTGCAGTCACTGCTGAGGAATTCAGACGAATTTCTTCATGTGAAACAGCAAAGGAGGCTTGGGACATTCTTGAAATTACCCATGAGGGTACTACCACTGTTAAAATCTCAAAACTCCAAATGTTAACCACCAAATTTGAACATTTAAACATGGAAGACAATGACACTTTTGATGAATTCTATGCAAAACTTAGTGACATTGTCAACGCTAGTTTCAATTTAGGTGAGAAAATATCTGAGTCCAAAATAGTTAGAAAAGTCCTTAGATCTCTCCCAGAGAGATTTCAACCCAAAGTCACTGCAATCGAAGAGAGTAAAAATGTTGACTCTCTGAAGATTGAGGAATTGGTTGGATCACTCCAAACCTATGAACTCGATCTACGTCCATCCAAGAAGAATAAATCTTTAGCCTTGAAAACCATCAAGGAAACTTTGGATGAGGATGATAGTGATGGAGAATTGAATGAGGAAGAAATGGCTCTTTTCGTTAAAAAATTTCGAAAATTTTTTAGAACGAAAAAGAGGTTTAATCCCAAACAGGGAGGAAAATCTTTTGATAAGTCAAAGTCTAAGCCCTGGGAAAACAAGAAAAATTCCAAAAGTGGCGACAAGAAATCCCAAGGTGTTCAATGTTATGAATGCCATGGCTTCGGTCATATTTCACCTAACTGTCCTAACAAGAAGAAGAGTAAGGGCAAGGTGATGAATGCCTGTTGGGATGACAGTGATTCCGAGAATGAAGAATCGGACAGTTCCTCTTCAAGTGAAGATACTGGAAATCATACGGCTTTCACTGTTTCCCTTTCTGGGATTCTTGAGACTACCTCTGCGGTTGATGAAAAGGATAGAAGTGATGAGAGTATTCATACTGAGTCTAGTGATGACTTACAGAAGAGTCAAACTGACTCTGAAAGTGATGAAGATTTGAAAACAACTTATGATAAGTTGTATGCTGAAAGTTTAAAACTGACTAAAACAAAAATCTCTTTGAGCAAAAAACTCAAACTCATTCAAAATGAAAGAGATATCTGTAAACTAGTAGCAGAAGAGAAGAGTGCACTAGTTAGTCAGTTGGAAAATGAAAAAGAAGCATTTGTTATAAAAGTTCAATGTCTTTTGGAAGAGAATGTCTCATTGACTAATGTGGTCAGAAAATTAGAAGATGAAAGAGACACTTCCATGAAAGAAATTGAAGAGTTAAGAACTCTGCAAATGGAGCTGGAAACTTTTAAAGTCTCTCTTGTTGATAAGGTGAAATTTCTTGAAAAAGAACACCAAATTACCCTTAAAGACAAGACTGACTTGATTCAGAAGGTCTATACTCTTGAAAAAGAAGTAAGAATGTTTGGTAACACCAGCTGCCTAGATGAATTAGTTAGAAAGTATGGATCAAATTCTAGTAGATCTGGGATAGGACATGTTGACACACCAACTGGTCCTTTAGCTGTTGGAACAATGGCTAGTGCAGTGTTTGAGCCAATACATTCTGAACCTAAAGAAAATTTACCTTCTACATCAAGTACTAAGGCTTATACAAATTTTTTAAAGCCTAGAAATACAGCTCCTAGAGTGAATGCTTTAAGGAATCAAATTCCAGTTAGAAGAAATCTTCCTCCTCTACCAAGATTCATACCCACATGTCACTTTTGTGGTGTGAGAGGTCACATTCGACCTAATTGTAATGCATTTAGGAGAGCTCCCCGAAATGGTTCATGGAACCAAAATCTAAGTCAAGGGACTCTTCAAAGGCAGATTCAGGTTCTAGCTGAAAAGTCTAGAATGTTGAGCGATGATGTTAATAGAATTGCTCAAATCTCTAGGACAAGGACTGGTCAATTTATTCCAAATGATTATTCAAGAGGAAATAATTTGACTTATCAAAAAACTAGAACTGAACAAAACAGAAAAAGGTCAAGGAGGACAAAAAGGAAAAAGGTCTCTACTACACAGATTAATGATCAAAGATCTAAACAAAGTTTAAAGACTGTGTATGTGAGAAAGGAAGACCTTAAGTGCTTTGTCATTCATACTGCCTTGAAAGCCCAAAACACAGAAATGTGGTACTTCGACAGTGGGTGTTCTTGGCATATGACAGGTAACAAGTCCTTATTTATTCAATTTGAGGACTGTCCTGATGGGACTGTACTTTTGGTGATGGAAGCAAGTCTTTAGTCAAAGGAAAGGGTATCATCAATTCACCAGGCATACCTAAATTGAAAGATGCCTTGTTTGTTGAAGGACTGAAAGCTAATTTAATTAGCATAAGTCAACTATGTGATGATAATCATGCTGTGCACTTTACCCAAAATAAATGCTTAGTCATTAATGGTAAAGGTAAGTGTGTTCTAGAAGGATTGAGAACCACTGACAATTGCTACGGCTTAACTCCCAGTCCTATTCCCTCAAATGTCTGTTATAAGACTAGAATTGAGGTGGTTGATTTGTGGCACCGAAGACTAGGTCACATGAACTTCAAAGACCTATGTAAAATCTCTAAGCAAGAGCTTGTGAGAGGTGTTCCCAAACTAGGAAAGCCTTCTACTGCTGTGTGTGGGCCATGCCAAATTGGTAAACAAATTAGGACCCCACATAAGAAGACTTCAAGTATTGCTACTTCATATCCACTGGAATTAATTCATATGGACCTTATGGGTCCTACAAGAACTGAAAGTCTAGGTGGAAAGCGATACATCCTAGTCATGGTTGATGATTTCTCTAGAATGTCATGGGTGGCATTTATAAGAGAGAAATCCGATGCTTTTGACAATTTCAAAAGTATTTGCCTGAAAATTCAAAATGAGAAAAGATGCCCAATCACTCGAATTCGAAGTGATCATGGAAAGGAGTTTGAAAACTCTAAGTACAACGACTTTTGTGATGAGTCGGGTATCAAACATGAATTTTCTGCACCTATTACACCTCAGCAGAATGGTGTAGTAGAGAGGAAGAACAGGGTTCTCCAAGAGATGGCTAGAGTTATGCTTCATAGCAACAATCTAGCTTCTCATTTCTGGGCTGAGGCAGTTCACACTGCTTGCTATATAGTTAATAGAGTTTTTGTAAGACCTGGAACAAGGAAAACCCCATATAAGTTGTGGAATAACAAGAAACCTAGTGTCAAGTACTTTCGAGAATTCGGAAGTAAATGCTATATCCTTAAGGATAGAGAGCAACTGGGAAAATTTGAATCCCGGAGTGATGAAGGGATATTTCTTGGGTATTCCACCAACAGTAGAGCTTATCGAGTGTATAACTTGAGAACCTCTACAATTATGGAGTCCATAAATGTAATTGTGGATGACTCCGGTGTTGAAAATGTGCAATGTGAGGATGATGAAAGTGCTGAAAATGAAAATGTTGAAATTATTTCAACTCCACCTATTGATAAGCAAACATCTCCATTAAAACCTACACATCCTAGGGTCATGAGTCCTCACACCTCCACTGCTATTATTGGTGATGTTGAAAGTGGAGTGAGAACGAGGAAACAAATTGAAAATGAAGTTAGCTACATTTGCTATACTTCATCTTTTGAACCCAAGAATGTAGCTGAAGCTCTTGCAGATGATAATTGGATAAATGCAATGCAAGAAGAGTTACTTCAGTTTACTAGGAATGATGTTTGGTATTTAGTACCTAGGCCTAACAATACAAATGTGATAGGTACCAAATGGATTTTCAAGAACAAATCTGATGAAAAAGGTACTATCATAAGAAATAAGGCTAGGTTAGTTGCACAAGGATACACCCAAATTGAAGGTATTGACTTCGATGAAACTTTTGCTCCTGTAGCCAGGCTAGAATCAATAAGAATTCTTCTAGCTGTGGCTTGTAATATGAAATTCAAACTTTTTCAAATGGATGTTAAGAGTGCCTTTCTGAATGGCATTCTACATGAAGAAGTCTATGTGGAACAACCAAAAGGGTTTGAAGATCCACATCACCTTGATCAAGTTTATCGACTAAAAAGGGCCCTCTATGGTTTAAAGCAAGCTCCAAGAGCTTGGTATGAGAGGCTGACTACTTATCTCTTGGAAAACGGATTTTCGAGAGGGGGAGTAGACAGAACCCTTTTCATAAAGAATGTGAAAGGTGATATTGTCATCGCCCAGATATATGTTGATGACATAGTATTTGGTTCCACATTAGACTTATATGCTCATTCATTTGCTGAACAAATGAAAAATGAATTTGAAATGAGCATGGTTGGTGAGCTAAGTTTCTTCCTTGGTCTTCAGATCAAGCAATTGGATTCTGGGATCTCAGTATCTCAAATCAAATATGCAAAAAATCTAGTGAAGAAATTTGGAATGAGTTCTGCTAAGCATGCTAGGACTCCTATGAGTACTACTATAAAGCTTAGTAAAGATACTTCAGGGAAGGATGTCGATCAGACTAATTATAGAAGCATGATTGGTAGTTTGCTCTACCTAACTGCTACTAGACCCGACATAGCCTTTAGTGTTGGAGCATGTGCCCGTTATCAAGCAAATCCCAAAGAGTCTCACTTAATTGCTGTCAAGCGTATCATTCGCTATGTGAGTGGAACTATGTCTTTAGGCCTCTGGTATTCTTTCGATACAAATGTCATTGTTGTGGGGTATTCCGATGCTGATTGGGCTGGAAACACTGATGATAGGAAGAGCACCTCCGGCGGGTGTTTCTATATTGGAAACTGCTTGGTTGCTTGGCTTAGCAAAAAGCAGAATTCCATTTCCTTGTCTACAGCCGAGGCTGAGTATATAGCAGCTGGTAGTTGTTGCACCCAACTTCTGTGGATGAAACAGATGTTGAAGGATTATGGGATTGATCAAAGCACTATGATTGTGTATTGTGATAACACAAGTGCAATCAATATCTCCAAAAATCCTGTGCAACACTCTCGCACAAAGCATATAGACATTAGGCATCACTTCATCCGTGATCTTGTTGAGCAAAAAGTTGTGTCTATTGAGTATGTCCAAACAGAGAATCAATATGCGGACATTCTCACAAAACCTTTAGATTCCCTTAGGTTTGAACTCCTTAGGAAATCCATCGGTTTGTGCGGAGTTGAGTAATGGTGTACTTGTTACAAAGCCTATGTGTTCTTCATGTTTTATTTATGTCATAGAGCTATTTTTTTTCTTTAAGTAATAAAAATCCAAAAACATTAAAAAATTGAAAAAAAATTTGCAAAAAATAATGTGTATGTATGACCTCATTTGTCCTATCTTTTTGCTTAATGTTATTTCCTTGAAATCATATTTAACCATATAATCCAAGGATAAATATTTCATAGGATTGAATAAAATAGGATAGTTCAATTGTTGTTTCGATCTTGTGATTGAATTTGGTCATGCTAATTAACCTCAGTTAGAGTTGAGCATACAATGATGTTCTAATTTGCACATGCACTCTGACTGATTCTTTAGATGGTTTTAGTTCCTATTTAAAAGTTCTGATATTATACCATATGGTTCCCTAGATTAATCAAATCTAGAATAACCAATGTCATAAAAAATTCCATAAGGTGAGCCCCCTAGATATAAAAATTATTGACATGGAGAGGACTACCTGTGAGTTTGTGTGATAGCTACTAGTGAATGCAAACAGTGAGTAATGGCTACCTAGACAAACAGTAGATATCTATATGGATTGCTAGTGTGAAAGCCCCTACTGTCATTAGAAAGAGCTACCTTCTCACTTGAGTGAAAGTCACCAGTGTGCTAGTGTCTATATATGTGTACTCCAAAAAGAATTTTCATAATGAGTACAATTTGACTGAAAAAAAGAAATGAAATAAATTTATTAGTCAAATATGGGGTAAAAATTGCTCATCAGATAAATATGGATGATTATTGGTTTTAAAACTAGTTTTTGAAAAATTTTAGAGTCCCATTTGAAATATAATGTCAAAATCTAGATTAAGGAAGGAAACCAATTCAAAGAGTCAAGTAATGAAGTTTGATTTCATACTCACATTACTTCTAATTGTATCTTGACTCTGATTGTGAATTTGATGCAAATACCATATTTAATCACCGGTGAAAATCAATTAATGTTTACATAATCCTTGTTTATGCCTATACTTGATATATCAATTCTTGGGTGATTATTATTTATGATTTTTATGAAATCACATGTTGCATATTGTTTTTGGTCAGTTGGTCATTTTGAGGTGAAAATGTATTTTCAATGTTCCATTGGTTGAGGGGGAGAAAAGGTTTTAACAGTAAAAATTTTTGAAAAATTTTAAGACCACCGATCGCTCGGTGCTAAAGACCGATCGATCGGTCTTTCGTGAACAGAGTTATAAAACCCTCATTTCTATTTTTTTTGTTCACTTGTTCTCCGACCTCCAGAGCGATCCCTCGGTTCCTACTCCTCCAAATCCTCCATACGGTCATTCCTTTCTATTCTAAAGGTTTCCCAAGCATCTGAAAGGTAAGATTTGTGCATTTTCTTCGATTTAGATTGATTTTCTCGTCTAGGGCATCGTTTTCTTGCATTTACTTCCATGGCTTTTGTTTTGTCGTTAATCCTTCTTGCCTATCTCATGTCTGGCATTCCCAAACGTCGGAGGTTGGTCCTCAACAACCAAGAGGATCCTCCTCAAGATGAGGAAAACCTAGAGCCATTTACTTTCACTCCAATAGGGCATGGTATTTCCATTGGGGACAGGCCAATTCCTAGAATGATTGATTCTACAATTGAGAATCGTCAAAAATCTTTGGCTGATAAAACTCGAAAAAATAAAGGTAAAGCTTCATCTTCCCAGTCCAGTAAGTTATCCCAGTTTATCAGTCCTACTGCTGCTCAACTCTATAGTGAGTATTTTAGCAAGAAAGGTGTTATGGTTGAAAGGGACATACATATTTCTGATTTTGGTGATTATTATCTTCCTACACTCATTTCAGATCGTCAATGGGAAGGTATACTTACCTTATCCGGTCCTGCTTCTGTCCAGTTAGTTAGAGAATTTTACTCTAATTTTTCTGAAATCAACCAGAAAAAATGGTCATTCAAATCTCGAGCATTAGAACAATCTGTTGTCATAAATGCTGATTTGGTTTCTAAATTCCTTGGGTGTCCTCGAGTTCCAAATGCATATTATCCTTATATTTATAAGACTGATGAGGATAAAGACTCCATGGAACATGTTGTTACCTTTCTTAGTGGTACTCCTACGTTTTGGGTTGGGTCTCTTATTGAAGTGGCGAAACTCACTAAGGATGCTAGACTAGTAAACCTAGTTATGAGTGCAAATATCCATCCAAAGGTTCATACTGCGGACCTTAGGGAAGATAGAGCTAGATTTTTGTTTAGTCTTCTACGTGGGCGTGATATTGATCTTGCCGCTCACATCATTGACTTGATGATCCAAGCCCATCAAACTAGTACAGCAGTTGGAGCCCTACCATTTGGTTCACTCATCACTAAACTTCTTGGTTCTCAAGGAGTTATCGCTCCTCCTGGTGTTCCTACTCGAGTTCCTAAGGGTCCAATCAACAAAAAGACCCTAGCTCAGAGTTTTTCACATGCCTCAGTTCGAGATACAGAGGAGGGAGCAGAAGTTGGTGCTGGGTCATCTCGTCCTCCTCCGACCACTATGGATGATCTTGGGAGGATGATGAGAGAGATGCAGATGGATCTCCGGACTCATATTTCATCATACGAGGAGTTTACTACAGAGGTTCGTGGTAGACTTGGATCTCTCGATGCAGCCGTGCTAGGAGTACAGAGAGATGTTCGAGATTTTCGGGCTTACTATGAGTCACAGCTCACTTCTGATGATGACCAGGAGTGATAGTTCGTGATGGAAGTTTATCTTAGTCAAGTGACAGTTTTTATTTGACATTTTGATGTATTTTGTCTTGGTTGTACTTAGTACAAACCTACTTGGATATTATTGACTTGATATGGATGTATACATTTGATTGGTTTATGCTCATTATTTTCTATCTCATCTCCTTTCAATGGTTTATGCTTTCCTTTTCTAATCCACCTTTGGCATTTCGAGCCAAAAAGGGGGAGAATGTGGTAAATGGTATTATAGATGTTATGGATGATGGATGAGATTTTGGAATACTAACCTGTTATGGATTGTGAATTGTGGAATTGTGAATGGTTTTGAATGGTTATACATATTTTTATTCTTATCCTATATTTTATTTCCCATGCTTCACAGGTTTTTGATTTAGCATGTGCAGGCAAACAGGTTCTAAGTTTGGTAAATCATGACAAGTTAACATGTCAAAAGACATGTAATTATTTTTGAGTCATGTAAAGGTCAATTTTCCATTTTTGAATTGTGAATGGTTTTGAATGGTTATACATATTTTCATTCTTATCCTATATTTTATTTCCCATGCTTCACAGGTTTTTGATTTAGCATGTGCAGGCAAACAGGTTCTAAGTTTGGTAAATCATGACAAGTTAACATGTCAAAAGACATGTAATTATTTTTGAGTCATGTAAAGGTCAATTTTCCATTTTTGAATCAATTGGGAAAATTTGAACCTAGTATATGAATTAGTTTTGTTTTGTCCCGGAATTGCCAAAGGGGGAGATTGTAAATCCCTAAATAGGTGTTGGCAAATTCCGTGATCATTAGATAGGTCAGTTGAGTCGAGTTGTCGAGTCATGTTTAACTTGTCAGAAGAGAAGAGCTAAAGCTTAAAGAAGATTGAAGAAAGTGAAGGAAAAAGCTTCTACTCCGGATCTAGACAGGTAATGGACTTAGAGACCCTACCTAGGTTGGATTTGACTTAGATAACCCTAAAAATACCTAGGAGGATAGTTTTAAGCCTACCAAAGATATTTGATCTTAGTTGAATCAAATAAAAATAAAATGAAAATGGTTTTGGAAAAAATTCTGTCTCAACCGATCGCTCGGTATTGCGACCGATCGATCGGTGGCTATCGACTGGACCAAATTTTTGTATGGGGAAATTTTCCAGAGAGATGATTTATGACCGAGCGATCGGTCATTAGAACCGATCGATCCGTTGTGAACCGAGCGATCGGTAGTGAGCACTGATCGATCGGTCCCCGTAAAAAGAATTTTTCTTTTTCTGGATTCTTTTTTTTAACCCTATATAAACAACTTTTGAGAGACCTAATTCGTGTCTTTGATATTTTTGAAAGAGTAGAGGTCTGAGAAACTCTTCTAGGGTTTTTCTTATTGCTTTTATTAGATCTTTGTTGATCCCTCCTCTTTCTTAGATCCTAGAGAATGCAAGTATAGATCTAAATCTTTGATCTTGCATTGTGTGATCTCAGATCTGTATGAGATCCCTCTAGGGTTTGAAATTTACTAAATTGATTCACAACCCTACACCTTGTGTGTGTGTCCGGTGTTTGATCCGGAGCCTTCGTGGAAGGAGATCGATAGTGTGTGATCGTGGATTTGAAGTTGCTTGAAAAGATTTGGTCGGTGTAGAACCGAAGCTGCTAAGGCAGAGATCGAACCTGCTGGTTCGTGGAAATCAAGAGTAAGAGTCTCTACCTAGGAACGTCATTTCTATTTTGGTAAGGTCTTGTCTTGTACTTGATATCTTTTCATAGTGAAGTTTATTGCTGGACAAGGTCCCGTGGTTTTTTCCCGTTAGGGTTTTCCACGTAAAAATCTTCTGTGTTTGATTTGTGTGGATTGTCTGATTGAATTATTCATTGATTTCTAAACATATTAATTGAAAAATTAAAATTGGATAGAAATTATTAGATAGTCCTATTCACCCCCCCTCTAGGTCTTAGAGATCATTGATCTGGATAAATTTCAAAAGGTAAGTTAATTTACACTTTGCAAGAAAAAAAATAATTTTTTTTTTAATCTTCAAAGTTAAACAATGTAACCATTCCAGCAGTCCCCGGCAATGGCGCTAGAAAGTTTGATTGATTAAGATCGTTACCTCGTAAAAACACTAATTCCGGAGAATAGTGACAAGTATTGAGGTTGTCGAACCACAAAGACTGCACTGGTAATATTGCTTACTAATAAAGATGGATTTTGATTTAATGGGGGACAAAGGTTTTTGGTTTGTATTTAAAAATCTTAAAATTATTCTAAATACCGAAAACAAATAAAGGTAATGTGAAATTCAAGAGAAAGAGATCTAGGGCATCGAATCTTCCACTAGCCTCCTAACCATGGTATATTGTATTTAATAAGGGTATAATTATTTGCACTCAATTAAGATTAATTGAGAGTACAAGTCTTAATTCAAATCATCAAGAAAGTCAAGTACTTAAATCTTAGGCATGACCTATCTTTGGTTAACACGAATCGTCAATACTAAATTAATTAACCTAAGGTTGTAGCACGATTTGTCTTCCCTAGGCATAGATCATCTTAATATTTAACTACTTGTATGATAAATTTCATTGCATAATCATTCATATACAAAATCACATAAATTAAATATGAATTGAATCTCAATCACAAAGAAAAATTCCTACGATAAGGAAGAATTTTATTAAGATTGAATATAAACATCAAAATCGATTGTCAAAGCAATCCTCAAGTCATGCAATCATCGTTTACAAATAATAAAACCCTAAAACAAAATAACTAAACCATAGTTACTTGACTAGGGTTTCATTGAAACCCTAGATGAGAAATTTAGTTGATCATGGGAGAATGAGTAGCTGCCATGGGTGGTGAAGATTCCATGTTCCAAGACCTTCAAAACTCTTCTCCAGCCTCTTTCTCTAATAAAAATCATCCTTAGAACTCATGAACCCGTTTCCTTTTATAAGGTAGCAAATAGGGTTTCAAAAAGGAAAAATCCGGAAATAAAACTGCAGCTCTCCGCTCAGGTGGTGGTGAGTTACGCTTGGGTGGTTTTAAGCAGTACACTTTTTCTTCATTTCTTTTCCTATTTTCTTCAGTTCTTTCATCGTCTGAGTTCGTCTAAGTACTTGAAAGCTCTCATCATTTGAGAATTATGGTTTTTTCTCCCCTTGATCCTGAAAACAATAAATTATAATTAAAAACTACAAGGATTAAGTCCTAAAGAGCTAACAAGTGTACTTTTAGGTACCTAAATGTGTAACATTATGCACCAATCAGTCGTGATAGTCGAGCTATTGACTTAACGATCCTTGAAGGTCCTGCCATCTACTTGGACAAAGACAGACTGTGTAAGTGTACCGTGTATGCAAATGCAAATGCAAAGATGTTAATTATGATGATTGTATTTTTTTGATTTTTGATTGGGTTTGACAGGGCATATATGTTCTAATAGGGCAGTCGAACAGAGGTCCGGTATGCTTTACCCTGGTTATTAGGAACCGGGGGTCTATCAGGTCAAGGCTAGGGATAGATCTTGGTGAAGACTTGTCTGCCTGGGTTTCGAACCTCATATGTGATGTCGGGACACAAGGCAGATGTGTTTTATTACAATCACAAGTATGGCTCATTACATGTCCCTGGGTGGGTGCTTACCAGGGTAAGAGTGCCTTGATAGTCAACATTGATTGGTGATAGTTATAGGGTGCAAGATGGTTAGGGTTTAGAGTATCCTTCCAGGTGGGCTTCTTGTAGACTATACCATAACTTATTCTATATGTTAAATGCTGGGGTAATACAGGCATTCCTAAAAGGATTAGGGTCACTTAACACCGTATATGCAACTTCCCGGTATAGAACATACCTGAAAAGGGACGATTGGTGTAAGCGGAAGCGTTCAGAATCCTTCCCTGAGAGTAATCACCCAGCAGGTGTAATTCCACGAACCTCTAAGACTTTTAAGCTTCTGACACCGAGGATAATCATCCAGCAGCCATAAGTGTAATAAGTTTGTCTACTGGGTTTTATAGGTCATTACACTACTATGTTATGTATGATATACACAATACAAAATACACCCAAAAAGATGAAAGAATTAGTATTAGGCTAAATACTTAGGCATTTGAATAATTTTGATGTTTATTTGGCTTAGACCTGAGTTTCGAGTTGAACCTTAAAATAAACGATCCCCAACAGAGTCGTCAGAGCTGTGAGCACGGATTTTACTCACTATGGATTGAGGTTTAGAGTCGCCACTTATTTATTTTAAGAGATAGGTCCCCAGGTTTATGGATAAAGTCTTATAGTCTGTTTTAGATTTTTAGGTAAGAGGATCGGTTAAGTCCAAGGGAAGGTGTTAGGCACCCTGGGCCCCCATCTTACAATGGTTACCTACTCCCTAGGTATAAGCTAAATTAAAGTCATGTATTATTCAAATGCCTTAGTTTTTAGGTTATACTAATCCAAGAATGAAAAGCTAACTAGGGTTGGGTTGCCTACGTACTCACATTGGGTGAAATCAGACTGAGCGTAGTTCTGGCACATGAGCCTGTGCCAAGGCTAAGGGGAGTGTGTGTGTGCACCGGAGTGGTTTAAGGGTCTAGCCCGGGGGCTAGGGTTTAGTTGACCGAGTTGGTTATTTACATGGTTCGGGCCTAGAGGCCAAGGCCTAGCTCGGTAAGCTAAGGGTTTAGTTCGGTAGACTACGATTGGGCCCGGTAGGCCGAGATTAGGCCCGGTAGGTCAAGATTAGTCCCGGTAGGCCAAGAGTAAGCCTAATAGGCTTAAGGGTTGCTTAACCGGAGTTAAGAGAAAAGTTAGCATGGTTAGGATTGCTAACCATAGTTTAAAAGGTCCAATGTCCGATTTTTGGTATTTTTGCATTTTTTAGATATTTTGGAATTTTCATGATTTTTTCCAAGGGTCAAGTGGGTTTAATCATGGTTACAAGTTAACCATGGTTAAATTTAACCCCATTTAAGGATCTAGGTAATTCTGGAATTGGCCCTGGTAACACGACAGGGCCTAAAATGGACGTCTACCAGGTTTGGGCCTTGCAAGGCCACTGTTCTAGTGAAAACTGGGAATTGCAATAATTATTCTACCGTCATTTCTAATCTTGTACAGAATGGATATGGCAGTAGGATGACTACCGCCATTCCTAGTTTTCCAAGAACACTGGCTTTACAGCTATTGTAAAGTGAGGGGGGATACCCAGAAGGTGTTGGACCCTAAAAAGTGTCCAGGGGACTTAAGGTCAGTCATGAGCCTGGTCTGGGCCTTGGTTCAGGTCTGATTTGGGCCCACAGAGGTCATCTAATCACTGTAACAGGAATCCCAGAATATTGGTAGAGTGTTTATCGACATTCTGGGCAGTTTCTATTTTTGATATTTTAACCATGGTTAAGTTAGGGGTGAGCCTGGAAGGACCAGGGTAGGTAGAGGAGGATCTCAGGCATCAAGTCTAGGTCCTGGAATGGACCAGGGCTCACAAAAACCAAGTCTAGAGCTACTGCTATAGAAAAGGCCAAAAATGGCGGTACTGTGTTTACAACCATTTTTGGATTTTTCCAAAAAACCAACTGTAACCCCTAGCATTGCACGATGCCACCTCCAGGGATCCCTCATGGGCTGAGGGTCTTTTGGAAGACCTGGGGAGGTGAGGAGGCCTTGTGCACAGTGTATGGAGGTGTGGGTGTCTACAGAACTGCATTAGGGGTGTCCCTTTGCCTATGAGGAAGGCAAATGAACCCTACTCTCGGTTTGAACAATAACCAAAGCAAATGAATTCCCCTGAAATGTTGAACAAGGGCTCACACTGATTAAAATGGAATAGAGGGGTAGGGGAGGACCCTTTACCCTACCGGCTACTTTAGGCGGGGGTACCGGTGGCTGGTTTTGCGATGGCGGTCTGAGGAGGTGCTCAGGATTTGCTAAAGATATCCATGAGGGATTGGGCTTGAGGTTTTGGCAGATGTTTCACAAGGGGAATTAGCATGGGGAAGAAGGGTGGATGGGAGCTTGGATTTACAGATGGGGGAATTGGGGACCCAGAGGGGATTAGTACATGGGTAGATGAAGTTGTAGGGGGGAGTGAGGGAACTCAGAAGCATACCTGAGCACTAGAGTGGGCAAGTGAGTTGCAAACATTCAAAAACAGGCCCTGGCTAGGCTTAAATACACATACATGCGATACTTTTTACCATAAATGGAATTTCGGTAATTAGATTACTGACGTTAAGGGATTTTTGAATTTTTGAGGGCCTGGGCCCTCCTCCCAGGGCTTGGTTAGGGTTTGTAGGCCTTGTGTGGGCCTAGAGACTGTTTGTCTATGGGTTTCATGCCCTAGGGGCCTTGGGTTGGTTTTGCATGGGCCTTGGGCCCATGCCCTAAGTTTGTAGGGCTAAGTTAGGGTTCACCTAAGGTTAACCTAGGGTTAGACCTATGGTTGACTTGGATTGGATCTACGGTTGACCTAGGGTTTAGTTATGGTTTAACTGGGGGTATCCTAGGGGTTTAACGAGGGCTGTCCTAGGGTTTAACTAACGCTGCCCTAGGGTTAAAGATCTTTACAATGGTTAAGAGGGGTGTAAAAATTGGGTGCTTACAATTAGGAGTCTTGTAATGTAGTAGCTCTCAAACCAGTAGGACTCGCTCCTTTATGCTCGTACAATAATTCAATTAAAAGGGACCCACCAGCGCTTATCTATAGAAGGATGGCTATGGCCTCTGTGGAGATTATGGGATCCGACTCCTCTGCTTGCATAAATGTATTGGGATCTTGTTTGGGTTTTAACCCAAGTAAGACACGTGACCTCTGCAAGATCCAACGACCCATTTTTAGTTTGAGGCCTTAAGTCATCCACCCAAAAAATAAGTACTAAAATTACCCCTGATTCTCAAACTAAAAGTGGGACGTTGGATCTCACAAAGGTGGCGTGTCTTGCTTGGATTAAAACTCAAGCAAGATCCCAGCACATTTATGCAAGCAAAGGAGCCGGATCCGAGATTATGAGTATGTATGACCCTGTTATCCTGATAATCAGCATAGGTCATCGGTTTGGAATGAGATCAATCACAGTCAATTGGAATTAAACTCTTCCTGAGTTCAATCGCACTCATAGGTCAATAACTGTCCTTTTTAATTTTTATTAACTGTAGTTAAGGTTCATAAACTTTTACGTTCAACAAGACAATCTTGGTTTTTAGAATAAAGATTAAAATAATATTAAGCTTAATAGTTAAAAATTCTTTTAAAAAATCTAAAAACCAAAGTTGTATTGTTGAACTCTAAGGATTAGTATATTTTAACCATAGTTAATGACCAGAATTACCTTTCTTTTTTTTTGATTCAAGACCTAGAGGGGGTGAATAGGTTATCCTAAGGTCTGTCTACTAATTTTAAATTTTAAAAATTAAAGTGCAAAATAGGTAAATAATTCACAAACCATAACACCAAAATTTTTACTTGGAAAACCCTTACAAGAAAAACCAAAGGACCTCGTCCAATTAAAGAGATATCACTAAGAGATTATATAATGCAATGAATTAGTCTATGGGTACTCCCAAATATACTCCCTAATCCTAACCGTTTATAACCATCCTCTAAAGGCCAGGATTTGAGTTAGCTTATTTTGTCTTTTCTAATGCCACATCAGCTCTAATACTAACCGTTCAACAACTGAGATAAATGGTTAGGATTTGGGAGTACACTTTGAGAGTATCCTTAGACTAATCCTAATGCAATAGTATAACCTTAAAACTCACCAAACTGTGACTCAACTCGCCACCACATTGGCTTTGGTTCTTCACTAGAGAAGCAGATACAACAAAAAAGGATTACTAATACCAAAGAAGTCAGAGGCGTCGCCTTGAAACTCATCTTCTCTGTCTCTTCAACTGTCGTCGTCTATAACTGAAAAAATTTATCTCACAGAAATGAGAGTAGATATATATATTTTTAATATAAAGTAGTTTGATCATTTATCTTGAGCTTACTTATCCAAACCGTTAACCTATTCCTATTTTCAAACATCTAAAGTGCAGTTTCCGATTATAGAGAGCTATAATTAGAGTTCGAATTTGTAGAACCCCAGACCCAAATGATATTTTATGACACATATTAAAGCCCTAGGAGTTTTTTCTTAAGCTTGTGAATGTTTCAAGAGAAGGAGTAGAGCATAAAATACACTAAGTGTTAAGAATGGTAATGTCTTAACATCGCCTTTATAGACCATTTGGCTCTAGAGCTCTTTTAGGTAATTAAGAACTCAGAATTAGGAGTTGTCTATTTGCCAAAAAATCATTCCCTTTCGAATGACGAGTCCAACGCTAGTTGAATCATCAAAATCTGATAAAAGAGTCAAAAGTTATGGCCGAAATACCAAAGTGTGAAAATCTTGAAAAAGTTTGTCAGGATTACGAGCGATCGTATAGACCCTACGAATGATCGTAAGTGACCTACGATCGATCGTATAAAATCTAAGAGCAATCGTAGAATTCTGGAAATGGCCAAACTCTTTGTAACATTTATGATCGATCGTAAGAAACTATGAGCGATCGTAGCAGATCTACGAACGATCGTAGATATGCTACGAATGATCGTAGGTCATGCGACCCAGATTTTATTGTGGGATTTTTTAAGGTTTCTCCCCTTTGCCTATAAATAGGGTTACCTTTGGGGGTTTTTGGTTTACCCTAAATCTAAAGAGAGACCATGGGAGATTGAGAGAGAAGGATTTCATTCTTGAGGGAGAGTTGATCATTGGGTGACTTAGATCTTCCCCAAAGCTTTGGATTCTTCTAGTTCAAGGCAAGGCATGTGAGGAGCACCTCTTCCAAGCATGAACAACGATTTCCTCGACCTTTTGCTTGGAGTTTCTTTCCCGTTTGAAGGTCGATACCCCTATTCCCCAATTTTGTCATATTTTCTTTCCCTTATTGCTATGACTCTTTATTTTCTTGCTTTCCCTTAAATGTTCACATGATATGAGATGAATGTTATGAATGGATGTTAGGGATTACTGAAATGTGATGAGAAAACGAGAAGGATATTTTACGCATAATAAACACACATGATATGTTGGATGAAATGAATCTTACTCGCTTTCTAGAAATGCATGATTGTAGATTTACTTTGTCTCAATCAATTGTTGGCTTGAATTGCTATGTTCATTACTTCATACTTTGAATTGTACACGATCCATGAGCACGACATGTAGATAATGAAATTGGGTTTTCAAGCATGAACACAATGATTTCAAGAAAACAATGATAAAATGATTCGATTTATGAACACCATGACAAGGCCAAACGTAAGGGTTGGTAAAAAGGTAGGGCATACCCTCGAGTATGTCTTATCTCATTTTTTACAAGGACAAGCAAGACGTTAGTGCACCATTCAAGCATGCATGTTTCCATGAAGGGTGCTTGCAACTGACTTCAAGTTGCTTCTATTGCATTTTTCCTGAAGGGAGTTTATACTCCCAACTTCAAGTAGTTTAACACGTTTCTCTGAAGGGAGTCTACACTCCCAACTTCAAGTCATTCAAGGGCACTAACATCCTAAGCATGCATGACAAGCAAGCATGATTAATTTCAAGCAAGCAAGTATATGCATATCATGTCATGACAAGCATACATGCATTTGCATTCATGTTCATACAAGCAAGTTTTCACAAGTACAAGACAAGAATAAGACAAGTGACAAGACAAGTTTTCTCAAGCACGAAAACATGATTTAAGATTTAAGTAACAAGGCAAGACAAGCACACGATGATTTACCGATGTTTTAGCGATCATGATTTCAAGCATGCATGAATATCAATTTCTTGTTGTTCTGTTAAATGTTTATTGCTCTGCTTACTGTTATTATTTGTGAACTATGATCATGACTTGTTTGTTAGTAGTGGTACCCGCTGAGTGTTTCAATACTCAGCCGTACATTCGGCAGGTGTCAGCGGAGCGACTGCTCCTTTTGATATATGTGCTCCTGGTCCATGGGAGGAAGAGGAGTACATCGAGGAGGTACCTCAGGGGGAACTTCAGCTTGGTGATTAGGACAAGTGACCCTATTTCGATTACGTTTAGTGGATATTGAGCGTGAGTGAGAATGCGGTGGGCATGTCCACCCCTTTCTTTTGGATGATGTACATAACTTGGGATTCTTATATATATATATGAGATAGATGTTTTTCTTCGCTGTGTCATGTATTTGCTTTCGCTATCGCATGCTCTAACTCTCTTTTGCAAGATGGTTTGTCAAGTCATGTCAAGTCTCGTCCAAGATTTACTCTAACTCTTAGGGTGGGTTTTGGGGCGCGATAGTTTTGGTATCAGAGCCTAGGCTTTAGGTCATTAAGGTCGTTTAGAAATGGTACCATGACTTGACCAAAGCATTATGGTCGAGAAGAGAGTCGTATCCCAAGTGTAAACTAACTCTTAGTCTTGGTCTAAAATGGTTGAGTCCAACCAAGTATGCGTCTAGAAACGCTAGAACCCTAAGTGTATTATTAATACTCTAATGACTTGATGTGATGTATATGATAATTACTATACCATGCTAGTGATATTTGAGCTATTGGGAAATTTTGAAGCTTATAAATTGTGGTTTCAAGTTAGACTCATGTGTGCTATTATTCTCAGGACACTAGTCATGAGACTTGGGTCGCGGGGTCACGGATACCAAACTCGTGGATCCTCTCCATCTCCATCTGGAGATGAGCAACCTGACCTCACACAGGTCTTAGGCTTGATAGCAGAGACACTGGCCATATTGGCGGCCAGGCAGGCTACTCCACCGCCTGCAACACCTGCACCTCCTCCTGCTACTGCACCCTTGCCTACTCCGGCACCTCGTTCAACAAGAGTGGAGGCATTTAGGAGGATAAGGCCTCCTGTATTTCATGGGAGTGTTGATCCACTGGTAGCTGAGTCGTGGATTCGACAGTTAGAGAAGATCTTTACAGTGTTAACTCCTACTGAAGAGGGGAGAGTGGCATGGGCCGCTTTCATGTTAGAAGGAGAAGCAGATCATTGGTGGAGATCTGCGGAGAGGACTAGAGATCTGACCAGACAGGGTCAGCCATGGACTTGGGGAGAGTTCATGGATGTATTCTACAAGAAATATTTCTTGGTGGGAGCACGGGAGAAGAAGGAAAGGTAATTCATCATTCTTGTGCAAGATTCGATGTCGATGGCTGAGTACAAGGCCAAGTTCACAGAGCTTTCACGCTTTGCACCTCATATGATTGCCATGGAGGCAATGAAGATGAGGAGTTTAAGTAGGGCATTAAGGAATTCATCATGGACAAGGTCTTTGTATTCAGGCACGCCACCTATATAGAGGTGGTGGATATGGCCTTGTTGGTGTAGACCAACTCAGCGGTGTTTGTGAGGAAGAGGGATTTGGCGAGAGGCCAATCCAGCAGTTTGGCATCACCAGAGAAGAGGGCAAGGATTGTCCCATATCAGTATTTGTGGCCAGTACCACCTTAGAGGCCACTAATTGCGCCACATGCTCCACGGCCTTACATGGCCCAGGCGCTTAGACCTCAAGTAGTCCAGGCACCACGCCCTGCATTTACTCAGGCTGCGTGACCTGCTCCTCCAGTAGCCTCAGCGTTCACATATGAGATCTGCCCTCTTTGTGTCAAAAGGCATCCGACTGGAGATTACCGAAAGGCATCAGGAGGATGCTTCCATTGTGGTCACCATGGCCACATGATCAAGGATTGCCCAACTAGGCACTTGCTAGGCCAGTCTCAGCGGAGTAGGCCCACAGCTCGACTAACAGCATCCTACCAGGGGTCTTCCCAGCCAACGAGGTTTGCACCGCCGCCTCGTCAGGCGAACCAGGGGCAACTCTAACAGAGGGAGATGCATGGGCATCAGAAAATGTCGTGCAAGGTACATGTTTAATGTCTTATTAAATTTTTGATGATTGTTGTTATGTCTTACGTGCATGTTGTATATCACATGCTATATATATAAATATATATACTTGTTGCATGGACTGACCCAAGTTAGTTATAAATTCAAGAGCATTAGTAGTCAATGAGTATTTGGCTTTGGTGTTGATTGACACTGGATCGACACATTCGTTCGTCTCACCGAGTTTCTCCCAGGGCTTTTCTACAGAGCCTAGTCAGTTGGAACTAGAGTTATCCGTCTCGACTCCGCTAGGCAAGACCGTTGTAGCAATCAGAGTGTATAGAGGCAGTGCGGTTTAGGTTGGGAGCCACGAGCTTGCGGTTGATCTTATCATCCTTGGATTCCAAGACTTTGATGTCATTCTGGGAATAGATTGGTTAGCCCTCTCATCATGAGCATGTGGCTTGCTTTGAAAAGACGGTGTATTTCAAGCCGGTGGAAGGAAAGCCATTCCATTTCAAATGATTGAGGAGTAAAGACATCGCCCGATTTACGGCATTAAGTCTAGCAAACCCGGAGGTAAAAGACTCATCTACCATTCTAGTGGTGAGTGGATTTCTGGACGTATTTCTAGAAAAGTTATCGAGGTTGCCTCCAGCTAGAGAGATCGAGTTCATGATAGAGCTTGCACCCGGCACTGCTCCAATCTCTAGGGCTCCTTATATGATGGCCCCGATTGAATTTAAGGAGTTGAAGGTGTAGTTGGAAGAACTACAAGGCTTAGGATTCATTAGACCGAGTGTCTTACCATGGGGTGCCCCAGTGCTATTTGTGAAGAAAAAAGATGTCTCGATACATATGTGCATTGATTACAGGCAGTTGAACAAAGTCACTGTGAAGAACAGTTATCCATTGCCCAAGATTGATGACTTGTTCGACCAGTTAAAGGATGCAAGGTATTTCGCTAAGATCGACCTTCAATCCGGCTATCACCAGTTGAAGATCAAGGCGGAAGATGTTCCCAAAACTGCATTCAGGACTTGATATGGGCATTACGAGTTCTTAGTGATGCCTTTCGGTCTCACAAATGCGCCAGCAGCCTTATGGATCTGATGAACCGGGTGTTCCGACTGTAGTTGGATCGATGCATGATTGTGTTTGTTGACTACATCTTGGTGTATTCCCAGACACGTAACGAT
The DNA here is from genome assembly GCA_015143295.1 of Tetracentron sinense. Lineage (NCBI taxonomy): Eukaryota > Viridiplantae > Streptophyta > Magnoliopsida > Trochodendrales > Trochodendraceae > Tetracentron > Tetracentron sinense. Next base: position 28,887,066 of record CM026553.1, on the reverse strand, counting down.
CATGTGTGAGACCTCCACCTTGCTCTGGAGACGTTGAGAGAGCATAGGTTATATGCTAAATTAAGCAAGTCAGAATTCTGGCTAGAAAAAGTGGCATTCCTTGGCCACGTTGTATTTACGGAGGGTATCTCAGTTGACCCGCTGAAGATTGAGGCAGTTATAAGTTGGACGAGGCCCAAGAGTGTCACAGAGATCGGCAGCTTCCTAGGGTTGGCAGGCTATTACAGAAGATTCGTTGAGGGGTTTTACAGTCTAGCGGCACCACTCACATATTTGACCAGCAAGAATGCCAAGTTTGTGTTGAGCGATAAGTGTGAAGCAAGCCTCACAGAGTTGAAGAAGCGGCTCACTACAGCCCCCATACTTATAGTGCCATTAGGGTATGGTGGATTCGTAGTTTACAGTGAGGCCTCGAATATTGGGCTAGGGTGTGTCCTTATGTAGCACGGAAAAGTCATTGCCTATGCCTTAAGGCAAAGGAAGGAGCATGAATAGAATTATCCCACTCATGATTTGGAACTCGCCGCGGTTGTTTTTGCCCTGAAGATTTGGCGACACTATCTCTATAGGGAGCAATTTGAAGTGTTCACAGACCACAAAAGTCTGAAGTATCTATTTTCCCAGAAAGAGCTGAATCTGAGGCAAAGAAGATGGGTAGAATTTTTGAAAGATTATAAGTGCTCCATCCAATACCACCCGGGTAAAGCAAACGTGGTGGCGGATGCATTAAGTAGGAAGTCACATGGGCTTGTTACATATATGATGGTTCGAGAGTGGAAGCTGTTGGAGGATGCCTCCAACCTCGACATTAGTTTCGGTCCTCTTACTCATGAGCCATTGATGGAAAATATCACGGTGAGGCCATGCATCTTAGATCAAATCTGGGAGTTGCAAGTAGCGGATGCCGAGTTGTTTGCTTTCCATGACAAGGTGGTTAGCAAAGGATGTGATGAGTTCACCACGAACGGTGATGGGGAAATCACGTTCAAGGGTAAACTTTGTGTCTCGGCAGATGTAGATCTCCGGAGAGAGATTCCGGATGACGCCCACCGTTCCAAGTATATAGTGCATTCTGGGGGTACGAAGATGTATCAGAACCTCAAGGGGCATTTTTGGTGCCGGAACATGAAGAGGGATGTTACAGAGTATGTATCCCGGTGCTTGGTGTGTCAGTAAGTGAAGGCAGATCACATGAGACCGGTGGGTCAGTTACAATCTCTCCCTATTCCCAAGTGGAAATAGGAGCACATCTCCATGGACTTCATTGTTGGCTTGCCACAAACGGCAAGAAACACTAATGCAATATGGGTTGTGGTGGACCGTTAGATGAAGTCTGCGCATTTCTTCCCCTATCGGACTATGTTCAACTCTAACCAGTTAGCGGCATTGTATACCAAGGAAGTGGTTCGGTTGCATGGGGTGCCAGTTAGCATTGTATCAGATCGGGATCCAAGATTCACATCCAAGTTTTGGAAGACCTTTCAGAGTGCAATGAGTTTCTGACTAGACTTTAGCACCAACTTTCATCCACAGACGGATGGGCACCCCGAGAGGGTGAACCAAATCATCAATGACATGCTTCGGTCATGTATGTTAGATTTCAAGGATAGCTGGGAAGAGCAATTGCCTTTGGTGGAGTTCGCCTACAATAATTGTAGCACCCCAGAACCTTATTCGACTAATGAATAGTGTAATCGGGGCCAATTAGCAATCCTCGAGTTAAAAATTGGTGTTTGATATGGCTTGGAGGGTTAATCACCCAAGGGCAGCATGAAGGAAGGGTTTTAGGACCCTATGGGTTGTGAAAATGAGGTTGGAAACACCCCTATGGATCTACAATGGCAAAAAAAAAAAAATCTGGGAGGTGCGATCGATCACAAGATTGGTACGATCGATCACATGCAGGCGAAATAGGTCCCAAGGTCTCAGAACTATATGCGATAGATAGGGATCCCTGTGCGACAGATCGCAGTGATCTGCGATCGATCGCAAAAATGTGCGGTTGATCGCATACAGGGGAAAACAGACAATAGTCCTCGGGTTCATGTGTGATGGATCGCATCCATGTGCGATCGCTCGCAAGGACCTGTGATCGATCACAGACAAGTGTGCGATCGATCGGACGCGGTAACTGGTGCTAGATTTGGGGGTTTTAAACCCTTATTTCATTTAGGGATCTCATTTTTGGGATTCCTAAACCTAGAGGACAGAAAGGAGCGGAGAAAGAGAAGAAGGGAAATTGAAGGAAAATCCAAAGAGGGCTTTGGATTGAGATCAAGGGATCAAGCTTGAGGGATTCCAAGCTAGGATTTTTCCCAAATCAAGGGTTCTACCCAAGATCAAGCTTAGATTCAAGGTTAGTACACTCTACTAACTCCTCTAGCAATAATCTAGGTTTTTCTTTTGAAAATCATGATTTAATCTTGTATTCCCTTCCTTTGAAACATACCATATATCCTAAATCTAAAAAAAGATAAATGTAGATGAATGGTGGGATGTGTGAATGAGTGAAATGGTGTTGAGGCAATTAGATGCTGTGTTGGTGGTTGAATGTGTGTTGGAAAATGGAGGATGGGCATTTCAAACATAATGAATACACGTGGTGTGGTGTGATGAAACATATGCATTAAGAAGTTGAAATGAAATGGCTATAAATGTGATGCTTGCCAAGTGTTTGACAAAATGCTTAAATGATGATTTGAATGAATAAACTTGAATTATGGAAGCATGAATTGAGTTATTATTATTAAATGCCTACCTTGATCAAATACCCTACATGTTATCTACATTCCCGTATGCTTACATTAGAAATGGAAATGCCATACTTATGTGATCACCACATCCAAGCATGTCATCATGATTGTCCCTATTGGCACGCACACGAGCACGCATGTTTGCATGAACTGAGTTTTCAAGAGCATACACATATAATAAACCAACAAGAAAACATTTCATTTCAAGGAGGTTGGTAGCCCAGGGATGTTCAGGTACTAGCCTCTGGCTCACAAGAAAACCAAAAATCACTACATGTCAAGGAGGTTGGTAGCCTAGGGATGTACGGGGTACTAGCCTCTGGCTCACAAGAAAACTAAACAAGTAACTAAAACCAATATATGTCAAGGAGGTTGGTAGCCCAAGGGGTCCGGGTACTAGCCTCTGGCTCACAAGAAGACAACATGTCAAGGAAGTTGGTAGCCCAGGGAGGTTCGGGTGCTAGCCTCTGGCTGACAAGAAAATGAAATATGTCAAGGAGATTGGTAGCCCAGGTGAAGGGTACTAGCCTCTGGCTCACAAGAACAGGCTCACAAGAAAAGGCTTACAAGTATACAAGATGAGACAAGACATGCATGCATGATTTTTACAAGTAATACCTAGACATGAAACGAGTTTTCCAAGCATGAGTTTTATCAGAGTTTTTGCATTCATGCACGCATGTCAAGATAATGATATTGTTTCATGTTTAATACTATTTATCTCATGATACAATTGTTGCTTTGAATTGATACCTTGTATTATGTTCACCCTGTTTTGCTTTTTTGTTGCTATGGTTAGCTAGTAGTTTGTACTTGCTGAGTATTCCATGTTCAGCCGTACCTTTATGTCGGCAGGTACCGAGGAAGCCCTCGACCCAGAGCCTTGGGTCGAGGAAGAGTACATGGAGGAGAGAAAGCCGTCTATCCCGTTACAGTCTTAGGCGGATAGAGACCTCGACGTGTGGCCATACCTCGACTACTGTTGAGGGGAGAGTACGAGAAGGTTCCTTGTGTATTCTGATATTTTGATAGGTATGCCTGTCCACCTTAGACTTGATCATGTTTTGTGTATATGTTAACTTGGGATACTATTTTGAAATTCTAGAAGAAAAGAAAAAGTTAGTTCATGCTTCCGCATGCATGTTTAGCTTCCGCGCTCTGATTATTGTTAGTATCGTATTATGTTAGCCTCGTTTACTTCAGGATGGTTTAACAGGTATGTTTAGTCATGCCTAAAGTATCCCTTAACTCTTAGGGGGTATTTTGGGGCGCGATAGAGGTGGTATCAGAGCTCTAGGCATTAGAGTCCCTCGGGTCACTTAGTACTCGATACTATGATTGAACAAGGCAATAGGTGTTATGAACGAGTCGTATTCCAAGTATAGACTAGCAAGTTAGTCTTAGTCAAAATAGGTTGAGTTTCCAGCAAACTTAGAGTCCTACACTAGGAACACGGATTGTATGTTATGATATTGGATTGTATACCATGTGTGCATATTTTTTTTTTTTTGCTTAGTAAATATGCTTGAACGAATGGTGAAATTGCAACTAAATGCTATCCAAGTTAGACTCATGTTGTATTGTCGTTCTCAGGAGAAATCATGAGATACAATACTCGGGGTCGCGAGTACAACACAAGGGGCAATGGAAGTGATGCTCCATCGGGTGATGATCAACCTGACTTTGCCCAAGCGTTCGCTTCAATAGCCGAGACTTTGGTTATGCTGGTGGCAAGGCAACCGGCCACTCCGCCTAATGCGGTGCTTATACCAACTCCTCCTAATCGAGCACAAGTCAGAATAGAGGCTTTTCGGAGGATGAGGCCTCCAACTTTTTGTGGAAGCATTGATCCACTTGTTGCCGAAGGATGGGTTTGGCAATTAGAGTAGATATTCTCAGTGTTGACATCGACTGAGGTTGAAAGGGTCACTTGGGCCACCTTTATGCTTGAAGGCGAGGCCGACTATTGGTGGAGGTCCGCACTCAGGACGCGAAGTTTGACCCAGCAAGGTCAAGAGTGGTAATGGGCTGAGTTCTTGGATGCCTTTTATAAGAAGTACTTTCCCATTGGGATGAAGGAGAAGAAAGAGGTTGAATTCATTACCTTGGAGCAATGTAATATGTCCGTAGCGGCTTATGAAGCCAAGTTCTCAGAGTTATCTCGGTTTGCTCCACATAAGATAGCGATCGAGGCTATGAAGGCCCGAAAATTTGAGAGGAGGTTGAAGGCCTACCTCAAAGATCGAGTCTCAATGTTCAGGCATGAGATATATTCAGAAGTGGTAGACAAGGCACTTTTAGCCGAGTCGAACTCAGAGGAATTTTTCAAGAGAAGAGGAATGGAGAAGGGCCAGTCTAGTGGCTCGGCAAAAAAGAAAGCTAGAACCATGTCCTACCAGTCCATAGGGCCGGCGCAGTCACAGAGGATGTACTCTGTACCACAGGCTCCCCGCCCTTTTTCTCCACCTGCTTTTCGCCCGGCTTTCACTCAGGCCCCTCACCCCGTAATGACTCAGGCTACGGGATATGCTCCTCCCACTTATTCGTATGATATCTACACCCTTTGTGGAAGAAGGCATCCAGCGGGAGAATGCCAGAGGGCCACCAGAAGTTGCTTCCATTGTGGTGACCAAGGCCACATGGTTAGAGATTGTCCCTGACGTCATTTACCAGCTCAGTCTCAAGGGAGCAGGCCCCTGATTAGACAGACATCTCAGCCTAGCTCTTCTCAGGCTTCGAGGGCCTCGCCACTCATCCGGCCACCTCGTCAAGCAACTCAAGGACGAGTCTTTGCCTTATCAGAGAGAGACGCACATGCATCCGATGATGTCGTGCAAGGTACACGAAAACATGAAAGTCTTACGTTGAATATGCTTTCTATGATGTGATGTTGTTAGTTACCCATGTATGGTGTTTGTATGTTTGAAATCTATTGATGTTAGTTACTTAATCACATAGGCGCCTTCTTAGTGAACGAATGTCTTGCCCGAGTGTTGATCAACTCCGGATCCACTCACTCCTTTATGTCACTTAGTTTCGCAAAGGGATTCTCGACTGAGGCTTCTCTGTTAGAGCGGGAGTTGACCATTGCAACTCCACTTGGCAAGTCAGTTGGTACCGATAAAATATTTAGAGATTGTGTGGTTCAAGTAGGGGAGAATGAACTGTTAGCCGATCTCATCGTCCTAGATTTGTAAGACTTGGATTTCGACGTTATTCTTGGTATGGATTGGTTAGGGACTCATCACGGTCATGTTGCATGTTTTGAGAAGGTGGTGAATTTCAGACTGGAAGAAGTAAGGGCATTCCACTTTCGGGGATTGCAAGGAAGAGACATAGCTCGCCTTGCGGTTTTGAGTTTGGAAAATTCTGAAGCACAAAACTACTCGGCCATTCCGATGGTGAGTGAGTTCTTAGACGTGTTCCTAGAAGAACTTTTTGGATTGCCTCCGAATCGGGAGATTGAGTTCGCGATAGAGCTTGCTTCGGGTACCGTGCCAATTTCAAGAGCACCATATAGAATGGCCTCAATCGAGCTTGAAGAATTGAAGAAGCAAATTGAGGAGTTACAAAAACTTGGGTTTGTCCAACCAAGTGTGTCGGTATGGGGAGCTCCGGTCCTCTTTGTAAAAAAGGACGGGTCGATGAGAATGTGCATAGATTACCGGCTGTTGAACAAGGTAACTATCAAAAATCGTTATCCGTTGCCACGGATAGATGACCTATTTGACCAACTGAAGGGAGCGAGATTTTTCTCCAAGATTGATCTTAGATCAGGGTATCATCAATTAAAGATCAAAGCAGGAGATGTTCCGAAGATGGCTTTTAGGACTCGGTATGAGCATTACGAGTTCCTTGTTATGCCTTTTGGGCCGACAAATGCACCGGCGGCGTTCATGGATTTGATGAACCGGGTGTTCAGACCTTATCTCGATAGATGTGTCGTGGTGTTCGTAGACGACATTTTGGTGTACTCCCCAACATGGGAGGATCATGATCGAGACCTCCGCCTTACTCTTGAGATGCTTCGAGAGCATAGGTTGTATGCCAAGCTAAGCAAATGCGAATTCTGGTTAGAGAAGGTAGCATTTCTCGGGCATGTAGTGTCAGCTGAGGGCATTTCTGTTGACCCGGCAAAGATAGAGGCAGTTATGAGTTGGGAGAGACCCAAGAGCGTCACGGAGATACATAGTTTTCTCGGGTTAGCAGGCTATTACCGGAGATTTGTTGAGGGATTCTCCAGTTTGGCCGCACCTCTCACTTACTTGACGAGGAAAAATGTCAAGTTCAGTTGGAGTGATAAATGCGAAGTGAGCTTCCAGGAATTGAAGAAGCGGCTTACCACAGCCCCCGTCCTTACAGTGCCATCTGGACGTGGTGGTTATGAGGTATACAGTGATGCCTCACATGTTAGACTTGGGTGTGTTCTCATGCAACACAAGAGGGTCATTGCCTATGCGTCATGGTAATTAAAGGAGCATGAAAAGAATTACCCCAAGCACGACTTGGAGCTTGCTGCAGTGGTGTTTGCGCTTAATATTTGGCGACATTACCTTTACGAGGAAGAGTTCTATGTGTTCACGGACCTCAAGAGCCTCAAGTATCTCTTCTCCCAAAAGGAGCTAAATCTACGGCAACGGCATTGGATGGAATTTTTGAAAGACTATGAATGCACCATCCAGGACCACCCGGGTAAAGCAAATGTAGTGGCGGATGCTTTGAGTAGAAGACCTTAGGAGTTGTTGGCCCACATGGTGCAAGAATGGAGACTATTAGAAGATTTGGCAAATCTGGACATCAGTGTCACTAATTCCGTCCGCAGCCCTATTTTGGCAAATGTCACAGTTCGGCCGTACATTATAGATTTGATCCAAGAGTATCAGGCCAAGGATCCTGACTTCTTGGCTTTCTGGGACAAGGAAGTCGCCAAGGGTAGTAAGGACTTCTCTCTCACTAGCCGGGGTGCTATTACATTCAGGGGAAGATTGTGTGTTCTGGCCAATGCGGATCTCTGATGGGAAATCATGGATGAGGCCCACTGTTCGAAGTATGCAGTGCATCCTGGGGCTACGAAAATGTACCGGAACCTCAAGGGTCACTTTTGGTAGCGGAATATAAAGAGTGATGTTGCGGAGTATGTGACACGGTGCTTGGTGTGCCAACAAGTCAAAGCCGAACACAAGAGACCGGTTGGACTTTTGCAATCCGTCCCTATTCCCGAGTGGAAATGGGAACACATCTCCATAGACTTCATTGTGGGATTGCCAAAGACGGCAAGGAACACCGATGCTATATGGGTGGTGGTTGACAGACTCACGAATTCCGCCCAATTCTTGCCGTACCGGACTACCTTCAGCTCCAATCAGTTGGCTGCTTTGTGTATCAAAGAGATAGTCTGGTTACACGGGGTACCAGTGACCATTGTGTCGGATCGGGACCCGAGATTCACGTCCAGGTTTTGGAAAAGTTTTCAGGATGCCATGGGTTCCCGACTAGACTTTAGCACGGCTTTCCACCCCTAGACGGATGGGCAGACAGAACGGGTGAACCAAATCGTCGAGGACATGCTCCGGGCATGTATGCTAGACTTCAAGAGAAGTTGGGAAGACCATCTACCATTGGTTGAATTCGCTTATAATAACAGTTATCAGGCCAGTATTCAAATGGCACCTTTTGAGGCTCTGTACGGGAGAAGTTGTAGATCCCCATTGTATTAGGATGAAGTCGGAGAAATGAAAATTTTGGGCCCCGAATTGATTAAACAAACTGTGGATAGAGTCAAGCTTATTCGGAAAAAATTAAAGATCGTACAAGATCGACAAAAGAGTTACGCTGACAACCGAAAAAGAGATCTTGAATTTTGAGTTGACGACTTTGTTTTTGTCAAGATTTCACCAACCAAGGGTGTTATGAGATTCGGGAAGAGGGGCAAGCTTAGTCCAAGATACGTGGGTCCGTTCGAGATCATCACTAGAGTCAGTGAGGTTGCTTACCGTGTTGCCTTGCCTGCTCATATGGCAGCGGTCCACAATGTGTTCCATGTCTCTATGCTCCGGAAGTATATTCCGGATCCTTCCCATGTCATAGAGCTTGATCCGGTAGAGATCCAGGAGGACCTCACACTCGTTGAGCAACCAGTGCAGATCTTGGATAGGCGAGATCAAGTCTTACGCAACAAGACCATCCCTTTGGTCCTTGTAAGGTGGCAACATCACTCGTTAGAAGAGGCTACATGGGAGTGTGAGGCAGAAGTAAAAGAAAAATATCCTCCACTGTTTGTTTAAGGCTTTGGCGCTCTTTTGTAAAATTCTATTGTTTTGGGCATGTATGTCCTGTCCTAATTTCGAGGATAAAATTTTTGTAAGGGAGGAGGATGTAGCACCCCGGAACTTTATTCGACTAATGAATAGTGTAATCGGGGCCAATTGGTAATCCTCGGGTTAAAAATTGGCGTTTGAGATGCCTTGGAGGGTTAATCACCCAAGGGCAGCATCCTATGGGTTGTGAAAATGAGGTTGAAAATACCCCTATGGATCTGCAGGGGTAAAAAAACAAAATCTGGGAGGTACAATCGATCGCATGCAGGCGAAATATTTCCCAAGGTCTTAGGACCATATGCGATAGATGGAGATCCCTGTGCGACAGATCGCAGTGATCTGCGATCAATCGCATACGGGGGAAAACAGACAATAGTCCTCGGGTTCATGTGCGATGGATCGCATCTATGTGCGATCGATCGCAAGGACCTGTGATCAATCGCAGACAAGTGTGCGATCGATCTCATGCGGTAACTGGTGCCGGATTTGGGGGTTTTAAACCCTTATTTCGTTTAGGGATCTCATTTTTGGGATTCCTAAACCTAGAGGAGAGAAAGGAGGGGAGAAAGAGGAGAAGGGAAATTGAAGGAAAATCCAAAGAGGGCTTTGGATTGAGATCAAGGGATCAAGCTTGAGGGATTCCAAGCAAGGATTTTCCCCAAATCAAGGGTTCTACCCAAGATCAAGCTTAGATTCAAGGTTAGTACACTCTACTAACTCCTCTAGCAATAATCTAAATTTTTCTTTAGAAAATCATGATTTAAACTTGTATTCCCTTCCTTTGAAACATACCATTTATCCTAAACCTAAAACAAGATAAATGTGGATGAATGGTGGGATGTGTGAAGGAATGAAATGGTGTTGAGGCGATTGGATGCCGTGTTGGTGGTTGAATGTGTGTTGGAAAATGGAGGATGGGCATTTCAAACATAATGAATACACGTGGTGTGGTGTGATGAAACATATGCATTAAGAAGTTGAAATGAAATGGCTATAAATGTGATGCTTGCCAAGTGTTTGACAAAATGCTTAAATGATGATTTGAATGAATGAACTTGAATTATGGAAGCATGAATTGAGTTATTATTGTTAAATGCCTACCTTGATCAAATACCCCACATGTTATCTACATTCCCATATGCTTACATTAGAAATGGAAATGCCATACTTATGTGATCCCCACATCCAAGCATGTCATCATGATTGTCCCTATTGGCACGCACACGAGTACGCATGTTTGCATGAACCGAGTTTTCAAGAGCATACGCATATAATAAACCAACAAGAAAACATTTCATGTCAAGGAGGTTGGTAGCCTAGGGATGTTCGGTTACTAGCCTCTAGTTCATAAGAAAACCAAAAATCACTACATGTCAAGGAGGTTGGTAGCCCAGGGATGTACGGGTACCAGCCTCTGGCTCACAAGAAAACTAAACAAGTAATTAAAACCAATATGTCAAGGAGGTTGGTAGCCCAGGGAGGTTCGAGTGTTAGCCTCTGGCTCACAAGTAAATGAAATATATGAATGAGGTTGGTAGGCCAGTTGAAGGGTACTAGTCTCTAGCTCACAAGAACATGCTCACAAGAAAAGGCTCACAAGTATACAAGATGAGACAAGACATGCATGCATGATTTTCACAAGTAATACCTAGACATGGAACGAGTTTTCCAAGCATGAGTTTTATTGGAGTTTTCGCATTCATGCACGCATGTCAAGATAATGATATTGTTTCATGTTTAATACTGTTTATCTCATGATACTATTGTTGCTTTGAATTGATACCTTGTATTGTGTTCACCCTGTTGTGCTTTTATTATTGCTATTGTTAGCTAGTAGTTTGTACTTGCTGAGTATTTCATGCTCAGCTGTACCTTTATTTCGGCAGGTACCGAGGAATCTCTCGACCCGGAGCCTTGGGTCGAGGAAGAGTATCTTGAGGAAAGAGAGTCGTCTATCCTGTTACAGTCTCAGGCGGATAGAGACCTCGACGTGTGGCCGTATCTTGAATACTGTTGAGGGGAGAGTACGAGAGGGTTCCTTGTATATTTTGATAGGTGGGCCTGTCCACCTTAGACTTGATCATGTTTTGTGCATATGTTCACTTAGAATACTATTTTGGAATTCTAGAAGAAAAGAAAAAGTTAGTTCATGCTTCCGCGTGCATGTTTAGCTTCTGTGCTTTGATTATTGTTAGTATCGTATTATGTTAGCCTTGTTTATTTCAGGATGGTTTGACAAGTACGTTTAGTCACGCCTAAAGTATCCCTTAACTCTTAGGGGGTATTTTGGGGCGCTACAATAATAGCTACCAGGCAAGCATCCAAATGATACCATTTGAGGCCTTGTATGGGCGAAGTTGTAGGTCTCCTCTCTACTGGGATGAAGTGGGAGAGAGAAAAGTATTAGGTCCTGCGTTGATTGAGCAGACCGCAAATAAGGTCAAGATTATCCAAGATCGGTTGAAAGGTGCCTAGGATCGTTAGAAGAGCTATGCGGACACTCGCCGTAGGGACTTGGAATTCCAGGTTGGGGATCAAGTCTTTGTGAAGATATCTCCTAGCAAGGGGATCATGAGGTTCAGCAAGAGGGGCAAGCTCAGTCCTCGATATGTTGGGACGTTTGAAATTATCACTAGAGTTGGTGAAGTTGCATATCGAGCAACTCCCCCAACTCATATGAGCGTGGTCCACAACGTGTTCTATGTGTCGATGCTCCGGAAATACATCTCCGATCCTTCACACATGATCAACCATGAGCCGTTGGAAATCTGAGAGGATCTCACACTAGTAGAGAAGTCGATTCAAGTCTTGGACCGGAGGGATCAAGTGTTGTGCAAAAAGACAATTTCATTGGTACTCGTGCAATGGCATCATCACACTAGAGAAGAGGCCACATGGGAGTACGAGACCGAAGTCAAAGAAAAATACCCGTAGTTGGTTGGATAAAGTGTTATGTATTTTTATTGTTGTTGTTTTGTACATGTATTTATCATTCAAATTTCGAGGATGAAATTTCAGTAAGGGGGGAGGATGTAGAACCCCGGACCCAAATGAAATGTTATGACACGTATTAAAGCCCTAGGAGTGTTTTCTTAAGCTTGTGAATGTTTGAGGTGAAGGAGTAGAGCATAAAATACATTAAGTGTCAAGAATTGTAATGTCTTAACATCGCTTTTATAGACCATTTGGCTCTAGAGCTCTTTTAGGTAATTAAGAAGTCAGAATTAGGACTTGTCCATTCGACACAAAATCATTCCCCTTTAAATGAAGAGTTCAACGCAAGTTGAATCGTCAAAATTTGATAAACGAGTCAAAAGTTATAGCTGAAATACCAAATTGTGAAAATCTGAAAAAATTTTGTCAAGATTACGAGTGATCGTACAGACGCTACGAATGATCGTAGGTGAGCTACGAATGATCGTAGGTGAGCTACGATCGATCGTAGAAAATTTACGAGCGATTGTAGAATTCCAGAAATGTCCAAACTCCCTATAACATTTACGATCGTTCGTAGGAAACTATGAGCGATCGTAGAATATCTACGAACGATCGTAGATATGCTACGAACGATCATAGGTCATACGACCCAGATTTTACTGCGGGATTTTTTATGGTTTATCTGCTTTGCCTATAAATAGGGGTTACATTTGGGGGTTTTTGGTTTACCCTAAACCTAAAGAGAGACCTTGGGAGATTAAGAGAGAAGGATTTCATTCTTGAGGGAGAGTTGATCATTAGGGGACCTAGATCTTCCCCAAAGCTTTAGATTCTTCAAGTTCAAAGCAAGGCATGTGAGGAGCACCTCCTCCAAGCACGAACAATGATTTCCTCGACCCTTTGATTGGGGTTTCTTCCCCGTTTGAAGATCGATACCCCTATTCCCCAATTTGTCATATTTTCTTTCCCTTATTGCTATGACTCTTTGTTTTCTTGCTTTCCCTTAAATGTTCACATGATATGAGATGAATGTTATGAATGGATGTTAGGGATTGCTGAAATGTGATGAGAAAATGAGAAGGATATTTTACGCATAATAAACACACATGATATGTTGGATGAATTGAATCTTACTCGCTTTCTAGAAATGCATGATTGTAGATTTACTTGCTCTCAATCAGTTGTTGGCTCGAATTGCTATGTTCAATATTTCATACTTTGAATTGTACAAGATCCACGAGCACGACATGTAGATCATGAAATAGATTTTCAAGCATGAACACCGAGTTTTTGATTTCAAGAAAACAAGGATAAAATCATTCAATTTACGAACACCGTGACAAGGCCAAACGTAAGGATTGGTAAAAAGGTAGGGCATACCCTCAGGTATGTCTTATCTCGTTTTTCACAAGGACAAGCAAGATGTTAGTGCGCCTTTCAAGCATGTATGTTTCCATGAAGGGTGCTTGCACCTGACTTCAAGTTGCTTCTATTGCATTTTCGCTGAAGGGAGTTTAACCTCCCGACTTCAAGTAGGCTGACATGTTTCTCTGAAGGGAGTCTACACTCCCGACTTTAAGTCATTCAAGGGCACTAACATTGCAAGCATGCATGACAAGCAAGCACGTTTAATTTCAAGCAAGCATGTGCATATCATGTCATGACAAGCATACATACATTTGCATTCATGTTCATATAAGTAAGTTTTCACAAGTACAAGACAAGTGATAAGACAAGTTTTCTCAAGCACGAAAACATGATTTAAGACTTAAGTAACAAGGCAGGACAAGCACACGATGATTTACCGATGTTTTAGCAATCATGATTTCAAGCATGCATGAATATCAATTGCTTGTTGTTCTGTTAAATGTTTATTGCTCTACTTACTGTTATTATTTATGCACTATGATCATGACTTGTTTGTTAGTAGTGGTGCCCGTTGAGTGTTTCAATACTCAGCCATACATTTGATGTCGGCAGGTGTTAGCGGAGCGACTGCTCTAACTCCTAGGTGGATTTTGGGGAGCGACAGAATCATAGCTAATTGTGAATGAATTCAATCACATATATGGCACAACACTATTGGAGGAGAGCAAAATGGCGGAAAAATTCAAATTCAAATTTTTTGCTCTCCTCCAATGGTGTTGTGCCACATATGTGTCAATCACAATTAGCTAAGATTGGAACTCCTATAATCGCATGGTTTTTCATTTGAATTCTCTTGTCGGAAGACACAAATGTCAGTCTTTCTTTTTCTTTTGTTTTCTATAAAGGGTTTAATATGTGAAGTAAGGGGAAAAGACTAACCTCTTTGCACCTTATTATTAAAGTAAGGGAACCTCTTTACTTTTTTCATTTTCCTTATTTATTTGGGCCTCGGATTGTCTCTGGCGAAGCCAGAAACCCCTCTCGGGGTTCCTTACATTGTGCGATGGTTGGCGTAAAAATGGGGGAGAAGTTATTTTATTTTCTTCCCAAGATTTTGATTTCTCCCCATTTGATATCTTTCCCCCTTATTCTCACACTATTATAGCCACATGTCTTGTTATGTGTGGGGAAGTCAAAATCATGGGCCCCATGATTTTGACTTCTCCACCACTTGTCCCCTATTCTATGGAACCCGAGACAAGCCCTTTCTGGCTTGGCCAGAGACAATCCAAAGCCATTTACTTGAACAACCATGACTTTCCGTAGTCGGAGAAGACTTTTATTCGCTTGTCTTTTTCAACTATCCTTCTTTATTTCACTTTATTTATTTTTATTACTTATTTTTTTAAGAATAAAAAACATGAGACCTACGTGTAAATGGATCTTAATTTGTTTTTCTTTCTTTCTTTCACTTTATTTATAATTTTTTTTACGTATATTATATTCGTATAAATTTTTTTAAAAGTAAAATTTGCTTTATGTTTTGTTAATTAATTAGATTAAATTAAATTACTCCATACACACTAAATTAAAATTTGACGCACGCTCTGGCTCTATGCTCTGATTACTTAGATCTTGAGTAATGTTAGCGCACAAAGTCAATTTCCCAAGTTCTTGTGGTTTCCAAATTATTATGTCTTATCTTCATTCATGCACACACCACCCCGCTTTCCTACACACCAAGCATCTTACACGTGTCAAAGCATAAGGTACGACTATATGCTTTTGCCTATCCCTGGCGAGTATGTTTTTTTTTTTTTTATAACTCACAACTCATGCAAACGGGCACCAAAACACACTCACACATCCGATAGCTCGAGGCTAACCCTATTGCCTTACCTCACAAAAAGGGTACCTGAGTTTTGGAGGTGATGTGGAGCCTAATTCTTTACTATGTAATGGCTTTTACAGGAGAACCTACCACAATCTTACAGCCTTTCCACATGATAGGATACCTTTTTTTTTTTTTTTTTTGGCTTGGTACTAATCATTTATATACTTAGGTTAGGGGTTAGCACTCATGGTGGGCACTCAACATCCACTGCAAGTCTCGAACACCAGTCACACCTACATAAAGGGGTACCTAACTTTTGGAGTGTTTCTCACGGTAGGACCTACCACTACCACAATATAAAAATATTTCAATTAGAAGGGACCACTACCGTTGTGTGTGCGAGGGCGACTCTGACCCTCAGATTCTAACCCAGCCATCCTGATAATTAGCATACCATTTAATCTCTGACCCAATGGTGGTTGTGTGTCTCCCTCCTGGGAGAGTCTTAGTGTATTAATTAAGAGCCCACCATGAGTATGAGTACCAACGACTAACCTCTAACATAGATAAATAATTATCCCAACCCAAAAACAAAAATAAAATTTGAAATGATTGAAAATTACTGAGAACGCCTGTTCTCGGCAATTCAGACGTCCATGGAGAATTCAATTGGATTGTGCCACTTCTCGGGAATTTTCCATTACTTCACTTCCCCTTTATTGTTTAATTATTTTGTTGAATTAATTGTCCTAATATATCATGTGTATATGAGACTGGGGACAAGTCCCTAAGTATTATGATCTTCTACCATACACTATATGATCTTATAGTGGGAGTGTGAGTAAGCTGACAGGTAAAAGCCGAGCCCAATCCTTCTCACCTATGTGGGAATATGGTGAAAACTGTATAAGCAAATAGTGGGAGCAATAATGTCAAAGCGCGAGTTTTCGTTAGATGTTTATTAGGTTCATGATAGGTGGGCACATGAATAAGAGATATTATACAATAACGCCAAAACATGAGTATAACATCTCTTATAGATCAAACAGTAGATCGAATGCTTCAGAATTCACAAGATAAGATCTGTGAAAATGGAGAAGAAAGTTTTTATCTGCCTATTCAAGACGATGTGATATTGTGCCCAAAGGTAAGATCACATTAAGCCAGTGTCTAGATATTCGATGCCAATTGAAACTTCCTAAATTGGCAATACTATTAAAAACAGACCCATAATCTAATAGTAATTAATGAAAACAATAGATCCCTAATACTATCTTATTTGTCATTTGATTAGATCATGATAGGCCTACACCCATTGACTGAAATTCTTCATGATGAAAAGTTAGTCGGAACTAACTATGTAGACTGAAAAATAAAGATTAGAATAGTATTTGCTGCGGATAACCTTGACCTATGTCTTACGACACCTAAACCCGAAATTCCTCCAGATGCTTCACTGGCCCAAAAGGCTGAGTTAGAGCAATAGGAGAGGTCCAATTAGATGACCAAGTGTTACACAATGGCTTCGATGTCTAACATTTTGCAAAGCTAGCATGAACACATGGATAAAGCTTCTAACATTTTGCAAAACCTTCATGAATTGATTGGACCCTAGCCCTACCCTCAAGGGGCTAGAACAAAGAGCAGGATTTTTTTTTTCATGGACACTTGACTGATTGTTATATGAAATTAGCTTCAGTCTTGAATTTGAGAGATTGGGCATGTTATTCCAAAACTGCTAAACTATAGCTATTACTATCGACGTATAAAACATATTGACATTCTAGGATTCTCCAAACACGCTGTGAATAATGTCTTGCCAAGAGATAGAGAACTGCACAAATTAAGATATCTAATAAAAAATATTTAAAAAAAGAATTGGAAATACCAAATTAATCAATATTGGATGGATAAAAGGAAATAAATAACTTTCTTTCTTACAGAAACTCTTATTTTCCCACATGATTTGGATGTGTAACCTAAAAATATCAAATCTTAGTCTATATACTGTAGTTTCATTGTATTGTAATGGGAGTAGGGTCAGGCTAACAAGGGACAGGCAGGGGTTGCCCTAGCCCTGCCCAACAGAGGAAGGGTTTGGGAATTTTGGGCGCTGCCCGGCCCAAGGCCGGGGAAGGGCTGGGTTGGGCCGGGTACCCTTCCACAAGGGTTGTTTTGACACCTTAGGGGGGGGGGGTGAATCTTAATTACAGTTAAGTAGTGTTAAACGGGACAAATGGCGACCTCAGTGGCGTAACCGGACCCCTCGTGCTCTTGGAAAAACTGCTTTGAAAGAAGAAGATCTCGCCAAGACCCCGCCCGCCCCTTTCCTTGCTATACCAAAAAAGTTTCTAAAACTTTTTGGTTCTTAAAATGTCCCAACATCATATTTCAATAAGCAACGTTTCTCTCATAAATATTTTTTATCCAAAATGTCTCTCAAATTTCTATACCCAAAATATTCTTTAATTTTTTTTCCAAATGCCCTTAGTAGGATCTCTCTTCCCAATCTCTATCCCCTTCCTCTCTCACGTGTTCAGATGATTTGTCTTTGATTTTTGAGGGGTCACCTAAGAAGTGTTTTGCAATAGAAAAGATTAAGGTTGCAACTGCATCTTGTATATTTTCACCATTGTCATTTTGAATTGTAGTTCCATCAGATGTAATCTTAACGGCACTAAGGATTGTTTATCTATCTTGGATATTGAGATAGTGATCCCACAATCCTTTGAGTTGTCCTGTTAATCCAGCGACAAATATTTGAGCTACAGAATGATCTGAGGAATCATGTTTGTTTCTGTAAACTGTGCTTATTGTGAGTACCGGAATTTCAACCTCCATTCCCGATCAGGATTGAACTCGATGAGGAATAATGATAAATTGTAATTGAAAAGAGAGTCGCCATCTATTTAATTCTGAGGGAAATAGGTTCTTGAAATGTTTGGATAAGGCATGGTCTGGAAGTTATAGGTCAGAGTAAATGATTCAGTTGAGTTAGGGGAATGTGTTAGGCACCCCTAAACTCTCATCCGGAGATGGTTACCTGCTTTCTAAGTCTGAATCAAAGTGGGAAAACCATAAGAGAATCTTAAAATTTAATTTTTATGCTAAGCATATATAATATTAACAGTAATGAATGTAATGAGATGAACATGATAGAAACAGAATAGGAATTCTATCCTAGGGGAGCTGAACCCGATCAGGGTTGCCTACGTATCCGCTGTCAGTGGAATCAAGCCACACGTAGTTCCGGATGAGAGTTGATGGTTTGATTTGATTTGTTTAAACGGTGGATGATTGAAAGATTCGATGGTTTTCGCTTGATTTGTGAGTGAAATGACCTTTTAAGCTCGTGCTGAGGAGCGATGGGACAATTTAAGCTCGTGCCGGGGAGCAATGAGGCAATTTAAGCTCTTGTCGGGGAGCTTGGTGTTGGGTACTTAAATAGGGTTTTGAACCGAGGTTCGGAAAGGAGTTTAACTAGGGTTAATCTAGAGTTTAGCTAGGGTTAAGCTAGCGTGTAGCTAGGATTAAGCTAGGGTTTAGCTAGGGATTAGCTAGGATGTTAGCTGGATTTGAACCGGGATTTGTACAGAGGTTCGACTAGGCCATGCTAGATTTGATCTGGGATTTGGGTAGGGGTTCGACTAAGCAAGGCTATATTTGATCTGAGATTTAGACAGGGATTCGACTAGGTAAGGCTATTTCAATTGAGATTTAGGCAGGAGTTGACTAAGTAATGCAAGCAGTGAAACAATTTAAAAAACAATTTTAAAAATAATTTAAACTACTAAAAGACAAAGCAATAGAAGGTTATTTTTAATAAAAAGTTACATTTCAGGAAATTTCAAAAGATTTCTGAAAATGAGTCCCGAGAATCGACCCTTCGCAATTGACTTTCTTGGGAATCCGGGTGCTACAAGAGGTTTTGAAGAAGAAAAGGGAGAGAGGAGAGTGAATGAGTCAAGAAATGAGAGAAATGGGGTGGGGTATTTATAGGATTCAAAAACAGGGGGGCGCTACTTGAAGTAGCACCCATTTTGGATAAAATCCCTGAAAAGCAAGGCGGTTGTGAACGTTAAGGCGGCAAAAGGGGGCAAACTAGGGTAGGCGCTACTTGAAGTAGCACCCTCCCTTGAGATCTTTTTTAAAACCTGCCGACACGGCTTTGACCGGTTTAACGGGGGCCCAATGAGGGATAGGCGCTACTCTACTTGAAGTAGCGCCCCGTTTGAGGTGCCCGAAAATCATTTTTTTGGTTTTTTTTTAGGTGCCACGTGGCGTGCTCCAAATGGTTGAAAACTGATTCTTGCATTTTAAGCCTATTTAACTGATAAAATCTAGAAAAATATTTTAAATAAAATGTGAATTTTTCAAAACTTTTAAGGGATATTTTTGTCATTTTGTACTCCAGGGGCAATTTGCTAATTTTTTATTATTTTGAACCTGATTTGATCTCAGAAAAAGCCAAAATTGAATAAAAAATTTTGTAAAATTATTTTGAATAAAATGACAACTTTTAGCACTTTTATAGGGGTATTTTGGTCATTTTTACCTCAGGAGCATTTTGGTCTTTTTTTTTAACCTCAGGGGCGTTTCTGAAAATCGAAGCACGGGAAAAGAGGGTTTTAAAAGAGAGTTTTTAAAAGGATTTTTAAAGGTGTGAAAAGAGAAAATAGGGGTGCAAAATTGGGGTGTTTACACTTACCCTTGTCATTTATTAGTATTATGGTATTGAAGCCATAGAAGTAAGTAAAGCAACTGATTAGACGAAAGATATATTGAGGAATACTGTGTATTGCTGTTATAATATTTATCAAAGAATTGTTCAGTATATATCACAAGTGTTAGGAGGTCAATAGGTTAGTACCTCGTAGTCGTTGATGAAAGCGTTTTAGGGAAAGCAGAGACCGTAGATAACATTGTGAGAAAATACTTTATAATTCCAGATAATTATTATTGTAATAATATATTTTATCCCAACTATATCTCTTTCTATAATGAGTACTTTATTTAGATTCATGTCTTCTAGATCATGTTCATCTAGTAATGAAATTATTAATAGTGAAGAAAGAAATTTAGAATATATACAGAAAAAAATTAGATAATTGAAAAATCTCAAAAATACCAATTCAACAAATATACAAAAAAAAGAACATTTAAATTTTCAAGTGATTACTCAATCAAAACTGTAAAACAAACAATTTCTTCATCAAATGATCATGAAATATTCAATCTGTTTAGCTCAAACTTTAGAAATACACAAATTAAAATACAATTTTCTGCATATTGGAATTGTCCAAGTTGCAATCACACCATTTGCAAAAGAAGGTTTAAACACTCAAGTACTTTTATGTCTTCGTGACTGTATACATAATCAATTCCAAGATTCCTTATTAGGAATTGTTCAATCAAGTATCTACAATGGTCCAATCTATTTTGATTGTTCCCCAAATTTCTCGTTCACTCAAAGATCCAAACATTTTATAATTTTTAATTTTAAATCTCCAAACAAAAGGCAAAGATTTGCTACCTGGTTCACAAACTTTATCTTGAATATAGATAATCCATTACAAGGTTATGGATACTACTGTAAGCCCTTTAGCTTACAACAAAAGTTTCAAATGAGAAACTATTCTCATTCAAACGGATGTAACAAAATCCAAAGTGATAACTCCAAAATACAAAATTAACTAGAAAGATATAGATCTACCAGTTCGATGGTGTCTAGAAATGTAACACCTCAAAAATAAATAAATAAATAGAAAACAATGATCTAGATCAAATAATTGAACATCCAAATGAGAAAGTAGAAATCAGATTCTCCTCTTCTCAAAAGTTCAATTTTGATAATTTTGATATAAGGGCATTTGATCCTGAACCCTCCATGTTCTTCAATTCATTCTAATCCAAGAATAAAAAATTTGTCAGGATTAAGAAACTCAAGGATATCTCAACCAATTTATACAATCAAAACAAAAGAAAGATTAGAAAAAGAAGAAAATGAGTCAAATACTTCTCAACAATCTCCTCCTTTATCACCAACACAATCTCAAATGCAAGATCCTCAAATAAATATGATCGATGCTGAATTCGAAATAAACAAACTCTTTATCCGTAAAGATTTTAATTTAGATGAAAACAATGAATTACACATTTGGTATTTCGCAACTTGATAAATAAAAAGATCAAATTTTACAAGAATATTATCAATTTTTAAGAAAACATAAATGTCATATGTATTTCTTCAAATGGTTTGAAATTTACACATAACAAAATTCAATCTATTTTCTATTTGTCAGAATTGTCAACAAAACAAGTAAATCCTTAATTACGTGGCAAACATCTAATAACAAAAATATAGAATTTATACATCCTCTATTAGAACAAGTTCAAATTCCACATAAGAATTCTATAATTATAGCCTCTCAATTTAAACTGAAAACTGATACTCAAGCTCCAAATGCTATAGATATTTCAAAAATTATGAAACAAAACAATTACACAAATCAACACCTAAACACAATAGGAACACAATTAACTAGAGTAGCAAAATCTAGTCAAAGAGAAACTATTTTACCAATAGTTGACCCACAAAAGCAAACAGATAAACCAATGTTTACACCACATGAAATTCCACAAGAAATGTCAAAACAATTATCATGGAGATATCTTATAAAAAAATTGATGAAAAACTTAATTAATTAAATACAATCGTATACAAATGTTCTCAAGTTCCTTCTACCAATAGAAACAGAAATTTCACACTGTAATATCATAGAACAAATACCAGAATCCTCTTCAAATACAATCAATATTTTAACAAAATTATTCAATATATTAGAATCTTTGGATCCACTGTATATGTTTGCAATTATTTGCAGGGGTTCAAGGAAACTAGAAAGCCGACCAAACAGGAGCAGAAGCTTAAAGTTGGCTCGGGTGCAAATGTTACAGTGAAGTCAATTGGCTTGTTTACTCTTTATTTACCTAATGGAAAGACATTAATTTTAGAAGACTGCTTTGATGTGCCTTCTGCACATCGTAATTTGATTTTCGTATCTAGAATTTTATTTTATGAATTCTCTATCAATTTTAATTCAATTGTTGAAATTAAGAAAGATGGAATGGTCTTGATTAGTGGTAATCTCATTAATGGTCTTTGTTTAATATTTCATTTGGTAAATAATGAAAGTCTGCAAAGTGACAATGTCTCATCATCTAGAATGTCTGGAATGAAGAGACATTGTACTGAGTCTACTTATCTTTGGCATAAGAGACTTGGTCACATTAATCTTGATAGGATCAAGAGGTTGGTAAAAGATGGTCCCCTTGACTTTCTCAAGGTAGAACCATTCCCTACTTGTGAGTCTTGTCTCGAAGGGAAGATGAACAAGAAACCTTATCCTAAAAAGGTAGGAAGAGCAGAAGAAAAGTTAAAACTTATACATAGTGATGTATGTGGTCCATTTAACATTGTTGCATGAGGGTAATACCCGTATTTTTTCATATTTACTGATGACTATTCCAGATATACATGTCTATTTGTTGTAAAACAAATCTGACACCTTTGAAAAGTTCAAAGAATTCAGATTAGAAGTTGAGAATCAAATAGATAAATCCATAAAGACACTTCGATCAGATCGAGGTGGTATATACCTCACCAACAAGTTTATGGACTACTTAAGGGATAATGAGATTATCTAGCAATGGACAAGTCCTGCCTCACCTCAACAAAATGGTGTTTCTGAAAGAAGAAATCAGACCTTTTTAGATATGGTTCGCTCTATGATGAGTCATGCCGATGTACCTTCCTATCTTTGGGGATATGCTTTACAAACTATCATTTACATTCTGAACCGGGTTCCTTCTAAGTCTATACCGATTACACCCTATGAATTGTGGACTGGGCGAAAACCTAGTTTACAACATTTAAGGGTATGGGGTTGTCTTGCGCATGTACGCACACTCGAACCCACTTAGTTGGAATCTAGAACAAAGAAATAGAACTTTGTAGGGTATCCAAAAGAAACTAAGGGTTTCTATTTCTACCCCAAGGCAAGCCAAACAATAGTTGTTAAGCATCATGCCACCTTTTTGGAGGAAGAAATAGATCTTCTTTAGAAGGTTGAATTTCATGAGATGAAGACATCTAAATGAAGCAACCTGAGGGCTTCATTGCTCCTAACCAGGAGAACATGGTATGCAAGCTCAACAAGTCGATATATGGTTTGAAACAAGCTTCCAGAAGCTGGAACCAAAGATTTGATCATTCGATCAAAGAATTTGGATTCCAAAAGAATTTAGAAGAATCTTGTATATACAAGAAGGATAGTGGGAGAGCTGTAGTATTCGTAATTCTTTATGTAGATGACATCCTATTCATTGGGAATGATGTAAGGATGTTGTCATCAGTCAAAATTTGGCTTTCTTAGTATTTCTGTAGAACCCCGGAACCAAGTTCACTATGCTGTGAATAGTTCTATGAATAGTGTAGTGAATAGTGTTTTTCAAGGCCTAAAGCCTCAATGGATTTATGGCTTCATGTTTTAAGATGAAAAGGGGGTATTTTGAATGAATTATATTATATAGGAAAATTTTTTAGGGTGTTTGGGATAAATGAAACAAGAGTATAAAATACTCTAAGTGTCGAAGAGGGTGGATGTCTTACCATAACCTCAACTTGAGGGAGCTCTAGTTGGGTCATAGCTTATTAGAATCGAGTGATTCTTGAACAATTAGAAAGATATTGAACCCCTCTTTAAAGTTCATGTTTATCACTTTTCGAGATTAGGAATAAAGTTAAGCCAAATGGGGGATTTCCGGAAACTGGTCTGCTGAGAAATTCTGGAACAATTTAGACCAGTCCACTTGTGGGCTCATTTCTACCCTTTAAAACTCATAATTGGGCTTTGTGAAAAGCATTAAATTTGTTCCCCTTTGAATTTAGAATCCAACACAAGTTGGATCGTTAAAATTGGATCACCGAGTCAAAAGTTATGGCCGAAACAGTGAGGCAGACTAAACAGGGCAGCTTGAGCGGGAGACCAGTGGTCGACCCCTCCACTAAGGGTCGACTGGTCAGAGAAGGGGTCGACCGCTCCAGCACTTTTTTGTATAGGGGTTTATTCCAGAACTCCCCAAACACAACCGGTCGACCCCTCCATGCTTTTTGGTGCCTAAACCGACCTTGGGAGATCTTTTTGAGGGGTTTAGGGGTCTTTTACCAACCCCTTTGCATATTTAAGCACCCATTTTCGTGGGTAAGGGTTTACACAACCCTTAGAGAAGATTTTGAGAGAAAGAAGAGAGAATTTAGGGTTTGTGAAGGGGCTTTTGCAAAAGGTGGTTGTCAAAGCTATAGTGAAGCTTGTTTAGCTTCTAGAAGTACGATCTTCACTTCCTCGGTGCATTCTCAAGCGAATTAGATCAAGGGAATGATCTAGGATAGGTAGAACAATCTACTAACGACCTTATTATGATTCATTCATGCTTGGTGCTTATTAAAGCATAGTTTTTGGTATAAATTGAGGCGTATAGCCTTGTTAGTAAGCTTGTTGCATGATATTTGAGGAAATTAAGGCTTGTAGCCTTGTATGTGTATAAAAAGAAAGCTAAAAGAGAGGGGTTTGATAAGAGAATGTGAATACACTCTCCTACTTGGATTGTTAAACCTTCCTTATACTTAGTAAGATTAAAGGCTTGGGTTTTGATGCAAAGAGTGTGCATACACTCTACTAACTATCTTGTATGATTCATTGCTACCTTGTAGGCTTAGATGCATGATTTTGGGTTGTATGCATATACTATTAGGTATATACTATTGACATGAATGAAATGACATAATAGGTATTGATGTATGTTTTTGAGAAAGTTAAGGCATATAGCCTTATATGCATATACTATTGAAGAAATGAATTGAAGTTGGGAATTTTACTATACATGATGATTTCCTTGCTTAACCTATTGATCACCAATGATGTATATCATCACCATGCTTTTATGATAGATTTTGTGTTAAGTATAAGTATCAAAAGGGTGATTTTACCTAAAAGTAAGTTTATAATTATGATTTGACAAAATGGGCTAAGTAACCCATGTATATGCTATGATAACTACATGAGTCAAATTCCATGATCTATTACAATGTTTTCAATACTCTCTACTATGATGCTCATAAGTACTCTATGCATATGACTAAATGTTTAAAGGCTTTCCATGATCTCTATGATGCTCACATGCACTCGATGATGCTCACAAGCACTCTATGCACATGTATGACGTGTATGACTGAGATTTCTCATAAGAATAAGAGAGTAAAAGCTCAGAAGACTCGCAAGAAAGGTTAATAAGAAAGGGAAAATAAAAGCTCATAAAACTCATAAGAAAATGCTCAAAAGTTCAACAGAATATCAGAGGATACTGGTATACTATGACCAGGTACGGGTACTAGTATCTGTCTCAAAGTAAAATAAAGAATATGAAAGGATCTAGTGTACTATGACCAGGTACGGGCACTAGTATTTGTTTCCAAGAATTAAGGAAGGATGTTTTAGTGTACTATGACTAGGTACGGACACTATCATCTATTCCATGAAAGCAAGAGAGGATGTTACTATACTATGACCAGGTACGGGTACTAGCATTTGTCTCCAAATGAGTATAAGATAAGTGAAAAGTATGATCTCATAACGAACTTTCAAGAACTCGTAAGGTACTAAGAAGCTAAGAATCTCATAAGCCACGCACAAGCTCTAAAGAACTCATAAGGAGATTCATAAGGAACTCACAAGACATATAAGACTCATAAGATATTTGAAATGTGTTTTGTGAATGTATGAACTCTAATATGATTTAAAGGATGCTTTTCGAGACTATGCAATTGTTATATTGTTTTAAACTTCCGCACTCTGATTATGTATATGTTTTGATGAACTGTACTCAGTATGGCATGTTAATGTTTTATAACATTGTCTGTTAGTAGTTTGTATACGCTGAGTATTCAATGCTTATACGCTGAGTATTCAATGCTCAACCGAACTGTTATATCGGTAGGTTCCAGGTTGGATGATGTGCTCCGAAACCGAGGATCGATTAGGAGCTTGCTTGGGATCATCATGCTGATTATAAGGGTCTGGATATGTGGCCTTATGCTTGAGAGAGAGCGACATGTATTTGGGGTTTCATTTTGGGGTTTTGCATCGGACTTGAGTTGGTAACTCAAGGGATGGATTTTGTATAAAAGGTTTAGTTCTCATTTATTCCTAGTTGACTCTTGTACATGGAACCTTATTATATAGAAGAAATTTCCAGGTTCATTATTTACTATGCCTTATGTGTCATACAAGATGGTATGTCACGGTGGTCACGAGCTAAAATATCCCTAACTCCTAGGAGGTATTTTGGGTCACGACAATTTCTCAATGAAAGACTTGGGAGAGGCATCCTATATTCTCAAAATAAAGATTCTAAGAGATAGGAAATGCCGAATGTTAGGATTGAGCTAAACTTCCTACATAGACAAGATTTTGTCTAGGTACAGTATGAGTAATTGTTAGACAACACTCATTCCCTTTAGACATGGTATCACTTTGTCTAAAAAGATGGCCCCTACATCAGCTGATGAGATCGAGCAGATGAAGAGGTGCCCTTATGCTTCGATAATTGGGAACCTTATGTATGCCATATTATGTACTAGACCGGATATTTGTCATGTAGTGGGAGTTATCAGTAGGTTCCAAAGCAATCCAAGTTTGAGATAATTGGACTACTGTGAAGCATATCATGAAGTACGTGAAAAGGAGTAGAGATTATGTGCTTACTTTTCACATAGAGGAAGTATCTTCTCATTAATGAGATTATTGAGAAGCAAGGCATCTTTGTTACAAAGATCAGATCTCTACTTAATATTGTTGACCTGACGACTAAGGCTTTATCAGATAAAGTATTTGTAACACACTTGGATAGTATGAAATTGAAATCTATGACACAGTGACTTTTAGGGGAAATGGGAGATTGTTAGACATGATGCCTAGAAAAGCCATTTAGATTGTTAGATTCTTATTAATTTGATTAATAAAGACTTATTTTTTTATCTATTGTGTAGTCATTATGGAAAATTGACCATGATCATGAGATGATCTATACGATATGGGATATCGATAAAGGTCCTTAGGATATATTGTAGGAAAGTTATGTGATTGGATTATCACAGGCAGATATAACTTTCCAGTTCCTTATACCTTATATAGTCACAGCTATGGGAGAAGCTGGGGACTTCACTTATATGGCTGTCACTATACTAAGATGTTTTCAATAGTTGAGATGTAGTTCTATCTCGAACTATTGTAGTGGAGACTACACATCAGCATATGGGTGCTTAAATGTACACTGACTGATTGCATTCAATGAGAGACATCTTGCATAAACATACCATCAGATAGTTGGTCTCTCATTCACATTGAACAGTTTCAATGATCATTTGATCTGATGAGTTCATTTAGAACTGAACAATAATCTGACTGGTTTGATTCCACCAAATTATTCTCTACCATAGGGAATACGATATATTGACAGTTGGATAGTCAGAAAGCTGTTCGAGTCATGATAAATTTCAAACAAGAAATCCATACTCATTGATTTGAGAGATTATCCAAGTTCCAGGTAAGACAATCGATTAAGCTTAAATCCTGCGCAGGTAATTTTGAAACAAAATAAGTTAGAAATATTATTTTATTAAAATATATTATACTTATTAAAAAATTTTATCAAAATATTTTTCATGAGAAATTGTTTCTTATGGCTTAATCAAAAGTCTTGGAAACCCGGATGATGTGCAATGGGCTAAGAGTTAGATAGTATAAATAATCTCGAAGGCTCATTAGGGATAATGTAATTGGAAGGGTCAATTGAATTAAAAAGGTCATGTGGCGGGCCGTATTGGTTAATGTTCCTACACTGGGATTCAATTGCAACATGAATATCTCACGTCATTTGCAATTCCCATATAATTCCTGTTTAGGGTCAATGGGATAACATTGGGTAAGCCAGGGTAAGAATGTCTCAGAGCAATCTGTGGAGATGCTCACATAAGAAATACAAGCTAATAAATTGATTAAAATTTAATCAATTATTCAAAAATGATTAAATGATAATCATTGATTAAATAGGTTAAAAGTTAATCTATGGTTTAAATTAATTGTTAATTTAAATTAAAGGGTTATATTAGCAATTATTTAATTAACCTAATTAAAGGGGAAATAGGTTTGACCCATATCCATAAACCCATTAAGAATGGACCTTTAATATGGGCCCAAGCCCATGGGTTTAAACCATAGGGTGGGGCACCAACTTTAGTTCTCCTAATTGGATTAGGATTTGGTTACTTGAATAATTATTGAATAATAACTCTATTAATCATGGAATTAAATTCCAATTGTTGGAATGCAACAAGGCTTAAGATAGGATAGAATTGGATTCAAACTAGGAGTCCAAGGCTCTTCCAAGCTCACGCCTCCCTTGTGCTCAAGCCCCTTTGGAGAAATCCTAATTGGATTAGGATTGGTTGGTTGTTGACTAATCCCTTCAATTAAGGAATCCTCTTTTAAGAAGGACTCTTTAATTAGTAGGATTAGTATAACTAAAGTAGTTATAGTTAAACTAGGATTTATTTAAATTAATAATAAGAGTTATTATTATTAAATAACTCCTAAAGGGATAAGTTGTAGTTGGAGTAGGATTTGGATTTGATCAAATCTATAAATACCCCAACACCCAAAACGTATCGAGGAGGATTCTCATTATTTTCTCCAGAATTGTTTCTCTCCCTCTCCTCCTCTCCAAAACTATGTGCCCCTAGGGTATACCCTAAGGATTTTTGTGAAGCTTCAAGTGTGCTCCAAGTTGAGTTCTTCCATTCTAAGGTTTTGAACTCTAGGGTTTTGATTGGTAGATAGTCTACACCAATAATCCATCTTCTTCTTCTTACTTCTTCAATTCCAAGTAGAGATTCTAAAGCTTTGTGGGGGTAGCGAAGAACAAGGATTGAGCTTCGAATATTTCTTCGAGAAATCTCTTCAAAAAGTTCTGACGGTTTGAATGGATTTAGCTTCACCGGTGAACATCATTCACCGAGGTAATATGACTAAAACGAGTAGATAATTTTAGTTGCTTTCTATGGTCTAAAGATCATTAGGATCCAGTTTCCACATAATTTTTTATCCGGATCCCCCTTCACTAATCATCCACACATGTGCATCACAACCATACTTAGGATTTTACCAAAAATCCCTACTCCATAACTAGAATACCAAAGTCACATAAATGACATTGGTTAAACATACCTAGTACAAATGCACTATTCACAGGCTATGAAAATGAATTCTAGTGTTCTACATCCTCCCCCTTACAGAAATTTCATCCTCGAAATTAGGATGATCCTACATACATGGAAAAACACAAAACAACCAACTTTATATACACAATCAAAATACTACTCAAACAGGTGAAGACATTTCTCCCTTACTTCAGCCTCGCGTTTCCCAGTAGCTTCCTCCGCAAAATGGTGTTGCCATTTCATGAGGACTAATGGAATCGTCTTGTTGCGCAAGACTTGGTCTCGACGATCGAAGATCTGAACCGGTTGCTCTACCAACGTGAGATCCCCACGAATCTCTATAGGATCGAGATTAATAACATATGATGGGTCTGACACATAATTCCTGAATATAGAAATATGAAAGACATTGTGGACTACCACCATGTGAGGAGGTAAAGACACTCTGTAAGCGACTTCTTCGACACGTGTGATCACCTCAAAAAGTCCTACATACCTCGGGCTAAGTTTCCCCCTCTTGCCGAACCTCATGATTCCCCGACTCAGAGAAATCTTCACAAAGATTCGATCCCCAATCTGAAATTCCAAGTCCCTGCAGTGGGTATCTGTATAGCTCTTCTGCCTGTCCTATGCAGCTTTCAACCTCTCCCTAATGATTTTGACCCTATCCACTGTCTGCTCGATTAACTCAGGACCCAAAACCTTTCTCTCTCCAACCTCATCCCAGTAGAGAGGAGACCTACAACTTCGACCATAGAAGGCCTCGAAAGGTGCCATCTGGATGCTCGCCTGGTAACTGTTGTTGTAAGCAAAATCAACCAATGGCAAATGATCCTCTCAACTGCCCTGGAAATCTAACATGCACGCTCTTAGCATATTCTCAATCATCTGGTTCACCCTCTCAGTCTGCCCATCGGTTTAAGGATGGAAGGCGGTGTTGAAATCTAACCGAGAACCCATAGCACTCTGAAACCCCTTCTAGAACCTGGAAGTAAATCTTGGATCTCGATCAGATATGATAGAAATTGGTACCTCGTACAACTGAACTATTTCCTTGGTGTACAAGGCCACAAGCTAGCTCATACTAGATGTAGTCCGATAAGGTAGGAAATGTGCAGACTTTATCAACCGATCAACTACAACCCAGATGGCATCAGAGCTCCTTGCCATCCTTGGCAAACCAACTATGAAGTCCATCGAGACATTCTCCCATTTCCATTCCAGAATAGGGAGGGGCTGTAAAAGACCTGTAGGCCTCTGATGCTCGGCCTTCACCTACTGGCACACCAAACAACACGCCACGTACTCTGCCACTTCCCTCTTCATTTTCTGCCACCAATAGTGCACTTTGAGGTTCTGGTACATCTTCATACCCCCAGGATGCACGGTATACTTGGACCGGTGGGCTTCGTCCAATATCTCACCCCTCAATTTCGCATTGGCTGGAACGCATAACCTGCCTTTGAATGTGATGACACCATCACCATTCAAAGCAAACTCCTAACTACCACTGCTAACCTACTTGACTTGGTAAGCAAGCAACTCTGTATCCGAACCCTGCAACTCCTTAATCCAAGCCTGGATATAAGGCCTGATCGTGAGATTAGCCATGACTGGCCCAGAGGTAGGAATGCTGAAGCTAGTATCGAGGTTCGCCATTGCCTCTAATATCTTCCAATCGTGTACCATGATGTGAGCCAAATGTCCCAAAGACTTCCTGCTCAGAGCAGATGCTACCACATCTGCCTTACCTAGGTGGTACTAAATAGTGCAGTCATAATCCTTCAACAACTTTATGCAACGACGCTGCCTTAAATTCAACTCCTTCTGGGAAAACAGATACTTTAAGCTCTTGGGATCAGTAAACAGATCGAACTGCTTCCCATAAAGGTAGTGACGCTAAATCTTCAATGCAAAGACAACTGCAGTAAGCTCTAGATTGTGAGTGGGATAGTTCTTCTCGTGATCTTTCAACTACCGGGAAGCATAGGCGATGACCTTCCCACACTGCATCAGAATACATCCTAACCCGATAAGCGATACATCACTATAGACTACGAAACCGCCGCTCCCAAATGGAAGGGGTCGTAGTAAGCCTCTTCTTCAATTCCATAAAGCTTGCCTCGCATCTATCACTCCAAGTGAACTTAGGGTTCTTCCGCGTGAGAAAAGTATGTGGAGCCACTAAGCTGGAGAACCCTCTACAAACCTCCTGTAGTACCCTGCCAGGCCAAAAAAACTACGAATCTCGGTAACACTCTTCAGCCTTTCCCAGTTCATCACTGCCTTTATCTTCACAGAGTCAATTGAGATACCCTCGACAGATACCATGTGCATCCTGCTCTATCATGGAAAAAACCCGACCCTGATTTGCCTGGCTAGGCGGCTGGGTGGATTGTGGAGGCCTCGAAGCCTATGAAGATCCCTACTGTGCTGTCGGCCTAAGTGAAGGTTGGACTCCCTGAGGCATGGCCTGTAACTACCTCTTCAGGCAATCCCTAATCACATGGCCTTGCTCACCACAATGGAAGCAACCGCTCGAGAGTTTATAGCTCTCTCTTTCCCTATGTCTCTTTCCACTTGTGGCACACTCATCAAAGGAAAACAACGCCAAGGAAGCTGGCGGCGCATACCTAGGGACCTGAGCAGTCCTGGGGTAGGGCGCTTGTGGTGCAAATGAAGACCTCGGTGCTTGCGACGGCCTGGATAGAGGATAATGAGCAGTCCTGGCCCTCTTCTCAGGCTGTACCGAGGTACTAGACTTACCTAGAGTCTTGCCTCTTCTTTTGAGGAAGTCCTCCGAACCCTTCTCGACGATCTTTGCCTTGCTCACTACTTCTCCCTAGATTCCCACTTGGAGCACAACGATCCTATCCCTGATAAAGGCCTTCGGCCCTCTCTCAAACTTCCTGATTCACATGTGCTTAGATGTGATCATATGAGGTGTAAACCTTAACAACTCTGTGAATTTGGCCTCGTACTTGGCCACAGTCATCTCCCCTGGCTTGAGGGACACAAAGTCCCACTCCTACTGCAGTATTGCCTATAGAAGACATCCATGAACTCTCCCCATGTCTATGGCTCTCCTGCCTTGGTGACGTCCCTCTGCCTTAGTGTAGATCTCCACCAGTGTTTAGCTTCACCTTCCATCAGGAGGGAAGCCCATTCCACCCTCTGCTCATTAGTGCACAAAAAATCTTCTCCAACTGCATTACCTAGGCCTCGCTAACCATCGGGTTCGTCGTCCCATAGAAGCTGGGAGGATGGAGCCTTCTAAATGCCTCAAGTCCTGCA
Source organism: Tetracentron sinense (assembly GCA_015143295.1). Classification (NCBI taxonomy): domain Eukaryota; kingdom Viridiplantae; phylum Streptophyta; class Magnoliopsida; order Trochodendrales; family Trochodendraceae; genus Tetracentron; species Tetracentron sinense. Next base: position 28,854,228 of record CM026553.1, on the reverse strand, counting down.
GTGTGATGGGCTGTAGAAAACCCTGATGCAAGTGTAGGGGCAGGTGTCGCAGTAGGTTGCCTAGCAGCAAGGATAACCATGGTCTCCACCATAGTCTCCAAAAGTCGGGAGATGTCAGGCTACTCATTGCCCAATGGAGCCTCTCCTCCATTCCCCCTAGTTCAGTACCCACGACCCCTGATGCCACGTCTCATGATTAGATCCTGAGAACAATAGCACAACGTGAGTCTTTCTTGGAAACCAGATGATCAACATGGCATATTGCAGTTGATAACTCACCTTATATGGTGTAGTATACATCGGAGTACACACATAATAGTATAAACATACCAATAAAATCCTAGCGGTGCTAAGTTCTCAATTCGGCTAATGAGTTAACCCGTTATATGTTAAGACTAGATGATGTCCATACTTGGAACCCAAATTTCCTAAATTGTCCTAAGGACTTGCTTGATACCCATTATATCATGGTATCAAATTAAGTTAAGAAGTTCATCTGAGTTCTAAGTTCAACTCTGAGAACGTTCTTCCGCTTAGAAGAAGACTTAGCCCTGGAGAAACTAATCCCTAGGCTCTGATACCAAGTCTGTCGTGACCCAAAATACCCCCTAGGGGTTAGGGATACATTAGTTCGTGACCGCCGTATCATACCATCCCGTATGACACATAAGGCATACATACTAACCTGTCAAAGTACACAAGTTATAACACATAGCGGAAATAGTGAAATACTCTTATCATTAGGTTCAAGTCTGAACCAACAGAATATCATGAAATATTAAGTATGGAGTGGACAAGTCCTACTCTCAATACTATCAAAATATAAGTATCCTCTCTCTCACTCTCTCAGTAAAAATCGAGTTCGAGCCGCCTATCTAGTGCTCCCTCATCTTGATAATGATCCATGGTAGACTCCGGCTCATAGTACTCTTCCTCTATCCAAGGCTCCAAACCATAGACATCAAAGGGAACACGTGTACCTATCAAAGTCAATAATTTGGCTGAGCATGGAATACTCAATCATATACAAACTACTAGCTAACAATGAATAAAATCATGAACATGGAAAAGCATAAAGCGTAGAATCCTTTAAAGTAATTTCCCAAATCCATTTCCTTTACCGAGTTCATGTGAAAATAAAACCATGTAAATCTTGTGAAGTCTTGTGATAATCATAGTCTTGTGAGTTCTTGCGAAAGCTGGGATTCCTTGTGAGAATACTGAAAGTATGCCTCTTTTTAATTTTAGAAAAACAGTTCTTGGGGGGCCATACATCGAATCCCAAGATCTGACTAAGATTCTAATTGATTTTATTCAATAAGAGTAAAAATCACAATACCTTTGCGACTTTGAAATTGTTAAGTCAAATCCACGATAATAATGATACCGGCAAAACTTCACAAATGCCAAGTCTCCTTCGCAATCCACACGGACCTTCTTTTTCTTTAAAGCTTTCTCTAATGGAAGCTAATGGCCCTTCCAAAATCCAGCTCTAGGAATCTTGAATAAAAGATCTAATCTTGATCTTCAAGAACCTTGAAAATTCCTCTTCTTTATTTTCAAACTAGAAAACAAAAGGAATAATAAAAGGGGAGAAGGTCTGATCGTACACCTTAGGGAGAAGGGAGGCTTGGGCGTGAGAGATAATGAGGGAGGAGAGGGATTTCCAAATCTTGAAAATTCTGGAAATTTTTCTTGTGTCCACTAAAGTGACCGTACACCTCTATATATAAGAATTTACTTGAGTTGCATGCAACCCAAGTCTCCTAATCCTTATCCAATAAGGATTTCTCATTTGTTTCCTTTTTGATTTCTCCTTTAATTAATTAGGATTAATCAAAATAGAAACTAATTTTATCCATTAGTAACTAACTAACCAAATCCTTATCCAATAAGGAATCTTTTTTTTTTTTAATTAGTAACTAACTAATTAATGATTAGTAACAAACTAATGGAATCCCTAACAATTAGGGAATCTTTAATTAGTAACTAACTAACTAACTAACCAACCTTATCTCATAAGGAGTTATTAATTAGAAACTAATTAAAAATTAAACAATAATATTATCCTCCTTGAAGTGGGCGTTCCACCCTAGGTGGGCCCCACTCCACACGCCCCCATGGGTTCCAAACCCATTTTGGTCTCTTATTTGATCTTCTATCAAATTCCCCAATGGGTCCTACCCATTTGGTTTTTCACATTTAATGTGATTCCACCTTTTAGAGCTTCACTATACCATATAGTGATTTCTTAGAGAAATTAATTAATGTAATAAATTATTAAATTAAATACTTAAGAAAGTCCTTGTGTGTGGGATCTAAAGGGATCTCCTATTTCCGGTTGTGGGACCAAGTACTCAACCTTTTGGTTAAAGTATTGTTACTAGGAAACACATTTCCTATACTCCATTAGGATTATAGAATTTTATCTATATTCCTGGACTTCCACCAATCACAATTAATGTCCATTAACACAATGTGATTAACCTCCAGAAAATAGAGAATTACTTCCAGGTATTTCTATCTCAAGATTTGTTTACAGATCATTCCCTCCACTTCCAATATTGTTATAAGCTTACGGGACAATATCTAATCCTGTCTTTAATCCCTGGCTTATATTGAGAACTCATTCTCTTTGATACTTTTAGTCAAACTTGGACTTGCAAAACATTTTAGAAATTCTTTAAAAGAAATAATAATAATAATTACATTTCTTTTATACAGAAAATAAATTCCTCGATAAAACCATTTCATCGATAAATACCAGTGCTGGGTTTTCAAGTCCGGTTTTGACAAGTATCAACTCAATATTATTTACTCTATAAGAGTAGTGGAATCCTTGTCGAGCGTACACACACTTCTTCCAGTACAACGTAGATAACCCAACGAGCCCGTATTTAGTCCGGTGTGTTGGACATTGACGATTGACTACATCAAAGCTACATAGGCAAATACTAGAGAAGATGTCGACCTCTCAGGTTAAGGACAATCTGTCAAATGGACTACCCTAAATATAAAGACAGTATATTTCTAAGGGTATCCACTGAGCGATCCAGTTGCAATATAAGTATTTCTTACTTATATCCACATCTTAGTCAAGAGACCCTTCTCTCAGTGATTGAGATTCATCACTCCATCATATGGAACTAACAATGTGTAAGTTATTAGGAATACATTGTCCAGATGCATCCTGATTAACTTAGAACAATTTTAGGTCTACAAGGAACTGGAAAAACCATATCTCCTTAGCAATCAGTTATCAACTAATTGGATGGTTTTCCTACAATGTTACCTAAGGGACAAAGTAGTCTCATCCAGTGAGATACTTTTGATATATTACCCAATGTAGAAGACAATGTGTGAATGTGAAATATGCATTTATTGATTAAAAATAGATAAATACAATTCCGGAATGGATTTGTGGGCATATATGTCTAACAAATACGAGATCTAAGTAAGCATGATATTCTTGTGAACTTTTGAGCCTGTGAACTTGTGAGCTTGTGAGACATGACTTCTTGTGAGTCCATGTATAGTAGGATTCCTTGTGAGCTTTGAAACGATCTTAGAGCACCAACCTAAAGTTTGTCCTTGTCAATTACCAACCCATTGTTTGGCCTTATCAATACTTGTGAACTTGTGAGATTTCTTTTAGCAAAAACCTTGCTTATGTACTTTATAAAAACACATTTCTTGTGAGAAATCATCGAAACATGCGAGACTTGTGAACATAGAGTGCATAGAGTACTTGTGAACATCATGGTATACTTAGAAAGCTTGTAAACATAGAATCATATTTAGAGAAAATTAATACTAGTGATAGCTTACATCTCATAGCAAATCATCATCCAATTCATCCAAGAACATACTGTGCAACAATGGTTTTCTTAAAAAGAATAGCACAAGGGTAGATAGTAGAGTGTATCTACCTTTCAAAAACTGGATCCCTATTGTTTATAGCTTGAAAATACTCCTTGGTAGCAAGATCCAAGCTTAGGAAGAAAGCTTGAAGCGAAAACTCACTCCACTTGATCACTAGCACAAAGCCTAGAAAACCCTAGCTCTTCTCCCTCTTTTCTCTCAAAATTTCTCTCAAAAACTCTCTCTAGGGTTCTTGTAACCCTAGCCACGAATTTGTGGGTTTATATAGGCCAAGGGGATGAGCCAAAGACTCAAACACCCTCAAAATATCCCAAGAAGTCGGTTACAAGGCAAAATAGGCACCATGGATCGATCGGTCATGAGCACCGATCGATCGGTCGAAAAATCCCTCTCTGTATAAAAACACCATACAAATTTTTGCTTAATCGATCAATTCGTCATGGGCACCGATCGATCGGTAGTGGACGGATCTATCGGTCAAGAAACGGATCTATCGGTCCTTCTAGGTTTTTGCTATTTTTCCCATTTCCAACACTTAGAGTATTTTTCATACTCTTTGCTTAATCCATAGCCCAACTAGGGTACTTAATACCTTGTTCTAATCATCCACACATGTGCATCACAACCATACTTAGGATTTTACCAAAAATCCCCACTCCATAACTAGAATACCAAAGTCACATAAACGACATCGGTTAAACATACCTAGTGCAAACGCACTATTCACAACACTATTCACAAGCTATAAAAATGAATTCCGGGGTGCTACAGAATGTTATGACCAAACCTGATTTTCCAGGCTGCCTACGTACCTTTTTATAGGATTAGGTCATTGACATAGTTTAAGCAGACTGAGTACAGGGTGTCCTGTTGAAAGTTTTTTTAAAGAAGGATTGTTAGGCTCGAGAGGGCTAACTATCGGACTTTAATGATATATTGAGGGTGTTACATGATTCAAAAGGTGAGCAGGTGACAAACATGGCCTCCTGTCCTTTCCCTAAGAGGCTGAAAATGTAAGCATTTATCAAACAAGACCCTAAGCATAATACGTTTTAACTTTATCCATGTTGATTGGCTTAGGGATCCTTGTACAAATATTGAGTTTGCCCCTTGCATCTGCATAGTTTGATGATGCTTTTTTGAGTCATTTGTTCTAGCTTATTGATCTGTGCAACTATGTGAGGAGCTTGACCACTTTTACTCTGAGTGAGTGCTCTGATGAGATATGTCATTTGAAGAAAAATCCCATATCTGAATGAGAGTGGCCTTGCCCCGGCATGGACAAATCTTGATTTAAATCCACTATCTTGCTTCTCTATGGTAATTGCTCTGCTACGTTCCTCAAATTTGGATCTTGAGCAACTACACTATTCCTGCCTCAAGCATTGGTGAGGGTGATGTTGTGGTGAACCTGCTGTCCCAACTTATATTGTGATCTTGGGGGTTTTTGATTCTCATCTCAAGCAAATCTTTTCTCCTGCCCCTCTGCATATAGTACATGTACTTCATGTATTGACTGAGTTTGAAAATTTTGCATTTTATCATTCTTGTCATAATCGAATGCTTTGCCTACTGACTATTGAATTGGGATAACTAAGAACCTACAACTTTCCCTTTGAAATGTGTCTTGGAGGTTTTGGAGGAAAGGGAGGTGAACTTGCCTTTTGACTAATCGATCTTGACCGTGATCCCCTGCCCCTGGTGTGGCAAGGTTCTAATTTTTGCACACGTAGGATCATTACCCAACTTTGTTTTGCTTTGTAACACTCACATCGGATTGAGGGTTTCGTGTTGGGATTCTCTCTCTGCTCTTCATCATACTCTACCTCCAAGGGTTGCGGATTTTATTTTTGTTTGAGTGATCCCTTATTTAAACCAATAAGCTTCGCTAGCATTTTTTTTATTGGGAGAGATATTTTTGGATTTTTGATAGCTTGAGATTGCTACTCTTTAAGAAATATAAAATGGAGATGACTCTTGAAGTGAGACTCTTGAAAGGAAGAGATATTTCAAAGAATTGGAAAATGGAGATGACTCGATTATTGTACAATAAAAATGCTGCAAACTGGATTTGTACATGAGCCACTGTGAGCCACTCTTACAAAAAGAAAACCTAACTAAGACTGACTCAGACTTGGCTTAATTTCAATCAATCTCGCTTGACCTCTTGCTCTTGGAACTCCTTTCTGACGGGCCTAGAAGATGCTCTGCTTGGCTTTCTTGGATGGCACAAGGGTGGTTTCTTGATGTAGCAGGATAATGTATGGGATGTATGGAGATAAATGTTTCTAGGGGTCTCAAGTTCAAAATTAAATTTGGCCACATCCATCAGTTTTGGGTGGTGCCCACACTTTTACGGTGTGGAGGGTGGGTATGGAATGATATGTTGGGTAAGAGAAGTCTATGGTTGTGTCATTAAGATAAATGAGCGGATATTTGCTTGAAAGGTTGATGGGTGAGACCCTTTGTCACCAGGAGTTTGTTGAGAGCCAGAGTAACATCTTTGAGGACATATTTTGTCGCGACCCAAAGTACCCCCTAGGAGTTAAGGATACATTGACTTGTGACCGCCGTATCATACCTCCAGTATAATACATAAGGCACACATGGAGACTTGTCAGAACACAACACACACATAGCGGAAGCTAAAAGAATGCACAGTGGAAATATACTACACATAGAAGAAGCAAAAGAGAATACTCCTATAACTCAGTTCAAGTATGAACCAACAAAAGTATATACATGTGAGAAACCCAAAAGTGGAGTGGACAAACCCCACACTCACATAACCAAATAACATCTTAAGTTCTAAGTTTGACGATCAACAAAAGTCGAAGTCTCGACACCTATCTACTGCACTATCATCCTGATAGCGATCCATGGAAGGCTCCGAGTCGAAGTACTCTTCCTCTAACCATGGTTCCGTGCCACATAGATCAAACGGAGCCCGAGCACTTGCCGATGATAACAAATATCGACTGAGCATGGAATACTCAGCGTATACAAACTAATAACAATAAAGCAATATAGCATAGAGCATACGAAGCATGGAGATTGAAATCCTTAAAGCATAGCAAAGAGTAGAAACCATGTAAGCATATGTGATGAAATCCGAAATCCGAAATCCGAAATCCGAAATCCGAAACCAAAACCATAACCGTGTGAGTCAATTGATAATCAGAGCCTTGTGAGTTCATGGAGTTACTTAGAGTCATTATGATCCGTAGAGACGTGGAGATACCATAAAGCACATAGAGCATATCCTTAGAGATCTTAGATCGTTACATTTATGATCCGTAGAGCTTGTGAGACGATCTTAGAGCAAATCATAGAGTTACTTGTGAGCATAGTAAGATCCGTAGAGCTTGTGAAGCGATCTTAGAGAAATCATAGAGTTACTTAGAATCGTTCCTTATTAGTCATTTAGTGAAAACCCCTTTTTCGTACTTTGAGAAATCCATGGAAAACACTGATTCATGTGAGCATATGGGAGAATCATCATATTTAAGCATAAAAGTCCCTTAGAGGTATTTCATCAAACACTTAGAGTGCATCGTAATAGTATCTTTCACACAAGTTTATAAACTACATACTTTCACACCATAAACATCTAAGATATATATACATAAGTAGTATAGATTTAGAAGAGCATCATTTAGTAACTTAGTAGGATTGCAAGATTGGTAGTAGAGTGTATCTACCTTGGTAAAATGGAAGACTTTGATTCCCAAAAGCTTAAACAAGCAAGAACCTTGAGTTCTTGGTTGAGAATCACCAAATAAAATGGAAGAACATTGATCTTCCACAAGCTTGGTCAACAAGTAGTTCCTCTCCTTCTTCTCCTCTTCAAAATCCTCCAAAATAATGTACAAAGGGTTTGTGAAACCCTAAGGCACGAACCCTGCCCTTATATAGGCAAGGGGTAGGGGCTAAAGTCTTAAACACCCTTAATGAAGAAAATCTGCATATAACCGATCAATCGGTGGTACAGACCGAGCGATCGGTGGCTTACCGGTCGATCGGTGGTTTCAACTGAGAGCTCGGTTGAAAACACCATCTCTGGAAAATTTCCCCATACAAAAAAGTTAACCGCTCGATAGTTACCGAGCGATCGGTAGTGGACCGGTCGATCAGAGGTTATCACCGAGCGATCGGTGACCCTTGTTTTGCTGTAAAACCTTGTTTCCACTACTTGAATCATCTCCAATCCAATTCTAACACTGTTTAAGGCTTAATACATGCTCCTTAGTGATATATGGACCCATTGAAACATGCACTCCATAAATCCTACCTCGTATATTCACTTAAGGCTCATTAGTGTACGAGTCCATACTAGGGCACTATTCACACACTATTCAAGACTTAGTGAAATGAAATTTCGGGGCTCTACATCCCTCCCCCCTTACAAGAATTTCATCCTCGAAATTAGAACGATACCAAAAGCATAAGAACCAAAATACATGCAAAACCAAAAAGAAAATCACTCAAACAAGTGAGGATACTTTTCCTTCACATCGGCTTCCCGTTCCCATGTAGCTTCTTCCGTAGAATGATGCTGCCATCTCACAAGGACTAAAGGGATAGTCTTATTTCGCAAGACTTGATTACGACGATCCAAAATCCGAACTGGTTGCTCAACCAACATGAGATCCTCTTTAATCTCCATAGGATCAACAGCAATGACGTGAGACGGATCCGAAATGTATTTCTTAAGCATAGAGACGTGAAATACATTATGGATCGCTGCCATGTGAGGCGGTAGTGCTACCCTGTAAGCAACCTCACCAACCCTCGTGATGATCTCAAATGTCCAACGTATCTAGGACTGAGCTTTCCTTTCTTCCCGAATCGCATGATTCCCCGACTCGGTGAAATCTTCACAAAGACTCGATCTCCAACTTGGAATTCCAAATCTTTGCGCCAAGTATCTGCGTAGCTCTTCTGCCTATCCTGAGCAGCTTACAATCGCTCCCTGATGACCTTGACCCTCTCTGTGGTTTGCTCAATCAACTCAAGACCAAGTACCTTTCTCTCACCAACTTCATCCCAGTATAGCGGTGATCTGTAACTCCGACCATACAGAGCTTCAAAAGGTGTATCTGGATGCTTGCCTGGTAACTATTGTAGGCAAACTCAACCAACGGCAATTATTCCTCCCAACTATCCTGAAAGTCTAGCATACAAGTGTGGAGCATATCTTCCACAACCTGATTTACTCATTCAGTCTGCCCATCGGTCTGAGGATGGAAGGCGGTGCTGAATTCTAAACGGGAACCCATAGCACTCTGAAAGGTTTTCCAAAATCTAGAAGTAAATCTTGGATCTCGATCAGACACAATGGAAACTGACACACCGTGCAGACAAACCACCTCCTTGACATACAGGGCTACTTATTGATTCGCATTGAAAGTAGTTCGGTATAGAATAAAGTGTGCAGACTTCGTCAACCTGTCCACAATCACCCAAATAGCATCGGATCCCTTCGCCGTCCGCAACAAACCCACGATGAAATCCATCGAGGCATTCTCCCATTTCCATTTCGGAATAGGGAGGGACATTAAAAGACCTGCTGGCCTCTAATGCTCAGCCTCCACTTGCTGGCACACTAAACATCTAGCAACATACTCGGTGACTTCCCTCTTCATGTTTAGCCACCAGTAGTACCTCTTGAGATTCTGATACGTCTTGGTACCTCCCAGATGTACCGTGTACTTGGATCGGTGAGCCTCATCCAAAATCTCACCCCTCAACACTGTGTCGGCTGGAACGTACAACCTGCCTTTGAACGTGATAACACCATCACCATTCAAAGCGAACTCCTGACTGCCATTACTAACTGACTTGTCTCAGTAAGCAAGCAACTCAACATCCGAACTTTGCAACTCCTTGATCCAGTTCAAAATTTGTGGCCTAACCACAATGTTGGACATCGCCGGCCCGTAGGTGACATGCTTGAGAGTAGTGTCTAAGTTACACATATCATTCAACAACTTCCACTCTTGTACTTTCAAGTGAGTCATAACCCCATAGGGTTTCCTAATAAGAGCATCGGCTACCACATTAGCCCTACCCAGATGGTATTGGATAGAATAGTTGTAGTCCTTCATGAACTCCATCCATCGACGCTGCCTCATATTCAACTCCTTCTGGAGGAAAAGATACTTCAAGCTCTTGTGGTCCGTGAACACCACAAACTCTGCCACGTAGAGGTAGTGACGCCAAATTTTTAGTGCAAACACGATGGCTGCAAGCTCTAAGTTGTGAGTGGGGTAGTTTTGCTCATGCTCCTTTAACTGGCGGGAAGCATAGGCAACCACCTGCTTATGCTGCATCAAAACACATCCAAGTCCAACTACTGAGGCATCACTATAGACTTCGAAGCCACCGCTTCCGGACGGAATTGTGAGAACATGGGCTGTGGTAAGCCTTTCTTCAACTCTTGGAAACTCACCTCGCACTTGTCACTCCAAGTGAACTTAGTGTTCTTCCGCATGAGATAGGTAAGTGGAGCGGCTAAGCTTGAAAATCCCTCCACAAACCTCCTGTAGTACCCTACCAAGCCGAAAAAACTGCGAATCTCGGTGACACTCTTCGGCCTTTCCCAATTCACCACTGCTTCAATCTTCGTAGGATCAACTGAGATACCTTCCGCAGACACCACATGGCCAAGAAAAGATATTCTGTTAAGCCAGAACTCGCACTTGCTCAACTTAGCATATAGGCGATGCTCTCGAAGAGTCTGCAGTACAAGGTAAAGGTCTCTCGTGTGATCATCCTGTGACTGTGAATACACAAGGATATCATCTACAAACACAATCTCACACTGATCGAGAGATGATCTGAACACCCGGTTCATAAGATCCATAAATGCTACCGGCTCGTTAGTTAGCCCAAAAGACATGACTAAAACTTGTAATGACCGTATCGAGTCCTGAATGCCGTCTTCGGAATGTCTTCCTTCTTGATCTTCAACTAATGATAACTAGATCCAAGGTTAATCTTGGAAAAGACCTTTGCACCTTTCAACTGATCAAACAAGTCGTCTATCTAAGGCAATGGATAATGATTCTTGATTGTGACCTTGTTCAATTGCCTGTAGTCAATGCACATACGCATAGACCCATCTTTCTTCTTCACAAAGAGCATCGGAGTTCCCCAAGGTGAGACACTCGGCCGAATGAAGCCAAGGCCTTGCAATTCTTCCAACTGCTCCTTTAACTCTTTCAGCTCAATTGGGGCCATCCTATAAGGAGCCCTAGAAATCGGTGCCGTGCCTGGAGCCAACTCAATCGCGAACTCAATTGTCCGATCAGGAGGCAATCCTGGTAAGATCTCCGAAAAAACATCCATGTATTCACACACAACGGGAATGGATGTGGAATCTCGTACTCCCACGTTCTCGAGATTAAGGGCTGCAAAGCGAGCAATGTCTCTCCTCTGAAGTCCTCTGAAATGAAATGGCTTCAACCCGGCGGGTTTAAAATTCACTACCTTCTCGAAACACGCCACGTGCCCATGGTGAGCTGAGAGCCAATCCATACCTAGGATGACGTCGAAATCCCAATCCTGAAATCCCAAAACAATCAAGTCTACTGGCAACTCGTGCTGCATAACTTGCACAACACTCTTTGGATACACTTTATCTGTCTCAATAGACTTGCCCAACGGAGTCAAAATGGACAACTCCCGAGGTAGCTTACTCGGCTTGGATGTAAAGCCTTTGGCAAAGCTAGGTGAGACGAACGAATGAGTAGATCCTGTGTCGATCAACACTCTTGCTAAACACTCATTCACTAGCAACGAACCCAAGAATTTTGATCACCCAAGTTATAACATAAGCCATACACAAAAACTATACATATATCACAAAACATCGCATAGGATACATATATAAAACGCATCATGGCAACATTATAACTTGACAAGATCAACTTGCGCGTACCTCGCACAACATCATCAGATGCCTGTGCATCTCTATCCGTCATGGCAAAGACCCTGCCCTGGTTAGCCTGACGAGGCTACTAGGTGGGTGGCAAGGATCTAGAGGCCTGCAATGAAGACCCCTGCAATGAAGTCTGCCAGCCTGTAGGTCGAACTCCTTGTGGCCCAATCTGTGACTGCTTACGCGGGTAATCTCGAATCATGTGGCCCATCTCGCCACAGTGGAAGCATCCACCTGACAATCTTCGGCAATCCCTTGTCTTGTGGCGACGACCACATACGGTGCACTCCTCAAACATCTGTGATGTGGAGGAAGCCGGAGGCATAACCCTCATAACCTGTGATGCCGTAGGATGCGGTGCCTGAGGCACAAAAGAAGGTCTCTAAGCCGGCATCGGCTGGGAGAACTGGTACGGTGCACTCCTAGTCCTCTTCTCGGATAATGAACCACTAGATTGACCCTGAGACATGCTTTTTCCAAAGCCACTGTCTCTTCTCCCCATAAAGTCTTCCGCATTCTTCTCGGCAATCTTTGCCTTCCCTACTATCTCTCTCCAAGACTCCACTTGGAGAATGGACACCCAATCTCAAATAAAGGCCTTCAAGCCCATCTCAAACTTCCTGACCCGTAGGTCCTCAGTAGCAACCAAGTGTGGAGCAAATCTTGACAACTCCGTGAACTTAGCCTCATACTAGGCTATGCTCATCGACCCTTGCTCCAAAAGCATAAACTCCCTCGTTTTTTGTTCCCGAATATACCTGGGAAAGTACTGCTCTCTGAAAGTCTCTAAGAACTCTGCCCAAGTCCAGGGCACTCCTGCCTTTGCAACGTCTCTCTGCCTTTGGGCAGCTCTTCACCAGTGTTCGGCTTCACCTTCCATCATGAAGGAAGCCCATTCTACTCTTTGCTCCTCAGTACATCGGAGAGCCCAGAAGGTCTTCTCCAACTGCATAATCCAAGACTCCGCTACCATTGGGTCTAGAGTACCATAAAATGTCAGAGGCCGTAGTCTCCGGAAAGCTTCAAACCCCACGGTGTGATGCACCGGGGTAGGTACAGGAGTAGCCGATAGGGTAGGAGTAGGTCTCGCTGCCAACAACGCCAAAGTCTCAACTATGGAATCCATAGCATTCGTGAAATACAACGGTTCCTCTTCTCTCGAAACTTCACTCTCGGCCCTTCGAGTATGGTAACCTCGACCCCGAGTGCAGCGTCTCATGATATGAAATCCTGAGATCAATTGGCAAAACATGAGTTTAACTTGGATACCAACCTCACGCATCATATAGCAGTTCAATATACATGAATTCCTATTACGCATATCATATACATTGAAGTATCCACATAATCAAATAATTATAACTTAGCGTGTCCTAGCGTAACTAAGATCCCTAAACCGATCTAAGGATTCACTTGATACCGGTTACGTCATGGTAACAAGCCTAAGACAACACATCCGTCTGAGTTCAAAGTTCAACTCAGAGAACTACTTCCGCTTACTAGAGACAATTCCCTAGAGCAAGAAAATTCTAGTTCCAACTTAAGTCTACGTGACCTAATGCCTATGCTTTGATACCAAGTCTGTCGCGACCCAAAGTACCCCCTAGGAGTTAAGGATACATTGACTTGTGACCGCCGTATCATACCTCCAGTATAATACATAAGGCACACATGGAGACTTGTCAGAACACAACACACACATAGCGGAAGCTAAAAGAATGCACAGTGGAAATATACTACACATAGAAGAAGCAAAAGAGAATACTCCTATAACTCAGTTCAAGTATGAACCAACAAAAGTATATACATGTGAGAAACCCAAAAGTGGAGTGGACAAACCCCACACTCACATAACCAAATAACATCTTAAGTTCTAAGTTTGACGATCAACAAAAGTCGAAGTCTCGACACCTATCTACTGGACCATCATCCTGATAGCGATCCATGGAAGGCTCCGGGTCGAAGTACTCTTCCTCTAACCATGGTTCCGTGCCACATAGATCAAACGGAGCCCGAGCAACTGCCGATGATAACAAATATCGGTTGAGTGTGGAATACTCAGCGTATACAAACTAATAACAATAAAGCAATATAGCATAGAGCATACGAAGCATGGAGATTGAAATCCTTAAAGCATAGCAAAGCATAGAAACCATGTAAGCATATATGATGAAATCCGAAATCCGGAACCAAAACCATAACCGTGTGAGTTAATCAATAATCAGAGCCTTGTGAGTTCATGGAGTTACTTAGAGTCATTATGATCCGTAGAGACGTGGAGATACCATAGAGCACATAGAGCATATCCTTAGAGATCTTAGAGCGTTACATTTACGATCCGTAGAGCTTGTGAGATGATCTTAGAGCAAATCATAGAGTTACTTGTGAGCATGTAAGATCCGTAGAGCTTGTGAAACGATCTTAGAAAAATCATAGAGTTACTTAGAATCGTTCCTTATTAGTCATTTAGTGAAAAACCCCTTTTTCGTACTTTGAGAATGTAAATCCCTAAATAGGTGTTGGCAAATTCCGTGATCATTAGATAGGTCAGTCGAGTCGTCGTCGAGTCATGTTCAACTTGTCAGAAAAGAAGAGAAGAGCTAAAGCTTAAAGAAGATTGAAGAAAGAGAAGAAAAAGGTTCTACTCCGGATCTAGACAGGTAATGGACTTAGAGACCCCTACCTAGGTTTGATTTGACTTAGATAACCCTAAAAATACCTAGGAGGATAGTTTTAAGCCTACCAAAGTTATTTGATCTTAGTTGAATCAAATAAAAATAAAATGAATTAATTTTGGCAAAAATTCTGTCTCAACCGATCGCTCGGTATTGCGACCGATCGATCGGTGGCCTACCGAGCGATCGGTGGCTATCGACTGGACTAAATATTTGTATGGGAAAATTTTCCAGAGAGATGTTTTATGACCGAGCGATCGGTCATTAGAACCGATCGTTCCGTTGAGAACCGAGCGATCGGTTGTGAGCACCGATCGATCGGTCCCCGTAAAAAGAATTTTTCTTTTTCTGGATTCTTTTTTTAACCCTATATAAACAACTTTTGAGAGACCTAATTCGTGTCTTTGATAATTTTTGAAAGAGTAGAGGTCTGAGAAACTCTTCTAGGGTTTTTCTTATTGCTTTTAATAGATCTTTGTTGATCCCTCCTCTTTCTTAGATCCTAGAGAATGCAAGTATAGATCAAAATTTTTGATCTTGCATTGTGTGATCTCAGATCTGTATGAGATCCCTCTAGGGTTTGAAATTTACTAAATTGATTCACAACCCTACACCTTGTGTGTGTGTCCGGTGTTTGATCCGGAGCCTTCGTGGAAGGAGATCGATCGTGTGTGATCGTGGATTTGAAGTTGCTTGAAAAGATTTGGTCGGTGTGGAACCGAAGCTGCTAAGGCGGAGATCGAACCTGCTGGTTCGTGGAAATCAAGAGTAAGAGTCTATACCTAGGAACGTAGTTTCTGTTTTGGTAAGGTCTTATCTTGTACTTGATATCTTTTCATAGTGAAGTTTATTGCTGGACAAGGTCCCGTGGTTTTTTCCCGTTAGGGTTTTCCACGTAAAAATCTTCTGTGTTTGATTTGTGTGGATTGTCTGATTGAGTTAATCATTGATTTTTAAACATATTAATTGAAAAATTAAAATTGGTTAGAAATTATTAGATAGACCTATTCACCCCCCCTCTAGGTCTTAGAGATCATTGATCTGGATAAATTTCAATTGGTATCAGAGCTAGTTCACTGCTAAGGCTAATCCCTTAAGTGTGATCCTGTATTATCCGTGATCATGAGTACTCTAAGAGAAGGAGGATCCGTCTCTCGTCCCCCACTTTTTGATGGAAATAATTATGCATACTGGAAAGCTAGAATGAGAGCCTTTCTCAAATCTATTGACGAGAGAATTTGGATGTCTATACAGAATGGGTGGACTACACCCGTAAAAACTGTAGGTGATTTGACTGTCGTCAAATATTCTGATGAATGGACCAGAGAAGAGCTTGATTCAAGTGGATGGAACACTAAAGGTCTCAATGCTATCTTTACTGCAGTCACTGCTGAGGAATTCAGACGAATTTCTTCATGTGAAACAGCAAAGGAGGCTTGGGACATTCTTGAAATTACCCATGAGGGTACTACCACTGTTAAAATCTCAAAAGTCCAAATGTTAACCACCAAATTTGAACATTTAAACATGGACGACAATGACACTTTTGATGAATTCTATGCAAAACTTAGTGACATTGTCAACGCTAGTTTCAATTTAGGTGAGAAAATATCTGAGTCCCAAATAGTTAGAAAAGTCCTTAGATCTCTCCCAGAGAGATTTCAACCCAAAGTCACTGCAATCGAAGAGAGTAAAAATGTTGACTCTCTGAAGATTGAGGAATTGGTTGGATCACTCCAAACCTATGAACTCAATCTACGTCCATCCAAGAAGAATAAATCTTTAGCCTTGAAAACCATCAAGGAAACTTTGGATGAGGATGACAGTGATGGAGAAATGAATGAGGAAGAAATGGCTCTTTTCGTTAAAAAATTTCGAAAATTTTTTAGAACGAAAAAGAGGTTTAATCCCAAACAGGGAGGAAAATCTTTTGATAAGTCAAAGTCTAAACCCTGGGAAAACAAGAAAAATTCCAAAAGTGGCGACAAGAAATCCCAAGGTGTTCAATGTTATGAATGCCATGGCTTCGGACATATTTCACCTAACTGTCCTAACAAGAAGAAGAGTAAGGGCAAGGTGATGAATGCCTGTTGGGATGACAGTGATTCCGAGAATGAAGAATCGAACAGTTCCTCTTCAAGTGAAGATACTGGAAATCATACGGCTTTCACTGTTTCCCTATCTGGGATTCTTGAGACTACCTCTGCGGTTGATGAAAAGGATAGAAGTGATGAAAGTATTCATACTGAGTCAAGTGATGACTTACAGAAGAGTCAAACTGACTCTAAAAGTGATGAAGATTTGAAAACAACTTATGATAAGTTGTATGCTGAAAGTTTAAAACTGACTAAAACAAAAATCTCTTTGAGCAAAAAACTCAAATTCATTCAAAATGAAAGAGATATCTGTAAACTAGTAGCAGAAGAGAAGAGTGCACTAGTTAGTCAGTTGGAAAATGAAAAAGAAGCATTTGTTATAAAAGTTCAATGTCTTTTGGAAGAGAATGTCTCATTGACTAATGTGGTCAGAAAATTAGAAGATGAAAGAGACACTTCCATGAAAGAAATTGAAGAGTTAAGAACTCTGCAAATGGAGCTGGAAACTTTTAAAGTCTCTCTTGTTGATAAGGTGAAATTTCTTGAAAAAGAACACCAAATTACCCTTAAAGACAAGACTGACTTGATTCAGAAGGTCTATACTCTTGAAAAAGAAGTGAGAATGTTTGGTAACACCAGCTGCCTAGATGAATTAGTCAGAAAGTATGGATCAAATTCTAGTAGATCTGGGATAGGACATGTTGACCCACCAACTGGTCCTTTAGCTGTTGGAACAATGGCTAGTGCAGTGTTTGAGCCAATACATTCTGAACCCAAAGAAAATTTACCTTCTACATCAAGTACTAAGGCTTATACAAATTTTGTAAAGCCTAGATATACAGCTCCTAGAGTGAATGCTTTAAGGAATCAAATTCCAGTTAGAAGAAATCTTCCTCCTCTACCAAGATTCATACCCACATGTCACTTTTGTGGTGTGAGAGGTCACATTCGACCTAATTGTAATGCATTTAGGAGAGCTCCCCGAAATGGTTCATGGAACCAAAATCTGAGTCAAGGGACTCTTCAAAGGCAGATTCAGGTTCTAGCTGAAAAGTCTAGAATGTTGAGCGATGATGTTAACAGAATTGCTCAAATCTCTAGGACAAGGACTGGTCAATTTATTCCAAATGATTATTCAAGAGGAAATAATTTGACTTATCAAAAAACTAGAACTGAACAAAACAGAAAAAGGTCAAGGAGGACAAAAAGGAAAAAGGTCTCTACTACACAGATTAATGATCAAAGATCTAAACAAAGTTTAAAGACTGTGTATGTGAGAAAGGAAGACCTTAAGTGCTTTGTCATTCATACTGCCTTGAAAGCCCAAAACACAGAAATGTGGTACTTCGATAGTGGGTGTTCTCGGCATATGACAGGTAACAAGTCCTTATTTATTCAATTTGAGGACTGTCCTGATGGGACTGTTACTTTTGGTGATGGAAGCAAGTCTTTAGTCAAAGGAAAGAGTATCATCAATTCACCAGGCATACCTAAATTGAAAGATGCCTTGTTTGTTGAAGGACTGAAAGCTAATTTAATTAGCATAAGTCAACTATGTGATGATAATCATGCTGTGCACTTTACCCAAAATAAATGCTTAGTCATTAATGGTAAAGGTAAGTGTGTTCTAGAAGGATTGAGAACCACTGACAATTGCTACGGCCTAACTCCCAGTCCTATTCCCTCAAATGTCTGTTATAAGACTAGAATTGAGGAGGTTGATTTGTGGCACCGAAGACTAGGTCACATGAACTTCAAAGACCTATGTAAAATCTCTAAGCAAGAGCTTGTGAGAGGTGTTCCCAAACTAGGAAAGCCTTCTACTGCTGTGTGTGGGCCATGTCAAATTGGTAAACAAATTAGGACCCCACATAAGAAGACTTCAAGTATTGCTACTTCATATCCACTGGAATTAATTCATATGGACCTTATGGGTCCTACAAGAACTGAAAGTCTAGGTGGAAAGCGATACATCCTAGTCATGGTTGATGATTTCTCTAGAATGTCTTGGGTGGCATTTATAAGAGAGAAATCCGATGCTTTTGACAATTTCAAAAGTATTTGCCTGAAAATTCAAAATGAGAAAAGATGCCCAATCACTCGAATTCGAAGTGATCATGGAAAGGAGTTTGAAAACTCTAAGTACAACGACTTTTGTGATGAGTCTGGTATCAAACATGAATTTTCTGCACCTATTACACCTCAGCAGAATGGTGTAGTAGAGAGGAAGAACAGGGTTCTCCAAGAGATGGCTAGAGTTATGCTTCATAGCAACAATCTAGCTTCTCATTTCTGGGCTGAGGCAGTTCACACTGCTTGCTATATAGTTAATAGAGTTTTTGTAAGACCTGGAACAAGGAAAACCCCATATGAGTTGTGGAATAACAAGAAACCTAGTGTTAAGTACTTTCGAGAATTCGGAAGTAAATGCTATATCCTTAAGGATAGAGAGCAACTGGGAAAATTTGAATCCCGGAGTGATGAAGGGATATTTCTTGGGTATTCCACCAACAGTAGAGCTTATCGAGTGTATAACTTGAGAACCTCTACAATTATGGAGTCCATAAATGTAATTGTGGATGACTCTGGTGTTGAAAATGTGCAATGTGAGGATGATGAAAGTGCTGAAAATGAAGATGTTGAAATTATTTCAACTTCACCTATTGATAAGCAAACATCTCCATTAAAACCTACACATCCTAGGGTCATGAGTCCTCACACCTCCACTGATATTATTGGTGATGTTGAAAGTGGAGTGAGAACGAGGAAACAAATTGAAAATGAAGTTAGCTACATTTGCTATACTTCATCTTTTGAACCCAAGAATGTATCTGAAGCTCTTGCAGATGATAATTGGATAAATGCAATGCAAGAAGAGTTACTTCAGTTTACTAGGAATGATGTTTGGTATTTAGTACCTAGGCCTAATAATACAAATGTGATAGGTACCAAATGGATTTTCAAGAACAAATCTGATGAAAAAGGTACTATCATAAGAAATAAGGCTAGGTTAGTTGCACAAGGATATACCCAAATTGAAGGAATTGACTTCGATGAAACTTTTGCTCCTGTAGCCAGACTAGAATCAATAAGAATTCTTCTAGCTGTGGCTTGTAATATGAAATTCAAACTTTTTCAAATGGATGTTAAGAGTGCCTTTCTGAATGGCATTCTACATGAAGAAGTCTATGTAGAACAACCAAAAGGGTTTGAAGATCCACATCACCTTGATCAAGTTTATCGACTAAAAAGGGCCCTCTATGGTTTAAAGCAAGCTCCAAGAGCTTGGTATGAGAGGCTGACTACTTATCTCTTGGAAAACGGATTTTCGAGAGGGGGAGTAGACAGAACCCTTTTCATAAAGAAAGTGAAAGGTGATATTGTCATCGCCCAGATATATGTTGATGACATAGTATTTGGTTCCACATTAGACTTACATGCTCATTCATTTGCTGAACAAATGAAAAATGAATTTGAAATGAGCATGGTTGGTGAGCTAAGTTTCTTCCTTGGTCTTCAGATCAAGCAATTGGATTCTGGGATCTCTGTATCTCAAATCAAATATGCAAAAAATCTAGTGAAGAAATTTGGAATGAGTTTTGCTAAGCATGCTAGGACTCCTATGAGTACTACTATAAAGCTTAGTAAAGATACTTCAGGGAAGGATGTCGATCAGACTAATTATAGAAGCATGATTGGTAGTTTGCTCTACCTAACTGCTACTAGACCCGACATAGCCTTTAGTGTTGGAGCATGTGCCCGTTATCAAGCAAATCCCAAAGAGTCTCACTTAGTTGCTGTCAAGCGTATCATTCGCTATGTGAGTGGAACTTTGTCCTTAGGCCTCTGGTATTCTTTCGATACAAATGTCATTGTTGGGGGGTATTCTGATGCTGATTGGGCTGGAAATACTGATGATAGGAAGAGCACCTCTGGCGGGTGTTTCTATATTGGAAACTGCTTGGTTGCTTGGCTTAGCAAAAAGCAGAATTCCATTTCCTTGTCTACAGCCGAGGCTGAGTATATAGCAGCTGGTAGTTGTTGCACCCAACTTCTGTGGATGAAACAGATGTTGAAGGATTATGGGATTGATCAAAGCACTATGATTGTGTATTGTGATAACACAAGTGCAATCAATATCTCCAAAAATCCTGTGCAACATTCTCGTACAAAGCATATAGACATTAGGCATCACTTCATCCGTGATCTTGTTGAGCAAAAAGTTGTGTCTATTGAGTATGTCCAAACAGAGAATCAATATGCGGACATTCTCACAAAACCTTTAAATTCCCTTAGGTTTGAACTCCTTAGGAAATCCATCGGTTTGTGTGGAGTTGAGTAATGGTGTACTGGTTTCATAGCCTATGTGTTTTTCATGTTCTATTTAAGTCATAGAGCTATTTTTTTTGTTATTTTCTTTAAGTAATAAAAATCCAAAAACATTCAAAAAATTGAAAAATATTGCAAAAAATAATGTGTTTGTATGACCTTATTTATCCTATCTTTTTGCTTAATGTTATTTCCTTGAAATCATATTTAACCATATAATCCAAGGATAAATATATCATAGGATTGAATAAAATAGGAAAGTTCAATTGTTGATTCGATCTTGTGATTGAATTTGGTCATGCTAATTAACCTCAGTTAGAGTTGAGCATACAATGATGTTCTAATTTGCACAAGCACTCTGAGTGATTCTTTAGATGGTTTTAGTTCCTATATAAAGGTTCTGATATTATACCATATGGTTCCCTAGATTAATCAAATCTAGAATAACCAATGTCATAAAAAATTCCATAAGGTGAGCCCCCTAGATATAAAAATTATTGACATGGAGAGGACTACCTGTGAGTTTGTGTGATAGCTACTAGTGAATGCAAACAGTGAGTAATGGCTACCTAGACAAACAGTAGGTATCTATATGGATTGCTAGTGTGAAAGCCCCTACTGTCATTAGAAAGAGCTACCTTCTCACTTGAGTGAAAGTCACCAGTGTGCTAGTGTCTATATATGTGTACTCCAAAAAGAATTTACATAATGAGTACAATTTGACTGAAAAAGAAATGAAATAAATTTATTAGTCAAATATGGGGTAAAAATTGCTCATCAGATAAATATGGATGATTATTGGTTTTAAAACTAGTTTTTGAAAATTTTAGAGTCCCATTTGAAATATAATGTCAAAATCTAGATTAAGGAAGGAAACCAATTCAACAAGTCAAGTAATGAATTTTGATTTCATACTCACATTACTTCTAATTGTATCTTGACTCTGATTGTGATTTTGATGCAAATACCATATTGAATCACCGGTGAAAATCAATTAATGTTTTCATAATCCTTGTTTATGCCTATACTTGATATATCAATTCTTGGGTGATTATTATCTATGATTTTTATGAAATCACATGTTGCAAATTTTTTTTTTCAGTTGGTCATTTTGAGGTGAAAATGTATCTTAAATGTTCCATTGGTTGAGGGGGAGAAAAGGTTTTAACAGTAAAAAATTTTTGAAAAATTTTCAGACCACCGATCGCTCGGTGCTAAAGACCGATCGATCGGTCTTTCGTGAACAGGGTTATAAAACCCTCATTTCTATTTTTTTTGTTCACTTGTTCTCCGATCTCCAGAGCGATCTCTCGGTTTCCTCTCCTCCAAATCTTTCCTACGGACATTCCATTCCATTCTAAAGGTTTCCCAAGCAACTAAAAGGTAAGAGTTGTGCATTTTCTTTGCTTTAGATTGATTTTCTCATCTAGGGCATCATTTCTTGCATTTTCTTCAATGGCTTTCGTTTTGTCGTTAATCCTTCTTGCCTATCTCATGTCTGGCATTCCCAAACGTCGGAGGTTGGTCCTCAACAACCAAGAGGATCCTCCTCAAGATGAGGAAAACCTAGAGCCCTTTACTTTCACTCCAATAGGGCATGGTATTTCCATTGGGGACAGGCCAATTCGTAGAATGATTGATTCTACAATTGAGAATCGTCAAAAATCTCTGGCTGATAAAACTCAGAAAAATAAAGGTAAAGCTTCATCTTCCCAGTCCAGTAAGTTATCCCAGTTTATCAGTCCTACTGCTGCTCAACTCTATAGTGAGTATTTTAGCAAGAAAGGTGTTATGGTTGAAAGGGACATACATATTTCTGATTTTGGTGATTATTATCTTCCTACTCTCATTTCAGATCGTCAATGGGAAGGTATACTTACCTTATCCGGTCCTGCTTCTGTCCAGTTAGTTAGAGAATTTTACTCTAATTTTTATGAAATCAACCAGAAAAAATGGTCATTCAAATCTCGAGCATTAGAACAATCTGTTGTCATAAATGCTGATTTGGTTTCTAAATTCCTTGGGTGTCCTCGAGTTCCAAATGCATATTATCCTTATAATTATAAAACTGATGAGGATAAAGACTCCATGGAACATGTTGTTACCTTTCTAAGTGGTACTCCTACGTTTTGGGTTGGGTCTCTTATTGAAGTGGCGAAACTCACTAAGGATGCTAGACTAGTAAACCTAGTTATGAGTGCAAATATCCATCCAAAGGTTCATACTGCGGACCTTAGGGAAGATAGAGCTAGATTTTTGTTTAGTCTTCTATGTGGGCGTGATATTGATCTTGCCGCTCACATCATTGACTTGATGATCCAAGCCCATCAAACTAATACAGCTGTTGGAGCCCTACCATTTGGTTCACTCATCACTAAACTTCTTGGTTCTCAAGGAGTTATCGCTCCTCCTGGTGTTCCTACTCGAGTTCCTAAGGGTCCAATCACAAAAAAGACCCTAGCTCAGAGTTTTTCACATGCCTCAGTTCGAGATACAGAGGAGGGAGCTGAAGTTGGTGCTGGGTCATCTCGTCCTCCTCCGACCACTATGGACGATCTTGGGAGGATGATGAGAGAGATGCAGATGGATCTCCGGACTCATATTTCTTCATACGAGGAGTTTACTACAGAGGTTCGTGGTAGACTTGGATCTCTCGATGCAGCCGTGCTTGGAGTACAGAGAGATGTTCGAGATTTTCGAGCTTACTATGAGTCACAGCTCACTTCTGATGATGAGCAGGAGTGATGGTTCGTGATAGAAGTTGTTTTTTAGTCGAGTGACAGACTTTGTTTTCCATTTTGATGTCTTTTGTCTTGGTTGTACTTAGTACACACCTTCTTAGTTATTATTGACTTGTTCTGGATGTATACATTTGAATGGTTTATGCTCATTATTTTCTATCTCATCTCCTTTCAATGGTTTATGCTTTCCTTTTCTAATCCACCTTTGGCATTTCGAGCCAAAAAGGGGGAGAATGGTATTGTAGATGTTATGGATTGTGTTATGGATGATGGATGAGCTTTTGGAATACTAACCTGTTATTGTGTTATGGATGATGGATGAGCTTTTGGAATACTAACCTGTTATGGATTGTGAATGGTTTTGAATGGTTATAGATATTTTCATCCTATATGTTATTTCCCATGCTTCACAGGTTTTTGATTTAGCATGTGCAGGCAAGGCAAACAGGTTCTAAGTTTGGTAAATCATGACAAGTTAACATGTCAAAAGTCATGTAATTATTTTTGAGTCATGTAAAGGTCAATTTTCCATTTTTGAATCAATTGGGAAAATTTGAACCTAGTATATGAATTAGTTTTGTTTTGTCCCGGAATTGCCAAAGGGGGAGATTGTAAATCCCTAAATAGGTGTTGGCAAATTCCGTGATCATTAGATAGGTCAGTCGAGTCGTCGTCGAGTCATGTTCAACTTGTCAGAAAAGAAGAGAAGAGCTAAAGCTTAAAGAAGATTGAAGAAAGAGAAGAAAAAGGTTCTACTCCGGATCTAGACAGGTAATGGACTTAGAGACCCCTACCTAGGTTTGATTTGACTTAGATAACCCTAAAAATACCTAGGAGGATAGTTTTAAGCCTACCAAAGTTATTTGATCTTAGTTGAATCAAATAAAAATAAAATGAATTAATTTTGGCAAAAATTCTGTCTCAACCGATCGCTCGGTATTGCGACCGATCGATCGGTGGCCTACCGAGCGATCGGTGGCTATCGACTGGACTAAATATTTGTATGGGGAAATTTTCCAGAGAGATGTTTTATGACCGAGCGATCGGTCATTAGAACCGATCGATCCGTTGTGAACCGAGCGATCGGTTGTGAGCACCGATCGATCGGTCCCCGTAAAAAGAATTTTTCTTTTTCTGGATTCTTTTTTTAACCCTATATAAACAACTTTTGAGAGACCTAATTCGTGTCTTTGATAATTTTTGAAAGAGTAGAGGTCTGAGAAACTCTTCTAGGGTTTTTCTTATTGCTTTTAATAGATCTTTGTTGATCCCTCCTCTTTCTTAGATCCTAGAGAATGCAAGTATAGATCAAAATTTTTGATCTTGCATTGTGTGATCTCAGATCTGTATGAGATCCCTCTAGGGTTTGAAATTTACTAAATTGATTCACAACCCTACACCTTGTGTGTGTGTCCGGTGTTTGATCCGGAGCCTTCGTGGAAGGAGATCGATCGTGTGTGATCGTGGATTTGAAGTTGCTTGAAAAGATTTGGTCGGTGTGGAACCGAAGCTGCTAAGGCGGAGATCGAACCTGCTGGTTCGTGGAAATCAAGAGTAAGAGTCTATACCTAGGAACGTAGTTTCTGTTTTGGTAAGGTCTTATCTTGTACTTGATATCTTTTCATAGTGAAGTTTATTGCTGGACAAGGTCCCGTGGTTTTTTCCCGTTAGGGTTTTCCACGTAAAAATCTTCTGTGTTTGATTTGTGTGGATTGTCTGATTGAGTTAATCATTGATTTTTAAACATATTAATTGAAAAATTAAAATTGGTTAGAAATTATTAGATAGACCTATTCACCCCCCCTCTAGGTCTTAGAGATCATTGATCTGGATAAATTTCAGAGAAATCCATGGAAAACACCGATTGATGCGAGCATATAAGCATATGGGAGAATCATCATATTTAAGCATAAAAGTCCCTTAGAGGTATTTCATCAAACACTTAGAGTGCATCATAATAGTATCTTTCAC
Source organism: Tetracentron sinense (assembly GCA_015143295.1). Classification (NCBI taxonomy): domain Eukaryota; kingdom Viridiplantae; phylum Streptophyta; class Magnoliopsida; order Trochodendrales; family Trochodendraceae; genus Tetracentron; species Tetracentron sinense. Next base: position 28,828,592 of record CM026553.1, on the reverse strand, counting down.
ACAAGTATATAAACTACATACTTTCACACCATAAACATCTAAGATATATATACATAAGTTGTATTGATTTAGAAGAGCATCATTTAGTAACTTAGTAGGATTGCAAGATTGGTAGTAGAGTGTATCTACCTTGGTGAAATGGAAGACTTTGATTCCCAAAAGCTTAAACAAGCAAGAACCTTGAGTTCTTGGTTGAGAATCACCAAATAAAATGGAAGAACCTTGATCTTCCACAAGCTTGGTCAACAAGTAGTTCCTCTCCTTCTTCTCCTCTTCAAAATCCTCCAAAGTAATGCACAAAGGGTTTGTGAAACCCTAAGGCACAAACCCAGCCCTTACATACGGAAGGGGTAGTGGCTAAGGTCTTAAACACCCTTAATGAAGAAAATCTGCGTATAGCCGATCGATCGGTGGTACAGACTGAGCGATCGGTGGCTTACCGGTCAATCGGTGGTTTCAACCAAGAGCTCGGTTGAAAACACACTCTCTGGAAAATTTCCCCATACAAAAAAGTTAACCGCTCGATAGCAACCGAGCGATTGGTAGTTGACCGGTCGATCGGAGGTTATCACCGAGCGATCGGTGACCCCTGTTTTGTTGTAAAACCTTGTTTCCACTACTTAAATCCTCTCCAATCCAATTCTAACACTTTTAAGGCTTAATACATGCTCCTTAGTGATATATGGACCCATTGAAACATGCACTCCATAAATCCAACCTCGTATATTCACTTAAAGCTCATTAGTGTACGAGTCCATACTAGGGCACTATTCACACACTATTCAAGACTTAGTGAAATGAAATTTTGGGGCTTTACATATTTGATTTCTCTGATGTCTTGCTCGATGATCTTTTGGTCACTCGATATGTCTCCAGGATCCATTTCTTCTGCTCTTAATCCATTGCTTGGGCAAGCACCCAATGATGAAAGCATAGAGCGAGTCACTACCAGACTGAGGTGGATTGAATCATGATGCTACATGAGTATGCATGGATGAAAACCAATTTTTATGAATGAGGTGAGTGCTATGTGAGGCTCAAAATGAATGGCTTAGCTTCCTAAACGAGATAACCAAATTGAAGGGTCGAGGTATGTTTCGAATGACAAGATTTTGGGAGCCTGACTCTATGACTGTGTTACCTCTGAGGGTGTTGCCAACTATAGATGATGCATGAGTGAGACTTAAACCTTGCTAGTGCAGTGTTGAAGTGAGTGCGGTGCAATGATGAAGTGAGTGCGATGCAATGATGAAGTGCAGTGCAATCCCATGATGAAATGCAGTGCAATGCCATGATGAAGCACATCGCTACAAGGGCATGCAGTGTAGATGTAATGGTAGTGCAGTGAAAATGCTATGCTAGCATGTGAATGTAGTGATGGACAGTACCATGAAGATGATGAAATCTTTTTGGATTTTCAACTTTATATTTTTTTTCGAATTTTGTGTATTTAAATTTTTTTTCTGTTTTTTTGCTTCTTTAAATTTCTTTTTGAATTTTGATATTTGGATTTTTGAATTATTTGAATTTTCAATTTCTAATTTATTAAATTTTGAATTTTTGTTCCTTCTGAATTTTGAACCTTCGTGTTGTTTAATTTTTCTTGAACTATGAATCAATGACATTTTTTAAATTCAGATTTTTGATTTTTTTTGGATTTTGCGTTTCCATTTTTTTTTTGAATTTTGAATTAATGCTTTTTTTCTCTCTTTTTTCCTTAATTTTAGAATTTAAAATTTTCTTTCTCTTGAATTATTTTATTTTTTATTTATTAGAATTTTGAATTTCAGCAATTGTTTTTTTGACTTTTTGGATTTTTATTCAATTTTTTTTATTCTTCTTTTTTTAATTCTTTTGTTCTTTTCAATTTTTGTTTCTTTTGAATTTTGATTTTATTTATTTATTTTTGAACTTCCTTCTTTTTTCGAAGCTTGAATTTTGAACCCTTTTTTATTTTTTGAATTTTTGATTTTTTTCTTTTGACTTTTCAAATTTTAACCCCTTTTTTTTTAAAAAAAAAAAATTTACCCTTTATTGAATTTAGATTTTTTATTAAAAAAGAAGACTTGACACATGAGGTCCAATAGGGTAGGCAGATAGAGTTCCAGCCTACTAACCTAGGTTGTTGGAAGCTAGGGCCTATCAAGCCAAAATAAAAATGGATAAATGGATATCCACTTGGATCTAAGAAAGATAACCCCATATGTAGTGTCTCAAAAAAATATTCTTTTTTTCTGAATTTTGAATTTTATTTGAATTTCGAACTACTGACTTTTATTTTTTTTTCCTTTTTTTTTCTTTTTTTTTTTTGTTTTGATTTTCTAGATTCTTTTTATTTTGAAAATTTTGATGTCATTTTATTGCATAAGGGTGTACAACATATGTAAACCAATGGGGTAGGTGGACATGGATCCGACCTACTAAGTTGGGTTATTGGAAACCAAGGCCCAATAGGTTTAAGATGCAAAATGGATATGGGTATCTATTTTGGACTTGAGTTTTAGACCCCACATGTAACAACCTAAGAACAATGCTATTATTTTTATTTTTTTTTGTTTATTTTTCAACAATTATTTTGTTTCAAAAGGATGTGACTTGGCATATGTACACCGATTCAGTAGGTAGATAGGGGTCTACCTACTATCTTGGATTATTGGAAGCTAAGGCCCATTGGATTTAAGATAGAATGGATATGGATATCCATTTAAATCTGGGTTTTTGGACCCCATATGCAAAGTCTAGAAATAGGTTTGGAATTTATTCAAACCAAACACGGCTCACACATACCCCATTTGGAAAGACCTTCGTAGAGGACTGCTTATAGACTATACCTCAATCTATACTACATGCTGATGTAGGTGCATGCAAGGTGTTCCTAAGGGTGGGGGGATCACTTGGCCATATATGCAACTCTCAAAAATGGGAAAATTGGCACAAGAGGGAGCCACCAGATCCTTCATGAGGATTACTCTCCCACAGGGGCAACCTAGCGACATCCAAACCGTTAAGCTCCAGATGCTGAAAAGAGCTCTCAAATAGCCATAAGCGTAATAGGCTTATCTAATGGGTTTTCAAGGTTATTTACACTAATATGCAATGAGTATGATATGCACACCAAAGAGAATATATATCCACAAAAAGAATTAGCAAAACAAGAATTGTTTTAGGAAATAATTAGGGATTTAATGGTATTTGGCTTTTACATAACTTTCAAGTTGGATCTAACTTTTTAGGTTAGTCCCCGTCCCCAGCAAAATTGCTAGAGCTGCGAGCACGAAATTTCACTACCTTTCCTCCCATCAGCGCTAAATGTCAGAGTCGGGCGTGAGAGCGAAGGAATGACGCTAAACCTGCTCAAATGACTTAGAAAGAAATGAGTCGCCACCTACTTTTTAACATGGGAAGTAGGATCCTAAATTAGACCAATGATGTAGAACCCCGGAACTTTTGTATATGTCTTGGAATGCATGTCAAGGCATGAAGCCTTGTAATCTCCATTTTCATGAAATAAGAATTTGGAAACCTTGAGAATTTTGCATGAATTCTGTAAAATAATTAAATAAAGAAGAATTTGGAAATTCTAAAACATCAGAAATGTTCCTTTTCAAATGATGAGTCCAACGCAAGTTGAATTGTCAAAATCCGATAAACGAGTCAAAAGTTATGGCCGAAACAGTAAAACGGAATCAGTGTCAAAATTTTAGAACATCGATCACTCGGTCCAAATTAACGAACGATCGGTCCACAAGCGATCGATCGGTATCAATCGACTGGTGCACTAATTTTTATGGGGAATTTTTCCAGAGAGGGTGTTTTCAACCGATCGCTCGGTCAGAAACACCAGTCGCTCGATAGGCGACCGATCGCTCGGTCCTTCATGTTTTGCAGAAATTTTATTAAGGGTTTTTTGGTCTTTTGGGCATTTCACCCTTGCTTATAAAGGCTTGCTCGAGCCTTAGGTCCCCAAAAGCTTGGATTCTTCAAATCTAACCTCAAGCAAGCGTGGAGATCCTTCTCCAAGCTCGGGCAGGGTTCTTCCTTGGCATTTTCAAGGGTTTTCTTTCCCTATTCAAGGTCGGTACCCTATGCTACCCTTCTAGTTCACCTTCTTCTTCTTTTCTTCATTTTTGTGGTTTCTAAGCATAATAACGAGAGGAGATGAATAGATGGAGATAGATGATTGTGTATGGGCGATGGATGCCGTGTATGTGTTTTGTGATGGATTAAATGGGAAGGGCATTGTACCAATAATGAATACACGTGTATGTTGTGAGTATCAATCCATCTAGAAAAGCATGATTTAGGCTTTAACCATAATGTACACACCAAGTGTTTGATGAAATCCTGTAGTGAAGAAAATGATGACTTTTGCTAGAAAAAGCTTGTATAGACTTTCTTTAATTCCTAGAATGGTATGTGGTAGATTTAATTGCGTTATTAATTGCTTGGATTATTTATCTACTGTGACGATATTATGTGCCATTTCTTATGGCTTAATTGTACACGAATCACGAGCACGACATGTAGTCCATTAGTAGGGTTTTTCATGCATGAAATACCGTGTTTTGTTTTCAAGAAAACCAAGTACAAAAGTCTCGATTCACGACCACCATGACAAGGCCAAACATAAGGGTAGGTAATAGGGGTAGGGCATATCCTAAGATATGCTTTGCTCCAATATCACAAGTTCAGCATAGGAGATACTAGTTGCGATGGACTATGAACGGCAGCTAGGCATACCCAGTTCAGCATAGAGGATACTAGTTGCGACAGACTATGAATGGTAGCTAGGCATACCCAGTCAAGCATAAGGGATGCTAGTTTGTGACGGACTATGAACGACTGCTAGACATACCCAATTTCAAGAGAATATGAACTCGGACAAGACAAGCATGACCCAACAAAACAAGCAAGATAGAACACGACAAGTTTTCAAACATGAAAAGAGTATTTCAAGCCTAGTCAAGTACACGATGATTTCACGAGTTTTTCCCAGCTTGATGTGATGCAAGCATGATATACAACTGCTTACTTTCCTGTCAATTTTATGAACTGCTTCCTGCTTTATTTCCATTATTATTATGTTATGACTGTTGGATAGTATTTGGTACCCGCTGAGTATTCCATGTTCAGCCGTACTTTTGATGTCGGCAGGTGTTAGTGGAGCGCCCGCTCCTTTTGACATATGGTCTCCCGATCCGTGGGAGGAAGAGGAGTACGTCGAGGAGGCCCCTGCTGAGGAGCCTCATGTAGAGGGCTACTACTAGGTGGTAGATTCTAAGTGAGTGTGGGTGAGCATGAGAGATTTATACTCATGCATTTTGGCGGGCATGTCCGAACCTTCTTTTATTGTTTTCACTTTGTACAAACTTGGATCATGTATATACATAGAGGTTTTGTTAGACTTCCGCTGTGCCATGTTAGTGTATGCTTCCACTATTTTGTCCTCTATTGTATATGCTACGTGTATTTTGCAGGATGGTTTGTCAAGCATGTCATGTAGGTTATGATAAGTCGTCCAAGATTCACTCTAACTCCTAGGGTGTGTTTTAGGTCCCGAAAAATGATAAGGGCCTACGGTCCATAAGATCTAGGTAAGAGATCCATTTAAGTCCCAGGGAAGGGGTTAGGCACCCTGGGGACCCCATCCTAGGATGGTTACCTACTCGTTAGGTATAAGCCAAACATCGTAAATCACCATATATTTCCTAAGCAATTATTAATTTTCTAATTAAGTAAATTCAAGGATAGAGGGTTAAAAATTCTATCCTAAGCTGGGGTTGAACCCTAGCTTGGGTAGCTTACTTATCCGGTTAGTTGGAATCAGACCCAGTAGTAGTTCGGGGTTGTGACGAATTTATACTCATTTTGGAGTGTGTGGTCATTCCAACTCGTGCTTGAGTTGGGGGAAGCGAAGTTGAGATTATGGAATCTCATTCTGGAGTTTGGTTGCGCAGCTAGGTGGTCATGGAGGACCACTAAGGAGTGTTCATTTATTAGGGTAGATTACTTCTTTTTTCATTTTAGGCTTTTTGAATGTTTTTATTGTTTTGTACTTTTCAATTTTTTGTATATTTAATTTTACAAGTTTACCTAGTTAGGGATTAACCTAGGTGCCCAAGGTAGGCAAAAAGAGAAAATAAGGTCTAACTGATTAATTAATTTAAAGGCAAAGAGCGGGGCGGAACAATCGGCCCTAAACCAAAAAATGGTATGGTTTGGACGACCCTACTCTAGGTCCGGGGGGTAGACCAATGTCGTTATTTTATTTGAATGTTTTTGTATTTTTATATTTTTTTGTATTTTTTAATGGTAGTTTATAGCCTCATTTCGGAGGACTAACTAGCAGGGTAGGCAAGTTTTTTGGGGTAGAGAATCTACCTAGGTGCCCAAGGTAGGCAAAAAGGAAAAAGAAACTATGGCCTAATCCTATAATTCGAACACATACACACATGGCTTAAATTACAAACTAAATAAATTAGGGCCTAATATAGTTTGACAAAGCGTGAGCCAAAATGAAGCTAATGGGCCAAGGCCTATTGACCACCAATGGTCAATTGACTTTGGCTCAGAAGTAAATTCTAGGAAAGGATCCAATGCCCAAAAGATTTACACTAAATCAAGAATTAAGTTACAAGATACCACAACTAAAGATTAACTATGCAATCAGCCTTGGGTCCAACATGTAACTACGGAACAAAGGCTAGCAGACATTAACGTAATCGAACCACTTTAATTCAGTAGCTAAAACAAAATTAAAACCATGGTTGAATGTGGCCCAGGCCTTGAATCAGGCTACCACTGCTTGCTCGGGAATACCAACAAGGCCCCCCTTTCCTGAAATTACAATGCTCATAACAAAACAAGGGAGGAGAACCTGGCCAATACTACCAGCCTGATTGCCTGATCTCTAAATGAATAAGCCTCTCTCATGGGGCCTCAAGTTTTTATCAAACAGTAGAAAGGGGATCCAACCATTGTTAGACCCTAAAAGCCACACAAGAGGAAAGAAAAGAAAGCACATAGAAATCATACCTGCCGGTAATGGCGCGACGGTACGGTAGTGGAGAGAAGAACTATGGCGATGTTGCTGAGAACACAAGGTGAGCCACTGCCGGAGTTGAAGCTTGCCAGAGAAATGGAGATCGAAGGTGTGGTGGCTTGCCGGAGATGGTGACCGGAGGTGTGATACTCTCAGATCAGAGGTTGTTTCTAGAGAGATTGAAGGTGGAGATGGCCGGAAGTGAATTTGGCCGGAGGTGGTCTGAGGTTGATCTCCTCTCTTCACGGATTCAATCTAAATGTGAAAATAGATCAGTTCTAGAAATAGAATACAGGAAAAAAAAATTTAACAAAACAAAAGAAAATAATGATAATAACAATGGGAGATTACATGGTCTAGATCTAATTCTAGAGATCTAAATCCAGAGAAGAGAATTGGACTGAGAAGGGGTTTGAGAACGAAAAAGGAGAAAACAGACCTGGCGAATTCAAAAATGATCGAAGATAGAGATGGAGATGAAAACCCCGAACTGAGTTGTCGTCAGTGATGATGGCTGGTAGGGATGGAGTTGCTGCTGGAGGTGCTGCAATTGGGACTGGTGAAGACAGGGAGTGCTGGCCAGATCCATGGGAGATAAAGAGAGCTGGTGTGCTATAGCTGCCAGCATAGTGGATCTCAGAGGCTGGAATTGAGCTACCGCTCGTGGTTCATGTACTGTGAGGCCTACTGATCGGATCCCTCGCCAACGGTAGAAAGAGGAGAACGGGAGAGAGAGATTGAGAGAGCTGCTAGAAGCTAAGAGGGAAGAAAAAAATGGGAAAAAAGAGAGGGGAAGAAGAAGAGGAGAGAGCTCGAGAGAGCTGTGGCTACTCTCTCTACTCTCTAGTTTCACTGAAAATGAAATTGGGGTTTTGAATCTCTTGATTTTATAGAAATGGGTATGGGCTTTGGGCCTTGGAAGACCCTGGATTTGAATTTGGGGTTTGGTCTTGGACTAAGGCTTAAGGTAATGGTTATGCAATGACGTGTTGGGCTTGGGCACATGGGGTATGGTTTAGGTGACTCCTAAGAAATGGATCTTTCTCTTGAACTCAACTCTTTGATACTTGCTAAAATTAAAATTAAACTGAATTAAAATGATGATAAAAATAAATAAATAGGATTAAAGAGTGTAAAAATGGTGTGTTCACACATATGAAAATGCAAAGATGATGATGATTGTATTGTTTGATTTTTATTGATTTTGATTGGATATGACAAGGCACATGTGATCCGATAGGGCTGACGGGTTGTTGGAAACCGGGGGCGTATTAGGTCAAGGTTGGGGATAGGTCTTGTGAAGACCCGTCTGCCTGAGATTTGAACCCCATATGTTATGTCGGGATGCAGGGTTGGATGTATTTTTTTACAAGAACAGGTTTGGCTCATTCCATGCCCCTGGGTGGGTGCTTATCAGGGTAGAATGTGTCCGAATAGTCAACCATGATTGAGGACATGTATAGGGTGCAAGCAGGTTAGGGTTCAGAGTAACCCTCCCTGGATGGGTTACTGGTTTGATGCAAGTGTGTTTCTAGCAAGATGGGGGGATCACTTAACACCGTATATTCAACTCCCCTGTATAGAACATACCCGAAAAGTGACGATTAGTGAAAGCTAGAGTGTTCAGAATCCTTCCTTGAGGGTAATTACCCACTAGGCGTAATTCCCCGGACCTCTAAGACTTTTAAGCTTCTGACACTGAGGATGAGCATCCATCAGCCGTAAGTGTAATAAGTCTGTCTACTGCGTTTAATAGGACATTACACTACTATGTTATTTGTGATATGCACAGTACACAAAGCACCCTGAAGAGTTGAAAGACTTAATATTAAGTTAAATACTTAGGCATTTGAATAAGTTGATTTTAATTGGCTTAAGCCTAGGTTCTGGGTTGAACCTCATGGTTGTCCCCAGCAGAGTCGCCATAGCTCTGAGCACGGGATTTTACTCCGGGTAATCACAAGGGTGTTATGTTGAGAGTCGTCACTTATTAATTTAGAAGGGATAAGTCCCCGGGTTGTGGATAAGGTCTTAGTCTGCAGTAGATGTCTAGGTAAGAGGTTCGGTTAAGTCCGGGGAATGTGTTAGGCACCCCGAGATTTTCATTTTTTAATGGTTCCCTACTTTTATAGGTATAAGCCAATTAAAATTAAGGTTTGTTTAAATGCCTAAGTGTTTAAAGTAATATTAACCCAAGAAAGAGAAAGCTAACTAGGGTCAAACCCGGGTTGGGTTGCCTACGTACTCACAAGGTGAGATCAGACCGACCATAGTTCTGACATATGGGCCTGTGCCAAGGCTAAGGTGTGTGTGTGTGTGCACCAAGGGTGGTTAATGGTCTAACCTAGAGGTTAGGGTTTGGTTGACTGGGTTGGTCAAGTGCAAGGTTTAAGCCCGATAGGCTTAGGGTTAGTCCGATAGATTAGGGATTAATCCGATAGACCAGGGTTAGGCCCGGTAAGCCAAGCGGTAAGTCCGGTAGACTTAAAATATTCCTGGTAGGCCAAGGGTAAAGTTAACCAAGGTTAGGGTTGCTAACCGGGGTTAAGGGTCAAACAATCCATGGTTAGGGTTGCTAACCATAGTTGAGGGTAACTAAGTTAGGCCCGGTAGGCTGAGGCTGGGCCCGGTAGGCCAAGGGTGAGCCCAATAGGCTAAGGGATTAGGCCCAATAGGCCAAAAACGGATTTGACCGAGGTTAGGGTTGTTAAGTAGAGTTAAATGGGAAGTCAACAATGCTTAGGGTTGCTAACCATGGTAAAGAAGCCAAAGTATAATCATTTTGGATACTTAACAAGTTCTTGAGCATTTCTAAAATTTTCCAGATTTTTCCTAAAAGTTTTCCTCTTTTTAATTTTAGAAAACCAGTTCTTGGAGGGGCATACATCGAATCCCAAGATCTGACTAAGATTCTAATTGATTTTATTCAATGAGAATTAAAATCACAATCACCTTTGCGATTTTGAAATTGTTAAGTCAATTCCACAATAGAATGTTAGACCAGCAAAGCTTCACAAGTGTCAAGTCTCCTTCGCAATCCACACGGACCTTCTTTTTCTTTAAAGCTGTCTCTAATGGAAGCTAATGGCCCTTCCAAATTTCCAGCTCTTTAATCTTGAAATGAAGATCCAATCTTTATTATCAAGAAAGGTGATCTTCTTCTTCTTTAAGTTCACAACTTAGAACACAAGAGAAGAGGGGGAGGGGAGAGGTGACCGTACACCTCTAGCAAGGGAGAGAGGAGCGTGAGATTGAGGAGAAAGGGAGAGAGAAAAATCTAGAATATAATCATGTGTCCAAAGCCTTGGACGTCCACCCTTTTTATAGGCTAGGCTTGGGTTGCTTGCAACCCAAGTCTCCTATTTCTAATCTAATTATAATTCCTCAATTTGTTTCCTTTTTTATTTCTCCTTAATTAATTAGGATTAATCAAAAATAGAAACTAACCTTATTGATTAGTAACCAACTAACCATATCCTTATCCAAAAAAGAATTTTAATTAGTAACTAACTAATTAATGATTAGTAACAAACTAATAGAATCTCTAACAATTAGGGAATCTTTAATTAGTAACTAACTAACTAATTAACTAACTAACCTTATCCAATAAGGATATTAGTTATTAGAAACTAATTAAAGATAATCTCTTCCATGAAGTGGGCGTCCCACCCTAGGTGGGCCCCACTCCCACATGCCCCCTTTGAGGGTTCCAAACCCTTTCTGCCACATTTGATCTTTTACCAAAATTTCCAATGGGTCCTACCTATTTGGTTTCTCACAATTAATGTGATTCCACCTTTTAGAGCTTCACTATACCATATAGTGATTACTTAGAGAAATTAATTAATTTAATAAATAATTAAATTAAATATTTTAAGAAAGTCCTTGTGTGTGGGATCTAAAGGGATCTCCTATTTCCGGTTGTGGGACCAAGTACTCAACCTTTTGGTTAAAGCATTGTTACTAGGAAATACCTCTCCTATACTCTATTATTATTATAGAATTTTATCTATATCCCTGGACTTCCACCAATCATAATAATGTCCATTAACACAATGTGATTAACCTCCAGAAAATAGAGAATTACTTGCAGGTATTTCTATCTCAAGATTTGTTTATAGATGCGTCCCTCTACTTCCAATATTGTTATAAGCTTACGGGACAATATCTAATACTGTCTTTAATCCCTGGCTTATATTGAGAACCCATTCTCTTTAATACTTTTAGTCAAACTTGGACTTTCAAAACATTTTAGAAATTCTTTAAAAGAAATAATAATATTAATTACCTTTCTTTTATACATAAAATAAATTTCTCGATACAACCATTTTATCGATAAATACCAGCGTTGGGTTTTTCAAGTCCGGTTTTGACAAGTATCAACTCAATATTATTTACTTTATAAGAGTAGTGGAATCCTTGTTGAGCGTACACATACTTCTTCTAATATAGCGTACATAACCCAACGAGCCCGTATTTAGTCCGGTGTATTGGACATTGACGATTGGCTACATCAAAGCTACATAGGCAAATACTAGAGAAGATGTCGACCTCTCAGGTTAAGGACAATCTATCAAATGGACCACGCTAAATATAAAGATAATATATTTCTAAGGGTATCCACTAAGCGATCCAGTTGCAATATAAGTACTTCTTACTTATATTCACATCTTAGTCAAGAGACCTTTCTCTCAGTGATTGAGATTCATCACTCCATCATATGGAACTAACAATGTGTAAGTTATTAAGAATACATTGTCCAGATGTATCCTGATTAAGTTAGAACAATTTTAGATCTATAAGGAACTGGAAAACCATATCTCTTTAGCAATTAGGTATTAACCAATTGGATGATTTTCCTACAATGTTACCTAAGGGACAATGTAGTCTTATCCAATTAGATACTTTTAATATATATTTCCTAATGCAGAAGACAATGTGTGAATGTAAAATATGCATTTATTGATTAAATAGATAAATACAATTCCGGAATGGCTTTCGTGGGCATATTGGTCTAACATTTCCAAGGGTTAAGGGGTGGTTAACCATGGTTAAAAGTTAATCGGGGTTAAATTAACCCCAGTCAAGGGTGCTGGTCTGGTCAGGGTGGGGCCAGAGAGCATGGCAGGACCTAGAGTGGCCTCCTACCTGGTCTGGGCCCTGTATAAAAGCCCAAAATACAAAAAATTAATAATTACGGTAAATAGATTACCGCCATTATCAAGCAGTTCTAGAAGGTTTTTGCAAGTCTGGGGTTTAAGATAAGGATGAACCCAAGGGGTGTTAGACCCACAAGGTTGAAGAGGGAAGTCTAAGGTTATGTAAAGGCCAGGAATGATGGTAATTATTCTATCATCATTCCTGGATTTGTCCATAAATGAATTTTTCCCCTATGGGAGCTGCACCAGAGTGTTCCAGGGGATCCCTCATGGCTTGAGGGACTCCCAAAAGACTAAGTGGAGTGCCATAAGGTGGAGGTCTTTTATCTTTACTCGAAACCTCAAAGTTGGTTCCCATACCTATGAGGAAGGTAGGGGAACCCCTTATCCTCGATTTGCAACTATGCAAATACAGGGAATAAAAGAAATAGATGACCTCTGGAGTAGAACCAGGGGTTCACTGTTAGAAATTTTGGAATGGTTTAAACCCAAGGATTGGTGGGGTTTAAATAAAGTTGAGGGGACCTAAGGGTAGTCTAGGGATACCAGAAGAGGTTTAGAACCCCATGGGGGCAGAGCAGAAGGGCTACAGGGGGGCCAGTTGCACAGTAAACCAGAAATTGGGTAATAGCGGTAGATGTTCTACCGCCATTACCTGATCTTTGCTAAACTAGGCTAAACTTTGTCCCAATTGGCCTTAGAACACTGTGCATCTATCTAAATAAGGAAATGGCGGTAATCTTATTACCACAATTCCTGAACTTTTTTGAATTTGGGGTGTGGGCCACACACCAACGACTCCTAAGGGTATATGGGCTCCTACTTGGGCCCACAGAGGGTTTAGGCTTCTTATTTTTGAGGTTCTTGGGCCCTAGGGTTAGACTAGGGTTTAACTACAGTTTACCTAGGGTGTGACTAGTGTTTAACCAGGGTTTGACCTGAGTTTGACCAAGGTTTACCTAGGGTTTGACTAGGGTTTACCTAGGGTTAGGCTAGGGTTTTACCTAGGATTAAGGTATGTTTATGGTTAGGCCTAGGGTTTGACCAGGGTTTAACCAGGTTTGACCAGGGTTTACTTAGGATTAAGTTAGGGTTCTACATGGGATTAGGGTATGTTCTAGGATTAGGCCTAGGATTTAATCAGGGTTTTCTAGGGTTTAGGGCTTGACTGGGACTCAGCTGGGGATAACAATGCTTAAGAGTATTAACCATGGTTAAGGCATGGTGTAAAAATTGGGTGCTTACAACTGTCCTCTTTTGCCGGAGAGTGACAAGTTGGCAATGGAACGACAAAGACTGGAATCATCCTATTATTACACCAAGATTAGATTTTAATGGGACGATGATGTGCATGCATGTTGTGCAAATGGCACAATATGCCTACCTATACCTGCTGGAGATATAAGTAACTTGGGAAAAGTGGAAAGTGGTTAGGGCCACTCTCCGAGGAATGAAGAGTAGTTCGGGCTACTCATGCTGGGGATGGATGGATGCAATGAAAGATGATATGTCCCGGAGGTGCTAGCCAAGACAAACAAATGACACACAGAGTGTCGGAAGGAGGATATGCAGGAGGTGTAGCGGTATGACAAGTGAGTTGTCAAGGTACACACAGGATGCCGAAGACACACAGGGCGTCGAAGGGGACATGTATTAGGTACCACGGTATGATAAGATTGTCAAGGGATACGCAGGATGTCAAGGACATGCGGGAGTGTCGAGGGGGACATGCAGGAGGTATCATGGTATGACGAGGTTTTTAAGGGATACACAAGATGTCAAGGACACACGGGGGTGTCTAAGGGGACATACGGTAGGTATCGCGGTATGACGAGATTACCAAGGGATACGCAGGATGTTGACTGTGACTCGAGGGGATGCCTAGTGTCGGCTTCTTCTGCTTATCTTGTCTGGGCTGCTTGATGCAGGCCGGTATGACCAGGTCTCGGTATCGGAAGCTCTATTTTGAAAAGATGTTTTTAGAAAATCGTTGAGGAATTTTGCAAAAGTTTTCGATTAATAGAAAGATTGCTTAGCTAGCTTATAGATTTGCCATGAAACTGCCTTTGTCAGGGCTTAGGGGATTTTGTAGTTTATCTTTTACTCTTAGAGAGTGAAGTATGACCAAGGAAAGGTTTTGTCACTGCTAGGAATATTTGGGGTAGACATGCTTGTCTTGTTACCGTTGACGATTTTGGACTCTGTCTAGGGAGAAGCCTGCTGTAGAGCAATTGGACTTCTAGACTCTTGCTGTAGAGAGTGTTGTAGTGAGCAATTGAAGGCTTCTACTAGGGATCCCCTGGGGGATTTGAAAACTATTGTAGACCGCTGTTAGGGATCTACTGGGGAGTGAAACTCTGTTGGAGATCACTACCGGGGAATCTATTTCTCAGTGCCATCTGTTGGGGATGATGGGGAGATCGGCGAGACTGATTGTTGTCGGATGTTATATGCAGATGAAGATTCAAAAATGATGATGATTGTATTTTTTTTATTTTGGATTTTGATTGGGTGTGACAAGGCATATGTGATCCGATAGGGCAGATGGACGGAGGTCCGACATGCTTTACCTAGGTTGTTAGGAACCGGGGGCCTATTAGGTCAATGTTGGGGATAGGTCATATGAAGAAATACCTGCCTGGGATTTGAACCCCATATGCTATGTCGGGATGCAGGGTTGGATGTATTTTATTACAAGCACAAGTTTGACTCATTACATGCCCCTGAGTGGGTTCTTATCAGGGTAAAAGTGTCCTGATAGTCAACCATGATCGGGGACAACTATAGGGTGAAAACAGGTTAGTGTTTAGAGTAACCCTTCCCGGGTGGGCTGCTTGTACACTATACCATAGCCTAGTCTAAATGTTGAATGTTAGGGTAATGCAAGTGTTTTCCTAGAAGGATGTGGGTCACTTAACACCGTATATGTGACTCCCTAGTATAGAACATACCTGAAAAGGGAAGATTGGTGTAAGCAGGAGTGTTTAGAATCCTTTCCTAAGGGTAATCACCCAACAGGAGTAATTCCGTAGACCTCTAAGATTTTTAAGCTTCTGACACTAAGGATGATCATCCAGTAGCTGTAAGCGTAATAAGCCTATCTACTGGGCTTAATAGGTCATTACACTACTATGATATGCTCAGTACACAATACACCCAAAGAGATAAAAGAATTAGTATTAGGCTAATTACTTAGGCATTTGAATTGATTTGAGATTTATTTGGCTTAAACGTAGGTTTTGGGTTGAACCTGAATCTATCCCCAGCAGAGTCGCCAGAGCTGTGAGCACGGATTTTTACTCATGGGTATATGTTGAGATTCGCCACCTATTAATTCAGAAGGGATAAGTCATCGAGTTGTAGTTAAGGTCTTGGTCCACGTGAGAGATCTAGGTAAGAGGTTCGGTTAAGTTCCGAGGAAGGTGTTAGGCACCCCAGGACTCCCATTTTACAATGGTTCCCTACTCCCTAGGTATAAGCCAAATTAAAGTCAAAATTATTCAAATGCCTAAGCGATTAGAGAGATACTAACCCAAGAAAGAAAATCTAACTACGGTCAAACCGTGTTGGGTTGCCTACGTACTCACAAGGGTGAGATCAGATCGAGCGTAGTTCTGGCACAAGAATCCGTGCCAAGGCTAAGGGGAGTATGTATGTGCACCGAGGTGGCTTAGGGTCTACCCCGGAGGCTAGGGTTTGATTGACCGAGTTGGTCAAGAGCATGGTTTAGGCCTGGTAGGCCAAGGGTTAGTTCGGTAGGCTAAGGGAATAGTCCGATAGACTATGGTTTAGGTCCGGTAGGCCAAGGATAAATCCGGTAGGTTAAGGTTGGGCCCAGTAGGCTAAGAGATTAGGACCGGTCGGCCAAAAGTGATTTAACCATGGTTAGGGTTACTAATTGGGGTTAAGGGGCAAGGTAACCATGGTTAGGTTGCTAACCATTGTAAAAAGGTCCAAAGCATGGTATTTTGGTATTTTTTTATTTTTGAATATTTTTGAGATTTTTCAGATTTTTTCAAGGGTTAAAAGCGCTTTAACCATGGTCAAATGTTAATTGGGGTTGAGTTAACCCCAGTTAAAGGTTTTGGTCTGGTCAGGGTGGGCTCAGATATAATGGCAGGGCCTACAATGTTCTCCTACCTAGTCTGGGCCCTGTGAAAACCTCAAGTAATAGAAATACAAGGATTGGCGGTAGAGTCTTTACCGCCAATTCCAAACATGCATATATTTGGAATGGTGGTGGAGAGTCTACTGCCATTATCAAACTTCCTGTACTGAGTTTTGATGGTCTGGGGGCAGGTTAAGGGTGAACTCACAGGGGTTAGGGACCCTTATGGTTAAAGAAGGGACTCCCCTAAATGTCTTGGGCCTACTGGGGGCCTAGGGGATGGTTAGAAATGGGCCCAACAGTGACCTGAATGCACTGTGACTGGAAATACAGAATGGCGGTAGACTGTCTACCGCCATTCTAGATAGTCTCCAAATGGGGGTGATATTGGACATATATGCCCTCAAAAGCCAATAAGAGACTTTTCTATGTTGATTAGACAAGCATCATATTCACACAACCAACTATAAAGGGTATTTATATTAATTACTGTCTCATATGATGAAGACATAAAGTTTCATAGGTAACATTGTAGGAAAATCATGCAAAGGTTGCGAGGAGCTATGGTTTTCCGGTTCTTTGTAAACCTAATATTGTTCGAAGCCTGTAGAGTACTGGTTGGGTGTCGTATTTCATCATAGCTTGCACATGTGTAGTTCTATGAGATAGTGTGATGAATCTCATTCACAGAGAGTGGTGACTCTTGACTAACATGTGAGTATATGTAGCAAGTACATAATACTGAACGGGGTCACTAGTGGATACCCTAAGGAATACACTATCAAATTATATTAGGGTTATCCATTTGAAAAATTGTCCTTAGACCTGAGAGGTTAACATCTTCTCAAATATTTGTCTATATGGATTTGATGTGCCAGTCGGCAATATCCAATACACAGGACTAACTCCGGGTACGTTGGGTCATGTACACAATGTTTGGAGAAGTGTTTAAACACTCAATAAGGAATCCACAACTCCTTAATTGGAGATAATGATATCAAGGTGATACTTGTTGAACTGAACTGTTAAATCCAGTACTGGTGCTTTTCAGCAAAATTGTCTTTATCGAAGTTGATATTTTCAATATGGAAAAGTATATATAAATTTATATGTCAGTTCTTTTCTAATGTTTCTTCGAAAATATTTTGGAGGTTCAATTCAATGAAAAAGTAATCAAGAGAAAGAGTTCTATTCATAAGCTAGGGACTAGACAATAGAATTGTTCCAATCCCAGAAGCTCACAAGTGATATCGGAATGTGGAAGGATTTATTTGTAAATAAATTGTGAGATAGTACTCACAAGCAATTCTCTAATTTCTAGAGGTTAGTCACATTGTGTTAATGGACATTATTGTGATTGGTGGAAGTCTAGGGACTTAGATAACATTCTATGATCCTAATGGAGTTTTAGGAAAGGTGTTTCCTAGTAATAATGCTTAACCAAAAGGTTGAGTACTTGGTCCCACAACCAGAAATAGGAGATCCCTTTAGACCCCACACACAAGGACCTTCTTAAAGTATTTAATTTAATTATTAATTAAATTAATTAATTTCTCTAAGTAATCACTATATGGTATAGTGAAGCTCTAAAAGGTGGAATCACATTAGATGTGAAAAACCAAATAGGTAGGACCCATTGAGGATTATTTTAAAAGAATAATTAAAGTGACCAACAGGGGTTTAGAACCCTTAGGAGGGGTTTAGAACCCTTAGGAGCGTGTGGAGGCCACCTAGGGTGGGATGCCAACTTCATGGAGGAAAAACTAATTGTTATTATTTATATAAGTAGTTTCTAATAACTAATATCCGTAATGGATAAGGTTAGTTAGTTAGTTAGTTAGAGTTAGTTACTAATTAAAGATTCCTTGTTGGACAATGATTCTATTAGTTTCTTGTTAATCAAGGAATCCTAATTGGATTAGGATAAGGACAAGATTAGTTGGACACTAATGGATAAGGTTAGTTTCTATTTTGCTTAATCCTAATTACTTAAGGAGAAATCAAAAAGGAAACAAATTGAGGAATTCTAATTGGATTAGAAAGTGGACTCTTGAGTTGCAAACAACTCAAATCCTCATAAATAGAGGTGGACGTCCAAGGCTTGTGGGCAATTTATTTTCCAGAATTTTTGGATCTCTCTCCCTCTCCTCAAATACCTCACGCCCCCTCTCTCTCTCTATTAGAGTTGTATGGTCACCCCTCTCCCCTTTCTTCTCTTGTGTGTTCTAAGTTTTGAATAATCAAGAAGAAGAAGATCAAGGATCTTGATCATCAAGAAAAGTTCTTGATAATAAAGATTGGATCTTTATTTCAAGATCCTAGAGTTGGAAATTTGGAAGGGCCATTAGCTTCCATTAGAGAAAGCTTTAAAGGAAAAAGAAGGTTTGTATGAATTGACAGGAGACTTGATACTTGTGAAGTTTTGCGAGTACTATTCTAACGTGCATTTGACTTAACAATTTCAAAGTCGCAAAGGTAATTGTGATTTCTAACCTTCATTGAATAAAATCAATTAGAATCTTAGTCAGATCTTGGGATTCGATGTATGCTCCCCAAGAACTGTTTTTCTAAAATTAAAAAGAGGCATACTTTCAGTGGTATCAGAGCCTTGGCGATGCTTCTCTTTGATTTTATTGAGTTTAATCAAGATTTATATCAAGATTTTCTCCCCTATGAATTTTGGTTACCCTAATGAATCAATCTTCTAGATTCTTGATGATTAGATAATCATTGTTAGGGTTAAGGGACCCCCCTCTAGTTATTGAGGGAGTAATGAAGCCCTTAGAAATTAGTGTGATACTAATTTCAGTTTGGATGATTTCAAAAGCTCTCTTAATTCTAATAGGGATAGGTATATAGAGATATAAATTTAGTTAAAGCCCTTTATGGATTTAGAGATCCTTTTGAGAGCCCAGGGCAAGTTTTCACTTTGATATAGACCACTTAGATATCCATTGATATTTCGGCTAGCATATATAATGAGATTTTATTTATTAAATGTTAATTAATAAATTCCATGGTGTTTGACACCCTTTCTTAAGCATTCTTGGAGATTAAAGCTTATTTCGATTTGAATTGATTCATGGATTTTCGGATTTGTATTTGATTAGAAGAATCGATACAGTTTTGGTATTTTGGCCATAACATTGTGACCGTAAGTCCGATTTAGGTCCATCAGTGCATCGTTTCGAAGCCGTCGAAAAGTTCTACAGCTTTCATGAAGAAATTATTTCCAGAATCAATCGTTTTGAGGGTCAAAACTTGAGTTGAAAATCTATAGCGGGATGCTATTAAATTCCATTGTTTGATTTGAGAGCATGGGATGTTATTAAATCATTTAATGGGCTATCAATTAATTAAATAGTTTAATTATTTGATTCGAGAGCACGGGCTGAGATTTAATTAAATTGTTTAATTATCTGCTTCGAGTGCATGGGCTATCATTTAATTAAATGTTAATTATGATATCCTTTATGGTTCCCTAAAAAGTTTATGAGAATAATACCATAATTATTGTAATTGATTTGGATCAATTACATTTGCTCAGAATTATCGGCTATATAGTATTTATACGTTTTTATTTGATTAATAGTTAATCAAGTAATTACATAAATGCCATTGGTTGAGATACAGGGTTTTATCTCAATTGAATTTTAATTGATAAAGATCAATTATTTTATGGACATTTAATACTATTGTTTAGGGTATTATTTTATTCAATTGTTAAATCAAATAATCCCTAAAGTAGTTGACCCTTATGGAAAATTTTGAATTCATCTATTATTGATTTTGAAATTAATTTTGGAATCAATATAAGGTGATATTAAAAATTAGCAATTTGCTAATTTTTATTTTGGTCTTTTAATTGTTATTAGATCTAAATAATATGGAAGGGATTAGATCCCTAGCCTAGCTGAATTTAATATGGTGTTTTCTATTTTTTTTATCAATTGAGGAATGTGAGGATGAATTTTAGGGTTAGATTAAATCTCAGAGAAATTGTTTTTCTTAATGATTTTCCACGTATTGAAGGAAAATTGTTTTCTTTTAATGATAATCTAAAGCCCTAAGAATTCATTCTAGACATACTTGCTTTATCTGTTTGCTCTAGGGTTTATCTATTAAATGTTAATAGATGCTTTAACCATATGGGAAAGAGTTTCCCTAAGGTTAGCAAAACCGTTGTTGAGGTTATGGACTTTCTAAGTAATTTGTCATGCCATATTATTATTCATAGTTGATGAATTGTTAATATATATTCTTGTTGAATGGTAGATGGGTTCCATGATCATGCCTTCTTCTTCTCTCTCTATTCTCTTCTCTTTCTTCATATGTGTTGTACTCTCTTTTAGCACCCTATTTTGGGTGGTTTCTCAAGGTTTCTTATTTTGAATATGATGTAATCTTAGTATTAGGAGTTGCTGGTTTTTCTCTATGGAGAAATCGTATTGAAGATAGAAGATGATGGTGATCGCATGGAGAATAAGTCTTGGAAGGTGTTCTACAAGAGTAGTTGTAGGATTTCTAAGCTAGCATTATCATGTTGACTCACTATGCGGCTATATTATGTATTTCATGTGATGATTTGTTATAGATGTTAGTTGCTTAGAAAAGTCCATAACCCTTGTGATAGTGTGGTTATCATTTTTGTGCAAATTTTGGATAATTGGATCAAACCCCACAATATGTGTTTTGTTGAAATATAAAAAGTTTGTGTTTAAATAAAACAAATTTTAGATGTAAGCTAACAATATTCACGATTATGGGAAGTGCTTGAGTAACACTTATAGACCCTAGTAGAGGTCTTAGAGAGTTGTTTAAAGGCTCCCATAATTTCTTTTAGACTTAGGGTTGGTGAACCCTAATGTACTAAAAATAATTCGTAGAGAATTAAAGGGTAATATAGTCTATTCTGACTTATGGGCTTTAGTGATGCACATGGACACTTTATAATTGTTATTTTGGGCCCATAGTGTTTGGTATGACCAATGGTCCATCGTATGGATGGATGAATCATCTAAAGCCCACTGAAGTTAAAAATGACCTTTGTACCCTTGGATTAGATCCATTAAGATTTCTGACGCTAGTGGGAGTTCATTGGAATTAGTTTGATCTAATTGAATGAAATTTGATTTATTGTAATGTGATGATATTTGTATATTGTTTTATACATGTGATGTAATGATAAATATTGTGAATGCTTTTAATATATGCATTAGATGTATAATTTGTTCATAATATTCTGTTTTCTCTCAAGAAAAATATTAAGTGAATTAAATGGACTAATCTATCGTACGGGATAATATTGCCCTATGACCTTCCATTATCAATAAGACTAGGAATTAGTTAGCCTGAGTCTTGTCTCTCTGGCAGGAATCAGACATAATTCAGTCTAAATTAAACTCCTAGTGCTTTATTTCTATAGTAGATAGGAATGTGTATGGCCTGATAGGGAGTGTCAACTAGCATAGGGGCATATTACTACTTGATCATATGACAATCGAGAATAATGGGTTTCACTTAACCAAGGACCATGACGGCTAATAGGTGAGAGTCATGTTATCCTTGGAGGTCACAAGAAAATTGGGAATCACTGATTTACATAAGGAGTTATGCATGAGATGTTCAGTGATGGATAGCTACTATCCACTTGTGGTACATTTATAATACTATACTAGCATGGAAGATTGCATGTGTATTATAAGGCACCCGATGCTCATCAGAAATATGAAGTAGCATATTTCCTAATTTTATAGATTGAGGGGTCTATGAAATTTGATTGAATGATGAACAATATCATCAAAGATTGAAAGCCCTGATCTAATGATATTATTATGTGTGAAATATTATGATGTATGTTTTATTGTCATGTCATTCTACAACCATCTTACCAAGACTTTAATGAGAATCTCTTGACCAATTCAAAGTGTTTGGAATGGAAAATGAATCTCAAGTTTGTGCTTACTATCTAAAGAATTGCCCAGGTTCTCACTACTAATGTTAAATCTCATTTGAGATGTTTACTGAATACAAATAGGCTGCTAAGTTGCTTACTATATAAAAGGACAAGTGGACACCAAATTGACTAGGGAAACCCAGTCACAAAGAATATGATAGAGATCATTGGATTCATAAATCCCAATTCTTGGTGCTGAGACAAATTAAGATAAATTTATGGGATCAGAGAATATGATTCTCAACAAACTCCCAGAGTCCTTTAATATGGTTATGTTGAACAATTAGGAAATCAGATTGCCTAAAATCCTACATGTTGAATATAGCTAAGAACCTTTGAAGAGTTCAATGCTACTTGCAAAGATATTCAAAAGAGTTGGATGTTCTAAATCCCGAGCATTTATGCAAAGGAAGGAAATCCAAGATTTTCCATGGGAAATATATTCTGGTAATGTTAAATCTCATTTGAGATGTTTACTGAATACAAAAGGGCTCCCTGGTAGCTTACTATATAAAAGGACAAGTGGACACCAAGTTGACTAGGGAAACCTAGTCACAAAGAATATGATAGAGATCATTGGATTCATAAATCCCAATTCTTGGTGCTGAGTTAAATTGAGATAAATTTATGGGATCAGAGGATATGATTCTCAACAAACTCCTAGAGTCCTTTAATATGGTTATGTTGAACAAGTAGGAAATCAGATTGTCTGAAATCCTACATTTTGCATATAGCTAAAAACCTTTGAAGAGTTCAATGCTACTTGCAAACATGTAGCGTGTTGGTCGAGGGATAGTGAAGATGGGGTGGTGGAGGCTATTTGGTCGGTGTTGCCGAGTGCTATAGCTTGGATGTTGGGGAAAGAAAGAAAGCTTAGAGTTTTTTAGGGTATTTCGGCATCCCCATCTTGGATTTGTGCCCGGGTGTGTATGGGTTGTGTTGGAATGGGTAGGGCTCTATAAGGAAAGCAAAGATCTTCGGGTGGTGCTAGGCTGATTTTTCCTTTTGGGAGTGTTGTAGGTCAGGAGTGACGACAATGCTCGTTTTCAGTGTTTTTGAGTTTATTGTCTTGTAAACTCTATCTTGTCTTGTATCTTGCTCTTCTCTTTATTAAAATTGCTTGATTACCAGTCAAAAAAAGGTAATCTTTGCTATATTTTTTCTCTTCTTCTCTTTGCTTTGTTTTTGTTGTTTATTTTCTGTTTGAAATCAATTCAAAAGAAACCCTAGGCAGCAAGGTATTGCTGCTGCTCATATCCCCAACCTGTCCCATCACTGTCACACTATACCCAGGTAGCCCTTGCAGACCCCCTTTTTGACTATTTCAGATTTATTCCCCCCCTCCCCCCCTGACAGCCTTTTCCTTGCAACCAAAGACCCCTTACACTTTTCTCTCACTGCCGTACTACCCTACATCCTGTTTCCTTCTACTGGAAACAGGATGTAGCCTTTGTAGCCGATGCTCTTAGCTAGAAGCCTACTGGAATTTTGGCTCACATGATGCTAAAGGAGTGGAGGTTGTTATAGGAGGCCTCAAATCTCGACATTAGTTTCAGTTCTCCTACTCATGGGCCAATGGTAGCAAATGTCATAGTCAAGCTGCGCATCATAGATCAAATCCGAGAGTTGTAAGTAGCGGATGCCGAGTTGATCGCTTTCCGTGATAAGGTGGTTAGCAAAGGAAGCGAGGATTTCGCCACGAACGGTGATGGGGCAATCACATTCAAGGGTACACTTTGTATTCCCACCAACGAAGAGCTAAAAAGTGAAATTTTGGACGAGGCTTACCGGTCCTAGTATACCGTTCACCACAGGGGTATCAAAATGTATAGAAACTTGAAAGGGCATTTTTGGTGGCGAAACATGAAGAGAGAAGTGACCGAGTATATGTCTAAGTGCTTCGTGTGCCAGCAAGTCAAGGCTGACCACAGGAGACCGGCTGGACTTTTACAGTCCCTCCCTATTCCCGAGTGGAAATGGGAACGCATCTCCATGGATTTTATTGTGGGGTTGCCAAAGACGGTTAGAAACACCGATGCTATATGGGTTGTAGTTGAAAGACTCCAGAAGTCCGCCCATTTCTTACCGTACCAGACTACCTTCAATTCCAATCAGTTGGCTGCATTGTATATCAAATAAATAATTTGGTTGCACGGGGTGCCAGTGAGGATTGTCTCGGATCGGGATCCTAGATTTACCTCCAGGTTTTGGAAAAGTTTTCAAGGTGCAATGGGTTTCCAGTTGGACTTTAGCACGACTTTTCATCCACAGACGGATGGGCAAACAGAACAGGTGAACCAAATCATTGAGGACATACTCTGAGCTTGTATGCTAGACTTCAAGGGAAGTTGGGAAGACCACCTGCCATTGGTTGAATTCACTTACAACAACAATTATCAAGAAAGCATTCAAATGGCACCTTTTGAAGCCTTTTACGGGAAAAGTTGTAGATCCCCGTTGTATTGGGATGAAGTCAGAGAAAGAAAAGTGTTGGGCCCAGAATTGATTGAGCAGATTGCAGACAGGGTCAAACTTATCCGGGAAAGATTAAAGACCGCACAAGATCGACAAAAGAGCTATGTCGACAACCGAAGAAGAGATCTTGAATTTCACCGACCAAGGGTATTATGAGATTTGGGAAGAGAGGCAAGCTCAGTCCAAGATACTTCGGTCCATTCGAGATCCTCATTAGAGTTGGTGAGGTGGCTTACGGTGTTGTCTTACCTGCTCATATGGCGGTGGTCGACAACGTGTTTCACATCTCTATGCTCCAAAAGTATATACCAGATCCATCCCATGTCATTGAGTTTGATCCGATAGAAATCTGGGAGGATCTCACATTGGTCGAGCAACCAATGCAGATCTTGGATAAGCGAGATCAAGTCTTGCATAACAAGACCATCCCCTTGTTCACTGTAAGATGGCAACACCACTCAGTAGAAGAAGCTATATGGGAGCGTGAGGCCGAAGTAAAAGAAAAATATCCTCAATGGATTGTTTAGGACCTTGGCCATTTTTTGTAAAATTTTGTTGTTTTGTACATGTATGTCCCATCCAAATTTCGAGGACGAAATTTTTGTAACGAGGGAGGATGTAGCGACCCGGAACATTCCGTACCTAATGAATAGTGTTTTCGTAGCCACTTGGCCTTTCACGTAGTCCAACTAATAAATAAAGAAGAATTTTGAAGATTCTGAAACACTAAAAATGTTTCTTTTCAAATGACGAGTCCAATGCAAGTTGAATCGTCAAAATCCGACGAAAGAGTCAAAAGTTATGGTCGAAATACCAAAGTGGGGAAAATAACAATAAAGCTATAAGCATAGAGCATACAAGTCATGGAGAATGCAATCCGTAAAAACATGTAAGAGCATAGAAACCTTGAAATAACGTGTGAGATGAAACCCGAAAACCAAAACCAAAACTGTAGCCGTGTGAGTCAATCGATAATCATCGCCTTGTGAGTTCTTGTGAGTTCATGGAGTTACTTAGAGTCATTATGATCCGTAGAGACATAGAGATACCATAGAGCACAACATAGAGCATATCCTTAGATATCTTAGAGCAATTCATTTATGATCCGTAGAGCTTGTGAGATGATCTTAGAGCTTATCATGGAGTTCCTTGTGAGCATAATATGATCCGTAGAGCTTGTGAAACGATCTTAGAGAAATCATAGAGTTACTTAGAATTGTTCCTTATTAGTCTTTTTTAAAAAAACACCATTTTCATACTTTGAGAAATCCATGGAAAACATCGATTCATGCGAGACATGCGAGCATATGAACATATGAGGTTAAGAATCATATTTAAACATCAAAATCCCTTAGAGGTATTTAATCAAACACTTAGAGTGCATCATAATAGTATCTTTCTTCCAAGTATATAAACTACATACTTTCACACCATAATCACCCAAGATATATATACATACGTAGTATAGATGTAGAAGAACAACATTTGGTATCTTAATAATGTTGCAAGATTGGTAGTAGAATGTATCTACCTTGGTGAAATCAATGAGTTTGATTCCAAAAAGCTTGAACAAGCAAGAACCTTGAGTTCTTGGTTAAGAAACACCAAAGAGAGCTTGATCTTCCTTCAAGCTTGATCACAAGTAGTTCCTCTCTTTCTTCTCTCTCTCAAAATCTCCTAAGATAGGGCACAGAGAGTTTCTGAAACCCTAAGGCACGAACCCAGGCCTTTTATAGGCAAAGGGTGGTGGCTAAAGTCTTAAACACCCTTAATGAAGAAAATCTGCGTATAACCGATCGATCGGTGGCTTACCGGTCGATCGGTGGTTTCAACCGAGAGCTCGGTTGAAAACACCCTCTCTAAAAAATTTCCCTATGCAAAAAAGTTAACCGATCGATAGCTACTGAGGGATTGGTAGAAGACTGGTCGATCGGAGGTTATCACCGAGCGATCGGTGACCCCTGCTTTTGCTGCAAAACCCCATTTTCACTACCTGAGACCTTTCCAATCCCATTTCCAACACCTTTAGTGCTTAAAACACACTCTTTAGGGATATGTAGACCTATTAAAACATGCACACCAAATATCCAAACTCGTATATTAATCATAAGACCCCTAAGTGTACAAAACCACACTTGGGCACTATTGACCCACTGTTCACTAATACGTGAGATGAAAATTCGGGGCTCTACATTCCTCCCCCCTTACTAGAATTTCGTCCTCGAAATTAAAACTATACCAAGACATGCAAGAACCAAAATACAAAACCAACAAGGAAAACTACTCGAACAAGTGAGGATACTTTTCCTTCACATCGGCTTCCCGTTCCCATGTAGCCTCTTCCGTAGAATGATGCTGCCGTCTCACAAGGACTAAAGGGATAGTCTTGGTACGCAATACTTGCTCACGACGATCCAAAATCTGAACTGGTTGCTCAACCAAAGTGAGATCCTCTCTAATCTCCACAGGATCAAGAGCAATGACGTGAGATGGATCCGAAATGTATCTCCTAAGCATACAGACGTGAAATACATTATGGATCACTGCCATGTGAGGCGGTAGTGCTACCCTGTAGGCAACCTCACCAACCCTCGTAATGATCTCAAATGGTCCTATGTACCTAGGACTGAGCTTTCCTTTCTTCCCGAATCGCATGATTCCCCGACTCGGCGAAATCTTCACAAAGACCCGATCTCCAACTTGGAATTCCAAATCTCTGCGGCGAGTATCCGCGTAGCTCTTCTACCTATCCAGAGCAGTTTTTAATCGCTCTCGGATAACTTTGACCCTTTTTGCAGTCTGCTCAATTAACTCTGGACCAAGTACCTTTCTCTCACCAACTTCATCCCAGTATAGCGGTGATCTGCAACTCCGACCATACAGAGCTTCAAAAGGTGCCATTTGGATGATTGCCTGATAACTATTATTGTAGGCAAACTCAACCAACGGAAATTGTTCCTCCCAACTGCCCTGAAAATCTAGCATACAAGCGCGGAGTATATCTTCCACAACTTGATTTACCCATTCAGTCTGCCCATCGGTCTGAGGATGGAAGGCGGCACTGAATTCTAAACGAGAACACATAGCATCCTGAAAAGTTTTCCAGAATCTGGAAGTGAATCTTGGATCTCTATCAGACACAATGGAAACTGGCACACTGCGCAGACGAACCACCTCCTTGACATATAGGGCTACTAACTGATTCGCATTGAAAGTTGTCCGATACGGAATAAGGTGTGCAGACTTCGTCAACCTGTCCACAATCACCCAAATAGCATCGAAGCCCTTTGCCGTTCATGGAAAACCCACTATGAAATCCATCAAGATATTCTCCCACTTCCATTCCAGGATAGGGAGGGACTTTAAAAGACCTACCAGCCTCTGATGCTCGGCTTTCACCTGCTGGCACACCAAACATCTAGCAACATACTCGGCGACTTCCCTCTTCATGTTTTGCCACCAGTAGTACTTCTTCAGATTCTGATACATCTTGGTACCTCTTGGATGTACCGTGTACTTGGATCGGTGAGCCTCGTCCAAAATCTCACCCCTCAACACTGTGTCGGTTGGAATGCACAACCTACCTTTGAATGTGATACCATCACCATTCAAAGTGAACTCCTGACTGCCATTGCTAACCGACTTGTCTTGGTAAGCGAGCAATTCGACATCCGAATTCTGCAACTCCTTAATCCGGTTCAAAATATGTGGCCTAACCATAATGTTGGACATCACCGGCCCGTAGGTGACATGCCTGAGAGTAGTGTCCAGTTACACATATCATTCAACAACTTCCACTCTTGCACTCTCAAGTGAGCCATAACCCCATAGGGTTTCCTGCTAAGAGCATCGGCTACCACATTAGCCTTACCCGGATGGTACTGGATAGAACAATCATAGTCCTTCATGAACTCCATATATCAACACTACCTCATATTCAACTCCTTCTGAAGAAAGAGATACTTTAAGCACTTGTGATCCGTGAACATCACGAACTCTTCCCCGTAGAGGTAGTGACGCCAAATTTTCAGCGCAAAGACGACTGCTGCAAGCTCCAAGTCGTGAGTAGGGTAGTTTTGCTCATGCTCCTTTAACTGACGGGAAGCATAGGCGACCACCTGTTTATGCTGCATCAAAACACATCCAAGTCCAACTAGTGAAGCATCACTATAGACTTCGAAGCCACAGCTTCCAGACAGAACTGTGAGAACAGGGGCTGGGGTAAGCCTCTTCTTCAACTCTGGAAACTCACCTCGCACTTGTCACTCCAAGTGAACTTAGTGTTCTTCCACGTGAGATAGGCAAGCGGAGCGGCTAAGCTTGAAAATCCCTCCACAAACCTCCTGTAGTATCCTGCCAGGTCGAGAAAATTACGAATCTCGGTGACACTCTTCGGCCTTTCCCAATTCATCACTGCCTCAATCTTCACAGGATCAACTGAGATACCCTCGGTTGACACCACATGGCCGAGAAAAGATACCCTATTCAGTCAGAACTCGCACTTACTCAACTTAGTATACAGATATGCTCTTGAAGAGCCTGCAATGCAAAGCGAAGATCTCTCGTGTGATCCTCCTGTGACTGTGAATACACAAGGATATCATCCACAAATACAATCACACACTGATCGAGAGATGATCTGAACACCCGGTTCATCAGATCCATGAATGTTGCCAGCGCGTTAATCAGTCCAAAAGACATGGCTAAAAACTCGTAATGGCCATATCGAGTCTTGAATGCTGTCTTCGGAATGTCTTCCTTCTTGATCTTCAACTGATGATAACCAGATCGAAGGTCAATCTTGGAAAAGAACTTCGCACCTTTCAACTGATCAAACAAGTCGTCTATCTGAGGCAATGGATAATGATTCTTGATCGTGACCTTGTTCAATTGCCGGTAGTCAATGCATATACGCATAGACACATCTTTCTTCTTCACAAAGAGCACCGGAGCTCCCCAAGGTGAGACACTTTCCTGAATGAAACCAAGGCCTTGCAATTCTTCCAACTGCTCCTTTAACTCCTTTAGCTCAATAGGGGCCATCCTGTACGGAGCCCTAGAAATCGGCGCCGTGCCTGGAGCCAACTCAATCGCGAACTCAATTGCCCGATCAGGAGGCAATCCCGGTAAAGATCTCTGGAAAGACATCCATATATTCACACACAACCGAAATGGCTATGGAGCTTCGCGCTTCTACCTTCTTGTGACTGAGAGCTGCAAAGCGAGCAATGTCTCTTCTCTGAAGTCCCCTGAAATGAAACGACTTCAACCCAGCGGGTTTAAAATTCACCACCTTCTCGAAACATGACACGTGTCCATAGTGAGCTAAGAGCCAATCCATACCTAGGATGACGTCGAAATCCCAGTCCTGAAATCCCAAAATGATCAGGTCGACTGGCAACTCATGCTGTATGACTTGTACAACACTACCCAGATACACTTTATATGTCTCTATCGACTTGCCCAATGGAGTCGAAATAGATAATTCCTGAGGTAGCTTACTCGGCTCGGATGTAAAGCCTTTGGCAAAACTAGGCGAGACGAACGAATGAGTAGATCCTGTGTCGATCAACACTCTTGCTAAACACTCGTTTACTAGCAACGATCCTGAGAATGATAACTACCCATGTTATAACAGAATTATACACATAGGTACAAGCATCACAAAACATCACATAGGATACATATACAGTACAACATATATCATAGCAACACTATAACCTTGACAAGATCAAACTTGCACGTACCTTGCACAACATCATTCGATGCCTGTGCGTCTCTGTCAGTCATGGCAAAGACCCTGCCTTGGTTAGCCTGACGAGGCTGCTAGGAGGGCGGCAAGGATCTAGAGGCCTGAGATGAAGACCCCTACAATGAAATCTGCCTACCTGGAGGTCGAACTCCCTGTGGCCCAGTCTGTGACTGCTTGCACGGGCAATCTCGAATCATGTGGCCCATCTCGCCACAGTGGAAGCATCCACCTGATATTCTTTGGCAATCCCCTGTCTTGTGCCGACGACCATAGACGGCGCATTCCTCAAAAGTCTGCGATGCGGAGGAAGCCGGAGGCATAACCCTCATCTTCTGTGATGCCGTAGGACTCGGTGCCTGAGGCACAAAAAAAGGTCTCTGAGCCGGCATCGACTGGGAGAACTGGTACGGTGCAGTCCTAGTCCTAGTCCTCTTCTCAGACGATGAACCACTAGCGTAGCTAAGGATCTTATACGGACCTAATGATTCACTTGATACTGGTTATGTCATGGTGACAAGCCTAAGACAACTTAGTCCATCTGAGTTCTAAGTTCAACTCATAAAACTTACTTCCGCTTACTAGAGACAATTTCCTAGAGTAAAATAACTCTAGTTCCAACTTGAAGAACACTAGCCTATGTGACCTAATGCCTAAGCTCTGATACCAAGTCTGTCGCGACCAAAAATACCCCCTAGGAGTTAGGGATACATTGACTCGTGACCGCCGTATCATACCTCCAGTATAATACATAAGGTACACGTGGAGACCTGTCAGAACAACTGAACAAACATAGCGGAAACTAAATACAATACGCAGCGGAAATAAATACACTAAACATAGCGGAAGCAAAGTGATACTCCAATAACTTAGTTCAAGTATGAAATAACAAAGTATATACATGAACGAAACCCAAAAGTGGAGTGGACAAACCCCACACTCACATAAAAAAATAACACCTTAAAGTTCTAAGTCTACCGATCAACAAAAGTCAAAGTCTCAACACCTATTTATAGGATCATCGCCCTGATAATGATCCATGGAAGGCTCCGAGTCGAAGTACTCTTCCTCTACCCATGGTTCTGTGCCATATACGTCGAACCGAGCCCAAGCACCTACCGATGATAACAAATATCGGTTGAGCATAGAATACTCAGCGTATACAAACTAATAACAATAAAGCAATAAGCATAGAGCATACAAGTCATGGAGAATGCAATCAGTAAAAACATGTAAGAGCGTAGAAACCTTGAAATAATGTGTGAGATGAAATCTGAAAACCAAAACCAAAACTGTAGCTGTGTGAGTCAATCGATAATCATAGCCTTGTGAGTTCTTGTGAGTTCATGGAGTTACTTAGAGTCATTATGATCCGTAGTGACATAGAGATACCATAGAGCACAGCATAAAGCATATCCTTAGAGATCTTAGAGCATTTCATTTATGATCCGTAGAGCTTGTGAGACGATCTTAGAGCTTGTCATGGAGTTCCTTGTGAGCATAGTATGATCCGTAGAGCTTGTGAAATGATCTTAGAGAAATGATTGAGTTACTTACAATCGTTCCTTATTAGTCTTTTTATGAAAAACACCATTTTCGTACTTTGAGAAATCCATGGAAAACATCGATTCATGCGATACATGCGAGCATATGAACATATGAGATTAAGAATCATATTTAAACATCAAAATCCCTTAGAGGTATTTCATCAAACACTTAGAGTGCATCATAATAGTATCTTTCATCCAAGTATATAAACTACATACTTTCACACCATAATCACCCAAGATATATATACATACGTAGTATAGATGTAGAAGAACAACATTTGGTATCTTAATAATGTTGCAAGATTGGTAGTAGAGTGTATCTACCTTGGTGAAATCAATGAGTTTGATTCCAAAAATCTTGAACACGCAAGAACCTTGAGTTCTTGGTTAAGAAACACCAAAGAGAGCTTGGTCTTCCTTCAAGCTTGATCACAAGTAATTCCTCTCCTTCTTCTCTCTCTCAAAATCTCCTAAGATAGGGCACAGAGGGTTTCTGAAACCCTAAGGCACGAACCCAGGCCTTTTATAGGCAAAGGGTGGTGGCTAAAGTCTTAAACACCCTTAATGAAGAAAATCTGCGTATAACCGATCGATCGGTGGCTTACCGGTCGATCGGTGGTTTCAACCGAGAGCTCGGTTGAAAACACCCTCTTTGGAAAATTTCCCCATACAAAAAAGTTAACCAATCGATAGCTACCGAGCAATCGGTAGAAGACCAGTCGATCAGAGGTTATCATCGAGCAATTGGTGACCCCTGCTTTTGCTACAAAACCCCATTTTCACTACCTTAGACCTTTCCAATCCCATTTCCAACACTCTTAGTGCTTAAAACACACTCCTTAGGGATATGTAGACCTATTAAAACATGTACACCAAATATCCAAACTCGTATATTAATCATAAGACCCCTAAGTGTACAAAACCACACTTGGGCACTAGTCACACACTGTTCACCAATACATGAGATGAAAATTTGGGGCTCTACATTTCGCTTATGGCCCAGAGGCCTTGGGACCCATTTCACCTATATGCGATCAATCACACCAAATCCTGCGATCGATCGCACCCCCCCCAGAATTTGTTTTTCTACCCCTGCAAATTGATAGGGGTGTTTCCAACCTCATTTTCACAACCTATAGGGTCCTAAACCCCTTCCCTCATGCTGCCCTTGGGTGATTAACCCTCCAAGTCATCTCGAACATCCATTCAAATCCGGGGATCGCCAATTTGCCCTGATTACACTATTCATTAGTCAAATAAAGTTCCGGGGTGCTACATCCTCCCCCCTTACAAAAATTTCATCCTCGAAATTTGGACGAACATACATGAACAAAATAACAAAATTTTTACAAAAGAGGGCCAAGGCCTTAAACAAACAATTGAGGATATTTTTCTCGCACTTCGGCCTCTCGCTCCAAAGTGGCCTCTTCTCGAGTTGCCATTGTACGAGAACCAACAGAATAGTCTTGTTGTGAAGCACTTGATCTCACCTATCCAAGATCTGCATTAGTTGCTCAATCAGCGTGAGGTCCTTCCGGATCTCTACCGGATCAAGCTCGATGACATTTGAGGGATCCAGAATATACTTTCGGATCATAGAGACATGGAACACGTTATGGACCGCCGTCATATGAGCGGGCAAGGCAACGCGGTAAGCTACCTCACCGACTCTAGTGATGATCTCGAATGGACCCACGTATCTTGGACTGAGCTTGCCCATCTTCCTGAATCTCATAACACCCTTAGTCGGTGAAATCTTGACAAAAACAAAGTCGCCAACTCAAAATTCAAGATTTCTCCTTCGGTTGTCAGCATAGCTCTTCTGTCTATCCTGTGCGGTCCTTAACCTCTCTCAGATAAGCTTGACCCTATCCGCAGTTTGTTCATTTAATTTGGGGCCCAACACCTTCCTTTCCCCAACATCATCCCAATACAACAGGAATCTACAAATTCTCCCGTACAAAGCCTCAAAAGGCGCCATCTATATGCTTGCCTGGTAGCTATTGTTATAGGCGAATTCTACCAATGGTAGGTGATCTTCCCAACTTCTCTTGAAGTCTAGCATACAAGTGAAGGGGGATCCGAATAAGAATTTATACAGAAACTGGATCCCCTAGATCTTAACACCATAAAAAGCATCAAAATTATCTAAGAGTTTTAGTCATATCACCTCGGTGAATGTTTTTCACTGGTGAAGCTTAATCCACTTGAACCGTCAGAACTCTTTGTAGAGATTTCTCCAAAAAAATACTAGAAGTTCGATCCTTGTTCTTCACTATCCCCACGAAGCTTTAGAATCTCCTTTGGAATTATAGAAGCAAGAGGAAGAAGATGGATCAATTGTGTAGACCTTCTATCACCAATAATACTAAGGTTCAAAACCCTAGATTTACAAAACCCAACTAGGACCACTAATATAGCTCACGAAAATCTCTAGGAGTCTCGCCTAGGGCTCACGGTTTGGAGAGAGAGAGGAGAGGAGAGAGAAAATTCTGGAGAATTCTACTTAATGGTCTAGGGTGTTGGGGTATTTATAGACTAGGATCTTATCCTAATCCTACTCCAACTTGATCTTATCTAGTAGGATTTATTAATTAACAATAACACTTATTATTAATTAAATAAACTCCTACTTAATCTATAACTACTTTAGTTATAGTAATCCTATTAATTAAAGAGTCCCTATTATAAGAGGATTCCTCAATTAAAAGGGATAAGTCAAGATCCTACACCAAAGTAGGAAACCTAGTCAAACTAGGAATCCACAAGGGGGGGCGTGAGCTTCTATTGGGCATGGGATTTGAGAAGTTAAAACTCCTTATTGTAATCTAATTACAATAACATCTTAATCGTAATTGCAATCCAACACTTGGATTTTAATTCCATAATAAAAGGAATTATATTTCAATAATTATTCAATTAAACAAATCCTAATCCAATTAGGATTCCTGAAGTGAGTGCCCCACCCTAGGGTTTAAACGCATGGGCTTTGGCCCATATTAAAGGTCCATTTTAATGGGTTTATGGATATGGGTCAAACCCATTTCCCCTTTAATTATATTAATCAAATAATTACTAAAATAATCCCTTAGTTTAAATTAACAATTAATTTAAACAATAGATTAACTATTAATCTATTTAATTAAATGATTAAATTTTAATCACTTAAAATAATTGATTAACTTTTAATCAATTATTGAGCTTGTATTTCTTATGTGAGCACCTCCAGAGATTGCTCTGGGACATTCTTACCCTGGCTTATCCAATGTTATCCTATTGACCCTAAATGAGAATTACATTGGAATTGCAAGTGACGTGAGATATCCATGTTGCAATTGAATCCCAGTGTATGAACATTAACCATTATGGATCCCGCCACATGAACTTTTAAATTCGATTTATCCTTCTGAATACATTATCCCTAATGGGCCTTCGAGATTGACATACTATCTAACCCATAGTCCATTGTAAATCATCCGGGTTTCCAAGACTTATGAGTAAGCCATAAGAAACAATTTCTCATGAAAAACATTTTGAAAAAATCTTTTTGTAAGTATAATACCTTTTAATAAAAGTATATTTCAAAACTTATTTTGTTTTCAAAATCACCTGCGCAGGATTTGAACTTAATCAACCATCTTACCTGGAACTTGGATAATCTCTCAAATTAATGAGCATGGATTTCTTGTTTGAAATTCATCATGACTCGAACAACTTTCTGACTATCCAACTGTCACTGTATTGTATTCCCTAAGTTAGAAAATACGTTGGTGGAATCAAAATAGTCAGATCACTGCCCAGTCATAGATGAACTCATCAGATCTAAGGATCATCGAAACCATTCAATGTGAATGAGAGACCAACTATCTGATAGTATGTTTATGCAAGAGGTCTCTCATTGAATCCAATCAGTCAGTGTACATTTAAGCACCCATACGCTAATGTGTAGTCTCCACTACAATAGTTCGAGATAGAACTACATCTCAACTATTGAGAACATCTTAGCATTCTGGCAGCCATATAAGTGAAGTGCCCAGCTTCACCCACAGCTGTGACTATATAAGGTATAAGGAACAGGAAAGTTATATCTACCTGTGATAATCTAATCACATAACTTTCCTACAATATATCCTATGGACTTTTATCGATATCTCATATCGTATAGATTATCTCAAGATCATGGTCAATTACCCATAATGAATACACAATAGATTAAGAAGAAGCATTTATTAATCAAATTAATAAGGTTCTAACAATCTAAATGACTTTTCTGGGCATCATGTCCAACAACAAGCCCAGAGCATATCTTCAATAACCTGATTCACTCACTCGGTTTGCCCATCCGTCTGTGGATGGAAAGCTGTGCTAAAGTCCAACTGGGAACCCATTGCACCTTAAAAAATTTTCCAAAATCTGGAGGTAAATCTAGGGTCCCGATTTGAGACAATGCTCACTGGTACCCTGTGCAATCGAACTATTTCTTTGATATATAATGCAGCGAACTGATTGGAATCGAAGGTAGTCCGGTACGGCAAGAAATGCGTGAACTTTGTGAGTCTGTCAACCACAACCCATATAGCATCGGTCTCTCTAACCATCTTTGGCAACCCCATAATAATGTCCATAGAGATGTGTTCCCATTTCCACTCGGGAATATGGAGAGATTGTAAAAGTCTTGCCGGTCTTCCGTGTTCGGCCTTGACTTGCTGGCACACCAAGCATTTAGACACATACTCGGCCACTTCTCTCTTCATGTTTCGCTACCAAAAATGCCCCTTCAAGTTTCTATACATTTTGGTTCCCCCAGGATGAACTGTATACTTGGACCGGTGGACTTCATCCAGAATTTCCTTTCCAAGCTCTACGTCGGTCGGGACACAAAGTCTACCTTTGAACGTGATTGCCTCATCACCGTTCGTGATGAAATCCTCGCTTCCTTTGCTAACCACCTTGTCACGAAAAGCAATCAACTCGGCATCCGCTACTTACAACTCTCGGATCCGATCTATGATGCATGGCTTCACCGTGATATTTGTCATCATTGGCCCATGAGTCTGTGGACTGAACCAAATGTCAAGGTTGGAAACATCCTCCAACAACCTCCACTCCTTTAGCATCATGTGTGCCAAAAGCCCAGTAGGCTTCCGGCTAAGAGCATTGGCAACAACATTCGCTTTGCCCTGATGGTATTGAATGGAGCACTCATAGTCCTTCAAAAATTCCACCCATCTTCTTTGCCTCAGATTCAACTCCTTATGGGAAAACAGATACTTTAAGCTCTTATGATCGGTGAACACCTCAAACTGTTCTCCGTACAGATAATGTCGCCAAATCTTCAAGGCAAGCACAACCGCGGCAAGCTCTAAGTCGTGAGTGAGATAATTCTTTGCATGCTCTTTTAAATGCCTTGAGACGTAGGCAATGACCTTTCCGTGCTGCATGAGCACACATCCCAATCCCATGTGGGAAGCGTCGCTATATACGACAAAACCGCCACTCTTGAATGGCACCGTGAGTACGGGAACCATATTAAGGCGTTTCTTCAACTCTTGGAGGCTAACTTCACATCTGTCACTCCAACTAAACTTAACATTCTTTGTCCTTAAGTAAGTGAGAGGTGCAGCCAAACTGGAGAATCCCTCCACAAACCTCCGGTAGTAGCCTACCAAACCGAGGAAACTCCGAATCTCGGTGACACTTCTAGGCCTCTCCCAACTCATCACTGCCTTAACCTTTGCTGGGTCTTCCGAGATGTCTTCTATTGACACTACATAGCCAAGAAAAGCTACCTTCTCCAACCAAAATTCGCACTTACATAGCTTGGCATACAACTTATGCTCTCGAAGCGTCTCATGAGTAAGGAGAAGGTCTAGATCATGATCCTCCCATGTCGAGGAGTACACCAAAATTTCATCTACAAACACCATGACACATCTATCGAGGTACGGTCTGAACACTCGGTTCCTCCTTGATTTTCAATTCATGATACCCCGACCTAAGGTCAATTTTGGAGAAAAATATTGCTCCTTTTAATTGGTTAAATAGGTCGTCTATCCGAGTTAAGGGATAACAGTTAGTGACTTTGTTCAACTGACGGTAGTCTATGGACATTCTCATTGATCCGTCCTTCTTCACAAATAGCACTGGGAAACCCCATGGTGAGACACTTAGTCTAATGAAACCCAGGCTTTGCAGTTCTTCCAGCTGCACTTTCAAATCCTTGAGTTCAATTGGGGCCATTCTATATGGAGCTCTTGAAATCGAAGCTGTAGAGACCCGAATCTTTTTCATGTTTTTAGTGCATTGCATTAAGGGTATTTTAGTCTTTATAAGGTGTTAAAGTGTGTGTATTTATATCTAATTATGGTGATGTAAACTAGGCTTAATCAACTTGTAACGGATGGATGTCATAGCACATCCTAAACTTTAGGAAGCTCTAGTTTTAGCACCGTTTACTGGAATTGTGTGATTCTTGAACCATTAGAAAGGTGTTGGAACCCTCTTCGAGGTTCATGTTTAGTGCTTTTCCTCATTTTGAGTTTAAGTCAAGTCAATAATGAGTTTTGTCTAATGGAATTACATATCAGTCAACTTTGGGGATATTTTAGTCTATAAATTAAGTGAAATTTGAAAATTCTAAAACATCAGAAATATTCGTTTTCGAAATACGAATCCAACCCAAGTTAAATCGTCAAAATCCGTCAAGCGAGTCAAAAGTTATGGCCAAAACAGTAGAGTGGGCCAAAAATCTGCAAGAACCGATCGCTCGGTCAGAATCAGCGATCGATCGGTCCAAAACCGATCGATCGGTATCTATCGACTGGTCCAAAATTTTGTATGAGAAAATTTTCCAGAGTGTTTTTTTGACCGATCGCCCGGTCATAAACACCGATCGATCGGTAGGCAACTGATCACTCGATCATAACCACCGATTGCTCGGTCCTTCGAGCATTTTGCTGATTTTTAGTAAGGGCTTTTTGGTCTTTTTGTTCTCAGACCTTGAGGCTATAAATAGGGGGTCCTACTCGAAATATTAAAATACTCCACCTAGTTCTAACCTAATTTGGCAAAAAGGGGGAGAAACCCTAGGGTTTTGAGAGAGGGTTTTCTTGGAGAAGGAGGAGATTGATAGGAGATTGCAACAAAAGTTTGGGAAGCTTCTCCAAATCATCTCGGGAGCGTTTTGAATCCAAGGGAAGGATTCCTAAGGTCGATATACTATTCTAATCAACTCTATTTTAAGGTTTTATGAATGTTGATGTGCTAAGAATTGTAGAAATAGATAGTTGATGCATTTTCCCTAATTTTCTATGAAATAAGCTAATTATGGATGAGAATGTGAATTGAAATATGGATTTGAATGTGGATAGAATGTATGGAGGATGGGATTAATTTGTGGATGTGGATGAATATATGGATTGTATGGATGAAATTATGATTTGATGAATGCATGAAAAGTAGAGAAACAATTGATTCATATTATATGTGTACTCAAGGTGTTTGTGAAAAGGCTTGAATGGATAAATGCGATTATACTCTTATGAAATGGTGGTAAATTGATTATGAATTGTGTTAAGGATTATGATAAGATATATATGTGATTGTTTGGTAAGTATATCTAATTACTTGCATGGAAATTGGTAGTCGGGAAGGTAAGAACTTAGAGGAAAATCTCTCAGACCGGGAATTCTCTAACTATTTGGTATGGAACATATAGTGGAGTTTCCATGGTGGGAGATCGGAACCTAAGCAAATACCAACTCGAATATTAATTTCGACACTTAAGCACACAAGCACGTGTATGCAAAGATAAGAGTCTCACAAGTCACACATGTGGACCACAAGCATGAACATGGCATACGTATGACATTCTGAATAAGCATAAGCATGACATGGTCCGTATCCTCCAAGAATGGCATTTCAACCTGATTTCTAAGGTATGGTCCGTATCCGCCAAGAACGGCATGTCTCATCCTTGTATGATCTGAATAAGTGCATAAGCATAAGCATAAGCATCTCACAAGCACGTGGTCTCGTAAGCATAAGTACCTCATAAGTGTATGGTTTTCTAAGTCTAAGATTCTCACAAGTACATGAGTCAAGGTGATGATATGATGTATATGTGTACACGTTCTTCCGCACTCTGATTATGTTACTATGCTATTGGATATGTTACTGACTAAGTGCAGGTATATCATTATTGTTGGTTGGATTTTATATACACTGAGTACCTTTGTACTCAGCCGGACTTTGTCTTGGCAGGTTTAGGGCAGGAGTACACGGCAGAGCCGTGGGTTGAGGAAGCATACACAGAGAAAGGAGGTGAAGGTGAGCCTTCTGAGGAGGGAGCCAGAGACTTGGGTGGCTACACCTCTTAGTTTACATTTCTTTTCAATGAGAGAGTTTTGTGTTTGACCTTTAGAGGATGTATCTCAGTTGATTTCTTTCTAGTTGTGTATCAGACTCTTTGGTTTTAGAGTGAGTTGTATTTGTTGACTATAGACTCATGTTATTTAGTTGGTTTGGGTTATACATATCGGAATTTTATTACTCTCATTTTTGGAGACTCGTGTAATAGCCTTGTATGCATGGTTTTAAGTAGGTTAAGTGAATGTGACGATTCCAAAGTCCTATTTTAGCCTTAGTAGGATTTTGGGGTAATTACAGAAGCGGTACCCGGAGTAAGCTCTATAGCGAACTCGATCTCTCTATTAGGAGGTAATCCGGGAAGTTCTTCAGGAAATACATCCAAAAACTCACTCACTACTGGGATGGCTAAGGAGTTCGGTGCCTCTAGATTTGCTATGCTCAAAGCTGCGAGGCGGGCAATATCCCTCTCTTTCAATCCTCTAAAGTGAAATGGCTTAACTCCTTTCAGCTTGAAGTTCACCATTTTTTCAAAGCATGCAACATGGCCGTGGTGGTTTGACAACCAGTCCATCCCTCGGATAACATCGAAATCCAAGTCTTGGAAGTCTAGGATGATGAGATCAGCTAATAGTTCATTCTCTCCCACTTAAACCACACAATCCTTGAATATTCAGTCCGCATCAACTAATTTGCCAAACGGATTCGCAATGGTTAACTCTCACTCCAACAGAGTAGACTAAGTTGACAAGCCTTTCGTAAAGCTAGGTGAAACGAAGGAGTGAGTGCATCCAGTGTCGATCAACACTCGGGCTAGACAATCGTTCACTAATAATGCGCCTGTGCGATTAAACACTAACATCAATAGATTTCAAATAATAACAAGCATCACACATAGGTAATCTCTAGTATAACTAACAACTCATCAAAAATGGAAATTTTTCACAACTTAAAACTTCTAGAATTCTTGCGTACCTTGCACGACATCGTCGGATGCACGTGCGTCTCTCTCGGATAGGGCAAAAACTAGGCCCTGGGTGGCTGGGTGAGGAGGCCATGTAGATGGTGAGGCCCTCGAAGCCTGGGAAGAGCCTTGCTGAGATGTTTGTCTAAAAGGGGGCCTGCTCCCTTGGGACAGAGCTGGCAAGTGACGTCGGGTACAATCCCTAACGATGTGGCCTTGGTCACCACAATGGAAGCAACTTCTGGTAGCCCTCCGGCATTCCCCCACTGGATGCCTCCTTCCACAAAGGGTGCAAACGTCTTGTGAATTGGTGGAAGGGGCATAACCCATAGCCTGAGGTAATGTAGGTCAAGGAGCATACGAGGTAGCCGGGCGAAAAGTCGGTGGAGCAAAAGGGAGAGGAGCCTGTGGTGTAGAGTACATCCTCTGTGACTGAGCCGGCCCTACGGACTGGTATAACATAGTCTTAGCTCTCTTTTCTGCTGAGCCACTAGACTGGCCCTTCTTAATTCCTCTTCTCTTGAAAAACTCTTCAGAACTAGCCTCTGCTAATAATGCCTTGTCTACTACCTCGTCATAGGTTTCATGTCGGAACATCGAAACTCGGTCCTTGAGGTAGGCCTTCAAGCCCCTCTCAAATTTTCGGACTTTCATAGCCTCTGTAGCTATCTTATGTGGAGCAAATCGAGATAGCTCCGAGAACATAGCCTCATAGGCGGCTATTGACATATTACCCTTTTCCAAGGTAATGAACTCAACTTCCTTTTTCTCTTTCATCCCTATTGGGAAGTATTTCTTGTTGAAAACGTCTATGAATTCTCCCCAAGTCCAGTCTTGATCCTGTCGGGCTAACTCCGGGGTCCTAAGTGTTGGGCCTCACCCTCAAGCATGAAGGCGGCCTAAGCAACCCTTTCTACCTCGGTAGGAGCCAACACCGAAAATATCTTTTCTAATTGCCGAATTCATCCTTCGGCCACAAGTTGATCAATGCTTCCACAAAATGTTGGAGGCCTCATCCTCCGAAAAGACTCTATTCCGGCTTGTGCTCGATTGGGAGGAGCAGTTATAAGCGCGGCATTTGGTGGAGTAGCTGGTTGCCTTGCCGCCAACATAGCCAAAGTCTTGGCTATTGAAGCAAAGGCTTGGGCAAAGTCGGGTTGATCATCACCCGATGGAACATCATTTCCATTGCCCCTTGTGTTGTATCCGCGACCCCGAGTATTACGTCTCATGATTTCTCCTGAGAATGACAATACAACATGAGTCTAACTTGGATACGCATTTAGTAACAATTTTCACCATTCATCCAAAGCATATTTATTAAGCACAAAATAATGCATACATGGTATACAACACAACATCATAACATACAATCTGTATTCCTAGCGTAGGACTCTAAGCTTGGTTGAAGTTCAACCACTTCTGATCAAGACTAACTTGTTAGTCTAGACTAGGATTTCAACTCTTCCATAACACCTAATGCCTTGTTCAATTATGGTATCGAGTACTAAGTGACCCTAGGGACTCTAATGCCTAGAGCACTGATACCACCTCTATCGTGCCCCAAAATATCCCCTAGGAGTTAGGGGATACTTGAGGAGTGACTATTTGTACCTGTTAAACCATCCTGAAGCAAACAAGGCTAATGTGATACAATAAGAATAATGATCAGAGCGCGAAAGCTAAACATGGATGCGGAAACGTGAACTAACTTTTTCTTTTCTTTATAAGGTTTGTATTCTAAGTGAATATATAAACAAAACATATCAAAGTCTAAGGTGGGCAGGCCCACCTATCAAAATACACAAAAGAACCCTCTCGTACTCTTCCCTCAACAGTAGTCGAGGTACGGCCACACATCGAGGTCTTTATCCGCATGAGACTGTAACAGGATAGATGGCTCTCTCTCCTCTACGTACTCTTCCTCGACCCAAGGCTCAGGGTCGAGGGCTTCTTCGGTACCTGCCGACATGAAAGTATGGCTGAGCATGGAATACTCAGCTAGTACAAGCTACTAGCTAACCATGGCAAAAATAAAAGCACAACAACAGTGAATACAATACAAAGCAATAGTAGCATTATAAGATAAACAATATTGAACATGAAACAATATAATTATCTTGACATGCGTGCATGAATGAGAAACCTTCGATAAAACTCATATTTGGAAAAACCATTTCATGTCTCGGTCTTGCTTGTGAAAATCATGCATGCGTGTCTTGTTCTGTCTTGTTTCTTTCTTGACTTGTATACTTGTGAGCCAGAGGCTAGCACCCACACATCCCTGGGCTACCAACCTCCTTGATGTTTTCATTTACTTGTGAGCCAGAGGCTAGCACCCGAACCTCCTTGGGCTACCAACCTCCTAGATGTTTTCATTTACTTGTGAGCCAGAGGCTAGCACCTGAACCTCCTTGGGCTGCCAACCTCCTTGACGTGTACTTGTTTCATTTTCTTGTGAGTCAGAGGCTAGTACCCGCACATCCCTAGGCTACCAACCTCCTTGACAGGTAGTGTTTTTAGTTTTCTTGTGAGCCAGAGGCTAGTACCCGTACATCCCTGGGCTACCAACCTCCTTGACATGTAATCATTTTTTTGTTTGATTTATTATATGCATATACTCTTGAAAACCCGATTCAT
Source organism: Tetracentron sinense (assembly GCA_015143295.1). Lineage (NCBI taxonomy): Eukaryota > Viridiplantae > Streptophyta > Magnoliopsida > Trochodendrales > Trochodendraceae > Tetracentron > Tetracentron sinense. Next base: position 28,784,582 of record CM026553.1, on the reverse strand, counting down.
GCATGCATGCTTGTTTGTGTGCGTGTCAATAGTGATAACCATGATGACATGCTTGGATGAGAGAATCACATGAGTATAGCATTTCCATTTCGAATATAAGCATAAGGGAATGTAGATAACATGTAAGGCATTTGATCAAGGTAGGCATTTAAACAAAATAACTCAATCCATGCTTTCATAATTCAAGTTCGTTTATTCAAATCGTCATTTAAGCATTTTATCAAACACTTGGTGTGCAACCACATTCTAATCATTTCGTTTCAATTTCTTAATGCATATATTTCATCACACCACACACAATGTATTCATTATGTTTGAAATATCCATCTACCATTTTTTCCAACACACATTCATCAACCAACACGGCATCCAATCGCTTGATCCACATTTCATCCATTCATACATCCCACCATTCATTCACATTTATCTTGTTTAGATTTAGGGAATATGGCACATTTCAAGCGAAGGAAAATACAAGATCAAATCATAATTTTTAAAGGGAAAAAACCTAGATTATTGCTAGAGAAGTTAGTAGAGTGTACTAACCTTGAAGATCAAGCTTGATTTTTGAGGAAACCCTTGATTGAGGATGGTTCTAGCTTGGAATCCTTCAAGCTTGGAGCTCCTTGATCTCAATCCCAAGATCCCTTCTTTGATTTCTTCTACAATCTCCCTTCTCCTCTTTCTCTCCTTTAGGTTTAGAGCATCCCCAAATGAGATCCCCAAATAGAACAAGGGTTTAAAACCTTCAAATCCGGCACCAGTTATCACGTGCGATCGATCACACACTTAGCTGCGATCGATCGCAGGTCCTTGCGATCGATTGCACCTGAACCTGAGCACTTTGGTCTGATTTCCCCCTGTAAGCGATCGATCGCACATACTTGAGATCGATCGCAGATCCCTGCGATCTGTCGCACATGGGATCCCCATCCATCGCATATGGCCCAGAGACCTTGGGACCCAATTCGCCTATAGGCGATCGATCGCACCCCCCCCCCCAGAATTTGTTTTTCTGCCCCTGCAGATCCATAGGGGTGTTTCCAACCTCATTTTCACAATCTATAGGGTTCTAAACCCCTTCCCTCACGCTGCCCTTGGGTGATCAACCCTCCAAGTCATCTCGAACGTCCATTCAAATCCGGGGATCGCCAATTTGTCCCAATTACACTATTCATTAGTCAAATAAAGTTCCGGGGTGCTACAGTTTTGTTGGACTGTATATATGCTGAGTGTTTTTAATACCCAGTCGACTTGTAATTGTCGATAGGTTTAGAGTTGGAGTTGATTTTCGAGCCTTGGGTCGGAGAGGCATACGTAGGGTGCGAGAGATCTAGATCGCTACCTGTATTATTAGTCTTTAAATTTGTATGAGAGATTGTAATAGACACTCGAGATATTTTGTGATGTTACTTAGTTGGTTTCACCTTTATATTTGAGTATCAGATTACTAAGGTTTATGGTGGGTTATGTTAAATTGGTCAGGTGAAACAGTATGGTTTAGCTTATAAATTGAAATTTTATTATTATCATTTTTGGAGACTTTTGTTAATTACTATGCCTTGTATGTTATGGAATTGAACAAGTTAAGCAGTGTCACGGCCCAAAGTCCAATTATGTCCAAGGTGGGGTTTTGGGGCGCGACACATTGGCTGAAGCCAACTTGTGTACATGATGAAACTTGATAGCGATAATATTTGTAGTTAAGGCAACAAAAGATGAACATGTTGATACATTACAAAAAGCAACAGATATAATATTCTAAGAGTTTAAATATGAAACGAAGATCTAATCCTGGCGCCTTTAATAGAGCTTCCGTTTTTAGAGTAAAATGGTGAAAATCTTGTAATTATTGAGAGATTTTTTTTGTAAACCTACCATTATTTTTTTTTTCGTAATTACAAGATTGTCACCATCTACACATGAAAAGGCAAATTCTACTCAAGGCACTTGATGTAAAGTTTTGCCTCATATTTAAATTATAAGAAATAAATATAGTTTTTTTTTTTAATTGTAACTGATTATTTTTATGCAAGACAAACATCTTATTAATCTTTTGGAGACTTCGGAGTTACTTCTTTGGAAGCAACTCCTGTTAAAGTAACCCAATTTTTATTTTATTTTCTGTACAATACCCGTTTCGTTTTCATCAAACACGGTTATTATTTTTTAAGCAGTAATTAGCGGACCATGCATTTGGCTAGCTAGCCGAATACCGGTCCATGTGTCTTTTTTAACACTCCTTTCAACTGTGATTAAGTTTAACTAAATTATTTTTAATATATATTTTTGGTTTTCCTAAAAACCAAGATTAGATGGATGAACCTTAGGGGTGAGTCAATTTTAACCACAATTAATGAATGTTAATAAAGGGAACATGGACTGAATGCTTGGTCCGCTAGACATTTGGCTATTCTATTTATCATTATTTTTTGAAAGGAAAATTCTTAATGTACCCATGGTTTCCATTTTGTAACGAAATGGCCGGTCCTCATTGGTCCACGCCCCAATTTTAAATATTCACCAACTATAGTTAAGATTCACTACCCCTAGGGGTTAAGCAATTCAACCTTAGTTTAAAAAAAAAAAAAATTCAAAATCTTAACTCTATTTTAGTTGAGCTTAACCAAGGTTAGAGAGGTGTTAAAAGGGACACGAGGACACGGGGTAACATAAGAAGTAGATCCAGGGTCCGCTAATCACTGCTCTGTTGAATCGGAGCAATGCTATGTCCACTTTCCGGTCGTCTACTCTCCACTACTTTTATACAAGAAAACAAAATAGGGACATTTTTGTGGTCCCATCACTTTTGTTTTGTTTTTTGTTTAAATTTAGTAAAGACAATTGGGGAGTGGACGACCAGAAAGTCGACATAGCATTCAACGGCCGGTAGTTTTAAATCAATTTTATGGGTAGTTTTAAATCACTTTTCGACTTAAAATTTTAAAAAGTAAATGCCAGTTTCCAAATCCTCACCAGTCTTAGGTTTATACAATGGGGGGAGGCTAATGTCACAAATGAGTGGCAACCCTTCCTAACCCCCTAACGCCTAACCTAGATAGATAAATGATTAGAGCCAACCCGAAAAAATGTCACAAATGTTACTTCTAACAATGAAATAGAAAGCTCGTCATCAAAAAAAACAATGAAAAGAAAGCTCACCCCTGCCTCTTACGTGAGTGCCAGGGGTGTGGCCTTCAGTGGAGGAAGATTTGGAGATCCAATCCCTCGGGTACGAGTTGTAAAAGCTCCATTACCTAAGCTAGCATCTGACTATTCTAACCTACTAAGAGCATTACTTAATTTGGTGATTCAAAACACTAAAAATTACAAAACTCGATCAGTCTCCAACAGCCTCTTCAAAATAATCATTTTGATTTGGTGAGTGTACAGAACTCACCAAAACCAAAACCAAATCATCATCTCTCCCTTCTTTTTGTGGTCCCACAAATAATAAAAATAATGTTTTTCTCTCCTTTCATTTATTGTAGTCTCACACAAATAAATAAAATAATGTTTCACTCTCCCTTCCTTTTTTGTTTTCTCACACAAATAATAAAATAATGTTTTTCTCTCCTTTCTTTTTTTGTTAAATTGGTGAGGCTACTAGGAGTGTTTTAAAAAAGTGGATAGCCAAAATAGAAAAAGGTGAGTTTTGGCTATTTTGGTGAGTAAAATTTGGTGAGGCTGCTAGGAATGCGTAGTTAAATGATAACTGCCAAAAACAAAAAGCCACAAAAAAAAAAGGGGGGAAGTGAAGTGGTTGAAAATAACGGAGAAGTGGCACAATCCAATATATATATATATATATATATATATATATATATTGGTATTGAGACATGCGGTTAGGCCGCAACCCCAGTTAGTAGTTAGTATCTGTTTTAAGTTATGGCTAGGTGGAGAGTACAACACTCTCACCCTCTCGGGAATGGAACTTGGAACCTCCTTCCTAAGGAAGGGATATACCTACCACTGGGCTATTCCCAGGGTGTGTGACACAATCCAATTGAATTCTCTATGGACGTCTGAATTGCCGAGGACAGGGTTTCCCAGTAATTTTCAATCATTTCACATTTTATTTTATTTTTTGGGTAGGGATAATTATTTATCTTTGTTAGGGGTTAGTCGTTGGTACTCATACTCATGGTAGGTCTCAACCGATACACCTAGACTCTTCCAGGAGGGAGATACATAACCACCAGTGGGTCAGATATTAAATGCTATGCTAATTATCAGGATGGCTGGTTCAGGATTCGCCCTTGCATGGGATGACCAAAACCATCCAGCCTAAGTGCAGTGTGTGACATGTGGTGATAAAAAGGGAAAAAGATATCAAATGGAGAGAAGTCAAAAAAAGGAGAGAAAATGAAATGACTTCTCCCCTTTTATCACCACATGTCACACACTACACTTAGGCCGGATGATTTTGGTCTGGCGAGAGCCAAATCAAATCCCATCCCTCCTCGCAAACATAATGGTAGTGGTCCCTTCTAATTGAGATATTTTAAGATTGTGGTAGTGGTAGGTCCTACCGTGACAGTCATAACATTAATAAAGATTAAAGCTCCACACCACCTCCAAAAGTCTGGTACCCTTTTACGTAGGTGTGACTGTGTTGGAGTATGGTGTGGTGCTGAACCTAGCTAGATAAATGATTAGGACCAAGCAAAAAAACAAAAAGGTGCCGTTTTATGTGGAAAGGCTGTAGTCTAGAACATAGTTAGTAATTCGGTGTACATAAAAAAAATTTGGTCTGAGAATTATTCGTGTATATTTCGGAATAGTTGTTTAATAATTCGGCAAAAAAAACACAATACGTCAAAAATACGGTACGAAAATAATTCGAGTATAATTCATATCAAGATTTAAAAATTGGTTCAAAAATACAATTAAATATATAAAATGCATGTATTCAGATTTTTTTTAAATATATAAAATACATATATAAAGATGTTTTTTGGATGGTTTTTGAAAATACATACATATATAATAGTTATTTAATCATCGTTTTCTTGCTCCAGCCAGTCTCACACACGTGTATATAACAATATATCCAAACCCGGGTCTTTCCTTTCAAAGTTTTAAAAATCTTTTTATTTTCTCTATTTTTTAATCAGTGAGAAAAACTTCAAAACAGTTCAACAACCCCCATTGGAGCTTCCTTGAGAAGCTCCGCACAAGTCACAACGCCATAGATTCTACTCCACTGCGTATTTCACTTTTGCATATCTATGATTTGTTTTCAATATCTTTTGAAAATTTGAGGAAGAGAGTTGTGTTTAAAAATCACAGGTTTATATTTACTTTTGAGAGAGAGGGAATTCGATCAAAACCCTAATCAGATCGAGAAGAAGAGGCAAGAGTGATGAACACATTTGGGAGGCAGATGCAGAAATCAGGTTCTTCGACCGTACACCACCAGTGTAAGTACCCGAATAATTTATTAGATACTTCATCCGATAGCAGATGGCTTCAATCAGCTAGTCTTCAGCATCTCCAGTTCTCAAACACTACTGTGCTTGCAATTCAGGTTCTCGATCTTTTAGAACTAGTTTTTTTTTTTATATATAGAAATTCAATAGATCGGTGGATTGAACTCTTGTTGTCATTTCAGATGCACCCAAATCTGCAGAAGAGTGTTAAAGGAGGAAATGATATGTTCTTTGACCTAATTGATGGCAGTGAGCTGGTGAGCCAGTGAGATGCTGCCGTGATCTGTGAGCCGGTGAGATGGTGCCATAAGCTCGTGAGTTGTCTCTGAGTGAGATAATGGGAGAGAGAGAGAGAGAGAGAGGCAATAAAGTAGCCATTTTTTGTCTTTTTTGTACAGTACAGTAGCCATTTTCGGCATTTTTGGAGTCATTTTCATCAATTTTGCACAGTACAGTAGTCATTTTTGGCATTTTTGCACTGTACATAATACTCATGTTCGACATTTCTGCATAGTACAATACTAATTTTCGTTATTTTGGACAGATTAGATAGCCATTTTCATCTTTTTTGCAAAGTAGAGTGCTCATTTTCGGCATTTTTGCACAATGCAGTATCCATTTTCGTTATTTTGGGATCATTTTCGTCAATTTTGCGCTTTCGATATTATCTAACATTGGATAAATATGACAGCACATTGACAGATATATGGAGCTGTTGGCCTGAAGACACGAGCAATACTCCTCGAAATACACGTAAGTCTGTGCTTTTGGGAAAGTTTGGTTCATTGTATACCATCAAACTGAAATAACTCATTTACTTTCCACAATTTCTACAATGTATTAACTTGTGTCATGTCTCAGTATGAGTTATGCAGTCACCATTGTGCTTTCTTAGACACCTATAGACCAGTGATGAAGGATGAGAATCTCTGCAAGGACATGGCCAGGCAGGTGGGGTCAGGCTTGAAGGACGCTATCTTGGGCGTTTGAGGAGGGACCCCCGTGTGGGAATGAGAAAGGGTATACCTCCCTTTTAACCCCGAATATCACTGGGTGTTGGCTGTGCTTGAACTCCCCAGAAGGCGTATCCTCCTCCTTGACTCCTATTTCCCACATCCGGCAAAACAACATTCAACCAAATTTATTTATTTAACATTCAAGATGTCTACACTATTCCACATATTCGGTGACAAGTCAGCCTTGGAAGGTGAAAAATGGGAGGTGATAGAAGTAAAAAATATACCAAAACAGAAGAATACGTAAGTTTTCCAAAACACTTAATCTCATATTTACCAATACACTAACATGGCTCATCCTAAACACCTATTTTTTTGATATGCAGTCAGGACTGTGGGGTATTCGATATGAAATATATTGATTTCTTATGTGCTGACTTACCCATTAGGTTCACGCAGGTATTATTCTTTGTTTTTATATTAACATTGGTGACTGTGACTATTTTCAATCATTTGCAACGTATTGACTTTGTGTAACTGTATTTGTAGGAACATGTACCCAAATTGCGGAAGCAAATAGCTTTCGATATTATGAAGGGGTCTGTAATTCTGTGACTGAGTGGGGTGTGGTGTATTTAAGGGCTGTGATGGAGAGGGTGTATTTTTGGAGACTGTAATGTAATGTTTTGGATAATTTTGTACAGCACAGTTTCAGAGAATTTTGTACAGTACGTTATAAGCACCCAATTTTTACACCCCTTCCTGATCATGGTTAAGCATCTTAACCATGGTTAACACCCTCTAACCCTAGGTAAGCCGTAGTCAAACCCCAGGCAAACCCTAGTCAAGCCTTAGTCAAACTTTAAGCAAACCCTAGAACTCAACCATGGTTAAAACCCTAACCGTAGGTAAACCCTAGTCAAACCCTACGCCTAACCCTAGGACAAACCTTAACCCCAGGTAAACCCTAAGTCCAACCCTAGGTAAACCCTAGTCCAAACCCTAGGTAAACCCTAGTCAAACCCTAGGCCTAACCATAGGACAAACCCTAACCCCAGGTAAATCCTAGTCAAACCCCAGATAAACCCTAGTCAACCTTATGCCTAACCCTAAGCAAACCCTAGTCTAACCCTAGGGCCCAAGAATTCCAAAACCGAAGCCAAAACCCTCTGTGGGCCCAGGCATAGGCCCACAGACCTTAGAGACCCGTTGGAGTGGGGCCCAATTTGTTTTTTTGTAAAATTTCAGGAATGGCGGTAGACTCTCAATTGCCATTTCAAAGTTTAGTAAGATGAACAGTAGCTCAGGCCAATTGTAAACAGGTTAGCCTGATTTAGTAAAAATAAGGTAATGGCGGTAGAGTTTCTACCGCCATTCTTGATCTAGCTAAATCAGGAATGGCGGTAGAAACTCTACCGCCATTCCTGGTGTTTCATTCAAACTCAGTCTGGCACCCCCTGCATCACCTCAGTTCCGCCCCCACAGTGTCCAACACTTTGTATTAATCCCTAGAGTACCCCAAGGTCCCCTTTACCTTATATATACCCCTCCTCCCTCAAGGTTCAACCCATTCAAAAAATACAACCACAGTGAACCCCTCTTGGGATTCGGCCAACCCAATCCTAGACTTCCCCAACCACTATTTTCACCTTAGGAAGGTCCTAGGCCACCCAAGAGACTAACCAGGGAGCACCCCAGGTCGTGCACCACTATTTCACCACCGTGTGGATCAGCCCAAGAGGGTAGGACCTCCCCCACCCCCAATTTTATTTATGTAATAGCATTGTAAGGTCGCTGGCCTTAGTCCAGGGGTCCTTATTTCCTGTTTTGCTTCTTTACATCCTAAGGACAGAGGTCCCCCTACCTCTTCATAGGTATGGGGGACCCTCTTGAGGGTTGAAAGTCGTGGCCACAAGGCCCCACCATGCTTAAACTCACCCCTTGGTCTCTGGGGGATCCTCAGCCCATGAAGGATCCCCTGGGAGTAGCCTAGTCCAAGCCCAAGGGGTACAAATCAGTTTTTGGAAAAATTCAAGAATGGCGGTAAACTCAGTACCGCCATTCTGGACCTTTCTGATTGCAGCAACTGTAACACCCTTTTGGGTGGGCCCTGGTCCAGTCTAGAGCCATGGTTAGGCCCTCAAGCTCTCCCCTATCTACCCTGGTCCTTACAGGCTAACCCCTTATGCTTAACCATGGTTAAATCACCCAATTTGGAGACTATCCAGAATGGCGGTAGACAATCTATCACCATTCTGTATTTCCTGTAACAGTGCATTCAGGCCATTATTGGGCCCATTTCTTACCATCCCTTGGGCCCACAGCAGGCCCAGGACATTCAGGAGAGTCCCTTCTTTAACCCTAAAGGTCCCTCATCCTTGTGAGTTCACCCTTAACCTGCCCCCAGACTAGCAAAACTCAGTACAGGAAGTGTTTGATAATGACGGTAGACTCTCTACTGCAATTCCAAATATATGCATGTTTGGAATTGGCGCTAAAGACCCTACCGCCAATCCTTGCATTTCTGTTACTTGAGTTTTGCACAGGGCCCAGACCAGGTAGGAGGCCATTATAGGCCCTGCCATGCTATCTGGGCCCACCCTGACCAAACCAGAACCTTTAACTGGGGTTAACTCAACCCCAGTTAACATTTGACCATGGTTAAAGCGCTTTTAACCATTGGAAAAATCTAAAAAATCCCAAAAACATTCAAAAAGATCGAAATACCATGCTTTGGACCTCTTTACCATGGTTAGCAGCCCTAACCATGGTTATCTTTCCCTTTAACTTCGGTTAGTAATCCTAACCATGGTTAAATCTCTTTTGGCCTGTTAGGCCTAATCTCTTAGCCTACCGGGCTTACCCTTGGCCTACCGGGCCTAACCTTATCTTACCGGGTTTATCCTTGGCTTACCGGGCCTAAACCCTAGTCTACCGGACTAATCCCTTAGTCTACCGAACTAACCCTTGGCCTACTGGGCCTAAACCATGCACTTGACCAACCCGGTTAACCGAACCCTAGCATCCAGGCTAGACCCTTAGCCACCCTGGTGCACACACACACTCCCCTTAGCCTTGGCATAGGCTCATGTGCCAGAACTACACTCGGTCTAATCTCACCCTTGTGAGTACGTAGACAACCCAACACGGGTTCGGCCCTACTTAGCTTTTCTTTCTTAGGTTAGTATCTCTCTAATCACTTAGGAATTTAAATAATTTTGATTTTAATTTGGCTTATACTTAGGGAGTAGGGAACTATTGTAAAATAAGAGTCCTGGGGTGCCTAACACTTTCCCCGGAACTTAACCGAACCTCTTACCTAGATCTCTCACATAGACCAAGACCTTATCCACAACTCGGAGACTTATCCATTCTGAATTAATTGGTAATGTCTCTCAACATATACCCGTGAGTAAAAATTTGTGCTCACAACTCCAGCGACTCTGCTGGGGATAAATTCAGACTCAATCCAAAACCTAGGTTTCAGCCAAATAAACCTCAAATCAATTCAAATGCCTAAGTAATTAGCCTAATGCTAATTATTTTATCTCTTTGGGTGCATTGTGTACTGTCAAAAGCTTAAAAGTCTTTGAGGTCCGCAGAATTACTCATGTTTAGTGATTACCCTCAGGAAAGAATTCCGAACGCTCCTGCTTACACCAATTGTCCCTTTTCAGGCGTGTTCTATACCGGGGAGTCGCATATATGGTGTTAAGTGACCCCCATCCTTCTAGGAAAACACTTGCATTACCCCAGTATTCAGCATTTAGATTAGGCTATGGTATAGTCTACAAGCAGCCCACTCGGGGAGGGTTACTCTAAACACTAACCTACTTGCACCCTATACATATCCCCGATCATGTTTGACTATCAGGAAACTTTTACCCTAATAAGCAACTGTTCAGGGGCATCTAATGAGTCAAACTTGTACTTTTAATAAAACACATCCAACCCTGCATCCCGACATAGCATATGAGAGTCAAATCCCAGGCAAACAGGTCTTCACAGAACCTATCCCTAACCTTGACCTGATAGGTCCCCGGTTCCCAACAAGCCGGGTAAAGCATGTCGGACCTCCGTCCGTCTGCCCTATCGGATCACATGTGCCTTGTCACACCTAATCAAAATAAAAAAAATACCATCATCATCATTTTTGGTCAGCCGTCATGGCCCGTACATTTGACATCTCAGGCGATAACCTCTGGAAATCAATTGAAGCCTTCACTTTGAGTCAATGTCTCGCTTAGGCTCAGTACTATAAAATAGGGTCCATCTTAGACCTATCCATGGTTAAACCAGATCCACGCCTCAACTATCTAGTGTTGGAACCCATCACATATGGTGTTCCGTTTTGATAAGAATGAATTGTGTTCAACATTAGAAGAAATCCAGTGCATTCTGGGCTTAATAATGAATAATGAAGCCATAGTACCATGCTACAAAACAACATATCAGGCAGACCTCTCAAGGTTCTTATATATTAAGTCTGTCTCCTTGCAGCACGGTCCTAATGGCTCTTATGATCGGATACTCGTAAAATATTTAAAAGATCAGTATAGTCATAAGTGGAACCTTGACACCATAACAACTGAACTTCCCGGTCTCAATGCCTTTGCACTGATAGCTATGTCTCAGTTGGTGTTCCCTAAGTGCCGCACCCTCGCCAACTCAGTACTAGTAGGGATCATTGAAGACATACGTAGCTCTGAAACAGTTGTACCCGTCATTCTTGCAGAGCTTCTCAGGGCTCTCAACCAAGAAGCAGACCGTAGAAAGGACATCTTCCATGCCAGTGCACCCCTGTTGCACTTATGGTTGGTAGGACACCTGCTTACAATCATCCTAGTACTTGGCGATCTCCATAATGCATACAGTCTACCTAGGAAGATTTCTTAGAATCAGGCCAAGAAAGTGTCTACAGACGTCAGAACGCTCTACCAGCTTCTCCAAAGCCTATTAGAGGAGGATATCACATGGCAATACGAATGGCTAGTCTTGAAAAAGCTACCTCATGTTGTCATAATGGGAAGACAATGCATAATCCTCGGTCACAGCATGACCACCAACTGATTTAGCATACCGACTTTGAGCGGAAGATCCTGACATTCCATCCAGTATACCATCACTAAGGAAACTGCCTACACCAGTTTTAGCTCAATCAAAAGGAACCATTCTCATAGCTAAAATGGTGGTTCCCTGGACAAACATATTCTTGGATAGGTAGCTGCAGATCCAGGAGAAGGAGAGAAGGCAGAGCGGAACGACAAACTTCAAGCCATGTAGGGGTAGATCGAGCAGTACGAGCAGACAGTCCGATCTCTCCAGAAGAGACGCAAGGGTGAGGCTAAAGAGACAACCATCATCAGAGCCTAACTACACTTCTACCAAGAGCATCTTGATAGTACAAAGGTTATGATAACCGCCCAGATCCGATAGTTCGGATCCCGAATGTTCAATGCTACTGAGGCAATTGACAACATAGAGGTTGAGGTCACATCCCTCCAACAAAAAATCATGGACCTTAATGATGTGCCTCGGCCCCTTGGCTTCGTAATCCTTGATGGTCCTGCTTAGGATCGAGTTTTTTCCTTTTTTGATCACACAATCTTGTATTCACCTAGCATGCATGAATGAAAAATTCTTTCTAACATCTTCCTTCTTGCGCATCATGCATATTCATGTTTAGCTTTTGCATCCTTTTTAGTTGTATGAGCCGACCCATGACTCGCTCTATGACTGTAATTCTCGTAGAAGCAGTAGCTGTAGACGCACTTCTGACTGAAGTACCAGTCATGGAAGAAGCATCCAACACAACCTCCCCTGATAGTTAGTCAGAATCAATGGCAGAACCCTCTTATCAGCATCACAGAACCAGTGAGATCCTGCAGTCCCATGACAGAGACATCATAGCCATGCAAAACAAACTAGACAGTGTTCTGGAATCCTTGAAGATTATCATTGGTGTCTGAACCGATGATCCACCTATTTGAAACCCTACTGGAGAAACCCCTGAACAACCATGGTTGGAACCACAGCCTATTCACATCATCATTCCTAACCGCGGACCCACACCAAGCGGAGGTGAAGCAGAATATAATCAATTTGATGGGGAAGAGTAACCCAACGCCTCTCACATCAATTAGGACAAACCATTCTCTTCAGACCCTACCCCCTACCCCCTACCCCATTCCTCAGGGACCAGCACGAAGAGATCAAGCAGATGAAAGAGGAGATGAGATGTATTAAAGGAGCATCTACCAGCTCCAGTCTGTCTCTTGAGGATCTGGCATTCTCATCTGGGGACGCCGTTCCCTCAGGTTGCAAAGTGCCAGACTTTGACAAATATGTCGACACAGGCTGCCCAAGGCAACATCTGCAATTATACCTGGGGGACATGCTCCAGCACAACAAAAATCAACCCTTCCCATTTAGTACTTCCAAAAGAGTCTGAAAGGGATTGTAAAACCCGGAACTTTTTGTATATGCCTTGGAATGTGTGTCAAGGCATGATGCCTTGAAATATCCAATTTCATGAAATGAGAATTGGAAACTTCAAAAATTGTTTCAAGAATATTATAATTAATTCAATAAATTATTTAATAATGTCTATAAGCCTTGAAAGGGTCCTAGTCATGTCTAGAAGGTGTTGGAATGGAAGTAGGATAAGTCCAAGTAGTAGAAATGGGTGAAAAAATGGACTTAGTATCAAAACTTGCAGAGCACTGATCGCTTGGTCCATTGTTGCGATTGATCAGTCGACAACCGATCGATCGATAGCTATCGACTAGTTAACTTTTTCATATGGGGAAATTTTCCAGAGAGGGTGTTTTTGACCGAGAGCTCGGTCAAGAACACTGATTGCTCGGTAGGCGATCGATTGCTTGGTATTAACTACCGATCGCTCGGTATTTCGCGTTTTGCAGAAATTTCAGTGAGGGCTTTTTCGTCTTTTAGGCATTATACCCTTACCGATTAAGGCTTGCTCGAACCTTGAGAGTTTCATTCACCACACTTAGAGTATTTGAGAGAAAGGGAGAGAGGATAAAAGGGGATTCTAACCTAAGGTTTTCCACTTTAGAAGAAATCAAGGGTTTAAGAACCCTAGATCATCACAAGCTCGGATTTCTTCAAGTACACAGCTCAAGCACGTGAGGAACACGTTCTCCAAGCTAGAGTAGCAACTCCACGCACGATTGGAAGGATTCCTTCCCTTTGCAAGGTCGGTACCTTATGCTACCCTCCTAGTTCATACCCTCTTTTCTTCCATTCTTCTTTGTTTTGCCTAAAGTACGAACCTAATGGGAGATGGATGGATGTGGTGTGAGAATGGATGTTGGGCGATGGATGCCGTGTGGATGATGTGAAGAATGAAATGGGAAGGGTCTTGTACCAATAATAAACACACATGTATGTCGTGAATATAAACACACTTAGAAAAGGAAGAGGTAAGCTTTAACAAATAATGTACACACCACATGTTTGATCAAATGCCAAGGTGAAGAAAATAAGTAGTAAATCAAGAAATGCATGCTTAAAAGCTTATGGAATTGCTAGGGTTTATGATAGTGTGATAAATTGTTTTCTCTAAATGGCAAGATTATTTACTTGTTCAAATTGTGATATTCTATGTATTGTTGAAATCCTAAATGTCATATTTAATTTCAAGTGAAAGCATGTACACGATTTCACGAGCACAACATGCATGACATGGTCTACCAGCGTTTTCAAGAATAAGGTGTAGAGGTGGGACATACCTTACGATATGTTTTACCTCGCTTTTGACAAGAGGACAAGAACAAGAACAAGAACAAGCATTTCATAGGAGGGGGTTTACACTTGCCTCCCTTCCATGAGGGGTCTCCCCTCACTCACAAGTGCGTATCATAGAAAGAAGGGTCTTCCTTCCCTCTCAAGTGCATCTCATTAAAGTAGGGACTCCCTTCCCTCTCAAGCGTATCTCCCAAGTGCATCTCACAAGCGCATCTCACAAGTTACATAAACATGTTTAAATTCTAAGCAAGCACGCATGACACGCATGACATGACATGCTCGACAAGATCAAGTAAGACAAACATGACAAGTTTTCAAGCACGAAACGAGTATTTTAAGTCAAGTCAAGTGCACGATGATTTCAAGAGTTTTATCGGCTTTTATATGATGCAACCATGAATATAACTGTTTTGCTTTCTTATTATAATATGAATTGCTTCCTACTTTATATATCATTTTTGCTATGCTGTGACTGTTGGTTAGCATTAGGTACACACTGAGTATTCCATGCTCAGCCGTACGTTTATGTCTGCAAGTACTGAGGGAGCTGCTGCTCCATTTGATGTCTGTGCTCCTGGCCCATGGGTGGAAGAGGAGTATGTCGAGGAACCTATGGAGGAACCTCCAGTAGAGGGCTACTACTTGGTGGGTGAGCTTGAGAAATTACACTCATGTATTTTTGGAGGGCATGTCCGCACCTTCTTTTGTTTCATTTTACACAGCTTGGATCACGTATATATAGTTAAAGGTTTTTGGTTAGTCTTCCGCTGGGCTATGTTAAGTTGATGTTTCCACTATTATGTCCTCTTTGCATATGCTCCAGGTATTTTTATAGATTGGGTTGTTAAGTAAGTCATGATAAGTCGTCCAAGATTCACTCTAACTCGTAGGGTGGGTTTTGGGTCGCGACAGAGGTGGTATCAGAGCTTAGGCTTTAGGTCTTTAGGGTCACTTAGAATCGGGTACCAGAGCTTGACAAGAGCATATGTTAGGAAGCAACTTAGGAAGAAAGTAAGTCGGAAGCGAGTTATGTTCCAAGTGTAAGACTAAACTTTAGTCTTAGCCTAAATGGTTGCTTCAACCAAGTACAGGTCGTTGAAACGCTAGAACACCAAAGTGTAATATGATAAATACTCTGATAACTTGATGTGATGTATACTAGTATTATACAATTAATACATATTGAGTTATGATAAATTGAATCAATGCGATAAATTGTGGTTTCAAGTGAGACTCATGTGGTGCTATTGATCTCAGGACTTTAGTCATGGGGCGGGGCACACGGGATCGTGGGTCACACACCAGAGCTTCCTCTTCTTCACGGGATAAGGATGTGCAGCTGGACCTCTCTCAGGTCTTGGGCTCTATTGCTGAGACACTCGCCATATTGGCGGCTCGACAGTCTATACCATCACCAGCGGCACCTACTACACCGCCTATAGCTCCAGTACATCGTACCGCTGGGGTTCAGGCATTCTAGAGACTGAGGCCTCCATCATTACATGGGAGTGTGGACCCTCTTACTGTAGAGGCATGGATCCTCCAGTTGGAGAAGATCTTTGTGGTCCTCTCACCCACAGAGGAGGATAGAGTAGCATGGACTATTTTCATGCTAGAGGGTGAGGCACACCATTGGTGGTTGTCCGCCTTGAGGACTCAAGATTTGACCATACAGGGTCAACCATGGACTTGGGAAGAGTTCAAGGATGTCTTCTACAAGAAGTACTTCCAGGTTGGAGCTCGGGAAAAGAAAGAGAGAGAAGGGTAGAAGGTTCGATGACGGTGGCTCAATATGAGGCCAAGTTCTCGGAGCTATCACGCTTCACGACTCATATGATCACCACTGAGGTGATGAAGGCTAGAAGGTTTGAGCAAGGGCTCAAAGATGTCGTTATGGTGAAAGTCTTGGCTTTCAGGCACGCTACCTACCCTGAGGTAGTGGACAAGGCCTTGTTGATCGAGGCCAATTCAGAGGCTGTATCTAAGAAGAAGGATTTGGCGAGAGGCCAACCTAGCAGTTTAGCACCTCCAGAGAGGCGGGCTTGGACCGGCCCTTATCAGTACACCTGGCCAGTACCACCCCAGTATGTGTGGCCAGCACCACCGATAAAGCCATCTTATGTGCCTCTAGTTCCACGGTCGTACATGCCTCAGGCGCCACGACCTCAGGCTCTCCCGACCCCACGGCCTGTTGTACCTCAGGTGGCGAGGTATGCTCCACCTCCGTCCCCTCCGATCTATACACATGAGGTCTGCATGTCTTGTGGCCGAAGATACTCGGCAGGAGATTGCCAAAGGGCATCGGGTGGATGTTTTCACTGCGGTCGCCAGAGCCACTTGATCAGAGATTGCTTTAGTCGTCATTTGCCAAGTTAGTCTCAGGGGATTAGGCCACCAGCACGCCCCGCAGGATCATACTAGGAGTCCTCCCAACCTACCCGATCTACACCTCTGCCTCGTCAGGCAAACCAGGGGAGAGTATTCACATTGATAGAGGGTGATGCACTTGCATCAAATGATGTAGTGCAAGGTACGCGTTTAGAGTTATTCATTATCCGCGATAATCTTGTTATGCCTTATTCTCTGTATACATATGTGGCATGTTATATATATATATCTATATGTCTATACATATGATGTTGATGCATGGATTGACTTAGCTAGTTTAAATTTCAAGAACCTTATTAGTCAATGAATGTTTGGCTCGTGTGCTAATTGATACCGGGTCTACTCCCTCATTTGTCTCGCTGAGTTTTTCCCAAGGCTTTTCTATGGAGCCTAGTCAACTAGAACTGGAGTTATTCATTTCGACTCCTCTCGGTAAGACAGTGGTGGCGGATAACATCTTCAGAGGCAGTACAGTTCACATTGGAAGCCATGAATTAGTAGCCGATCTCATTGTCCTTGGGTTCCAGGATTTTGACGTCATCTTGGGGATGGATTGGTTAGCAGCTCATCATGGGCATGTAGCTTGCTTTGAGAAGATGGTACTCTTCAAGCTGGTGGAAGGGAAGTCATTCTATTTTCGGGGGTTGAGAAGTAAGGATATTGCCCACTTTGCAGTGTTGAGCCTAGTGAACCTCGAGGCAAAGGACTCTTCGATTATTTCTGTCGTGAGTGAATTTCTGGATGTATTTCCAGAGGAGTTTCTAGGGTTGCCTCCAGACAGGGAAATTGAGTTTATGATCGAGCTTGCACCAAGCACAGCTCTCATCTTCCGAGCACCGTATAGGATGGCCTCGATTGAACTCAAGGAGTTGAAGACTCAATTAGAAGAGATGCAAGGCCTTGGTTTTAATCGATCAAGTGTCTCACCGTGGGGTGCCCCAATTTTGTTTGTTAAGAAGAAGGATGGCTCGATGTGGATGTGCATCGATTACCAACAGTTGAATAAGGTCACAATAAATAATAGGTATCCATTGCCTAGGATTGATGATCTATTCGATCAGTTAAAGGGGTGAGATTTTTCTCTAAGATTGATCTTCAGTCGGGTAACCACCAGTTGAACATCAAGGCGGATGATATTCCCAAAATTGATTTCAGGACTCGATATGGACATTACAAGTTCTTGGCGATGACTTTTGGTCTCACAAACGCGCCGGCAGACTTCATGGATTTGATGAACTGGGTGTTCCGATAGTGTTTGTCGATGACATCCTGATATATTCCCAGACACGGGAAGATCACACGCGTCACCTTCGTATTGCTTTAGAATTGCTTAAAGAGCACAAGCTGTATGCCAAACTTAGTAAGTGTGAGTTTTGGTTGGAAGAAGTGGCATTCCTAGGCCACGTTGTTTCTATGGAAGGCATCTCGGTAGATCTGAAGAAAATAGAGGTAGCCATGAGTTGGGCGAGGCCCAAGAGTGTCACAGAGATATGCAGTTTCCTTGGGTTGGCAGGCTATTACAGGAGATTCGTAGAGGGGTTCTCAAGCCTTGTAGTGCTGCTCACTTATTTGACAAAGAAGAACGCCAAGTTTGTATGGAGCGATAAGTGCGAGATCAGTTTCATGGAATTGAAGAAGTGGCTTACCACGGCCCCCGTCCTTACGGTGCCATCCGGACGTGGTGGGTATGAGGTATACCAGTGATGCCTCACACGTTGGACTTGGGTGTGTTCTCATGCAGCACAAGAAAGTCATTGCCTATGTATCAAGGCAATTGAAGGAGCATGAAAAGAATTACCCCACGCACGACTTGGAACTTGCTGCAGTCATGTTTACACTTAAGATTTGGTGCCATTACCTTTATGGGGAAGAGTTCTATGTGTTCATGGACCACAAGAGCCTCAAGTATCTCTTTTCCCAAAGGAACTAAATTTACGTCAACGGCATTGGGTGGAATTTTTGAAAGACTACGAATGCGCCATCCAATACCACCCAGACAAAGCAAACGTAGTAGCTGACGCTTTGAGTAGGAGACCTTCGGATTTGTTGGCTCACAAGTTGGTTCAAGAATGGAAGCTATTGAAAGATTTGGCAAACCTAGACATCAGTGTCAATGCCTCCGTCCGTAGTCCAGTGTTGGCGAATATCACAGTTCGGCTGTACATCAGAGATCTAATCCAAGAGTTACAGGACACAGATGCTAAATTGTTGGCTTTCCGGGAGTAGGAAGTTACCAAGGGTAGTGACGACTTTTCTCTCACTAATTGAGGTGCTATCACATTCAGGGGAAGATTTTGTGTTCCAGCCAATGCAGATCTTCAGAGAGAGATTATGGATGAAGCCCACCGTTCAAAGTATGCAGTACATCTTAGGGGTACAAAGATGTACCAAAACCTCAAGGGTCACTTTTGGTGGCGGAACATGAAGACGGATGTTACAGAGTATGTGGCACGGTGGTTGGTATGCCAACAGGTGAAGGCAGAGCACTTGAGACCGGCGGGACTGTTACAGTCTCTCCCTATTCTCGAGTGGAAATGGGAGCACATTTTCATGGACTTCATTGTTAGCTTGCCAAAGACGGTATGGAACTCTGATGCGATTTGGGTTGTAGTAGACCGTTTGACGAAGTCTGCACATTTCTTACCCTACCGAACTATGTTCAATTCTAGTCAGTTGGCCGCGTTGTACATCAAGGAAATTGTTCGGTTATACGGGGTGCCAGTCAGTATTGTATCAGATCAGGATCCAAGATTCACGTCCAGGTTCTGGAAGAGTTTCCAGGATGCTATGGGTTCCCGACTCGATTTCAGCACCGCCTTTCATCCACAAACAAATGGACAGACCGAGAGGGTGAACCAAATCATCGAAGACATGCTTTGGGCATGTATGTCGGATTTCAAGGCAGCTGGGAAGAACTCTTGCCATTGGTTGAATTCGCTTATAATAATAGCTACCAGGCGAGCATCCAAATGGCACCATTTGAGACCTTGTATGGGCGAAGCTATAGGTCTCCTCTCTACTGGGATGAGGTAGGAGAGAGAAAAGTGTTAGGTCCTGAGTTGATCGAGAAAACTGCAAATCAAGTCAAGATCATCCAAGATCATTTGAAATCCGCTCAAGATTGTCAAAAGAGCTATGCGGACACGTGCCACTGGGATTTGGAATTCCAAGTTGGGGATCAAGTTTTTGTGAAAGTATGTCCTAGCAATGGGATTATGAGATTTGGCAGGCGAGGCAAGCTTAGTCCTTGGTATGTTGGGCCATTTGAAATTATCACGCAAGTTGGTGAAGTTGCTTATAGGGTAGCTCTTCCACCTCACATGGTCGCAGTTCACAACGTTTTCCACATGTCTACGCTTCGGAAGTACATTACGGACCCTTCGCATATCATAGACTTGGAACCGTTGGAAATCCGAGAGGATCTCACTTTGGTGGAGAGGCTGGTTCACATATTAGATCGGAAAGATCAAGTCCTTCGCAATAAAACTATTCCGTTGGTTCTCGTACAATTGCAACATCATGCTCGACAAGAGGCTACATGGGAGCGCGAGGCCGAAGTCAAAGCGAAGTACCCAGAGTTATTTGAATGGGCTTCTGTATGCACCATACAATTTTATTTGGTTTTGTAATGCAAGTAATCATCCAAATTTTGGGGGTGAAATTTTTATAAGGGGGGGAGGATGTAGAACACGAAACTTTTTGTATATGCCTTGGAATGTGTGTCAAGGTATGATACCTTGAAATATCCAATTTCATGAAATGAGAATCGGAAACTTCAAAAATTGTTTCAAGAATACTATAATTAATTCAATAAATTATTTAATAATGTCTATAAACCTTGAAAGGGTCCTAGTCATGTCTAGAAGGTGTTGGAATAGAAGTAGGACAAGTCCAAGTAGTAGAAATGGGTGAAAAAATGGACTTAGTGTCAAAACTTGCAGAGCACCGATCGCTCGATCCATTGTAGTGATCGATCGGTCCACAATCGATCGATCGGTAGCTATCGACTGGTTAACTTTTTTGTATAGGGAAATTTTCCAGAGATGGTGTTTTTGATAGAGACCTCAATCAAGAACACCGATCGCTCGGTACTAACCACCGATCGCTCGGTATATCGTGTTTTGTAGAAATTTCAGTAAGGGCTTTTTCATCTTTTGGGCGTTATACCCTTACCTATTAAGGCTTGCTCAAACCTTGAGGGTTTGATTCACCACTCTTAGAGTATTTGAGAGAAAGGGAGAGAGGAGAAAAGGGGATTCTAATCTAGGGTTTTCCACTTTAGAAGAAATCAAGGGTTTAAGAACCCTAGATCATCACAAGCTCGGATTTCTTCAAGTACACGGCTCAAGCACATGAGGAACACATTCTCCAAGCTAGAGCAGCAACTCCACGTACAATTGGAAGGATTCCTCCCCTTTGCAAGGTCAATACCTTATGCTACCCTCCTAGTTCATACCCTCTTTTCTTCCCTTCTTCTTTGTTCTGCCTAAAGTATGAACCTAATGAGAGATGGATGGATGTGGTGTGAGAATGGATGTTGGGCGATAGATGCCGTGTCGATGATGTGATGAATGAAATGGGAAGGGTATTGTACCAATAATAAACACACATGTATGTCGTCAATAAACCCACTTAGAAAAGCAAGGGGTAAGCTTTAACAAATAATGTACACACTACATGTTTGATGAAATGCCAAGATGAAGAAAATGAGTAGTAAATCAAGAAATGCATGCTTAAAAGCTTATGGAATTGCTAGGGTTTATGATAGTGTGATAAATTATTTTCTCTAAATGGCATGATTATTTACTTGTTCAAATTGTGATATTCTATGTATTGTTGAAGTCCCAAATGTCATATTTAATTTCAAGTGAAAGCATGTACACGATTTCACGGGCACGGCATGCATGACATGGTCTATCGGAGTTTTCAAGAATAAGGTGTAGAGGTGGGATATACCTTACGATATGTTTTACCTCACTTTTGACAAGAGGACAAGAACAAGAACAAGAACAAGCATTTCATAGGAGGGGGCAAGTGCTTATCATAGAAATAAGGGTCTCCTTTCCCTCTCAAGTGCATATCATTAAAGAAGGGCCTCCCTTCCCTCTCAAGCGCATCTCACAAGTTACATGAACATGTTTAAATTCCAAGCAAGCACGCATGACATGACACTCTCGACAAGATCAATCAAGACAAATATGACAAGTTTTCAAGCACGAAATGAGTATTTTAAGTCAAGTCAAGTGCACGATGATTTCAAGAGTTTTATCGACTTTTATGTGATGCAAGCATGAATATAAACTGTTTTGCTTTCCTGTTATTATAGGAATTGCTTCCTACTTTATATATCATTGTTGCTATGCTGTAACTGTTGGTTAGCATTAGGTACACACTGAGTATTCCATGCTCAGTCGTACGTTTATGTCGGTCGGTACTGAGGGAGCTGCTGCTCCATTTGATGTCTGTGCTCTTGGCCCATGGGTGGAAGAGGATTATATCAAGGAACCTGTGGAGGAACCTCTAGTAGAGGGCTACCACTAGGTGGTACATTCTAGGTGATTGTGGGTGAGCTTGAGAGATTACACTCATGCATTTTTGGTGGGCATGTCCGCACCTTCTTTTGTTTCATTTTACACAACTTGGATCATGTATATATATACTTAGAGGTTTTTGGTTAGTCTTCCGCTGTGCTATGTTAAGTTGATGTTTCCGCCATTATGTCCTCTTTGTATATGCACCAGGTATTTTTATAGATTGGGTTGTCAAGTAAGTCATGATAAGTTATCCAAGATTCACTCTAACTCCTAGGGTGGGTTTTGGGTCACTACAGGGATAGCCCTTAACTGGTGGATATTAGTAGATAAGCAGCGGGTCAAGACTTGGCAGGATGCCATGGACATCTTCGTGGATCAATACTCTTTGAATCAAGAGCTTCGGCCTTAGAGAAGCTGATTGGAATAGATGTACCAGTGTAACAATGAGTCTTTCCTAGAATATACTACCCGATGGAGGGAGATAGCAGCAAAACCCCTACTCCGATTCCCAAGGAGGAGATGGCAAACATGTTCATGGGCACCCTGAAGCAGCCTTACTCTACGTTGATGGTAACTCTACCAGTTGTAGACTTTGACACCAGCGTCAAGACAAGTGCCCGCATCGAGACAACCATTCAGGGGGATCCAGATAAAAAATTATGCGGAAACTGGATCCTCTAGATCTTAACACCATAAATAGCATCAAAATTATCTAAGAGTTTTAGTCATTTCACCTCGGTGAATGTTTTTCACCGGTGAAGCTTATTCCACTTGAATCGTCAGAACTCTTTATAGAGATTTCTCCGAAAAAATACTAGAAGCTCGATCCTTGTTCTTGGCTATCCCCACGAAGCTTTAGAATCTCCTTTGGAATTATAGAAGCAAGAGGTAGAAGATGGTTCAATGGTGTAGACCTTCTATTACCAATAATACTAAGGTTAAAAACCGTAGATTTGCAAAACCCAACAAGGACCACCAATATAGCTCACGAAAATCCCTAGGGGTCTCCCTAAGGCTCACGGTTTGGAGAAAGAGAGGAGAGGAGAGAAAAAATTCTGGAGAATTCTACTTAATGGTCTAGGGTGTTGGAGTATTTATAAACTAGGATCTTATCCTAATCCTACTCCAACTTGATCTTATCTAGTAGGATTTATTAATTAACAATAACTCTTATTATTAATTAAATAAACTATTACTTAATCAATAACTACTTTAGTTATAGTAATCCTATTAATTAAAGAGTCTCTATTATAAGAGGATTCCTTAATTAAAAGGGATAAGTCAACATCCTACACCAAAGTAGGAAATCTAGTCAAACTAGGAATCCACAAGGGGGGGCGTGAGCTTCTATGGGGTGTGGGATTTGAGGAGTTAAAACTTCTTATTGTAATCTAATTATAATAACATCTTAATCCTAATTGCAATCCAACACTTGGATTTTAATTCCATAATAAAAGGAATTATATTTCAATAATTATTCAATTAAACAAATCCTAATCCCATTAGGATTCCTCAAGTGGGCACCCCACCCTAGGGTTGAAACCCATGGGCTTTGGCCCATATTAAAGGCTCATTTTAATAGGTTTATGGATATGGCTCAAACCCATTTCTCCTTTAATTATGATAATCAAAGAATTAGTAAAATAATCCCTTAGTTTAAATTAACAATTAATTTAAACAATAGATTAACTATTAATCTATTTAATTAAATGATTAACTTTTAATCACTTAAAATAATTGATTAACTTTTAACCAATTACTGAGCTTGTATTTCTTATGTGAGCACCTCCATAGATTGCTCTGGGACATTCTTACCCTGGCTTATCCAATGTTCTCCCATTGACTCTAAATGGGAATTACATCGGAATTGCAAGTGACGTGAGATATCCATGTTGCAATTGAATCCCAGTGTATGAACATTAACCATTACGGATCCTGCCACATGAACTTTTAAATTCGATTTTATCCTTCCAAATACCTTATCCCTAATGGGCCTTCGAGATTGACATACTATCTAACCCATAGCCCATTGCAAATCATCCGGGTTTCCCAGACTTATGATTAAGCCATGAAAAACAATTTCTCATGAAAAACATTTTGAAAAAAATCCTTTTATAAGTATAATACCTTTTAATAAAAGTATATTTGAAAACTTATTTTGTTTTCAAAATTACTTGCGTAAGATTTGAACTTAATCAACTGTCTTACCCGGAACTTGGATAATCTCTCAAATTAATGAGCATGAATTTCTTGTTTGAAATCCATCATGACTTGAACAACTTTCTGACTATCCAATTGTCACTATATTGTATTCCCTAAATTAGAAAATACGTTGGTGGAATCAAAACAGTCAGATCACTGCCTAGTCATAGATGAACTCATCAGATCTAAGGATCATCAAAATCGTTCAATGTGAATGAGAGACTAACTATCTGATAGTATGTTTATGCAAGAGGTCTCTCATTGAATGCAATCAGTCAGTGTACATTTAAGCACCCATATGGTGATGTATAGTCTCCACTACAATAGTTCGAGATAGAACTACATCTCAACTATTGAGAACATCTTAGCATTCTGGCAGCCATATAAGTGAAGTACCCAACTTCACCCACAGCTGTGACTATATAAGGTATAAGGAACCAGAAAGTTATATCTACCTATGATTATCTAATCACATAACTTTCCTACAATATATCCTATGGACCTTTATCGATTTCTCATATCGTATAGATCATCTCATGATCATGATCAATTACCCATAATGAATACACAATAGATTAAGAAGAAGCATTTATTAATCAAATTAATAAGGTTCTAACAATCTAAATGACTTTTCTGGGCATCATCTCCAACAATCTCCCACTTTCCCTAAAAGTCACTATGCCATAGATTTCAATCCCATACTGTCTAAGTGTGTTACAAAAACTTTATCTAATAAAGCCTTGGTCATTGGGTCTGCAACATTAAGTTGAGACCTAATCTTTGTAACCACTACATCTTGCCTATCAATGATCTCACGAATAAGATGATACTTCCGCTCCACATGTTTCATCCTTTTGTGGTTCCTAGGTTCTTTGCTATGGCCTATTGCACCATTACTATCACAGACTAGAGTGATAGATCTGAGTGCTGAAGGAACTTTTCCTAGCTCTTGCAAAAACCTTCTGAACCAGACTGCTTCTTTTGTTGCTTCTGAAGCTGCAATATATTCTACTTCTGTGGTGGATTCAGCAATACTCTTCTGCTTTATGCTGCGCCAACTGACAGCAGCACCACCCAGTGTAAACACATAGCCAGATGTGGAAGCTCTATTGTCTGGATCAGATTGAAAATCGGAATCAGTATAACCCAGTCCAACTAAATCTTCTGATTGAAAGGTAAGCACATAATCCCTAGTCCTTTTCAGGTACTTCATAATGTGCTTCACTGCAGTCCAATGATTAAGAACTGACTAACAACTCCCACTGCATGACAGATATCCGGTCTAGTACATAACATGGCATACATAAGGCTTCCAACTGCCGAAGCATAAGGGCACCTCTTCATCTGCTCGATCTCATCAGTTGATGTAGGGGCCATCTTTTTAGACAAAGTGACACCATGTCTAAATGGAATGAGTGTTGTCTTACAATCACTCATACTGTACCTAGACAATATCTTGTCTATGTGGGAAGTTTGGCTCAATCCCAACATTCGGCATTTTCTCTCTCAGAATCTTTATTCTGAGAATATATGATGCCTCTCATAAGTCTTTCATTGAGAAATACTGAGAAAGCCATATCTTGACTGATGACAACATCCCTACATCATTCCCAATGAGTAGGGTGTCATCTACATAAAGAATTAGGTATACTGCCGCTCTCCCACTGTCCTTCTTGTATATACAAGATTCTTCCAAATTCTTTTGGAATCCAAATTCTTTGATCGAAAGATCAAATCTTTGGTTCCAGCTTCTTGAATCTTGTTTCAAACCATATATCGACTTGTTGAGCTTACATACCATGTTCTCCTGGTTAGGAGCAATGAAACCCTCTGGTTGCTTCATATAGATGTCTTCATCTAACATTCCATTAAGGAAAGCAGTTTTGACATCCATTTGCCATATCTCATAATCATAGTGTGTAGCTATAGCTAGCAATATCCTGATGGATTTAAGCATAGCTACAGGTGAAAAGGTATCCTCATAATCAACTCCTTGAATTTGAGTATAACCTTTTGCAACAAGTCTAGCTTTATAGGTCATCACGTTACCATCGGCACCCTTCTTCCTTTTATAAATCCATTTGCATCCAATTGGCCTTATACCATCTGGTGGATCTACTAAAGGCCAGACATCGTTGTCATACATGGAATCTATTTCAGCATTCATGGCTTTATTCCATTGAGATGCATCTACATCCAATGTAGCTTCCTGAAAGTATTAGGATCTTTATCCTCATCATCAGGGCCAACTAGATAAACTTCATTATTGTAATACTGAAGTCTATCCGGTGGTCTAGAAACTCTTTCAGACCTTTTCAGTGGAACAGAATTAGGAGAAATTAAAGTGGAAGGATTAGGTTCAATTTGGATACTGGCTGTGTCATCTTTCATCTCATGAAATTGAACTTTTTTAAGGAGATCCATTTCTTCCTCCAAGAAAATGGCATGAAGCCTAACAACTATTGTTTGGTCTACCTTAGAGTAGAAATAGAAACCTTTAGTTTCTTTTGGATATCCTACAAAATTCCATTTCTCTGTCCTAGATTCTAATTTAGTGGGTTCGAGTTTACGAACATGCGGAGGACAACCCCATACCCTTAGATGTTGTAAAGTAGGTTTTCACCCAGTCCATAACTCATAGGGTGTAAACGGAATAGACTTAGATGGAACCCAGTTTAGAATATAAATAGCAGTTTGTATAGCATATCCCCAAAGATATGAAGGAACATCGGCATGGCTCATCATAGAGCGAACCATATCTAATATGGTCCGATTTCTTCTTTCAGAAACTCCATTTTGTTGAGGAGAGGCAAGACTTGTCCATTACGAGATAATACCATTATCCCTTAAGTAATCCATAAACTCGTTGGTGAGGTATTCACCACCTCGATCTGATAGAAGTGTCTTTATGGTTTTGTCAGTTTGATTCTCAACTTCTAATCTGAATTATTTGAACTTTTCAAAGGTGTCAAATTTGTGTTGCATCAAATAGACATATCCATATCTGGAATAGTCATCGGTAAATGTGACAAAATACCGGTATTGACCTCATGCAACAATGTTAAATGGACCACATACATCACTATGTATTAGTCTTAACTTTTCTTCAGCTCTTCCTACCTTTTTAGGGTAAGGCTTCTTGGTCCTATCAAGATTAATGTGACCAAGTCTCTTGTGCCAAAGATAAGTAGACTCGGAGCAATGTCTCTTCATTCCAGACATTCTAGATGATGAGACATTGTCAATTTGCAGACATTCATTATTTACCAATGGAAATATCAAATAAAGACCATTAATTAGATTACCAGTTGTCAAGACCATTCCATCTTTCTTAATTTCAACAATTGAATTAAAATTTATAGAGAATCCATAAAATAAGAGTCTAGATACTGAAATCAAATTTTGATGTGCTGAAGGCACATAAAAACAGTCTTCTAAAATTAATGTCTTTCCATTAGGTAAAAAAAGAGTGAACAAGCCGATTGACTCCACTGCAACATTTGCACCGGAGCCAACTTTAAGCTTCTGCTCCTGTTTGGTCGGCTTTCTGGTTTCCTTGAACCCCTGCAAAGAATTGCAAATCTGTATAGTGGATCCAGAATCCATGCACCATGAGTTAGGAGGACTGTCCAGAAAGTTAGACTCAACAGTAATATGTACTTCAAAGTATCTCATACCTTGAGTACTTCCGCTACCCTTCTTAAGAGTTGCAAGGTAAGTCCTGGAATTCTTCTTCGAGTGGCCTATTTTACCACAGTGGAAACACTTTCCATTGCCTTTGTTTTCCTTGCCAACTGTCCTTAAAGAACCTTTGGCAACTCTTGCCTTACCCTTATTTTCTTTAAACTTTCCTTTGCCTTTCTTCCCTTTTCTAAACTTTTTAGATTTCTTGGAGGTATCAGGTTTATCGACGATTAAAGTTTCACCTTTAGTTGACTTTTTGATCAAATCTTCTGCAGCCACAAGTGAGTTCATAAGCTCACTTAGTGACATTTCACTCTTGTTTATGTTATAATTTAACACGAACAAATTGAAGGAAGGAGGGAGTGACTGCAAAACAGTGTCAACTTGAGTGATGGCATCCATCTCTCCACCAAGAATTTCCACTTCATTCAATAATCCCATCATCTTTATGATGTGTTCCCTGACTGGAGTTCCCTTAGCCATCTTGGTGTTAACAAGGGATTTCAACTTTACTTGTCGAGCTGACCTATTTTGCTCACCAAACATCTCATGAAGGTTTTTCAAAATGTCAGAAGCCTTATCCATGTGTTCATGCTGGCTTTGCAAAATATTAGACATCAAAGCCAATATGTGACACTTGGTCATCTGATTGGACCTCTCCCATTGCTCTAACTCAGCCTTTTGGGCCTGTGAAGCATCTGCAGGAATTTTGGGCTTAGGTGTCTTAAGACATTGGTCAAGATTATCCACAGGAAACATAATTCTAATCTTTCTTTTCCAATCTACATAGTTAGTTCCTACTAACTTTTCATCACAAAGAATTTCAATTAATGGGTATAAGCCTGTCATGATCTAATCAGATGACAAATAAGACAGTATTAGGGATCTATTGTATTCATTAATACCAATTAGATTATGGGTCTGTTTCTAATAGTATTGCCAATTTGGGAAGAATTAATTGGCATCGAAAACCTAGATACTGGCTTAATGTGATCCTACCTTTGGGCACATCATCACACCGCCTTGAATAGGCAGATAAAAACTATCTTCTCCAATTTCACAGATCTCATCTTGTGAATTCTGGAGTATTCGATCTACTATCTGATCTATAAGGGATGTTATACTCACGCTTTGACGTTATTGTATAATATCTCTTATTCATGTGCCTACCTACCATGAACCTAATAAACCCTTAATGAAAGCTCACGCTTTGGCGTTATTGCTCCCACTATTTGCTTGTTCAATTTTCACCATGTTCACTCATAGGTGAGTGGGATTAGGCCCGGCTTTGGCCTATCAGCTTACTCACACTCCCCACTATAGGATCACATAGTGTATGGTAGAAGATCATAATACTTAGGGACTTATCCCCAGTCTTATATACACATGATATATCAAGAGCAATTATTTCAACGAATAATTAAACATATAAATAAATATCATCTCATGATAAATAAACAGCAGTTATCATCTTATGATAATAAAACATTAGTATACAAGATTAATCGTTATGGGTCAATAAATTAAAATGCATGAATGTAAGGGAATGTGATAAGAACAAAGGTAGCTCGCAAACTCCTTCGCAATCCCTTCCTTTATCATCTTATCTAGATCACATTGCAACATCCTCCTTTGCAGCATGTCCACCAATGCATTAAATTGAATTTAAATGACATTAGGGAAACCAGTATTCTATTCGCCTTTTTCAGGGAAACCGAATGAATCTGCCCTTTACAGATTGCCAAAACTTACTACATATTAACCTTTAGTATGAATGCATGAATGATAAATAATTTATCATATATTATGATCTCATATAAAAAAGATGCTACATGGTGATCGAGTACTTTTTCTTATTTTTAAAAGGATTTAAAATTTGATAACAATTATCAAATCGCCCGATAAAAATCTATATCTTATATAGATGAAACCCTGGAAAAAATAAAAATATTATATTTTTCATAAAATAATTTTCATAATCAAATAATGCACTTTATGAAAAATTTGAAAGCCTCTTGGAAAATTAATTTAGAAAACTCTTTTTCCCGCTTTAAATTTTCGACTCAAGTTTTAACCCTCAAAAAGATTGATTCTGTCATGACCCAAAATACCCCCTAAGAGTTAGGGATACTTTTGGCCCATGACCGCCGCGTCATATAATCTTGTGATGACACATAAGGCGTACATATCATCCTGTAAGAGCATATAAGGCACGCTAAGTGGCGAACCTAAAAATTTCTTCTTTATAATGTAATTTTCCACATGCTAATATAAACAAATTTTTGAAATATAAACTAAACCTGTATCCAAGATCCATCACTTGAATTACCAACTCAAATCAATACAAAAACTCTCATAAGGTCAACCCATATACATGTCTCTCCCTCTCATCACTCAACCATCACTGATGACTACCAATCGGCTTCTTGACATACTCATCCTCGAACCCTGGTTTAGGAGCACAACCATGCAACCTGTGACCTACCAAAGATGACAACTTCGGCTGAGCATTGAATACTCAACGTGTACAAAATACTAACTAGCATTACTATAGGCATCAATGATAGCATGCATTTATCAGAGTGAAACAGGTAAGAGCAAAGCAGAACGAGTATATATCTTAGAGCAGTTAATTCAGAACATATGCAGTACTATTAATAAGAGAGCAGAAACCTTTGCATTTAAAAACATCATGTACATATGTCATCGAAAAGTATTCGTTACCTTCTGTTACCATCTGTTACTTTTGTTACCATTACTTGCCATTACGGGTATTGTAAAATACCTTAGTTTCATTACTTTCCATCTACAGGTATTTAAAATACCCTAGATCTACCTAAGGAGTAGGGCAACTAGTACCCATGTACCCACATAAATTAGGCGGGCCTACTGTTATCCTCACCTTCGGCTACCTTCGGAGTATACGACTAGTATCCATGATCCTTCCGGGCGGCCTGCTATTTGTCGGAGTCCGACGACCAGTATCCCTTTCCCTTCTAGGCGGCCTGCTATCGTACCTCCCCGATTGGTATTATTTGATTGATTAGTACCCATGTACCCACAAGAGATGGGCGGGCCTTTTATCAACTTGAGATAGATGACTAGAATCATCCTATACCATTACTTTCCATATACTTTCCATTTACTTTTCATTACTTGTGAACTTGTGAGCTTGTGAGCTTGTGAACTTGTAACCTGGTGAGATTGTGAACTTTATAAAACCCTGTTCTTGTGAGAATAATTGAATCATGCAAGACTTGTGAATATCGTGCGAGACTTGTGAACATCGTGTGAGACATGTAATCCTCATGCAAGACTTGTAGTTATCATGCGAGGCTTGTAGTTATCATGTGAGACTTGTAATCATGCGAGACTTGTGAACATCGTGTGAGACGTGCGAATCATATTCATGAGAGTAAGTGTGAGCAACTTAGTAACCGTATAATAGCCTCAAAATCATGGTAATATCCAAAGCATTTAAAACATGATTATCAATTCCAATTTCTATCAAGGACATGCCTCAAATTCTACTATTCATTTGCAACTCATAGTAAAGCAATTTAGTGGAGTTTATTTACTAATTATCTTATCAAAATCATGCTTTATAACTTACTTATAATATAAGAATTATAATTATGGCCAAAACATCCTATGTTTCATCACAACCATTTAGTTAAACCATAGAAACCAATTTAAACATCGATGGAGTATAGCAAGACAAGTTAGTAGATTGTTCTACCTCTTGAAGGATTGAGTTCCTTCAATTTCAGAGTGTTTAGAAGGCTGCAGAAATCCAAATCCAAGCTTGAAGAGAAAGATCCAAGGTCCTCCTTTAACCACCAACTCAAACTAAGGGCAACACAAGAGAACCCAAGCTTCTCTTCTTCCTCCTTCAAAAATCACTCTCAAGCTCTCTCTAGGGTTCTAGTAACCCTTATGGGCGAAATATGAGCTTATATAAGGGTTTGAGGTTTGCCAAAACCCCAAACCACCCTTAAAATATCTCTGGGGGTCGGCTACTGCACAAATGAATAGTGAACCGGTCGACCGGTCACAAATCCGGTCGATCGGATTGGTCCTCTTGTGTTCTGTTTTTCCCACCTTAGTATTTTGGCCATAACTTTTGACTCGCTTATCCGATTTTGATGATTTAACTTGTGTTGGATTTTTAATTTAAAGGTGAACAACTTTCATGTTTTTTAAAACTCCAAATTTGGAGTTTTACATAGTGTAAATTGGCCCACAAGTGAACTGGTCCAAAATAACTGCTGAATTGACAGCAGACCCACTTTCGAAAAACCCCCATTTCACCTAACTTACACTCAAAATCAGAAAAAGTGTAACGTATGAACCTCGAAGAGGAATTCAATATCTTTATAATGGCTTAAGAATCACTTGAGTCCAATGAGCGATGACCAAATTAGAGCTTCCACAAGTTGAGGGTACGTCAAAACATGCCTCTTTTTCGACACTTAGAGTATGTTATACTCTTGGTTCTTCATCTCAAACACCCAATAACAACCCTTAACCTAATTTTCACTAGTCTTATCATGTCTCATAAATCAAATTAGACAAACGACCCTCGGCCTTTACAAGACCTGTGCCCATGGCACTATTCACAACCTTGAGAAATGGGTTCCCGGGTTCTACATTCATACTTAGGGTAATTTATACCCTAGATACTTGAGTATTATCATACTCTTGTTTCCAGACTTAACATACACATATAAAAACCTCATGTCACTTTTCCCAATATCAAGAACACATGGTAGGCCTTAGGCCTTTACATGCGCTGTACACCAATACTATTCACATGAACAGTGCACCTGAATTCCGGGGCTCTACAGATTCTAGAAAAACTTTCTTCATGAAAGTTATAGATCTTTTCGACGGCTTCGAAACAATGTACTGATAGACCTAAATCGGACTTACGGTCATAAAGTTATGGTCAAAATACCGAAACTGTATCGATTCTTCTAATCAAATACAAATCTGAAAATCCATGAATCAATTTAAATCGAAATAAACTTTAATCTCCAAGAACGCTTAAGAAAGGGTGTCAAACACCATGGGATTTATTAATTATTGATCAAATCATTTAAAAGGAATTTCAAAATAAACTCTTTGTTTTGAATTTAATTATATCACATATAATACTAGTTTGTAAAATTTATTTAATTATCAAATCTCATTCAACAATATAAGAAATATTTATTTATTCATCTTATGAACAAATAAAAAAATAAAAACTATGAGCAATATTAAATAGATCTAAATTAATTCATCTCATGAATTAAATCATCTATTTAATTACCTTATCAAAATAAACAAAAAATACTCCTAACCATGCGCTTTGATACCAATTGAAGGGGGATCCGGATAAAAAATTATGCTGAAACTGGATCCCCTAGATCTTAACACCATAAAAAGTATCAAAATTATCTAAGAGTTTTAGTCATATCACCTCAGTGAATGTTTTTCACCAGTGAAGCTTAATCCACTTGAACCGTCAGAACTCTTTGTAGAGAATTCTCCGAAAAAATACTAGAAGCTCGATCCTTGTTCTTCGCTTTCCACGAAGCTTTAGAATCTCCTTTGGAATTATAGAAGCAAGAGGAAGAAGATGGATCAATGGTGTAGACCTTCTATCACCAATAATACTAAGGTTCAAAACCCTAGATTTGCAAAACCCAACTAGGACCACCAATATAGCTCACGAAAATCCCTAGGGGTCTCCCCTAGGGCTCACGGTTTGGAGAGAGAGAGGAGAGGAGAGAAAAAATTCTGGAGAATTCTACTTAATGGTCTAGGGTGTTGGGGTATTTATAGACTAGGATCTTCTCCTAATCCTACTCCAACTTGATCTTATCTAGTTGGATTTATTAATTAACAATAACTCTTATTATTAATTAAATAAAATCCTACTTAATCTATAACTACTTTAGTTATAGTAATCCTATTAATTAAAGAGTCCCTATTATAAGATGATTCCTTAATTAAAAGGGATAAGTCAACATCCTACACCAAAGTAGGAAACCTAGTCAAACTAGGAATCCACAAGGGGGGGCGTAAGCTTCTATGGGGCGTGGGATTTGAGGAGTTAAAACTCCTTATTGTAATCTAATTACAATAACATCTTAATCCTAATTGTAATTCAACACTTGGATTTTAATTCCATAATAATAGGAATTATATTTCAATAATTATTCAATTAAACAAATCCTAATCCAATTAGGATTCCTCAAGTGGGCGCCCCACCCTAAGGTTTAAACCCATGGGCTTTGGCCCATATTAAAGGTCCATTTTAATGGGTTTATGGATAGGGGTCAAACCCATTTCCCCTTTAATTATGTTAATCAAATAATTACTAAAATAATCCCTTAGTTTAAATTAACAATTAATTTAAACATTAGATTAATTATTAATCTATTTAATTAAATGATTAACTTTTAATCACTTAAAATAATTGATTAACTTTTAATCAATTATTAAGCTTGTATTTCTTATCTGAGTACCTCCACAGATTGCTTTGGGACATTCTTACCCTGGCTTATCCAATGTTATCCCACTGACCCTAAATGGGAGTTACATCGAAATTGCAAGTGATGTGAGATATCCATGTTGCAATTGAATCCCAGTGTATGAACATTAACCATTACGGATCGGGCCACATGAACTTTTAAATTCGATTTCTCCTTCCAAATACATTATCCCTAATGGGCCTTCGAGATTAAAATACTATCTAACCCATAGTCCATTGCAAATCATCCGGGTTTCCAAGACTTATGATTAAGCCATGAGAAACAATTTTTCATGAAAAATATTTTGAAAAAAATCCTTTTATAAGTATAATACCTTTTAATAAAAGTATATTTCAGAACTTATTTTGTTTTCAAAATCACCTGTACAGGATTTGAACTTAATCAACTGTCTTACCCGGAACTTGGATAATCTCTCAAATTAATGAGCATGGATTTCTTGTTTAAAATTCATCATGACTCGAACAACTTTCTGACTATCCAACTATCACTGTATTGTATTCCCTAAGTTAAAAAATACGTTGGTGGAATCAAAACAGTCAGATCACTACCCAGTCATAGATGAACTCATCAGATCTAAGGATTATCGATACCATTCAATGTGAATGAGAGACCAACTATCTGATAGTATGTTTATGCAAGAGGTCTCTCATTGAATGCAATCAGTTAGTGTACATTTAAGCACCCATATGCTGATGTGTAGTCTCCACTACAATAGTTCGAGATAGAACTACATCTCAACTATTGAGAACATCTTAGCATTCTGGCAGCCATATAAGTGAAGTGCCCAGCTTCACTCACAGCTGTGACTGTATAAGGTATAAGGAACCGGAAAGTTATATCTACCTATGATAATCTAATCACATAACTTTCCTACAATATATCCTATGCACCTTTATCGATATCTCATATCGTATAGATCATCTCATGATCATGGTCAATTACCCATAATGAATACACAATAGATTAAGAAGAAGCATTTATTAGTCAAATTAATAAGGTTCTAACAATCTAAATGACTTTTCTGGGCATCATGTCCAACACAAGCTACTAACTAACAATAGCAATAACGAACTACGATAGCAATAACTCATTATAATTTATAACATCAACATTTGGAGTAATACACAATCAGCAATCGAAACAATGCAAGATCATTAAATAAAGAAATACTATGATCGTGACATGCATGGAATAATGCAAAAGCTCCGATAAAAACCCATACTTTAAAAGTCATGACTTTTCCTTGAAAATAGCATTTTGTATCTTTCAAAACTTGCATGTCATGTTAAAACTTGTTTTTGTCTCGTGGGAATCACACATCTCATCTTGTTCTTGTTTGGAATCGCTATTCATGCTTGTCTTGTCATGGCTTGACATGTCTTGACTTTCCTTGTCATGCTTAACTTGTGAGCCAGATATTAGTGTCCTTGTAGCGACTTGTGAGCCGGATACGTAAGTATCCTTCAGTGAAACATGAATAGAAAAAAATTGTGAGCCGGATACGTAAGTATCCTTAGGCGAAATAAAAAAGACACACTAACATCCTTGACCGGCCTTCTGTCCGGCTTTATCAACTTGTCTTGTTTACTTGTGAGCCAGGTATGACATATCCGGGGGATATGCCCTATCGTTGATCGGCCCGATGTCCGGCTTTATCATTCATTTCATAAATCCAGGGTCTTGTTCTTAGTTGTTTTCTCATATACATATACTTAGAAAACCTCGGTTAATGCATGTAAGTTTGTGTGTGCGTAGCAATTTATAGTAATCATGATGTCACACACCAAAATACCCCCTAGGAGTTAAGGGATACTTTAGGTGTGACTATACTTAACCTGGTAAACCATCCTGTAATGAACAAGGCAAACACAACACTATTGTAGCACCCCGGACTTTTTCATCTTTAATGAATGGCACTTTCATAGCTAATTGGCCGTTTTCATAGTCTAATTAATAAATAAGGGAGAAATTAGAAATTCCGAAATGTCAGAAATGTGCGTTTTCGAAAGACGAACCCAACGCAAGTTGAATCGTCGAAATCCGACGAGCGAGTCAAAAGATATGGTCAAAACAGTCCAGACATACAGAGCACCGATCGCTCGGTCCAGTGAGCGATCGATCGGTCCATAACCGATCGATCGGTAGCTATCGCACGGTCAGAAATTTTGTATGGGGAAATTTTCCAGAGATTGAGTTTTTGACCGATCGATCGGTCATAAACACCGATCGATCGGTAGGCAACCGATCGATCGGTCATAACCACCGATCGCTCGGTCTTCGCGTTTTTGCAGAAATTTCAGTAAGGGCTTTATCGTCTTTTGGGGGTTAAACCCTTTCTCCTTAAGGCTTGCCCGAGCCTTAGGGCATCATTCACTATACTTAGAGAGATTTGGGAGATAAGAGAGAGGAGAAAAGGGTTTCCTAAACCTAGGTTGCTTTTGGAGAAGAAATCAAAGGGGTGAAGACCCTAGATCGTCCCCAAGCACGTTTTCTTCAAGATTTCAACTCAAGCTCGGGTGGAGGTGCATTCTCCAAGCTAGGGCAGCACTCACTCACCGTTTTTGAAAGGGGTTTCTTCCCCAACTCAAGTCCCCTTCAAGCAAAGGCTTCCTCCTTCCAAATAGAGCTTCTATTTCAAGGTTTCTTCAAGATCAAACCTTGATCTAAGGTTAGTACACCCTACTAACTTACCCTAGCAATAAATCTAGGTTTTCCTTATGAAATGTGACTCTTGATAGTATGTTTTCTTCCTTATAAAGTGTATCATCTTCACTAAATATAAACAAGATAAGAAAAAGGTATGGATGTGTGGATGGGATGTCGATTGAGGCGATTGGATGCCGTATGGAGGTTGTGTGATGTGTGAAATGGAAAATGGAAGATGGGCACTTTATAAATAACGAATGTACCTTGATTTCTTGATGAAAAATACGCACTAAATAAGGGAAATGGAAGGACTAAGAAATGTGGCCCACCGTGTGTTTGATAAAATGACTAAACAAGGGATAAATGGACTTAATGAAGAAAATGGAAATAGAAATTGTGTAAATTTTCTTAGGAATGATAAATTGCTCAAATGTGCTATATGTTGCCTAAATTTTCATACCACTATGTTAAGGATTGAAACGCCATATTCATGTGATCCGCCCATTCAAGTATGTCATCATGATTACCACTATTGACAAGCACACAAGCACGCATGCATGCATGAATTGGGTTTTCCAAGAGTAATTGAGCATAATAAAGCGAACAAGAAAATGAAACATGACAAGGAGGTTGGTAGCCCAAGTGAAGGGTGCTAGCCTCTGGCTCACAAGAGAATGAAATGACAAGGAGGTTGGTAGCCCAAGGAAGGGTGCTAGCCTCTGGCTCACAAGTAAAATGACTCAAGAACATGACAAGGAGGTTGGTAGCCCAAGGAAGGGTGCTAGCCTCTGGCTCACAAGTGAAATGAATCAAGTACATGACAAGGAGGTTGGTAGCCCAAGGAAGGGTGCTAGCCTCTGGCTCACAAGTGAAATGAATCAAGTACATGACAAGGAGGTTGGTAGCCCAAGGAAGGGTGCTAGCCTCTGGCTCACAAGAGAAATGGAACAAGAACATGACAAGGAGGTTGGTAGCCCAAGGAAGGGTGCTAGCCTTTGGCTCACAAGAGAAATGGAACAAGAACATGACAAGGAGGTTGGTAGCCCAAGGAAGGGTGCTAGCCTCTGGCTCACAAGTATACAAGTCAAGAACAAATCAAGACATGAAATACAAGACAAGACACGATACACATACAAGAATTGACCGAGACACAAAAAAGGTTTCCGAGACATGAGATTTACCGAGGTTTTTGCATTCATACACGCATGTCAAGATATGGCTATGTATCTTATGCTTTCACTATTGCTTTAAATTAATATCTTGTATTGCTCATTGTTGTGATGCTTTCGCTATTGTTATGGTTAGCTAGTAGTTTGTACTCGCTGAGTATCCCATGCTCAGCCGTACTTTTATGTCGGCAGGTACTGTGGATGTCCTCGACCCCGAGCCTTGGGTCGAGGAGGAGTATGTAGAGGAGAGGGAGCCACCTATCCCATGGCAGTCTCAGGAGGATGGGGACTTGGATGCGTGGCCATACCTCGACTACTGTTGAGGAGAGAGTATGAGAGGGTTTGGTGTATTTTGATATTTTGATAGGTGGGCCTGTCCACCTTAGGCTTAGACATGTCTTGTATTTATGTTAACTTGGAATACTATTTTGGATCATCAGAAGAAATGAAAATTTGTTTACGCTTCCGCATATATGATAGCTTCCGCGCTCTGATTATCGTTATGAGTACTGTATTTTATCTTGTGCATTACAGGATGGTTTGATAGGTTCGCAGTGTGACACCTAAAATATCCCTAAACTCCTAGGGGGTATTTTGGGGCGTTACAACTATAGAGATGTTAAACAGAGTGCGGAAGCTCATAATAGTGCGAAAGCGTAAACCAACTTTTTCTTTTCCTATATATATACATGTATTTTATTCCAAGTCAGGTACAAAACATACACAGTAAAAGTGAACATTCCCACCATCAAAATACAAATAAAGATCGTGTTTCTCTCTTTCAATAGTTCTCAAGGAATGGCCAACTATCTAGGTTCCTTGCCTCCACCTGAGGCTCCACTACTGGATCTATATAGGGCTCCTCCTCAATATTGTCTTCCTCCACCCAAGGACCTAGAGCACAAATGTCAAAAGGGACTCGTGTACTTGCCGATATAAAAGTACGACTGAGTATGGAATACTCAGCGAGTACAAGCTCCTAGCTAACTGTAAGCGCGGATTTTCAAACACTCACTTAGGGGAGTGCATACCCTCACGGGTGTGAAGGTTGATTAAGAGTCACCACTTATTCATTCAGAAGGGATAAGTCCCCCGAGAGTTGGATAAGGTCTTGGTCTGCGATTGAGATTAGGGTAAGGGGTTCGGTTAAGTCCGGGGAAGGTGTTAGGTACCCCGAGGCTTCAGTTTTACAACAGTTCGGTACTCCTTCGGTGTAAGTCAATTAAAGTCAATCTTTTTTCAAATACCGACTATTTAAGGTAATACTAATCCAAGAAAGGAAAAGCTAACTAGGGTCGAACCTGGGTTGGGTTGCTTACGTACTCATAGGGTGAGATCAGACCAAGCGTAGTTCTAGCACGTAAGCCTGTGCCGAGGCTAGGGGTGTGTGTGTGTGCACCAAGGGTGGCCAATATGGATTAGCCCGGTAGACTAGGGTTTGAGTGATCGAGGTTGGTTAAGTGCATGGTTCAGGCCCGGTAGGCCTAGGGGTAGTCCAGTAGACTAGGGTTTGGGTCCGATAGGCCCGAGGCGGAGTTTGACTGAAGTTAGGATTACTAACTGGGTTTAGGTCAAACTAACTATGGTTAGGGTTACTAACCACAGTCAAGGTAGGTGTGATTACGCCCGATAGGCTTAGACGAGGCTCGATAGGCAAAGGGTAAGTCCGATAGACTAGGTGTTAGCTCGGCAGGCCCAAAACCGAAAGTAACCACAGTTAGGGTTGCTAACCAAGG
This sequence comes from Tetracentron sinense, assembly GCA_015143295.1. NCBI lineage: Eukaryota > Viridiplantae > Streptophyta > Magnoliopsida > Trochodendrales > Trochodendraceae > Tetracentron > Tetracentron sinense. Next base: position 28,744,523 of record CM026553.1, on the reverse strand, counting down.
TTAAGGGTTGTCTAACCATGATTAGGGCTACTAATCAAGGTTAAAAATGGGTCAAAGTTAGTTTTATGGTCCAACAGGATTTTTTCAGGTTCTTATCAAGATTAAGGACCGCTTAACCATGGTTAAATATTAACCAAAGGTGGGTTTAATCTATTGTTAAGGTCTTAACCAGGGTTGAAATGGTCACAGAAGACCACTCTGGGATTCTTAAATCATTTCTGATTTTTTATTATTTTTCCAAGATTTTTGGGGTTAAGGGATGCTTAATCATGATTAAATGTTAACCAAGGGTGAATTTTACCATTGTTAAGAATCAGGTTAAGTCTAAAATGGACCCGGGAGGCTAGGCAGGGCATAGAGTGGCCTCCTACCAGGCATGGGCCCTTGCAAATAGTCCAGCATAAAAAATAAATTAATGGCGGTAACCAGTCTACAACCATTAAAGCTATTTTTTAACCAGGGTTTGTGCACTGATAACTTGAGTTAGGGGATGATCCATGAAGATCTGAAAGCATGAGGATGAAGAGGATAGTCCAGGGAAGGGAATGGACCTGGAATAGGCTCAAAGGGAGGCCTGGAGTGGGCCCCACAGAGTGGCAAAGGTGTTGTACCTAAAATCATAGAATGGCGGTAGATGGCCTACCGCCATTACCAAAATGAGCAAACAAATGAATGGTGGTAGATGATCTACCGTAACTTTGCACAATGTTTATTTTTTGAATTTTAACCATGGTTAACGTTAACACATGGTCCTGGAATGACCAGGTTAGGTTAAGAGAGAGGAGAGGGGGTCAACCTAGGCCCTAGACATGGACCAAGGGCCATCGAAGTAAGCTAACAATGGCTGCCAAAAAAACTGCCAGGAATGGTGGTACTGAGTTTACCGCCATTCCTAGTCTTGCTCAAAACCAAATTTTTGCCCACAGGGGCTATGCTCAGGGGTAACCAGGGGCTCCCTTATGAACTGATGGACCCCAGGTGATCCAAAGATGGTCTGGGACACTCAGGGGAGGAGCTATACCCTTAAGGGTTCACCACACCTATGATCAAGGTGGGTGAACACCCTGTATGGGTTTGGGTTACAAACTAAGCACCAAAAAAATGTAAATAAGTCCCCTGAAAATGACTAGGGGCTCACATGAATGATAAAACAAAAAGATATATGAGGTAGGGAGTGCCTTACCCTATTGCTCTGTTTTCTTGCTGAAGGAGTGGTGGCTTGTGCATGGTGGTGGTGTACACCAAGGTGATGTTGCAAGGTTGAGGAAGTTTGGGGCAGGTCCAGAAGAGTCCTAGGATCCGGACCAAGGTGTTGAGGAGGGCTAAGGTTAAGGGTTTTTGCAACAGGGATTCAGCTGTGGGATTTTTTTTTGGATCCCTATTTACAATGCTGGAGGCTGGGTTTTATAGAAGAGACCACTGGGGACCTAATGGGAATTAAGAGGAAGAGGGAGATGGTGGTTGGACCCTCTGGAGATCGACTGAGGTGCTTGAAGTGAAGGTGGAGTGGATGGTTGAGTGTGCAGGGGGTCTACTGACTGCGAACTGGGAATTTGAACAATGGCGGTAGATGGTCTACCACCATTGTTAAACCAGGCAAAGTTTTTATTGGAAGTAAATCATTTGCCGCCAATATGAGATTTTTAAATTTTGGGCGAGGCCCATGCTCACTCAGGTTTGGGGTGTTGGGCTTAGGGTTTTTGGGCTTTATGGGCCCAAGCCAAGGTTCAGGCCCTAGGGGCCATGGTTTTAGGGTTTAAGCCCTATGAGCTTTAGGGCTTGGCTAGGGCTTAAGTCAAGGTTACGTAGGGCTAGGGTTTTGAATTAGGTTTTACACTAGGGTTTAACTGGGGTTGAGTCCTAGGGTTTAACTAGGGTTGGGTCCTAGGGTTTAGCCAGGATTTAACTAGGAATTGGCTAGGGCTTACCTAGGGTTAGGGTTTGGTACTAGGGTTTTCTGGGGTTCGACTTAGGGTGAGGACTAAGACTAACTAGAGGCTTACCTAGGGTTTGGGGTACTCGATTGGGGGGTAACCATGGTTAAAAGTTCTTAACCATGGTTAGACAGGGGTGTAAAAATTAGGTGCTTAAACTAACAATAGTAATAACAACCATAATATCATAAGCAAGTATTTAAAAGAATGTAGTTCATAATTCATTCTTAATGCAACATACAATATCATTTGTCATATCATAATTCTCGTACAAGAAAAGCATCATTTGTGGTTCTTATGAGACTTGTGAGATTCTTTTAAGTTTTTGTGAGATTTTCCTTGTGAGTTGTCCTTCTGAATTCTTATGAGCCAGAGATTAGCACCCACACAACCTTGGGCTACCAATCTCCTTGATAATCCAATATACTTGTGTGACCTTCTTGTGAGCTTTTCTTGTGAGCAAGAGGTTAGCACCCGCATAACCTTGGGCTACCAGCCTCCTTGACCATATACTATACTTGTGAGAACTTCTTGTGAGCAAGAGATTAGCACCTCAGCTGATATTCCCGAGGTGCTGTACACTTTTCGAATCAGTTCTGGTCGGGATCATCGAGGACATGCACAACTCCTATTCAGTCGTACCGGTCATCCTAGCAGAGATTCTCAGGGCTCTCAACCAGTCGGTAGACCACAGAAAGGGCATCTTCTATGCTAGTACACCTCTCCTGTTTAGCGGTGCATTTACCCTATCGACGTAGATTTGGCACTGGTGGAATTTTTGTACATGTTTGTAGCAGTCTAATTCCATTATAGATCAGTAGTAGCCTAGCCTCAGTATCTTCTTGGATAACATCAACCCGTTCATGTGTGGGCCGTAAGCTTCTCCATGAACTTCTTCGACTACCTGTGCTGCTTCAATGGTATCTAGGCATCTGAGCCAGAGTAGGTTTGACGACCTTTTGTACAAGATTCCTTTAGAGAGGACAAATTGAATGGCAAGTCTTCTGATTACCCGGTGGTCTATTTTGGTAGCGATCGAGTGGGAAAGCCCCATCCTCAAGGTATTGCTTGATGTTTGCGTACAAAGGTTTATTGTTTGACACTTCTTCGATTTAAATGATGTATGCAGGCTGATCTTATTGCTGGATTTCAATCGGCCAAAGCATGATGCCCCTAGGGATCTGTACCATAGAAGCTAGAGTAGCCAGTGCATCGGTTAATCTGTTGTGGTTCCTGGACCTATGACTGAAGCTGATTCTTCTGAACTGAGTGATTAGCACATTGAGGTAGGTCAAGTACAGGACTAGCCTTGCTTCTTGGATGGCCCAAGATTCATTTGCTTGATAGATTACCAGAGATGAGTCATCATAAATGTCTACCTCTTCAATCCCGATGCTCAAGGCTTCTTTCAATCTGGCTATGCATATGTCACGCCCCAAAATACCCCCTAAGAGTTAAGGGATACTTTAGGTGTGACTATACGTACCTGCCAAACCATCCTGTACAACAAGGTAAATATAATTCTAAAACAATGATAATCAGAGCGTGGAAGCTAAATGTGTATACGGAAGCGTAACTAACTTTTTCTTTTCTTCTAAGATTTCCAAAATAGTATTCCAAGTTAACATATATACAAAACATGTCTAAGTCTAAGGTGGATAGGCCCACCTATCAAAAATGGCAAAATACATAAGCAAACTCTCGTACCCTCCCCTCAACAGTAGTCAAGGTACGGCCACACGTCAAGGTCTCGGTCCGCCTAAGACTGCAGTGCGATAGACGGCTCTCTCTCCTCTATATACTCTTCCTCGACCCAAGGCTCCGGGTCAAGGGCTCCCTCGGTACCTGCTGACATGAAAGTACGGCTGAGCCTGAAATACTCAGCGAGTACAAGCTACTAGCTAACAATAACAATAATAAACATGCAAAGAGTAATACAATACCAATCATCAATTCAAGGCAATAGTAAGATCATAGAATTAAACCATATTAAACATGGGGCAATATTATCATCTTGATGTACGTGCATGAATGCAAAAACACCAATAAAACTCATGCTTGAAAACCCGTTTCCATGTCTCGGTATGCCTTGTAGAAATCATGTATCCGTGCAGGCATAAATGTCTTGTCATCATCTTGTAAACTTGCATCTTGTAACTTGTGAGCTAGAGGCTAGCACCCGAATCTCCCTAGGCTACCAACCTCCTTGATATATGGTTTTCTTGTGAGCCAGAGGCTAGTACCAGAATGTCCCTAGGCTACCAACTTCCTTGACAATATGTGTTTTGGGTTTTCTTGTGAGCCAGAGGCTAGTACCCGAATGTCCCTGGGCTACCAACCTCCTTGACATGCAATGTTTTCTTGTTGATTTATTATATGCATATGCTCTTGAAAAGCTCGGTTCATGCAACATGCGTACTAGTGTGCATGCCAATAGTGACAATCCTGATGACATACTTGGATGAGGGGATCACATAAGCATAGCATTCCCATTTTGAATATAAGCATAAAGGAATATGGATAACATGTAGGGCATTCGATCAAGGTAAGCATTTAGACATAATTAGCTCAATACATGCTTTTATAATTCCAGTTCATTTATTCAATACATTATTTAAGCATTTTATCAAACACTTGGTGTGCAATCTCATTCCTAGTCATTTTGTTTCAATTTCTTAATGCATATATTTCATCACACCACACAAAATGTATTTATTATCTTTGAAGTGCCCATCCACCATTTTCCAATACCCATTCATCAACCAACACTGCATCCAATCGCCTCATCCCATTTCATCCATTCATACATCTCACATTATCTTGTTTAGGTTTTGGATATATAGTATGTTTCCAAGGGAAAAGGAATACAAGATCAACATCATGATTTTAAAAGAAGAAAGCCTAGAGTATTGCTAGAGAAGTTAGTAGAGTGTACTAACCTTGAAGATCAAGCTTGATCTTTGAGGAATCCTTTCATTGAGGATGGTTCTAGCTTGGAATCCTTCAAGCTTGCTCCCTTGATCTCAATCCCAAAGCCCTCTTTGGATTTTTCCTTCAATCTCTCCTCCTCCTTTTTCCCCTTCTTTCTCTCCTTAGGTTTAGAAAATCCCCAAATGGGATCCCTAAACAAGACAAGGGTTTAAAACCCCCAAATTCGGAACCTGCTACCGCATGCGATCGATCGTGCACTTATCTACGATCGATTGCAAGTCCTTGCGATCGATCGCACATTAATGCAATCTATCGCACATGAACCCGAATACATTGGCCTGATCGCACACTCTTACGATCGATCGTAGATCCCTGCGATCTATTGCACCTGGGGATCCATCTATCGCATCTGACCCCGAGATTTTGGCAGTAGGCAATTTGCCTGCATACGATCGATCTCACCTGACTTGCGATCGATCGCACCCTCCAGATTTTGTTGTTTTCTTTCCTTTTCCCCTACTTTGGTACTTCAGCCATAACTTTTGACTCGATTGTTCGATTTGGACGATTCAACTTGCGTTGGATTCGTCTTTCAAAGGGAAACATTTCTGACATTTCAAAATTTCTAATTTCTCCTTTGTTTATTAATTAGACTATGAGAAAGGCCAAATAGCTACAAACGTACTATTAATTAAGTATAGAAAAGTCCGGAGTGCTACAGCATACCTCATATTCTGATTCATTGTTTGAGCATTTGAATTTTAGTTTGACTAAAATAGAGAGGTGTGCTCCTCTAGGTGAGATTAGGACTGCTCCTGCCCCGTGCCCATGACTATTGGCAGCTCCGTTAAAGTATAACTCCCAGTCGGAGTACTCTTGTTCATCTACTTCTACATACAGGATGGCTTCATCTGGAAACTGATCATGTATAGACATATAATCTTGTGTTGGATTTTGGGCAAGGAGTCTGCTATTTCTTGCCCCTTGATTGACTTCTGAGTCATGTATGTGATGTCGAATACAAACAACATCATGAGCCAACCGGCTGTCCTCACGGTGGTGGTTGGTTTCTCCAGTAAGTATTTGAGTGAGTCCATCTGGGAGATCAAAATTACCGGATAGGAAAGCAGATAATGTCATAGATGCTAAATAGCCCAGATCAATACCAGACAAGTACTCTCAAGAGGGTTGTATCACTCTTCATACTCTAGCAGACGCTTACTGATGTTGTAGATGGCTTGCTCTGTTCTGCCTGTCTTGTCATGTTGTGCCAGGATGCACCCCATTGAGGTCTCTTGTACTAAGATGTAGAGTAGCAGGGGCCGTCCCGATGTAGGGGCACAGGTACTGGAGGATTAAGGAGATACTATTTTATTCTGTCAAAGGCTTCTTCACATTCTGTTGTCCAAACTATAGGTACTTTCTTCTGGAGAAGCGTAAAGATCAGCTCGCATATTCGAGTGAGCTGGGAGATGAATCTGTTGATGTACTAAATTTTGCCCAGGACCCCTTGGACTTCCTTTTTAGTGTGAGGAGTTGGCATTTCGATGATGGCCTTGGCTGGATCGATCTCGATACCTCTTTTGCTGACTATAAAGCCGATGAGCTTTCTAGATAAGGCTCCAAAGACACATTTGGCCGGATTCAGTCTCAGGCCAAACTGTCGAAGTTTATCACAAAGTCTCTTCAAGTCTTCGGGGTGCTGCTTGGCAGTAGGCAATTTGACGATCATGTCATCCACATAGATTTCAGTTGACTTGTGGATCATGTCGTGAAATAGTGCAGTCATGGCCCTTTGGTAGGTTGCCCTTGTATTTTTAAGTCTGAAGCGCATTACCTTGTAGTAGAATGTGCCCCAAGGTATTATGAATGGTTGTATCTAGAGAAACCATCCATGAATGAGAGTGCCTCATGCCCTACAGTATTATCGACTAGAATGTCGATGTGCGGGAGAGGGAAGTTGTTCTTGGGGCTTACCCTGTTCAGGTTCCGGTAGTTGATGCACATTCAGACCTTGCCATACTTCTTAGGTATTGGTACTATGTTGGCAAACCACTCAGGGTAGTTTGCTACTGCCAGGAAGCCTGCTTCGATCTGCTTCTCTACCTCTTCCTTGACCTTCTGTGACCATTCGGACCTCATTCGTCTCAGTTTCTGCTTAACTGGTCTGACATCAGGGTTTAGGGCAGTTTGTGTACCACCAATGCTGGGTCTAGGTCGGGCATGTCTGCATATGACTAGACGAAGACATCACTGTAGCTTCTCAGGAAGCTGATCATGTCTGGTCTCTACTATGGGCCCATGTTTGTGCCAATTTTGACTAATTGGGGGTTATCTGTGGATCCCAGGTTGACTGTCTCGGTGTCTTCCATGTTTGATTGTACTAGTCATTCACTATGTTCCAGGAGGTCCAGAATCTCCTGAGGCGGTTCCTCTTCCTGTTCTAAGTCGTACTCTAATTCTGAGAGTTCAAGGAAGGTTTAATGGGTAGCCCTGTCAGAGGTGATTTCTTGGTAAATCAATTAGCTTAAGTTTAGCATGCTTATGTTTGTTATTTTTGTTGGTTTCAGGACACTAGGCCTTCTAGGGGAAGAGTCCGTGTGGTTTTGTCATCAGCCAATATGAAATGTTTGTTTTTAAAAACATGATTTTTGAGTCAAAATGCCTAATTTTCATTGACAAAATAGATGACTGTTTACAAAATGACTCAACAAAAGGAGGCCGACAGTGGCCTGACATTTGGATTTTACAAACAGGAGCAAAGAGAGATAGAAAGAGGGAGTAGAAAGGTGATACTTAGTCACTACTGTCTTGGACCAACTTGTCTTGTACTGTGCTTGCCCCGGCTCTGAGCGGCCTCAATTGTAAGAGCCTCGGTCCACCAACGGATCAGTGGACGGTGACTGGAAGACGCTTCAGCGTTGTTGGAGAGGATGCAAATCTGCTCTCCTACTGGATATTCTACTATGGTAACTTCTTCGTCAGTCAGCTCGTCGAACATTTGAGCCATGCTAAATACTTCCGGACCTGGAATCCCTGAAGACTTGACACTTGACTGGGGGATAAGACAATGGGTGCAATAGAGGTTTCTGGATAGGTTTCGAAGATTCCTATTTGGAAGGTTACAGAGATGTGGGGTCGAGGTTCAGGTTTCACCGACTGTCTGCTCTTCTTGGTCAGTTTGGAGAGATAATCCTCGTATTTGTGCTTGTATCCCAATCCGAAGGGAGATGTGTAGCGAGGAGGCTTGTATCTCTTCTTCATTCCTTGATTTTGGCTTCCCAAGCCTGTCCCAGGTTGGTAGTTCATATTAGCCATTATTCTGACAAATGGTGGTACCTGCTTCCTGTTCTGTTCTTCTATCTGGGTGATAGAATTGACCTGCTCAAATTGATACGTCATGAAAGCAGAGCCCTGTCCTAGCTCCTGGATGTCCCCAAGGGTATTTTTCAACTCTTCTGATGGGATCACGACCATGTGATCATCTTGGATAAATTTGATTCTCTGGTGGAGAGACGAGGGAATGGCTCTAGCCGTGTGGATCCATGGCCTCCCAAGGAGCAAGTTGAATAAGGCAGGTACATTCACAACTTGGAAATTCGTTGTGAACTGAGCTGGTCCGACGCTGATGGTCAAATCAATGTCACCCAAATTCTGTCTGGTTGTATTATTAAAATTCGTGATGGTCATGAGTCTCTTCTTCGCTTGGCTAAGGTTCATGCCCAGGTTTTGTAGTGTAGAAAGTGTGCAAAAATTTAGGCCAAAGTCATTGTCGATGAGTACTGATGATAATGTTATGTCCATGCATTGTACTGCAATATACAGGGCCCAAGTGTGATCCCTATCTCCCTTTCGGTATTTCCTCTTCTGTGAAAGAGATGATTCTAGATTTAAGCACTTGCCCCACCATCTGCCCCAGCTTGTTAGACAAAATGTCTAGTGTTACATGGGCATTGTTAAATACCCTGAGGAGTTGCTTCCTGTGATGTTATGATATTAAGAGGAGACCCAAGATTGAGATCTGTGCCTGGGTTTTGCCCAACTGCTAGGTGATATTGAACTCTTCTACTTTTTCCAATATTTTAAGCAAGACTATAGAGTTCGCTACTTCCTTTTCTAGTTTTGACACCCTTGCTTCCTCTTTTGCTTTCTCTTTTGCTGGCTCAATTACCGAAAGTTGGTATGCCCGGCCAGATCGGATGAGATTGGCTATGCTATCACTCTCCATGATGAGAGAGTGAGAAGCAGGTACACAATCAAGGGTAAAAGGCTGAGGGGGGATGCATGGGATCTTGAGAGGGCCGATAAAGGTGGAGGCTTGAGCTAGTGCTGCGGGCCAATTGGCGGGACAGGGGATTGTGTAGATAATCTGCCCTTTTTCAGGTTCAGGAGCGGGGATCCGTACTGGGGTCTGGATGGCTTAGATGTTTGACTGAAGGAAGGGGGATTATGACAAGGGATTGGTAAGAGGCCCTGATGACACCATCATCGACTGTTGTACGAAGGGTCCTGGTTGCCCTGCCCCAGGCTCTTCCCACTGAATGAAGTTGACTTGATTGTTGTGTGGAGGTAGTGGTACCTAGTTAATGTTGGTGTTACATGGGGCCAACTCAACCCTTCCATCATCTAAGAGATTTTAGATGGCGCACTTCAGGCCAATGCAGTAGTCGGTGGCATGGCCTGGGCCTTGATGGAAGGTGCAGTAATGATCGGCTCTGTAGTTTTTGTTTTGTTTGTCGGGGGGTAAGAGAGGAGTAGGGCCTCTCAAGGTGAGAAGACCCTGTTTGGTTAAGAGGTCCAGAATGTAGCTGAGTAAATAGGGGAGAGGGGTAAAATTTTTAGGAGGTCGGTCCTATTGATAGTTTTACCCCTAGTTAGGTCATGCTGGCTGGGTATTTCTAACAGTTGATTGTTGCTGAGCTGCTGGAGCTAGTAATTTGATGGGTGTTGTAGAAGCAATCATATGTACATCTTCCTTCTTTTTGTGGTCTCTGGGACTGATGTTCCTATTGGATGAGGCAAATATCTTGTGGGGAGCAAGCCCTAGATTGGAGTGGATTAGCCCACTCTTGATGACGGTCTCGATGCGGGCACCTGTCTTAATGATGGTACCGAAGTCCACTACTGGTAAAGTTACCATCAGCGTAGAGTAGGGCTACTTTAGAGTGCCCATGAACGTGCCTTGCAAGCTCTCCCTTAGGGATTGGAGTTGGGATCTTAGCTGTCATTTCCCTCCAGCGGGTGGCGTATTCAAGAAATGATTCGTTGTCACGCTAACTTAGCTGCTCGAACTGGCTCCTCTGAGGTCAGAGCTCCTGGTTAAAGGAATACTGCTCCACGATGCTGTCCATGACATCCTGCCAAATCTTGACTTTCTGCTTGTCCACAAACATCCACTATGTGAGGGCTGCCCCCTTCAGACTCTTTTGAAAGTACTAGATGAGTAGGGGCTGATTTCTGTTGTGTTGGAGCATGTCTCCCAAGTAAAATTGCAGATGTTACTTTGGATAGCCTGTGCCATTGTATTTATCAAAATCCGAGACCTTGAAGCCTGCGGGAACAACATCCCCTGATGAGAAAGTTAAGTCTTCTAAGGATAGACTGATGGTGGTAGATGCACCATTCATTCTGCTCATTTCCTCTTTCATTTGCTTGATTTTCTCATCCTGGTCCCTGAGGGATGGGGCAGGGTCTGAAGTTGATGGCTGGTTCTGGTTGACATGTGAGGCTTTAGGTTGCTTTTCGTATTGGTTATACTCTTCACCGTCGCCTGTTGCTGGTCCGGGGTTAGGTATAATGCTGGGAATAGGGTGAGGCTCTAGAATAGGCTGCTCAGATGGGTCTCCGGTCAGGATCCGGGTAGAGGGTTCATCGGTTCGGACACTAATTAGAATCTTCAGGGATTCCAGAACACTGTCTAGTTTTGATTGCATAGCTGCGATGTCCATGTCATGAGCTTGTAGAATCTCACTGGTTCGTTAGTGCTGATCTGTAGGTTCTACCATTGAGTCTAAGCTGCTTTCTGATCGGGCTGTGTAGGGTACTATCTCTGTGACTGGTACATCTGTCAGAACTACGTCTACGGCTGCTGCTTCTATAAGAATCGCAGTTAGAGAACGAGTCATAGGTCGGCTCATGTAACTGAAGGGAATACAACGGCTAATCACAATTATGCATGATGACAGGAAGAAGATGTAAAAAAAAGATTTTTCATTGATGCATGCAAAGTGTAATGAGTACAAGATAGTGCGACTCAAAAAAGAAAAAGACTCGATTCTACGTAGGGCCATCAGGGATCGTGAAGTCAAGTGGTCGGGGCACACCATTAAGGTCCATGATCTGCTGTTGGAGGGATGTGATCTCAACCTCTATGTTTTCAATTGTTTCCGAGGCGTTGAACATTCGAAATCCGAACTGTTGGATATGATTTGTCATCTCAATCTTTACACTATCAAGTTGTTCTTAGTAGAAGTGCAATTAGGCCTGGATGACGGTTGTCTTTTTGGCATCACCTCTGCGCCTCCTGTGGAGGGACTGGATTGTCTATTCCAATTGTTTAACGTGTTCTTGCACGGCCTGGAGTCCACAATTCTGCTCTGCTTCCTGTTGCCTGAACACTTGCTGGGCTTTCCATAGACTTTTCTCTTTTTGATAGATTAGGAGCTGTCTCTCCAGGAAGATGTCTCTCTAGGGAATCACCATTTTAGCTTGGGGTATGGTTCCATGTGATGGAGCTGAGACTGGTGTGGGCAGTTCCTTGGGTGCAGGCATACCGGGTGGAATGTCAGGATTATCCACCCACTATCGGTATGCTGAATCGGTCTGTGGTCCTGATGTAACCACAAAGTCAGGCCATTGGTATCGCGTAGAGCTACGCTAAGCTATTTGGAAGCATTAGGTGAGGCCGTGGGAGTACATTGTGAAAGTGATCCAGTCATTTTCTTACCGATCTATCACTGGGATACGCTGAGGGAATCCAAACTGTCGAAGGAATCAGAGTGGTGCGTAGACTGCGGAGCTTGTAAGTTCAGCAAGAATCATGCATCGTCTACCTAAAATGATGACACGAGGTAGCCTATTCAGTATAAGCCACCAACATTGCCATGTGATCTCTTCCTCTGACAGGGCTTAGAGAAGCTGGTAGAGCTCTCTGACGTCTGTAGTTGCTATTGGGTCCTGATTCTGGGAAATCTTTCGAGGTAGACTATAAGCATCACTGAGATTAACTGGTATTGCTATGATTGTAGGTAGGTGGCTCACCAACCACAGGTGTAGGAGAGGTGTACTGGCATGGAAGATGTCCTTTCTGCAGTCTGTCGACTGGTTCAGAGCCCTACGAAGCTCTGCTAGGATGACCGGTATGACTGAATAGGAGTTGTACATGTCCTTGATGATCCCAACCAGACCGGGAAGTTCCGCTATAATGGAGTCAGGGTTCCACTTGCGCTTGTACTTCTTTTCAAGAAAAGTCATGGGTATCCGATCAAAAGAGCAGTTAGGACCGGGCTGTAAGTAAGCAAGCTTGATATACAATAACCTGGATAGGTCTGCCCAGTATGTTGTCTTGTAGTGCGGTACTATGGCTTCGCCGTCCATGTTTAACCTAAAATGTGCTGAATCTCTTCTAGTGTTGGATATAGTTCGTTCTTACCGAAACGAAATACCATGTGAGATGGGTTCCAACACTGGATAGTAGCTTTCATGAGGCACGGGTCCGAGTTAACCATGGATAAGTCTAAGATAGTCCCGGTTTTGTAGTACTGAGCCCAAGCGAGAAGCTAACTTGAAGTAAAAGCCTCAATTATTTTCTGGAGGTTGTCATCATATGCCCCCTAAGAAGTTAGATGCACGGGCCGTGACGGTCGACCCATTGACTAAACAATCCTTGAAGGACCTGCCATCCACCTAGATAATATACAGACTATGTGAGTATACTGTGTATGCATATGAAATGTAAAAGATGATACAATATTTTATTTATTTTTATTTGATTGGGTGTGACAAGGCACATACAATCCGATAGGGCAGATGTACAGAGGTCCGATGTGCTTTAGCCCAGGTTATTGGGAATCGAGGAATCTATCAGGTAAAGGTTGGAGATTTGAACCCCATATGCTATGTCAGGAAACAGGGTTGGATGTAATTTATTACAAGCACAGGTCTGGCTCATTACATGCCCCTGGGTGGATGGTTATCCGGGTAGAATGTGCCTGGGTAGTCAAAAATGATTGAGACATGTATAGGGTACAAGCAGATTAGGGATTAGAGTTGCCCTCCCTGGTTGGGCTGTTTGTAGATTATACCCTTACCTATGCTATATGTATGAATGCTGGTTTGATGCAAATATGTTCCTAAAAGGATGGGGGGATCACTTATCATCGTATATGTGACTCTCCAGTATAGAACATACCTGAAAAGTGATGATTGGTGGAAGCGGGAGCATTCAGAATCCTTCCCTGAGGGTAAACACCCAACAAGAGTAATTCCGTGGACCTCCAAGACTGTTAAGTCACTGACACTGAGGATGATCATCCAGTAGCCGTTAACGTAATAAGCCTATCTACTGGATTTAATAGGATAATTACACTACTAAGACATTGTATGGATTCACAGTACATAATTAACCAAAAGATGTAAAATGATTAGTGTTAAGTTAAACGCTTAGGCATTTTGAACAAGATTGATGTTTAATTGACTTAATCCTAGGTTCCAGGTTGAATCCTAGATGATTCCTCCCTATCCCCAGCAGAGTCGCCAGAGCTGTGAGTTCGGATTTTCGGACACTCACTAAGGGGAGTGCATACCCTCACGGGTGTGAAGGTTGATTAAGAGTTGCCACTTATTCATTTAGAAGGGATAAGTCCTCCGAGAGTTGGATAAGGTCTTGGTCTGTGATTAAGATCAAGGTAAGGGGTTCGGTTAAGTTCGGGGAAGGTGATAGGCATCCCGAAGCTTCCGTTTTACAACGGTTCCGCACTCCCTAGGTGTAAGTCAATTAAAGTCAATCTTTTTCAAAATATCAGAGTGTTTAAGGTAATACTAATCAAAGAAATGAAAAACTAAGTAAGGCGAACTCGGGTTGGGTTGCCTACGTGCTCACAAGGTGAGATCAGACCTAGCGTAGTTCTAGCACGTGAGCCTGTGTTGAGGCTAGGGGTGCGTATGTGTGCACCAAGGGTGGCTAACATGGACTACTTAGGTAAATTAGGATTTAATTGACCGAGGTTGGTCAAGTGCATGGTTTAAGCCCAGTCCAGTAGACTAGGGTTTGGGCCTGGTAGGCCCGAGGCAGAGTTTGACCGAGGTTAGGGTTGCTAACTGGGGTTAAGTCAAACTAACTATGGTTAGGGTTGCTAACCACAGTCAAGGTAGGCATGATTAAGCCCGGTAAGCTAAGACGAGGCCCGATAGGCCAAGGGTAAGTCCGATAGACAAGGTTTTAGGCCCGACAGGCCTAAAACCGAAAGTAATCATAGTTAGGGTTGCTAACCAAGGTTAAGGGTGGTCTAACCATGATTAGGGTTGTTAATTGTGAGCACGGAATTTCACTCCCTTAGAAAAAAAGGTCTCATGGGATTGTTTAAGAGTCACCACTTATTTGTTCAGAAGGGATAAATCCCCCAGAAAAGTTGGATAAGGACTTGGTCCACGATCAGGGATCGGGGTAAGAGGTTCTGTTAAGTTCGGGGAAGGGGTTAGGCACTCAGACACTTCCACATATAGTGGTTCCCTACTTGCTAGGCTTAAGCATAAATAAAGTTCAAGATTAATCGAATGCAAGAGTGTTTAAGTTAATACTAATCGGAAGTAAGTACAAGCTAACTAGGGTCGAACCCGGGTTGGGTTGCCTACGTACTCACATTAGGGGTGAGATCTGACCGAGCGTAGTTCTAGCACTTGAGCCCGTGCTAAGGCGAGAGGGTGTGTGTGTGCACAAAGAGGTGGCTAATGGGCCTAATCTGGTAGATTAGAGTTTTGCTTGAACGAGGTTGGTCAATGTGCAAAGTGAATGGCCCGGTAGGCCGAGGGGTAGTCCGGTAGACTGGGTTTGAGGTCTAGTAGGCAAAGGATGAAGCCCGGAGGCAAAGGGGTGTGTTAATTCGGGGTTAGGATTGCTAACCGGAGTTAAAAGGGAGTTGACCATGGTTAAAGATGTTAACCATGGTTATAAAGTCCAAGAATGCAATTTTTTGGTCTTTATATTTTTTTGGATTTTTTAGGGATTTTTACAAATTTTGTGGGATTAAATGGTGCTTAACCATGCTTAAAAGTTAACCGGAGGCCATTTAACCATGGTTAAGGGTCATGGTCAGTTAAGAATAGGCCCAAAGAGTATGACAAGACCTAGAATGGTCTCCTACCAGGTTTGGGCTCTGCATAAAGCCCAAGATAAAAAATTTACAAAATGGAGGTAATCGGATTACCTCCATTTCAACAAAGTTTTAACCCTAGTTTGTGGGGTAATTGGGGCTAAGGATCACCCCTGGGAAAAGTGAAGCCAAGGACAGATAGCCTGGAATGTTGACTTTCCAATAGGCTTCCTCTCAGGCCCAAAACAGATCAGGTGTGGGCCCCGCAGGGGCCCAAAGTCAGTAAAATGATGATTCTGTATTGGCGGTAATCTGATTACCACCAATACTCTGACAGAGGTTTTTTGGTGTGTCGGTAATCCGACTGCTGATAATCTGCATAGCCTGGTTAACTCAAGTTGAGGGCCCTACTAATCTTGGTTAAACTCAGGGTTAGGCCCTGAAATTTTACTAGGAGGTAGTGGGATGCAAGGGCTTTCAAAAGAGCATGGAGTGGGCCCTAGGGTTTGAAGTATTTGGGCCCTATGAAGGCCCAAAGACATTGTAAAAGATAGTCCATATTGTCGGTAATAGGAGTACCGACAGTATGAAAACTAGAGATTTGAGTGTGGAGGTAAATGGATTACCGACCACTAGAAGTTTCTAAAAAAAACAAGTTTTCCCCCGCTAGCCTTGAACTAGCAGGGGTGTAGGGGTTCAATCATGGATTGAGTGAGCCCTAGACCCTATGGGGAGGATTCCGTGCATGGTGGTGGAGGTGAAACCGTAAATACGCCTCAAGGGAGTTCCCCAAGCCTATGGTTGAGGCAAGGGGACCCCTATTCCAGGCTGTGGAGCTGTTGAATATAAAAGAAACAACAAATGGGACTCCTAAATAAGGACCAGGGGTCCCTTACACTTCATAATGCAAGGAAG
The DNA here is from genome assembly GCA_015143295.1 of Tetracentron sinense. Classification (NCBI taxonomy): domain Eukaryota; kingdom Viridiplantae; phylum Streptophyta; class Magnoliopsida; order Trochodendrales; family Trochodendraceae; genus Tetracentron; species Tetracentron sinense. The sequence continues at coordinate 28,728,433 of CM026553.1, read as the reverse complement.
GAGGATGAGGGATAACCCTACCCTCAGTACGGTAGCTATGATGGTAGTGGCGTTGGTTGGTGTGCCTGAGCTGGGCTGAGGACCTAGGCAGGCCTTAGGGGGATACCTGAGGTCTGCTAATGGAGACTGGAGTAGGTGGGGGTGGCCTGAGGTTGTGAGGGGAGATGATACACAGGCTGGACGGAGTTTGGCAGAGGTTACCAACTATTTTTTACTGTCCAGACAGAATGCATGGGGGAGGCCAGGCTTTGTATAGGAGATGGGAGAGGACCCAAGGTCCTTTGGGTAATCTCTACAAGATAGAGCCCAAGTGGCTGCAGAGGGCCCTGCAACACGCAATTATAGAGATCTAGGTGTGGCGGTAATTGAATTACTCCTACTCAAAATGATGAGTTTTTTGGAGTGTTGGTAATTCGATTACTGACACCCTGGGTTTAATTCTATTTTGGGCCCTGCCCTAGCACACTTGGGCTGAAAGGGGTTTTGTACACCCCATTTTTGGCATTTCCTGCCTAAATTTTGAATTCAAAGGGTGTGGGTCCCACCCTAGTGGACCCCTATGGGTTGTGGGCCCAAGTTTAGGCCCACCAAGGCCTAGGCTTATGGGTTTTTTAGGATTTTTGGATTGCAAACGGGCCTTGAGCCCATGATGCTTAAACCTAGGTTTGGCTAGGGTTGAGGCTAGGGCTAGGTCTAGGTCTTGTTTAGGGCATGGCTAGGGTCACACTAGGATTTAGCCTAGGGTTTAGGATGTTCCTAATGGTAAATGGGCCTTGAGCCCAAGGGGGTTGACTCTAGGATTTAGGGTCTTAGGGTTTACCTAAGGGTTTAGGGTTTTCCTAGGGCACTTCACTAGGGTTTGACAGGGTGTAAAAATTGGGTACTTATAGCTACCCCTCTTTGCCAGAGAATGTCAGAATGACAATTGAACGACAAAGACTGGAATCATCCTATTTTTACACCGAGATGGATGAGATGCATGTTGTGCGTTTGGTGAATGCGGTGAAGTGATGAAGACTACTGCTAGGGGATAGCGAGTAAGTGGGGACAGATGAAGAGACGGCGTGGCCCAGAGGCGTTGGTCAAAGCAAGGTATTGCTCGAAAGTGGCAAGGCGATTGATCGAGACGGTGTTTCCTGAAGGATATTAACTAAGTCGGTTGGGAGACACACGGGGTGTTAGGAACACACGGAGTGTTGGAACATATGGAGTGTTGGGAACACACGGGGTGTTGGGAACACACAGGGTGTTGGACAAGCGAGGTGTCGGCATATTGACTCGGCATCAATGGACACCAAGGATGCCGAGGAAACACAGGGTGTTGAGAGAGGGGACATGCAGTGAGTGTCAGTGGATTGACAAGGTGCGTTTTGTCAATGGAGACTCGGATGTCGAGATCACACGGGGGTGTGTCAAGGGTGTACATACTGTGAGTTTTGGCGGGTCTACAAGATTTGTTTTTGTCGATGGAGACTCGGATGTAAGGGGACATGCAAGGTGTCGGCATATTGACAAGGTTTGTTTTCGTCGATGGAGACTCGGATGTAACGGGACATGCAAGGTGTCAGCATATTGACTCGGCATCAATGGAAACTTGGGATGTCAAGAACTTATGGGGGCATCTCTGAGGGGACATGCAGTGAGTGTTAGCAGGTTGACTTGGCGTCAATGGAGACTCTATGATGTCATAACAGGTGAGGTGTCGGCATGTTGACTTGGCGTCAATGGAGAACTGGGCTGTCAAAGACACACGAGGGTATCTAAAGAGAGGTGTACACTGTCAAGGTACAAGATGTTCAAAGTTTGAGGCAAAAGATGCTGGATTGACTTTGGTATGGCCGAGAGGCACTGAAGTTGATCATGTTGGATGATGCTGAGATGTTGGTCATGCAAGGTATGACGCTATGCAAGTGATATCATGCAAGGGATAAAGGTGAGGATACTTCCCCATGACTCTACTGACTGCTATTTGCTTGGGAGGCACAGAAGCTGCTTCTTTTGCTTGTTCTGCCGGGGCTGCTTGGTGCAGGTTGGTTCAACCGGATTTTTGAGATGAGAAGTTTGTTTGTTTTTTGAAAATATTTTCTGAAAAAGTGTAAAAGACTTTTGTAAAATATTTTTGATTTTGATAAAAGTATGCTTTCTTAGCTTTCAGATTTTCCAGTAAATTGCCTTAGATCAGGGCTTTAAGGGGATTTTGGATTCCCTTTTACTCTCAGAGAGTAAAGTATGACTCAGAACAGAATGCTGCTGGGGATAGATGAGTTTGTCTAAATGCTGTTGCAAGCTTCTGGACTCATGTCGGGGAAAATCCTTTTGCCAGGTTTCAGATGCTGGCTGAATTCTTACTGGGGCAGAGTAATGTTGAGAGCTATTGGAGGCTTTTACTGAGGGATCTGTTGGGGATTGGAGACTGTTACGGCCTGTTGTCGAGGGTCTACTAGGGAGTAGGTCTCTGTTGTAGACTACTGGCTGGGGGACTTGGGGTTTCCAATATGCTGGGGGTTTCTCGATGTTTGCTTGTATGCTGGAGATATGTTCTAGAGCAACACGTCTGCTGAGGGTATTCCCTGTTGGAATCTCTACTGGGGATATGTCTTGGAGCAACACATCCACTAGACATATTTCCTGTTGGAATCTCTACTGAAGATGCTGACCCGCCGAGAGATGCTGACTGCTGAGGGTGACTGAAGAGTCCGATGAGCTTGATAGCTGCCGGATTGTGTTACCGAACTGGTTTTCAGCTTTTTCTCTCTTTTTTACCCTTGGAATGACTAAGTCATGAGATTTTCATAATTTTTGCACGATGAGGCCGTTGTCGGTTTTCCTTATGCCTACGAAGCTGATTGATTTTTGTCCATTTTTTACCCCTAGCCATAAGACTAGGTCTGGGTATCGCGTAATTTTTACGCAATGAGGCCGTTGCTGATTTTCACTCATGCTTGTGACTAGCTGGGGAAGCCTGTGATTTGTTGGGGAAATAAGTATGCTCCCTTCATCGCCCTGTACTGCATTCCTTGGGGGGAATATACTCTGTTGAGGATGTAGATATGATATTGTGCTTGCACTCGTAGTTTCTAGGGGATCGTGGAGAACTTAGAGTGGGATGAAATTTAGGCTGGGGGACCGAAGTTGGGGACACCTTGCACTTGTAGTTTCCTTTTACTGCAACTGGCTTGCATGAGGATTCTCTGCTGGAGATTTGTACCTGTGGTATTTCTAGTGAAGATTTTTTTTTGCTCCATTGGGTATTGTCCTCTCTGGTAGAGGTCGATTCTTTGGGGATTTTTCTCTACATGGGGAGAGTTTGACTCCGCGGGGGATACTGGGGATAATTTGTTTCCACTAGGGAGATTGATTTTGGAGAAATTGAGTCTGTTGGGGTAAAACCCGGAAAGATTGTTTTTCTTGGTAAATCCCTGACTTGGAGAATGTTTTAACTTCTATTTTGAGTTTCCCTTTGATGGAATATTTTGTAAACTTAGTGTCGACTCTGCCGGGGAAGTTGGGAGAGTATGTCTCTACTTGGGGAGTGACTCTGCGTGGGAGAGTTGATGACTCTTTTTTGGGAAAAGAAGGACTCTGTTTGGAGAGAGTCGGGGCATGATTACCCGCTCTGATGACCGTACTTGATTTTTCAGGTTGCCTACGTACCCTTTACAGGATCAGGTCATGACATAGTTCAGGCTAATGCCAAGGATGGTGAGGAAGGGTGTCCCTAAAAAGTTTGTTGATAGAAGGTTGTTTGGCTCAAAGGGGCTTACTAGCGGTTTTTATTGATTTGTAAACAGGTTACATTGAAAAAGGATAAAGAGTGTGCCAAGGATGGCCTCCTGTTATTTCCCAGAGATTCTACGAGTGCAAAGCGCCTATCAGATCTAGACCCTACACATAATATCATTTAACTTTTTCCATGTTGATGGGCTCGGGGAGGTCTTCGTCATCCATATGTTTGAGCCGAAGGGCAATGCCTAAGAATTTTTCTTTGACGATGTATGGGCCTTTGTAATTTGGAGTGAACTTGCCCCTAGGATCAGGGAAATTTGGCAACACTTTTCAGAGAACCAGGTCACCGACTTCGACGCTGCGAGGCTTGACTCTTTTATTGAATTCCCTAGCCATGCGCCTCTGATAGGCCTGAGAATAATTGATGGATTTCAGTCGGCACTCTTCAATAAGATTCAGCTGCTCAAACCGGGTCTGTACCCATTCTGCCTTTGAGATTTCTGCTTCCATTAGTACACGGAGTGTTGGAATCTCTACTTCGATGGGGAGGACTGCTTCCATACTATAGGCCAGAGAGAAGGGTGTTGCCCCTATTGAAGTTTTGATGGACGTTCTGTTGGCTATGAGTGCGTATGGGAGCATCTCATGCCAAGCAAAATAGTTGATTGCCATCTTCTCAATGATCTTCTTCAGGTTTTTGTTAGCTGCTTCCACTGCACCATTAATCTGAGGCCTATATGGAGTGGAATTATGATGATGTATCTTGAATTTCTGACAGAGATCAGTCATCCCCTTGTTGCAGAAGTTTAGAGCATTATCTGTTACAATCTCGAACGGAACACCGTATCGGTAGATGATATCCCTTTTCAGAAAGCGCTGAACCATAGAGGCAGTCACATTGGCATAAGAGGCTATCTCGACCCATTTTGTAAAGTAATCGATTACAACCAGGATGAATTGATGACCGTTAGATGATTTTGACACTATGGGTCCGACGACATCAATTCCCCAGGAAGAGAATGGCCAAGGAGCAGTCAGATTGTGCAACCTTGTTGGCAGTGCATTGACCTTGTCAGCATAGATTTGACACTGGTGGCACTTCTGTACATGCCTGCAACAGTCAGATTCCAAGTAGACTAGTAGTAACCGAGCCTGAGAATCTTCTTGGAGAGCATCAACCCGTTCATGTGTGGGCCGCAGGTTCCTCCGTGAACCTCTTTGACTACCTATGCTACTTCCCCGGTGTCTAGGCATCTAAGCCAAATCATGCTCAGTGATCTTTTGTACAAGACTCCCCCTGACAGGATGAACTGAATAGCCAGTCTTCGGATTGCCCGACGATCTGTTTTGGTAGTATTAAGAGGGAAGGTCCCGTCCTCGAGGTACTGCTTGATGTCTGCATACCAAGGTTTGTTGTCTGTGACTGCATCTAGCTCGAGGTAGTAGGAAGATTGATCCTATTGCTGAATTTCAATCGATCAGAGCAAGATGCCCCTGAGGATCTGAACAATGGAATCAAGAGTGGCCAGTGCATCGGTAAATCTATTGTGGTTCCTGGATCTATGGTTGAAAGTGATTCTCTTGAACTGAGTGATCAATATGTTGAGGTAGGCCAAGTATGGCACCAGCCTGGCTTCTCGGATGGCCCAAGATTCGTTTACCTGACAAATTACCAAAGATGAGTCACCGTAGACGTCTATCTCCTCGATCCCGATGCCTAGGGCTTCTTTTAGTTCAGCGATGCATGCCTCATATTCTACTTCGTTGTTGGAGCATCTGAACTTCAGTTTGACCGAGATAGGGAGATGTACTCCTTTAGGCGAGATTAGGACTGCTCCTGTCCCGTTCCCATGACTGTTGGTAACTCCATCAAAGTATAACTCCCAGCAGGAGTACTTTTGCTCTTCTGCTTCTGCGTACAGGATAGCTTCATCTGGAAATTGGTCATGTACAGACACGTAGTCCTAGGTCAGACAATGGGCGAGGTGATCTGCTATCGCCTGCCCCTTGATTGACTTCTGTGTCATGTACGTGATGTCGAATTCAGACAACATCATGTGCCATCGGGTAGTCCTTTCGGTGGTGACCGGCTTTTCCAATAGATACTTTAGTGGGTCAATCCGAGATATCAGGATTATCGGGTAGGAAAGCAGATTGTGCTGAAGATGCTGAGTTGCCCAGACCAGTGCCAAACATGTCTACTCAAGAGGGTTGTACCGCTCTTCGTACTCAAGCAGGCGCTTACTGATGTAGTAAATGGCTTGCTCTGTCCTGTCCGTCTAGTCATGTTGTGCCAAGCTGCACCCCATGAGGTTTCTTGCACTGAGATGTAAAGTAGTAGGGGCCGTCCTGGAGTGGGAGGCACTAGTACTGGAGGGTTGAGAAGATACTGCTTCATTCTTTCAAAGGCTTTTTCGCATTATGCTATCCAGACTGTCGGTGTGTTCTTCCGGAGAAGCTTGAAGATCGGTTTGCAGATCAGAGTTAGCTGAGAGATGAACCGACTGATGTATTGAATTCTGCCCAGGAAACCGTGAATCTCATTTTCAGTTCGGGGTGCTGGCATTTCGATGATAGCTCTGGATTTAGCTGGATCAATCTCAATGCCTCTCTTACTGACTATGAAGCCAAGGAGTTTTCCTGATGAGGCTCCAAAGACACATTTGGCCGGGTTCAGTTTCAAGCCGAACTCTCTGGGTCTGTCACAGAGTCTTTTCAAGTCTTTCAGGTGATGCCAAGCAGTTGAAGATTTAACGATCATGTCATTACATTGATCTCAGTTGACTTGTGCATCATGTCTTGGAACAGCGTCGTCACGGCCCTCTGATAGGTTGCCCCTGTGTTCTTGAGTTCAAAAGGCTTGACCTTGTAGTAGAACGTGTCCCATGGTGTAATAAAGGAGGTTTTCTCCATATCCTCTTTGGCCATTCTGATCTGGTTGTATCCGGAGAAACCATCCATGAATGAGAGAGTCTCGTGCCCTATAGTATTGTCGACCAGAATGTCGATGTACGGGAGAGGAAAGTTATCATTGGGACTGGCCTTGTTTAGGTTTCGATAGTCAATACACATCTGGACTTTGCCATCCTTCTTGGGCACTGTCACAATGTTGGCCAACCACTCAGGGTAGTTTGCTACTACCAAGAAGCCTGCTCTGATCTGCTTTTTAAACTCTTCTTTAACTTTTCACGACCACTCGGGCCTCATCCGTCTTAGCTTCTACTTAATTGGTCTGACGTCTGGGCTCAGAAGTAGTCTGTGTACCACCAATGCTGGGTCTAGGCCGGGTATGTTTACATATGACCAGGCAAAGACGTTACTGTAGCTTTTGAGGAAGCTGATCATATCTGTTATCTGCTGTGGGCTTATGGTTGTGCCGATCTTGACTAGCTACGGATTGTCTGCAGAACCCAGGTTCACTATCTTTGAGTCCTCAATATTCGATTGCAGAAGCCCTTCACTGTGTTTTAGGAGGTCCAGTATCTCCTGAGGTGGTTTCTCATCCTGTTCTGCTTCCTGTTTTGAGTCATATTCAACTTCTGAAAGCCCAAGGACTATTTCAGGGGTAGCCTTATCAGAGGCAATTTCCTACCAAATCACCAAGCTTAGTTTAGCATGCTTATGTTTTAATGTTTATATTGACATCAACACACTAGGCCTTCCAAGGGAAGAGTCCGTGTGATTTTGTCACCAACTGATGCAAATGTTTTTTTTTGGAAAACATGTTTTTAGGTCAAAGATTCCAGGTTTTGATTGATAAAAAGGTGGACTGTTTACAAAATGACTCAACAAAAAGAGGCCTACAGATAGCCGACACTTTTGGATTTTACAACGAGAGCAAAAGAGAGATAGATTAAGAGAAGAAAGAGGATGATGCTGGATCACTACTTGTCCGAACCAACCTTCCCTGCACTGTGCTGACCCCGGCCCTGAGCAGCCTCGATCGTAAGAACCTCGATCCACCAACGGATTAGTGGGCAGTGGTTGGAAGATGCTTCTACGCTGTTAGAGAGGGTGAAAACTTGTTCTCCCACTAAGTATTCCGGTTCTGTTTCTGCATCTCTGACGGCCAGCTCTTCGAACATCTGGGCGACGCTGAAAACTTCTGGTTCGAGAATCCCTGAAAATTCGGTGCCGGGTTGAGGGCAAGATATGTTAGCAACGGGTGCAAGGGAAGTTTCTGGATAGGTTTCGAAGATTCCCACAGGGAAAGTAACAGAGATGTGGGGTTGGGGTTGGGGTTTGGGTTTCACCGACTGTTTGTTCTTTTTGATCAGCTTAGAGAGATAGTCCTCATACTTGGGCTTATATCTTAGCCCGAAAGGTGAAATGTAATGAGGAGGCACATATCTCTTTTTTATGCCTTGATTCCTGGCCCCGAGGCCCTGCCCTAGTAGGTGCTTCATTTTGGCCATCATCCTGACAAATGGTGGTACTGCTTTCTGGCTTTACTGCTCTACCTGGGAGATAGAACTAACTTGTTCAAACTAGAATGACATGAAGGGTGAACCTTGCCCCAGCTCTTGGATGTCCCCATAGGAACTCGCTAACTCCTCCGACGGAATGATGACTAGGTGGTCATCCTGTAGGAATTTGATCCTCTGATGCAAGGAAGAGGGAATGGGTCCGACCGTGTGGATCCACGACCTTCCCAAGAGCAAGGTGAACGAGACAGGCACATTCACGACCTGAAAGTTCATTGTAAACTGCTCTGGTCCAACCCCGATGGTCAAGTCTATATCTCCCAGGTTCTACCGGGTGGTATTATCGAACGCCCTATTGGTCATAGGTCTCTTCTTGACTTGGCTGAGATTCAAGCCTAGGCTCTACAATGTAGAATAAGTGCAAACATTCAGGCTGGAGCCATTATCGATAAGCACTGCTGAAAGAGTTTTGTCCATATACTGAACTGCAATGTAAAGGGCCCGGGTATGGTCCCTATCTCCGTCGGGTATCTCTTCCTCTGTGAAAGAGATGATACTTGATTCGAGCACTTGCCCTACCATCTACCCTATTTTTTCAGGCGAGATGTCCGGTGTTATATGGGCGTTGTTAAATACCCATAAGAGCTGCTTCCTATGATGTTCGGATATCAATAGGAGACCCAATATGGAGATCTGTACCTGAGTTTTGCCTAACTGCTGGGTGATGTTAAACTCTTCTGCTTTCTCCAGGATTTTCAGTAGAAGGGCTGAATCTGTTGTCTCTTTCTCTGGGTCAAACACCCCTGCCTTGTCCTTTACCGGCTCAGTTGTTGGAGGTTGGTACACCCGACCGGATCGGGTAATATTGGCTATATACTCACTCTCCAAGATGAGAGAGCGAGGGGAGGGTACATGGTTAAGGCTAAAAGGCTCAGATGGGATGTAGGGGATCTTGACTGGGCCAGAAGATGTGGATGCTTAAGCGGAAGTTGTGGGCTAATTGGCAGGATAGGGAATGGTGTAGACAATTTGCCCTCTGTCAGATTCGAGAGCGGTTAATTGTGCTGGGGCCTGGATGGCTTGGACATTTGACTAAGGGAGAGGGATTATGACCGATGGTCGGTATAATGGCCTGATGATGCCATCATGAACTGCGGGTGTGCTAGGTCTCGGATGCCCTACCCTGGGCCCTACCCACTCAATGAAATTGACTTAGTCGTTGTGTGGGGCCAGTGACACCTGGTTGATGCTGGTATTTCCAGGGGCTAGCTCAACCTTGCCTGCATGCAGAAGATCCTGGATGGCATACTTCAGGACAATGCAGTAGTCTTTGCATAGCCTAGGCCTTAGTGAAAGGCGCAGTGTTGGATAACATCATAGTTTTTGCTTTTTTTATCGGGGGAAGGAGAGGGATAGGGCCTCTCAATTTGAGAAGACCCTACTTAGTCAAGAAGTCAAGAAATTGATTGAGGGTATAAGGGAGATGAGTAAAGTTTCTGGGGGGACGAGACTGCTCCTGGTTTTGTCTAGCCGACCGGGTGTTCCCTGGTGCTGGCTTTTGCTGTGCGACCGGAGCCGGTAATCTGATCAGTGCTGCGGTAGCCACCAGATTGACATTCTCTTTCCTTTTTTGGTCACGAGGACTACTGTTCCTACTAGTAGAAGCTGCTGATGTTCTGGGAGGATTGAGCCCAAGACTGGAATGGATGGCTTCACTCTGTATCGCTGTCTCGATGTGGGCACTTATCTTGACAATGATGCTGAAGTCTACAACTGGTAAAATGACCATCAGGGTAGAACAGGGTTGGCAGATGCCCGTCTCATCCTTCTCATCTCCTCCTTCACCTGCTTGATCTCCTTGTGCTGATCTTTGAGGGATGGTGTAGAGTCGGACAAAGACGGCCTGTCCTGGTGGACATGTGAGGCCCTGGGCTGCTCCTCATATTGATCAAACTCTGCTTCTCCTCTACCTGTTGCGGGTCCAGGATTAGGGATGATGATTGAGATAGGCTGATGTGGCTTTGGATGAGGCTGATTAAGGGTTTCTGTGTTAGGGATTCTGGTGGAAGGTTCTCCAGTATGAGAACCAAGAAGAATGTTCAAGGATTTTAAAACTCGATCCAACTTGTTCTACATAGCAACAATGTCTCGGTCATGTGACTGCACCAACTCATCTAGTCTTTGCTGATGGTCTGATGGTTCTGTCATTACTTTTGAGCTGCTCTCAGATTGAGGCCGGTATGGTACTAGCTCTGTGACTGGTATCTCCATCAAGACTGCTTTTGCAACGTCTGTAAGAATCGTAGTCATAGAACGAGTCATGAGTTAGCTCATGCAGACTGAAAAGATGCAACGATTAACCATGAATATGCATGAAGATAAGGGAGCTGTGATGCTAGAAGAAGATTTTTTAGTGATGTATGCTAAGCTGCAGTGAGTACAAGACTGTGACTCAAAGAAGAGAAAAGAAAATACTCGATCCTAGGCAAGTCCATCCGGGATCGTAAAGTCAACTGGTCGAGGCACGCCCTCTAGGTCCATGATCTACTGCTAGAGAGATATGACCTCAACCTCCATGTTGGCAAGGGACTCTGTAGCACCAAACATCCAGTATCCAAACTGTTGGATACAGTCTGTCATCTCTGCCTTTCAACTATCAAGTTGCTCTTGATAGAAGTACAACTGTGCCCTGAGGACAGATGTCTCTTTGGTGTCACATTTCTGCTTCTTCTGGTAAGAACAGACTGTTTGCTCAAGTTTTTGGATTTGCTCTCATCTGGCCTGGAGTTCGCGGTCCCGTTCCGCTTCCTGTAGCCTGAATGCCTGTCAGGCTTTCCGAAGTCACTGCTCTTTCATCTGAATATAGAGTTGTCTCTCTATGAAGATGTTTTTCCAGGGGACTACCGTCTCAGATAAAGGTATAGTACCCCGTGAAGTGGTTGAGATTGGAGTGGGCAATTCCCTAGGTGCAGGCATGGGGGATGGAATGTCATGATCTTCCACCCAAAGCTGGTACGCTGCATCTGTAGGTGGTTCTGATGTGACCACGAAGTCTGGCCACTGATCTCACCTGGAGGTTCGCCAACTAGACTAGAATCGGCCAGTGAAGCACTCGGAATGCATTGTAGTGAAGTCAGCAAAATCATTTCCCTGCTGGTCTATGACTGGTATGCGTTAAGGGAGTCTAAACTGGCAGAGGACTCTGAGTGGTACATAGGTTACAAAGCCTATAAGACCAGCGAGGATCATGCACTGTCTCCTTGAAACGACAACGCGGGGTAGTCTCGGCATGACTAGCTACTTGCACTGCCACACGATGTCCTCCTCTGTCAGGTCCTGGAGAAGCTAGGAGAGCTTCCAGACATCTGCGGTTACGATTGGACCTTGACCCTGAGAGATCTTTCAACGTATGCTGTAAGCTTCACGGAGGTCGTCTAGTATAGATATGATCATCGGCAGGTGTGTTGGCATGGAAGATGCCCTTTCGGTGGCCTGCTGCCTGATTGAGAGTCCTGATAAGCTCTGCAAGGATGACTGGAATAATGGTTCCGAAACAGCAGGTGTCCTCGATGATCCCGACCAAAATAGACTCGACTAATGTGCAGCATCTCGAGAAAAACAACTGAGAGACAGCTATTAGTGTAAAGGCGTTGAGACCGGGAAGTTCTACTGTGAACCGGTCAGGGTTCCACTTAGGGCGGTACAATTTTTCCAAAGGCTGTACAGGAATCCAGTTAAAAGTGCTGTTAGGATCGGGCTACAAGCAGGCATGCTTGAGATGCAAAAACCTTGATAGGTCTGCCAGGTAATTTATCTTATAGCGCGGTACTATGGCATCACCGTCCATGTTTAACCTTAAAATGTGCTGAATTTCCTCCAAAGTCGGATATAGTTCGTTCTTACCGAAATAAAATACCATGTTCGATGGATTCCAACACTGGATTGCAGAGTTTAAGAGACGCGGGTCTAGGTTAACCATAGATAGGTCGAGGGTGGATCCAAAATGATAACGCTTGGCCTAAACCAAACGCTGACCAGAAGTAAGGGCCTCTACTGCTTCCTGGAGGCTTCAATCCCATGCCCCCTCAAAAGTCAAATGCAAGGCCCACGAGGGTTGACCAGTTGTTTGTACGATCCCTGAAGGACTTGCCATCTACCTGAACAATGACAAACTCGATCGGTGTACTGTGAATGCAGGTGAAAATGCAAAAGATGATGTAAATTATGATGCAATTTTTTGATTTGATTTTTTTGATTGGGTGTGACAAGGCACATGTGAACCGATAGGGCAGTCGGACAGAGTTCTAGCGTGTTTTATCAAGGTTGCTAGAAATCGGGAGCCTATCAGGTCAAGGCTATTGGGTAGGCCCGAAGAAGGCCTATCTGCCTGGGATTTGAACCCCATAAGCTATGTTAGGACACGGGGTCGGTTGTGTTTTATTACAAGTACAGGTAAGGCACGATACATGCCCCTGGATGGGTGATTACTCGGGTAAAGTGCCCAAATAACCAGCCAAGATGAGGACAGGTATAGGGTACAAGCAGGTTAGGGTTAGGGGACCATTCCGGATTGGACTGCTTGTAGACTATTCCCTAATGTAGGCTACATGTATGAATGTAGGCGTATGCAAGTGTGTTCCTAAGGATGAGGGGTCACTTAACACCGTATATTCTGCTCCCCGGTATAAAACATACCTGAAAAGGGATGATTGGTGTAAGCGGGAGCGTTCAAAACCATTTCCTGAGGGTTATCACCCAGTAGGACAAGTTTCGTGGACTTCTAACACTTTTAAGCCACTAACACCTAGGATCATCATCTAGTGGCCGTTAACATAATAAGCCTAACTATGGGTATTGGATTTGATTACACTACTATGGTGTGAATGAAATGCACAGTACACAAATCATCAAGAGGTGTAAAAATGATTATTATTAAGCAAATACTAAGATATTTGATTAAGTTGATGTTTATTTTGGCTTAAACTTAGGTTTCGGGTTGAACCTTGTAAATTTTTCCCAATAGAGTCGCCAAAGTTGTGAACACGGGATTTCACTCCCTTGGAAAAAAAGGTCTCATGGGAAAGTTGGATAAGGACTTGCTCTACGATCAGGGATCGGGGTAAGAGGTTCGGTTAAGTTCGGGGAAGGAGTTAGGCACCCCGACACTTCCACATATAGTGGTTCCCTACTTGCTAGGTTTAAGTCTAAATAAAGTTCAAGATTAATCGAATGTGAGAGTGTTTAAGTTAATACTAACCAGAAGAAAGTAAAAGCTAACTAGGGTCGAACCCAGGTTGGGTTGCCTACGTACTTACATTAGGGGTGAGATCAAACCGAGCGTAGTTCTAGCACTTTAGCCCGTGCTAAGGCGAGGGGGTGTGTGTATGCACCAAGAGGTGGCTAATGGGCCTAATCCGGTAGATTAGGATTTTTCTTCATCGAGGTTGGTCAATGTGCAAAGTGAATGGCCCGGTAGGCTGAGGGGTAGTCTGGTAGACTAGGGTTGAGGCCCGGTAGGCCAAGGATGAAGCTTGGAAGCAAAGGGGTGTGTTAACTTGGGGTTAGGATTACTAACCTGAGTTAAAAGGGAGTTCACAATGGTTAATGATGTTAACCATGATTTAAAAGTCCAAGAATGCAATTTTTTGGTCTTTTATATTTTCTAGAGTTTTTTGGGATTTTTTCAAATTTTGTGGGATTAAATGTGCTTACCCATGGTTAAAAGTTAATCAGAGGCCGTTTAACCATGGTTAAGGATCATGGTCAGTTAAGAATTGGCCCAAACGGTATGACAGGGCCTAGAATAGCCTCCTACCAGGTTTGGGCCCTGTACAAAGCCCAAGATAAAAAATTTACAAAATGGAGGTTATCGGATTACCTCCATTTTAGCAAAGTTTTAATCCTAGTTTGTGGGACTGTAACTGGGGTTAGGGATCACCCCTGGGAAAAGTAAAGCCAAGGATAGATAGCCTGGAACGTTGGCTTTCCAATGGGCTTGCTCTCAGGCCTAGAAAAGATTAGGCGTGGTCCCCATAGGGGCCCAAAGTCAGCAAAATGATGATTTTGTATTAGCGGTAATTTGATTACCGCCAATCCTTTGACAGAGGTTTTTGGTGTCGACAATCTGGCTGCTAACAGTATGCACAGCTTGGTTAACTCAAGTTGAGGATCTACTAACCCAAGTTAAACTCAGGGTTAGGCCCTAAAATTTTACAGGGAGGTAATGGGATGCAAGGGCTTTTAAAAGAGACTGGGGTGGGCCCCTAGGTTTGAGGTATGTGGGTCCCATGAAGGCCTAAAGACACTGTTGAATGCATCCTTCAACAACTTCCACTCTTGCACCATCATGCGAGCCAAGGGTCCCAGAGGCTTCCTGCTAAGTGCATCGGCCACCATATTCACCTTGCCGGGATGGTATTGAATAGAGCATACATAATCTTTTAAAAATTCTATCCAGTGTCGCTGCCTCAAGTTTAACTCCTTCTGGGAAAACAGCCATTTTAAGCTCTTTTGATTTGTGAATACGTCAAACTGTTCCCTATAAATATAGTGTCGCCAAATCTTCAAGGCAAACACTACTGCAACAAGCTCTAAGTCATATGTAGGGTAGTTCTTCTAATGATCGTTTAGCTATCGAGATGTCGAGCCCTAAAACCCACCTTAGGAGTTAGAGTGAACTTTGCAAGACTAATCATGACTTACATGACTCGCTTGAAAAACCAGCCTGCAAAAACCCACAGAGCATATACAAAAGAGGACATAAATAGCGGAAACATACTCTAACATGGCACAGTGGAAGACTTAACCAAACCTCTATGTATATATATGTGATCTAAGTTTATACAAAAAGATACACAAAGAAAGTGCGGACAAGCCCACCAAAATACATGAGCATATATCTCTCAACTCACCCACAGCTATTTACTCTGAATCTACCACCTCTAATAATAACCCTCTACTGGAGGTTCCTCTACAGGTTCCTCGACGTACTCTTCTTCTACCCACAGACTAGGAGCGCAGACGCCAAATGGGGTAGCAGCTCCCTCAGTACCTACCGACATAA
Source organism: Tetracentron sinense (assembly GCA_015143295.1). Taxonomy (NCBI): domain Eukaryota; kingdom Viridiplantae; phylum Streptophyta; class Magnoliopsida; order Trochodendrales; family Trochodendraceae; genus Tetracentron; species Tetracentron sinense. The sequence continues at coordinate 28,713,220 of CM026553.1, read as the reverse complement.
ACGTATGGTTGAGCATGGAATACTCAGCGTGTACCAAATACTAACCAACAGTCATAGCAATATAGTAATATAGAAATGGAATAAAGCAGGAAGCAGTTCATACGGTCAACAGGGAAAACAAACAGTTTATAGTTCATGCTTGAATCATATCAAAGTCGGAAAAACTCTTGAAATCATCTTCTAGTGTACTTGGCTTGAAATACTCAGTTCATGCATGAAAACTCATCATGTCTATCTTGCTTGTCTGTTATGCTCGACTGGGTGTGCCTAGCTGCCGTCCATAGACCGTTGCAACTGGTGTTCCCTATGCTGGACTGGATATGCCTAGATGGCGTTCATAGACCGTCGCAACTAGTATCCCCAATGCTGGACTGGGTATGCCTAGGTGTTGTTCATAGACCGTGGCAACTAGTATCCCCTATGCATGGACTGGGTAAGCCTAGATGCCGTTCATAGACCATCACAATTAATATCCCCGAATACCAACCCTTGTTCTTGAAAATCCTGATAAACCATGTCATGCATGCCGTGCTTGTGAAATTGTGTACGATTAACTCATAAAATTAAATAAAATGTAATAGGTTCAAAATCATTCAAGACAATTTTTAATATCAAGGTAATTAAATCTATAAGTATGCAATTCTAGAAAGCGAGTAACACACTATCATAAACCCTAGAAATTTCCATATGCTTTAAATCATGTTTTTCTTAACTTATAATTCATTTTCTTCACCTTGGCATTTCATCAAACATATGGTGTGTACATTATGGTTAATACCTAAATCTTGCTTTTCTAGATGGGTTAAGCTCATAGCACACATGTGTGTTTGTTATTAATACAATGCCCTTCCCATTTCGTCCATTACAACACATACACAAGGCATCCATCGCCCATTCACATCCCCACAACCATCCATCTTCTTCCATTCAATCCACCTCATTAGTGTGCTTAAAACATAGGGAAAACTAAGAAGAGAAGGGAAATATGAACTAGGAGGGTAGTATAGGGTACCGACCTTGAAAAGAGGAAGAAAACACTTGCAAGAGTCGAGGTTGGACGCTGCCCTAGCTTGGGGAAAGTGCTCCTCACGAGCTTGAGCCAAGAACTTAAAGAAGAACGAGCTTGTGATGATCTAGGGTTCTTAAAACCCTTTGATTTCTTCTCAAAAGCAAACCCTAGGTTAGAAACCCTCTTTCTCTCCTCTACTCTCTCTCAAAATGATGCTAGGTATGTTGTGAGGGGTCCCAAGGCTCGAGCCGGCCTTTATAGGCAAGGGTGTGGTGCCCAAAAGACTAGAAAACCCTTAATGAAATTTCTGCAAAACGCGATAGACCGATCGATTGGTGGTCAATACCGAGCGACCGGTGTTCTCGACCGAGCGATCAATCAAAAATACTCTCTCTGAATACAAATTAGTTAACCAGTCGATAGCCTCCAATCGATCGGTTGTGGACCGATTGATCACTACAATGGACCGAGCGATCGGTGGCTCTGCAAATTCTACACTAAGTCCATTTTTCACCCATTCCACTACTTGGACTTATTCCACTTCCATCCTAACATCCTTATAACATGACTAGGACCCTTGTGAGGCTATAGTACTTTATTTATTATTTTATTAACTCAATTATAGCATTCTTGACACACTTTCATCGAAGTTACAAATTCTCATTTCATGAAATTAAGATTACAAGACACCATGCCTTGACACACATCCCAAGGCATATACAAAACGTTTCAGGGTTCTACATCCTCCCCTCCTTACAAAAATTTCATTCTCTAAATTTGGACGTTACTAAATCAAACGAGAGTACCTTCCCATGTTTAACCTTGCCTACTGAACGATAGGCTAATCATTGATTGGTCAATATAAGGCTAGACACTCACACTTGTCGATGAAGTGACTGCCCATGAAAAAACACAAAATGTATCAATCTAAACAACTAGGAAACTTTCATAACATAACGTAGCATAATGACATACAAGTGGCAACTGACTGCCCATGACAAAACACAAAAAGCATTCCCATTTACCAAATTTTCTTCTCTCTCACATCCTCATGCCACATCGTTTGGTGCCTGGGTAGATCCCTGCAGAGGTGACCGCCTAACCGTGGGCCTATTTCTCTAAGAATAAGGTGGCATCTGACGGCTGGCACAATCTTTGATCATGTGGCCCCGGTGACCACAGTGGAAACATCCACCGGAGATCCTCCTACACTCTCTGGCCACATGCCTCCTTCCACAAAGGGTACAAATCTCATAAGAGTAGGTGGAGGGTGCGTCTCCCGTGGCTTGAGATGGTGCGAGGTGGGGTGCCTGCGTGGTATCCGGGTGTGAAGCAGGTGGAGAAAATGAAAAAGAAGCCTGTGGTGCAGTCGGAGGACTTTGTACCTGCGTATGTCCAGAGGACTAGTATCTAACCCATGTTTCTGCAACCGATGGGTCTATGCCACCATAAAACACCAGGGGCCCCATCCTCCAAAGTGCCTCAATTCCTGTGGCATGGTGTGTAGGGATAGGTACAAGTACCACCGCAAGAGTGGGGGTAGAGGGCTGCCTAGCTGCAAGAATCGCCAGTGTCTCTGCTATGGATCCCAAGACCTGGGTGAGGTCAGGCTGCTCATTCTCCAATGGAGGAGGAGATACTCCACCTCTCCTAGTGTGGTATCCACGACCCTGATTGCCATGTCTCATGGTTTACTCCTGAGGACGATAGCAAAGCATGAGTCTAACTTGAATCCCCTCAAAATCCGACATTGCATTTTCATAATAGTAGGTATTTATCGAAGTCACATACATCAAGATACACATACCATAGCATAATAATGTACTCTATGGTTCCTAGCGAAGCCAAGATACGAGGTTGGTTGAGTTGCACTAGTTATGGTCTAAGGCTAACGTGTTAGTTGCTACTTAAGGGCAATAACTTCTCCTGAGTATAAGTTGAACTCAAGCCCTAACCCATTCGAGCACATCGTATATATCTAGGTATAATTAGAATAGTATAATTGTAGAAGTAGTTTTGCTAGTGACGCTAAGCTTCACACTCGATTATGGTATTAACTGGTCACACATTTAAGGCCTTAGCCAGTTTAAAACTAATACCAATGACTAGTTCATCTAATTGAGTTCTTAAGGAGAAGTCCTCTTAATCTGGTGACATGTATGACGCTTCTAAGATCTATATGATGCATGCGGGATATGTATATGATGTTTCATGATATATGTGAGATGTTCATGCCATGTATGAAATGCGTGACATATGTGAAAATGTATGATGTGAATGATATGTATGAGGTTCCTGCGATGCATGATGCATATGCCATGCATGGAGTGCATGTTATGTATGAGAGTGCATGATATGTATGATAATCATGAGGTGCATGATGATTATGCTATGTATGAACTGCATGCTACCCTTTGGAGTTTGTAATTTCCTTATTATTTTGGACTGGGCATCAGGTCTAGAACGTGCTGCAGAATGAACGCGCATCTGTATCTGGACTAGGACCGAGCATTGAGTCTAGGATGTGCTGCAGACGCGCATTTAGAAACGTGCATTAGACATCCGTGAGCTTATCCAAAATTATTATTATTTGGGACTGAGCACTGGGTCTAAGACGTACTACAGAAAATACGCAACTATACTTAGAAGTGTGCATCAAGCATCCCTAGGCTTGTTAAAACTATATCTGTTCCTTGAGTTTAAACCATATTGCTATCTATATCTGTTTCTACTAGTTGTGGGGTTACATGGACTTATCGTTATACCGTGATGTGTGACTTATGCTTATTTGTGATGTAGTACGAATTAAGTATAGTTTCGCAAGTCAGATTACGCCGGATATACATAATAGTATATATATCAAAACCTATGTCCCTATTTTCACACTAAGTCTAAATATACTAGAACTGTAAAACCCACGAGCATTCTATAGCCCCTCTTGGGAAACCAATCCTTACAGAAATCTAATAACACAAAGTATGACAAGGCCTACCACCCTTTGGTCAACTAACACCTAGGCTGAACTCTAGCCTGAGTATCATTCAACTCATGAGTCTAACTGGGAATTCTTTCATAGTACGCACATATAGTATGCACACCACATAACGTATAATACTCCATAACAATACCACACATAATAATATAAGTACATAGTACGCACACCATACAGCATATAATACCATATAACAACACAACATAAAATAGTATAGTACCATCATATTCATCTCGTCAAGTCATCAGAGTATTTATAATATAATACCTTGGTGTTCTAGCGCTTCTAAGACCCGTACTTGGTTGAAGCAACCATTTTAGACTAAGACTAATGTTAGTCTCACACTTGGAACATGACTCACTTCCGACTTACTTCCTTCCTAACTTTCTGGCTAACATATCCTCTTGTCAAGCTGTGGTACTAGATTCTAAGTGACCCTAAAGATCTAAAGCCTAAGCTCTGATACCACTTCTGTCGCGCCCAAAAACCCACCCTAGGAGTTAGAGTAAACTTTGGATGACTAGTTATGACTTACATGACTCGCAACCATCCAGCAAAAACCCACAGAGCATATACAAAAGAGGACATAAATAGCGGAAATATACTCTAACATGGCACAACGGAAGACTTAACCAAACCACTATGTATATATATGTGATCCAAGTTTATACAAAAAGATACACAAAGAAAGTGCGGACAAGCCCACCAAAATACATGAACATATATCTCTCAACTCACCCACAGCTATTTACTCAGAATCTACCACCTCTAATAATAACCCTCTACCGGAGGTTCCTCTACAGGTTCCTCGACGTACTCTTCTTCTACCCACGAACTAGGAGTGCAGATGCCAAATGGGGTAGCGGCTCCCTCAGTACCTGCCGACATAAACGTACGGCTGAGTATGGAATGCTCAGCGTGTACCAAACACTAACCAACAGTCATAGCAACATAGCAATATAGAAATGGAATAAAGCAGGAAGCAGTTCATATGGTCAACAGGGAAAACAAACAGTTTATAGTTCATGCTTGAATCATATCAAAGTCGTAAAAACTCTTGAAATCATCTTGTACTGTACTTAGCTTGAAATACTCAGTTTATGCATGAAAACTCATCATGTCTATCTTGCTTGTCTGTTATGCTCGACTGGGTGTGCCTAGCTACCGTTCATAAACCGTCGCAACTAGTATTCCCTATGCTGGACTGGGTATGCCTAGATGTCATCCATAGACCGTCGCAACTAGTATCCCCTATGCATTGATTGGATAAGCCTAGATGCCTTTTATAGACCATCGTAACTAGTATCCCCTAATACCAACCCTTGTTCTTGAAAATCCCGATAAACCATGTCATGCATGCCGTGCTCGTGAAATCGTGTACGATTAACTCATGAAATTAAATAAAACGTAATAGGTTCAAAATCATTCAAGGCAACATTTAATATCAAGGTAATTAAATCTACAAGTATGCAATTCTAGAAAGTGAGTAACACACTATCATAAACCCTAGAAATTTCCATATGCTTTAAATCATGTTTCTCTTAACTTATAATTCATTTTCTTCACCTTGTCATTTCATCAAACATATGGTGTGTACATTATGGTTAATACCAAAATTTTGCTTTTCTAGATGGGTTAAGCTCATAGCACACACGTGTGTTTATTATTAATACAATGCCCTTCCCATTTCGTCCATTACAACACATACACAAGGCATCCATCGCCCATTCACATCTCCACAACCATCCATCTTCCTCCATTCGATCCACCTCATTAGTGTGCTTAAAACATAGGGAAAATGAAAAAGAGAAGGGAAATATGAACTAAGAGGGTAGTATAGGGTACCAACCTTAAAAAGAGGAAGAAAACACTTGCAAGAGTCGAGGTTGGACGCTGCCCTAGCTTGGGGAAAGTGCTCCTCACGAGCTTGAGCCAAGAACTTGAAGAAGAACGAGCTTGTGATGATCTAGGGTTCTTAAAACCCTTTGATTTCTTCTCAAAAGCAAACCCTAGGATAGAAACCCTCTTTCTCTCCTCTACTCTCTCTCAAAATGATGCTAGGTATGTTGTGAGGGGTCCCAAGGCTCAAGCCAGCCTTTATAGGCAAGGGTGTAGTGCCCAAAAGACTAGAAAGCCCTTGATGAAATTTCTGCAAAACACGATAGACCAATCGATCGGTGGTTAATACTGAGCGATTGGTCGCCTACCGAGTGACCGGTGTTCTCAACTGAGCGATCGGTCAAAAACACTCTCTCTGGAAAAATTCTCCATACAAATTAGTTAACCAGTTGATAGCCTCCGATCAATTGGTTGTGGACCGATCGCTCGCTACAATGGACCGAGCGATCGGTGGCTCTGCAAATTCTACATTAAGTCCATTTTTCACCCATTCCACTACTTGGACTAATCCCACTTCCATCCTAACATCCTTAAAACATGACTAGGACCCTTGTGAGGCTATAGTACTTTATTTATTATTTTATTAACTCAATTATAGCATTCTTGACACAGTTCCATCGAAGTTTCAAATTCTCATTTCATGAAATTGAGATTACAAGACACCATGCCTTGACACACATCCCAAGGCATATCCAAAAAGTTTTGGGGTTCTACAAGAGAAGCATTGGCAATAACCTTCTTATTTTGCATCAACACACACCCTTACCCGACGTGCAAGGCATCACTATACAAGACAAAACCACCACTCCCGGATGACACTGTGAGGACGGCAGATGTAGTGAGTCATTTCTTCAACTCCTGAAAGCTAATCTCGTATCTGCCACTCCATACAAACTTAGCATTCTTCCAAGTCAAGTAGCTGCTAGGCTGGCCAGCTAGTTTGACCGAGTATGTTGCAACATAATGCGGCATGTAGCTAAGTGTGTGGGAAACGAAGGGAAGGATGACTTGGTTATGATGCATAGATGTTACCCCTCGACCTCGGTTGCCCGAGGTGCGCATCCAACCTGCCGAAGCTGCCCAAAATGTGTATGCAACCATGTGTTCGATGAAATGCCCGAGTGAACTTATTGGTGAAATTCAGCCTTTATCAGGCCAAGACCTTGGCCATTGCTTAGATGTCTCTTGTTGGTTAACCGAGATGCCCCTAATGATGCAAAATAGATGAGCAACATGATGTAAAATGGCTGAGACCCTACTGGGGAACCTGTTGCAACATGGCTGAGATCTTGCCCGGTAGCCTGGTGCATCATGGCCGTGACCCTGCTCGGTAGCCTGATGCATCATGGCCGAGACCATGTCTGGGAGCCTGATGTATCATGGCCGAGACCCTACCTGGGAGCCTGATGCAATGTGGTTGAGATCCTGCCCGGTAGCCTGGTGCAACATGGCCATGACCCTGCTCGGTAGCCTAATGCATCATGGTCGTGACCCTACTCGGTAGCCTGATGCATCATGGCCGAGACCATGTCCGGGACCCTGATGCATCATGGCTGAGACCCTACCCGGGAGCCTGAAGCAACATGTCCGAGATCCTACCTGGTAGCTTGGTACAACATGGCCGTGACATTGCTTGGTAGCCCAATGCATCATGGCCGAGACCATGTCTAGGAGCCTGATGCATCATGGCCGAGACCTTATTCGGAAGCTTGATGCATCATGGCTGAGACCCTACCTGGGAGCCTGAAGCAACATGTTTGAGATCTTGCCCGGTAGCCTGGTGCAACATGATTGTGACCCTGCTCGGTAGCCTGATGCATCATGGCTAAGACCATATCCGGGTGCCTGATCAATCATGGCCGAGATCCTATCCAGGAGCCTGATGCATCATGGCCGTGACCTTACTTGGGAGCCTGATGTAACCTGGCCGAGCACCATGTTCCAACATGGTCGAGACCCTGATGTGACATGACCGAGAGCCTAGCTGAGCACCATGATGTAACATGGCTGAAATCCTTCCCGTGGAACCTCTTGATGCAACATGGCCGAGAGATGCATCAGCAACATGTTGGGTAACCTGAATGAACAGGGTGAGCTTATCGGCATGCTTTGGGCCCCCGCGATGATGGATTGACTTCGATGCTCATAAAGGTGCATCAGTCTCTTTCCTGAGCGGCATGTTTGGGCCCTCTGTGATGATGGATTGACTTCGATGCTCATAAAGGTGCATTAGTCTCTTTCCTGAGCGGCGTGTTTGGGCCTCCGCGATGATGGATTGACTTCGATGCTCATAAAGGTGCATCAGTCTCCTTCCTGAGCGGCTTGCTTTGGGCCCCCGCGATGATGGATTGACTTCGATGCTCATAAAGGTGCATCAGTCTCCTTCCTGAGCGGCTTGTTTGGGCTTAAGGCAAGAAGGGTATGATGGCTTATACGTACGCACTAAGCGGATTGCTTGTAATTCCTCGGTTTGGTGTTTCTGTGTTTTTGCCTTACTGAAAAGTTTGGTGAGTCGCAGTTCGTTGACTGAGGCATAGGCTTGCAAGACGTGATCGTGCATGAGTGGCTCTTGGTTCGTGTGCGTTGGTGGGCTACCTGTTTGTACAGCTAACCATTGATGCCTGTTCCTTTTCACATTACTGGTTGGGTTTCGGATCCGATTTCTTCCCCCTCTGCCTTTGCCATGGTCATGTAGCAACATCCTTCCCCTTGAACTCACTTACACATGCCATGTTTTCTTGGCCTTGATTAGGCTGCCTAAGTAATGCTCTGGAGTTGGTCTTGTTGCACAAGCTGCCTTGCCTAAGTATAGCATATCTACTGTGTCTTGCTTGGCTTTGGCCTAGTTGCACATGCCCAAGCCTTGGCATTGTTTGGGCTGCCCATGTCTTGGTTGGGATTTGCCTTGTTTATGTTTCACCAACCATGCTTTTACATTAACCTTTGTTGGTCCCCACCCTAGTGCCTTGCTCATGCATTTTCTTCCCTATTTTACCTTGCCATTCCCTCATGTTGCAACAACCATTCCCTTGAATTGACTTTCACATGCCATGTTGCTTGGCCTTGATTAGGCCACCTACGTAATGCTTTGGATTTGGTCTTGTTGCACAAGCTGCCTTGACTAAGTATAGCATATCTACTGTGACTTGCTTGGCTTTGGCCTAGTTGTACATGCCCAAGCCTCGGCATTGTTTGGGCTGCCCATGTCTACGTTTCAGTTTCACCTTCCATGCCCCTATCCCCTAATTGAATTACCCAATTTCATGCTAGCCAACATTGAAATGCAAGTCTTGGAAATATAGGAAAATGAGGTCGGCCAACAACTCATTCTTTTCCACTTGAACTACACAATCCTTTTGTATCTGGTCCATATCAATCGACTTGCATAGTGGAGTCGAAATGGTTAACTCATGATTCAATAGACTGGATTCGGATGCAAAACTGGGTGATACAAAATAATGAGTGGATCCTGTGTCGATCAAGACTCAAGCCAGGCATTCGCTCACTAATAAGGCGCCTGTGTGATCAATTAATTCATGTCAATAAATTTCAAACTAGCAAAAAACGTACATTATAGGTAGTATATTGTATACACAAGCAATCATATCATATAATAGCAGGCATTGACAACATAAAATTTTAGCATCCTAGCGTACCTTGCACGACATCATTGGATGCATGTCCGTCCCGTTCCGACATTGCAAAGACCCGGCCCTGGCTTACCCTGTGAGGTGGTGGTGTGGACTGTCTAGGTCTAGATGCTGAGGCCTGAGAAGATCCCTACTGGGACTTCTATCGAACTAGGAGCCTGCTCCCCTGAGGCTGGGCGGGCTATAGTAGCCTACGAGGGCAATCCCTGACCATGTGATTCACATCTCCACAATGGAAACACCTGCCTGAAAGCTTGTGACACTCTCCATTCTTGTGTCTTCAGGCACAATAGGGGCATTCCTCAAATGACGACGAGGTTGTGGGTGGTACATATCGAGTGGCCTGTGAAGGAGTGGGGTGAGGTACCAGCGTAGGAGTAAGGCAAAATGCCTATGGACCAATGGAGGCCTCTGTGACTGCATCGGCCTGGATGCCTGATATGGGGTTGTCCTAGCTCTCTTCTCCACAGAGCCACTGGACTGGCCTCTTACCTTTTCTCTCCTCTTGAAGAATTATTCTGAATTCCTCTCAGTGAGCTTTGCCCTGCACACAACCTCTCCCCAGGTGCCCACCTGGAACATCGAGACCCTGTCTCTAATGGAGGGCTTTAATCCTTGCTCAAACTTTCTGACCCGCATATATTCTGATTCAATAAGGTGGGGTGCGAATCTCAACAACTCTACAAAAATAGCCTCATAGTCGGCCACACTTAACTTTCCCTGTTTGAGAGTCATAAACTCAATCTCCTTCTGTTCTCTGACCGTAGCTGGAAAATATTGCGTGTAGAAGACATCCAGAAACTCTGGCTATGTCCATGGCTCCCCTGACTTGGTGAACTCCCTCTGTCTCTGAGTTACTCTCCACCAGTGCTCGGCCGCACCTTTCATCACAAAGGTGGCCCAGTCCCCTCTTTGTTCATCAGTACAGTGGAGCGCTTTGAAAATCTTTTCTAGTTACATCACCCATGCTTCTCTGACCATTGGGTTAGGAGTGCCGAAGAAAGTAGGAGGACGGAATCTCCTAAATGCCTCCAGTCCTGAAGCCTGGTGTACAGGAGGAGGAGTAGGTGTAGTAGGAGTAACAGCAACTGGCCTAGCCACTAGCATAGCCAAAGTTTTAGCTATAGATGCGAAGGCTTGAGGAAAATCGGGTTGTTCATCACCCGAAGTGTCACGCCCCAAAATACCCCCTAGGAGTTTAGGGATACTTTAGGTGGACTGTACAAACCTGCCAAACCATCCTCTAATGAACAAGATAAATAAGGTAATAAACAATGATAATCAGAGCGCGGAAGCTAAACATAATTTGCGGAAGCGAAAACTAAAATTTTCTTTTCTTTATAATGATCCAAACTGTAGTACTCCAAGTTAACATAAATACAAAACACGTCTAAGTCTAAGGTGGACAGGCCCACCTAACAAAATACAAAAGACAAAATACGACTTTATCTCGCTCAATAGTCATCCCCGTGGGGCCAATGGTCTAAGTCTCTCGCCTCCGCCTGAGGCTCGACTACTAGATCCTCATAAGGTTCCTCCTCGCCATAGTCCTCCTCTATCCAAGGACCCGGATCACAAATGTCGAGAGGGACTCGGGTACCTGCCGACATGAAAGTACGGCTGAGCATGGAATACTCAGCGAGTACAAGCCCCTAACTAACAATGGTAATAACGAACAACATCATATACAAGAAATGGGAGGAGTATAGTTCATAATCATTTCTAGCAACCTCATACATAAACATTTTATCAAGTCATAATTATTATGAAACTAAAACATATCTATGCATCATACAATTCCTCTTTGAGTTGTCCTTTTAATATTTCTTATGAGCCAGAGGTTAGCACCCACATATCCCTGGGCTACCAACCTCCTTGACAGTACAATACCTTTCTTATGAGCCAGGGGTTAGCACCCGCACATCCCTGGGCTACCAACCCCCTTGACAGTACAATACACTTCTTATGAGCCAGAGGCTAGCACCCGTACATCCCTAGGCTACCAGCCTCCTTGACAGTACAATACACTTCTTATGAGCCAAAGGCTAGCACCCGCACATCCCTAGGCTACCAGCCTCCTTGACAGTACGATACCTTACTTATGAGCCAGAGGTTAGCACCCGCATAATCCTGGGCTACCAACCTCCTTGACAATACCATTTTCTTTCTTATGAGCCAGAGGTTAGCACCCTTAACCGGGGCTACCAACCTCCTTGACAGTGCAACATTTCCGAGTCCTTTCTTATGAGCAAGGGGTTAGCACCCGCATGATCCCTGGGCTACCAACCCCCTTGACAATGCAATACGTTTCTTATGAGCCAGAGGTTAGCACCCGCATAATCCTGGGCTACCAACCTCCTTGACAATATCCTCCATCTACATATGTGCTCGTGCATAGCAATCGTGAAATTATGATGACATATAGCATTTTAACAATTCCCAACTCACATGAGAATTTAAGAAGCGAAATAAACACATGCATACAACTTACCAAATGGGGAACATTTATGTGACTCATGCTTTCAAATCTTAGTTTATTCATGCATTCTATCAAACATGTGGTATTCAACCTTTTTACCTTTAGTTATTTCATATTTTCTCATTCGTACATTTCATCAAACACTTGGGGTGTGTTCATTATGCGTAATATGCCCTTCCACCATTTTTCCCATCATTCAACACATCACAACATGGCATCCAATCGCCTCCACTCCTCATCCATTCATACATTCCACCATTTGTTTGTATTATCTTGTTTATGTTTTAGGGATTTAGCATATACCAACACAAGGGAGCAATGGGGAAGATCCAACACATATTTACTTAGGAAAATCCTAGGTTATTACCAAAGTAACTAGGAAGAGTGTACTAACCTTGAAAAGGGAAAGAAAATCCTTGAGGATGATGTAGAAATGTTGCCCTAGCTTGGAAGAGGTATTCCATATGAGCTTGAGGTTGGATTTAGAGAATCCAAGCCTTGAACTTGAAGCAAATCCAAGTTTGAGGACGACCTAGGAAGGTCCACCCCTTTGATTTCTTCCTCAATGGAAACCCTAGGTCAAAACCCTCTTCTTCTCACTCTCTAGCTCTCAAAATGTCTAAGGGTTGTGAATGAGGGCTCAAAGGGTCGAGCAAACCCTTATGGGTAAGGGTTTAACATCCAAAAGACGAAAACGCCCTTACTGAAATTTCTGCAAAAATGCGAAGACCGAGCGATCGGTGGTTATGACCGATCGATCGGTTGCCTACCGAGCGATCGGTGTTTATGACCGATCGACCGGTCAAAAACTCACTCTCTGGAAAATTTCCCCATACAAAATTTCTGACCGTGCGATAGCTACCGATCGATCGCTGACTGGACCGAGCGATCGGTTCTCTGTATGTCTGGACTGTTTTGACCATATCTTTTGACTCGCTCGTCGGATTTCGACGATTCAACTTGCGTTGGATCCGTCTTTCGAAAACGAACATTTTTGACGTGTTGGAATTTCCGATTTCTCCCTTATTTATTAATTAGACTACAAAAACGGCCAATTAGCTACGAAGGTGCTATTCATTAAGGATGAAAAAGTCCGGGGTGCTACACGAAGGAGCATCTATCTGCTTCCCCTCGTATTGTATCCACGACCCCGAGCACCGTGTCTCATAATTGAATCTTGAGAACGACAGTACAACTTGAGTCTAACTTCGATACGTATTCAACAACCATTTCCACAATCACTCAATATTAAATGGGTATTTATATATTAACACACTGAAGTATGCAATCAATAGTATAGCATACAAGTCGTGTTTCTAGCGTGTGACACTAGATTCGGTTGGTTCCCAACCGGTTATGGACTAAGACTAACTTGTTAGTCTATACTTGGAATACACTCTTCAAAATGACCCTAATGCCTTATTCAATCATGGTATCAGTTCTAAATGACCCTAGGGACTCTAATACCTAGGCTCTAATACCACTTCTGTCGTACCCCAAAATAGCCCCTAGGAGTTAAGGGATACTTTAGGCGTGACTATACTTAACCTTGCAAACCATCCTGTAATGAACAAGGCAAGCACAACACTATAGAGATGTTAAATAGGGTGCGGAAGCTCATAATAGTGCGAAAGCGTAAACCAACTTTTTCTTTTCCTATATATATACATGTATTGTATTCCAATTTAGGTACAAAACATAAACAGTAATGGTGGACATGCCTACCATCAAAATACAAAATAAAGATCGTGTTTCTCTCTTTCAATAGTTCGCAGGGAATGGCCAACCATCTAGGTTACTCGCCTCCACCTGAAGCTCCACTACTGGATCTATATAGGGCTCCTCCTTGTCATAGTCCTCCTCCACCCAAGGACCTAGAGGACAAATGTCAAAAGGGACCCATGTACCTACCGACATGAAAGTATGGCTGAGTATTGAATACTCAGCGAGTACATGCTCCTAGCTAACAATAGTACTAACAAGCATAATATCATAAGCAAGTATTTAAAAGAATGCAGATCATAATTCATTCTTAATGTAGCATACAATATCATTCATCATATCATAATTCTAGTGCAAGAAAAGCATCATTTGTGGTTCTTATGAGACTTGTGAGATTCTTGTAAGTTCTTGTGAGATTTTCCTTGTGAGTTGTCCTTGTGAGTTCTTATGAGCCAGAGATTAGCAGCCACACAACCTTGGGCTACCAATCTCCATGACAATCTAATATACTTATGACACCTTCTTGTGGGCTTTTCTTGTGAGCAAGAGGTTAGCACCGAAATAACCCTAGGCTACCAACCTCCTTGACCATATACTATACTTGTGAGAACTTCTTGTGAGCAAGAGCTTAGCACCCACACAACCTTGGGCTACCAATCTCCTTGACAATCCACTATACTTGTGAGCAAGAGGTTAGCACCCTTAACCGGGTCTACCAACTTTCTTGGCGTTCCATTTACTTATGAGTAAGAGGTTAGCACCCTTAACCGGGGCTACCAACCTCCTTGAAAATTCAATAACTTGCAAGCAAGAAGTTAGCACCCTTAACTGGGGTTACCAACCTCCTTGAAAATTCAATAACTTGTGAGCAAGAGGTTACCTCCCTCAACTGGGGCTACCAACCTCCTTGACAATTCCATTTACTTATTTCTATTCTTACTGCTTAAGAGGAAATTTCGATTTATGCATACATGCTCCTGCATTGCAATTTGTGAAATCATGATAGCCTGAGTCAATTTCTAAGATGGCATATAACATTTCAATCCTGCCATAATCATACGATAAAATTAGAAACATATTGAGCATAATGCCAAGGTAATGGACCTTGGGCTAAGTGATTTTTACGGAATTAGAAATTAATCACTACTACTACCAAATATTAATTAGAGATAAAAAGGATAGAGAGAGATAGAGTACCAGACACCAGATGTGTTATCGAGGTTCAGTAATCTTGCCTACGTCCCTGCCTTTAAGCTTCCCGCTTTAAGGATTTTCACACGATTCACTAATCGTACTGTTCTTTTCGAGCAGAGAGCAAGCCTTTAAAATCCCTTTTCAGGTTTAGGAAGAACCTCTTACAATCCTTTTAACAGGCTAAGGAATAACCTCTTCAAGAGAATCCTTCTCTTGGATACAAGAAGACAGTCTTCTCAAATGGTGCAAGAATTCCTGATTTTTGACTTTCAGCTTTTACAGAAAGTTGAGTGGATTTAAAATCCGAATTGAAAGCTCCTAGCTAAGCTAGATAAGAATGGAAAATAAAGCTTACAATCTCTCAAGATTGATTGGAATTGAATGCTCAAAGAGAGAGGGATTGAGTTTCAAGATATTAAATGCAAAAACAGAGTATTGATTGCTTAAAGTAAGAGAATGATGTATGAGTGATAGAACAATGCAAGAATCTCTTAGGAATATACTTGTTTAGTTCATAAATCAACTCTATTTGTAGTTGAACAATCAATATGGCCGTTGGGGGGTAGCATTTAATGTGAGCTATCCGTTATACATTTTTCCCGCAGACACTTGTCGACGAGTGAGACAAAATAGGCTTGAGTCGTCAACGAGTGAAGACTAAAGCAATTACTTTATTTCTGTTCTTTCACTCGTCGACGAGTCCCTTGTACTCGTCGACGAGTTCACTGAATTTTTTCTGTAAACTTATCTTAATGAGATCAATTCAATGGGAAATATGCTAGGTCCCTTAGGCCTACAAATTAACATTATTTTAATCATTTTTTAGGGCCTTAGATTGATGTCTAAATTACATCAGGTCTCCTAGGGTCTATCTAGGTAATCTTTGAGCAATTCTTTTCCAATGTCTTGAGGACTTTTACAAGGTCGTAGATATTTTTTTAACTAAGACACTAGTCTATATTGAGAGATGATCTTCATTCTTGATTTGAGGAGCTTTACTCTTGATGGATCTTCATGGAATGTCTTGAGCTCTTGAAGCTTCTTCCTTTGAACACCTAGTACTTGAACTTTGACCTTGATGACCTTGAATGGTTGACTTCTTCAATTCTCCATGACTTGAAAGTTAATCTTAATACTCTAAAATTTCACATCTTAAATGAAAGAATTAGTATCATAAAGTTCATTCCATTATTGTGTTATCATCGAAACTAGTAAGTGTACTTAAAGTTGTAACCTTGAAGCTAACAATCTTCCCCTTTTTGATGTCGTGACCCAAAACCCATCCTAGGAGTTAGAGTGAATCTTGGACGACTTATCATGACCTACATGACTGAAAGTATGCCTCTTTCTAATTTTAGAAAAACAGTTCTTGGGGGCATATATCAAATCCAAAGATCTGACTAACATTCTAATTGATTTTAATTCAATGAAGTTAGAAATCACAATCACCTTTGCGACTTTAAAACTGTGAAGTCAAATCCTCAATAGAATTCTAGACCGGCAAAACCTCACAATTGTCAAGTCTCCTTCGCAATTCACACGGACCTTCTTTTTCTTTAAAGCTTTCCCTAATGGAAGCTAATGGCCCTTCCAAATTTCCAGTTCTTGATTCTGGATTAAAAGATCCAATCTTTTATCTTCAAGATGGGTTTTTGATCTTCTTCTTGATATTCAAAAATAGAACACAAGAGAACAAGAATAGTGGGCAAGGGGGGCTGACCGTACACCTCAAGGAGAGAGGAGTGGGTGTAAGATAATGAGGGAGGAGAGGAATGATAAAATCTGGAAATTATTTTTTGTGTCAAACAAGTTGGACGTCCAGCCCTTTATAAAGATCCATCTTGGATCTTATCCTTATCCTAATCCAATTAGGATTCCGTCAACTTATTTCCTTTCTTGATATCTCATAATTAATTAGGATTAATCAAGATAGAAACTAACCTTATCTATTAGTAACCAACTAACCTTATCTTTATCCTAATTCAATTAGGATTCCTTGATTAGCAAGAAACTAATAGAATCCTTGTCCAATAAGGAATCTTTAATTAGTAACTAACTCTAACTAACTAACCTTATCCAATAAGGAGTTACTTATTTAGAAACTAATTAAATAATTATTATTATCATCTCCTCATGGAGTGGGCATCCCACCCTAGGTGGGTCCCACCCCACATGCCCCCTAGGCTATTAAACCCTTTTTAGTCACTTTAATTATTCTTTTAAAATAATCCTCAATGGCTCCTACCCATTTGGTTTTTCACATCTAATATGATTCCACCTTTTAGAGCTTCACTATACCATATAGTGATTACTTAGAGAAATTAATTAATTTAATAAATAATTAAATTAAATACTTTAAGAAAGACCTTGTGTGTAGGATCTAAAGGGATCTCCTATTTCCGGTTGTGGGATCAAGTACTCAACCTTTTGGTTAAAGCATTGTTACTAGGAAACACCTTTCCTACACTCCATTCGGATTATAGAATTTTATCTATATCCCTGGACTTCCACCAATCACAATTAATGTCCATTAACACAATGTGATTAACTTTCAGAAAATAGAGAATTACTTGTAGGTATTTCTATCTCAAGATTTGTTTATAGATGTGTCCCTCTACTTCCAATATTGTTTTAAGCTTACGGGACAATATCTAATAGTGTCTTTAATCCCTGATTTCTATTGAGAACCTATTCTCTTTGATACTTTTAGTAAAAATTGGACTTTCAAAACATTTTAGAAATTCTTTAAAAGAAATAATAATAATAATTACATTTCTTTTATACAGAAAATAAATTCCTCGATAAAACCATTTCATCTCGATAAATACCAGTGCTGGGTTTCCAAGTCCAGTTTTGACAAATATCAACTCAATATTATTTACTCTATAAGAGTAGTGAAATCCTTGTTGAGCATACACACACTTCTTCCAGTACAGCGTACATAACCCTGTCAGCACCAAATTTTTACACCCCATCTAACCATGGTTAAAGTATTTTGACCAAGGTTTCCCCCTGCTAAATCCCCTAAAACCAAGGTAACACCCTAAGTTGAACCCTAGTACAAAACCCAGGCCCAAAACCTAGCCCTAGGTGACCCTAGCCAATGCCCTAGCCTAGCCTAGCCCTAAAGCCCTTAGGCCTTAAACCCTAAGTCCACGACCCCTAGGGCCTAAACCCTTAGCCTGGGCCCACAAGGCCCAAAAAACCCTAAACCAAGCCTTCAGGACCAAGTGTGCATGGGCCAGGCCCTGTTTCTTAAAAAATTTCTTATAAGCAATAGAAGGTCTACCGCCAATTAAATTTGGCCTATTTTCTCATTATCAGTAGACCTTCCACCAACACTCTGTGAGTTTTGAGTTTACAGTCTGCAAACGTCCTGCACACTCCACCATCACCTCAAATCTCCCTTCAAATCCTCCCACTCGACCTCTAGAGGGTCCATATAGGTTCTCCCCCTTCTCCTTAATCCCTCCATGGTCCCTAGTTGTCTCCTTTATAAAACCAAATTCATCCTCAATTCAAACGGTCTGCAAAAAATCCCCAGAAGAAACCCTGTTCCGAAATCCTCTCCCTCAGCCTCTTCAACCTCCTGCTCGTAATCCCAGAATAACCCTGGACCTGCCATGAGTTCCCTTAGCAGCTACCACTCCACCACTGTAGCATCCACCTATTGCAGGCCTCCACCACCTGCGGGCAGAACAGGGCTTAGGGTAGGGACTTCCCTACCCTCTTTCTCCTTTGGTTTATCATCAATGTGAACCCCTAGTCAATTCTAGGAGGGCTTATTTGCATTTCTCTTGAGGTTAGTTGTTAGATCAACACTCCATAGGGTGTTCACCCACCTTGTTCATAGGTGTGGTGATCCCCAATGGGTAGAGCACCTTCCATGAAGCTTGGCAGACCACCACGAGCCTTCTGGGGGTCCCTCAAATCATGAGGGAACCCTTGGTGATCCCTGGTGTACAGCCCGTAGGGCAAAAATCCAGTTTTTAAGAAATCTAAGAATGGCAGTAAACTCAGTACCGCCATTCCTGGCAGTCTCTTCTTGCAGCTTGTTTGGCCTATTTAGGTGGGCCCTGGTCCATGTCCAGGGCCCAAAGTGAATCCCTCTCATCCCCCTGGACCTCACCTGGTCCTTCTAGGTGCTTGGTTTGACCTTTACCATGGTTAAAATCAAGAAAAATAACACTGTGCATTATTGGCGGTAGAGCATCTACCGATAATCTTTTTTTAGCCTAATTTCAAATTGGCGGTAGAATAACTACCACCAATAGGTTTTTCTGTTGAAGTGCCTTTGCACCTTTGTGGGGCCCACTCCAGGCATCCCCCGGGGCCCACACCAGACTTAAAATATTCCTGGGAGTCTCCTCTACACTCTCCTAATCTCAGATCACCCTGGGTTACATCTTAACCCTAGTTAACAGAGGCAAAAATATAGGTTGAAAACACTGTTATACATGTCGGTAATCCTATTACCGACATTAATTTTGTTTTGATTATGGGCTTTTACAGGGGCCCAGGTGTGGTAGAAGGCCACTTTAGGCCCTGCCTAGCCCCTTGGGCCCACCTTGGACCTCACTTGACTCTTGACCATGGTTAAATACACCTCCAGTTAACATTTAACTGCGGTTAAGCACCCCTTAACCCAACAAATCTTGGGAAATTAATCTAAAAATCCTAAAAAAAATCAATTGGACCATAAAACTAACTTTGACCCTCTCCATTACCCTGGTTAGCAACCTTAACCACAGTTAGACCCCTCTTAACTCCGGTTAGCAACCCTAACCGTAGTTAATCTCGGTTTACGGCCTACGAGGCTAAAATCAAGTCTACCGGACTTATCTTCAGCCTATCGGGCCTCCCCTTAGCCTACCGGGCTAAATCTCACATCCCCTTAACTATTCTTAGCAACCCTAACCATAGTTAGTTTGGCCTAACCCCGGTTAGCAACCCTAAACCGGGCCGGATTCCATCGTAGTCTACCTGACTACCCCTAAGCCTACTAGGATCAAATACCTTACACTTGACCCCCCCTCGGTCAACCAAACCCTAGTCTAGCAGACTAGTTCATGTTAGCCACTCTTGGTGCACACACACAAGCCCCTAGCCTCGGCACAGGCTCACATGCCAGAACTATGCTTGGTCTGATCTCACCCTGTGAGTACGTAGGCAACCCAACATGGGTTCGATCCCAGTTAAGCTTTTCCTTTCTTGGATTAGTGTTAACTTAAATATTTCGGTATTTTAAACAAGATTAAATTTAATTGGCTTAAACCTGGGGAGTACAGAACCATTGTAAAGCAGAAGCCTCAGGGTGCCTAACACCTTCCCTGGACTTAACTGAACCCCTTACCCTGATCTCACTC
Organism: Tetracentron sinense; assembly: GCA_015143295.1. Classification (NCBI taxonomy): domain Eukaryota; kingdom Viridiplantae; phylum Streptophyta; class Magnoliopsida; order Trochodendrales; family Trochodendraceae; genus Tetracentron; species Tetracentron sinense. The sequence goes on along the minus strand of CM026553.1, from coordinate 28,692,909 downwards.
GCAGACCAAGACCTTATCCAAACCCGGGGGACTTATCCCTTCTGAATGAATAGGTGGTGACTCTTAAAAATCATAACCTTTCACACTCGTGAGGGTACAGGTTTATACAGATCATCCCCCTTGTGAGTGAAGAATTTCCGCGCTCACTACTCTGGCGACTCTACTGGGGAGACGTCAAGGTTTGACGGGGAACCCAGGTATAAACCAACTAAACCTTAATCTTGATTAAAATGCCTAAGCGTTTAACCTAACACTAATCATTTTACATCTCTTGGTTAATTGTGTATTGTGCATCCATACATGGCATAGTAGTGTAATTATCCCATTCAACCTAGTAGACATGCTTATTACACTAACGGCTGCTGGATGATCATCCTCAGTATCAGTGGCTTAAACGTCTTGGAGGTTCACAGAGTTACTCCTGTTGGGTGATTACCTTTAGGGAAGGATTCTGAACGATCCCGCTTTCACCAATCATCCCTTTTCATGTATGTTCTACACCGAGGAGTCGCATATACGATGTTAAGTGATCCCCCCATCCTACTAGGAATACACTTGCATCAAACCTACATTCATACATATAGCCTAGTCTAGGGTATAGTCTTCAAGCAGCCCATCCAGGGAGGGCTACTATAAACCCTAACCTGCTTGCATGTTATACCTGTCCCCAGTCATGGTTGACTACCCGGGCACATTCTACCCAGATAACCACCCACATAGGGGCATGTAATGAGCCAAACCTTTGCTTGAAATAAACCACATCCAACCCTACTTCCCAACATAGCATGTGGGGTTCAAATCGCAGGTAGACAAGCTTTTAATGGGCCTGTCCCCAACCTTGATCTGATAGGTCCCTCGGTTTACAACAACCTGGGCTAAAGCACGTCGGACCTCCATCCGTTTGCCTTATCGAATCACATGTGCCTCATCACACTCAATCAAAATTACAAATTCAAAAAAAAAATATTGCATCATCATCTTGCATTCCCATCTGCATACACAGTGTAATCACAGAGTTTGTATATTATCGAGGTAGATATCAGGTTCGTCAGGGATTGGTCATCAACGGGTCAACCGTCATGGCCCGTGCATCTAACTTCTCAGGTGGCATGTGATGAAAACCTCCAGAAAGTAATTGGAGCCTTTACCTCGAGTCAGCGTCTCGCTTGGGCTCAGTACTAAAAATCGGGACTATCCTAGACCTATCTGTGGTTAACCCGGACTCGCACCTCATGATCGCTATCCAGTGTTGGAACCCATCTCACATGGTATTCCGTTGTGATAAAAATGATCTCTGCCCAACATTGGAAGAGATTCAGTGCATTCTAGGGTTAAACATGGACGGTGAAGTCATAGTACCGTGCTACAAGACAACATATCAGACAGACCTATCCAGATTCTTGCATATCAAGCCTGCCTGCTTGCAGCCTAGTCCTAACGGCTCTTTTGATCGGATATCCATGTCTTTTCTCGAAAAGAAGTATAGACGCAAGTGGAACCCTGACTCCATTATAGCGGAACTTCCTGGTCTCAATGCCTTTGCACTGATAGCCATGTCTCAACTGGTGTTCCCAAGGTGTCGTTCACTTGTCGAAACAGTTCTGGTCGGGATCATCGAGGACATGCACAACTCCGACTCAATCGTATCAATCATCCTAGCCGAGCTTTTCAGGGCTCTCAACCAGGTAGCAGGCCGTAGAAAAGGCATCTTCCACGTGTTGCAACTTGTGCCAAGGCTTTATGCCTTTGTAATCTCCCATTTCTATGAAATGAGAAATTTTAGAGAACTCTAAGTGTTAACAAGTGGGATTCCCAAGTCGGATGTGTTAAAGTCCGATTTACCAAATTCCAATTACAGATCAGTCAACTTTAGGGGCAATTTGATTAATAAATAAAGCAAAAATAGGAAATTCTAAAATGCCAGGATGTTTCCCTTCAAACGAAGAATCCAACACAAGTTGAATCGTCATAATCGGACAAACGAGTCAAAATTTATGGCCGAATTACCAAAGTGGGGAAAAATGGGAGAAAACAACAAGATCTGGAGAGTGCGATCAATTGCATGCAAGCGAAATGGGTCCCAAACTCTCTAGACCATATGCGATAGATGGATCCCCAGGTGCAACAGATAGCAGAGATCTGCGATCGATCGCAAGTATGTGCTATCGATCGCATGCAGGGAAAATCAGACCAAAGTGTTGGGGTTCATGTGCGATAGATCGTATCAATGTGTAATTGATCGCACTGTCCCGCGATCGATCGTAGTCAAGTGTGCGATCGATCACATGTGGTAACTGATGCCGAATTTGAGGGTATTAAACCCTTTGCTTGTTAGAGGATCCTCATTTTGGGGCATTTCTACCCTATAAGAGAGAAAGACGAAGTGAGGAAAGTTGGAAATCCTCCAAAGAGGATTTGATTGGAGATCAAGGGAAGCCTGATCTTGGAGATTTGCAAGCAAGGGCCTTCCTCAAGTTAACTAGAGTTCCTCAAACAAGGAGGGGTTCTTCCTCAAGTTGGAACTACACATCAAGGGTTTCTTCACTCCATTCAAGGTCGGTACCCTATACTACCCTTCTAGTTCATCTCTTCTCTTCGTTTTCCTCCATTTTGTGATTTTCCCTAATTTCTAAGCACGATAATAAGATGGGATGAATGGATGAAGGTGGATGGTGTGTGGATGAGTATGGGCGATTGGATGCCGTTTGTTTGTGTTGTGATGAATAAAATGGGAAGGGCATTGTATTAATAATAAATACACATGTATGTCGTGAACATTAACCCACCTAGAAATCTAAGATTTAGGTATTAACCATAATGCACATACCAAGTGTTTGATGAAATCCCACAATGAAGAAAATAATAATTATTCTTAGAATACACTTGTGTGAACTTCCTTGTTTCCTAAAATAGCATATTGATCGATGAAATGCTTATTAATTGATGTATTAATTATCAAATGCAAATGCATTCTATGCCATTGTTATCCTTAATTGTACACAAAGCCACGAGCACGGCATGTAGTCCATGAGTAGGGTTTTCAAGCATTAAACACCGTGTTTTACTTTTAAGAAAATCAAGGATTTATTCCCGATTCATGAACACCATGACAAGGCCAAACGAAAGGGTTGGTAAATAGGGGTAGGGCATATCTTACGATATGTTTTGCCTCGCTTTTGACAAGAACAAGAACACTCCAAGCATGCACGTTACATTCAATGCATTTCGTTAAAGAGGGGTTTCCCCTCCCTCACAAGTTGTTTCTCATTCAGGAAGAGGGGTTTCTAAACCACCCTCCCTCACAAGTAGCATGAACATGTTTATTTTCAAAGCAAGCATGATTCCATGGCATGACATGCATGACATGACATGATACGCATGGCAAGACAAGTTTTTACGCAGGAAAGATTATTTCAAGTCTTGTCAAACACATGACGTTTTCAAGAGATTTCCGACTTTGATATAATGCAAGCATGAACTGTAGCTATTTACTTTCCCTACCAATTATATATATTGCTTCCTGCTTTACTTGTGACTATTATGCTATGACCGTTGGTTAGTGTTTGGTACCCGCTGAGTATTCCATGCTCAGCCGTACTTCTTATGTCAGTAGGTGATAGTGGAACAGTTGCTCCTTTTGACACATGTGCTCCTGGCCCAAGGGTGGACGAGGAGTACATTGAAGAACCTGCGGAGGAACCTCCCGCAGGTGGCCATTATTAGGTGATAGATTCTGAGTGATTGTAGGTGAGGTTGAGAGATTGTGTTCATGTATTTTGGCGGGCATGTCCGCACCTTCTTTTGCGAGTTCATTTTGTACAAACTTGGATTATGTATATACATAGGGGTTTTGTTAGACTTCCACTGTGCCATGTTAGCGTATGTTTCCGCTATTTTTTTCCTCTATTGTATATGCTTCATGTATTTTGCAGGTTGAATTGCCAAGCATGTCATGTAGGTCATGACAAGTCGTCCAAGATTCACTGTAACTCCTAGGGTGGGTTTTGGGTCGCGACAGAGGTGGATCAGAGCTTAGGCTTTAGGTCTTTAGGGTCACCTAGAATCTGGTACCACGGCTTGACAAGAGCATATCTTAGGAAGCAAGTTAGGAAGGAAGTAAGTCGGAAGCGAGTTATGTTCCAAGTGTAAGACTAAACTTTAGTCTTAGTCTAAATGGTTACTTCAACCAAGTACGTGTCTTAGGGTTGCTAGGACCCCAAAGTATAATATTATAAATTCTCAGATGACTTGATGTGATGTATATTAGTATTATACAATTAATACAAATTGAATTATGATGAATTGAATCAATGCGATAAATTGTGGTTTCAAGTTAGACTCATGCAGTGCTATTGATCTCAGGACTTTAGTCATGAGGCAGGGCACATGGGGTCGTGGACCACACACCAGAGCTTCATCTTCTTCTAGAGATGAGGATGAGCAGCTGGGCCTCTCTCAAGTCTTAGGCTCTATCGTTGAGTCACTCGCCATACTAGCAGCTCGGCAAACTATACCGTCAATGGGGGCACCTACTCCACCGCCTGTAGCACCGGCACAACGTACCGCCGGGGTTGAGGCATTTCGGAGACTGAGGCCTCCATCATTCCATGGGAGTGTGGATTCTCTTACTGCGGAGGCTTGGATCCTCTAGTTGGAGAAGATCTTTGCGGTCCTCTCACCCACGGAAGAAGAAAAGGTAGCATGGGCAATTTTTATGCTAGAGGGTGAGGCACACCATTAGTGGTTGTCCGCCTTAAGTACTCGGGATTTGACCATGCAAGGTTAACCTTGGACTTGGGAGGTGTAAAGTCCATGTTTTTTGTGTTGGCATATTCCAGTGTCAAAACAAGTGAGTCTAGGTGTCAAGGTGTGTGTCTTGTCACGACACAAAATACTCCCTAGGAGTTAGGGATACTTTAGTTCGTGACCACCATGTCAAACCATCCTATATAACACATAAGGCATACTTAACACCCTGTCAGAGCGCACAAGTTATATATAGAACTAAAACATAGCGGAAGCAATTCAAAATAATGTACTCCTAACAAGTTCAAGTTTGAACCACAGAACATAGTAAACTTTAAGTAGGAAGTGGACAAGTCCCACCCTCAATACTCTCAAAATATATAATCTAAAGTAGACATTTCCCACTTTCAAAATACATGACCTTCTGTCTCACGTCACTCAACAATAGTCTAGATAGGGCCCCCTATCTAGAGCTCCGTCATCTTGGTAGTGATCGATAGCAGGCTCAGGCTCGTAGTACTCCTCCTCTATCCAAGGCTCTGAAGCAGGTGTATCCACAAAACCTACTGAAGTCAACAAATTCGGTTAAGCATGGAATACTCAGTGGGTACAAAATACTAGCTAACAGTGTTATAAAGCAACAATATCATGCGAGCACATAGAGGGTTAACAATTCATATTTCATGCTTTAAACCGAACTTGGAAATCATACTTTTACATTTAAACCTCTCTTTTGAGCTTTCGTAAAAACAAAACGTATCTTAAGAGGTCGTTCCTACATCAGTCGCTTATGAGTTCTCAAGAGTGCTTATGAGTACTTATGAGTCGTGCGAGCCTCATATGATGCCTTGTGAGATATGTATGATGCCTTGTGAGATACGAATGATGCCTTGCGAGATATGAATAATGCCTTGTGAGATATGAATGAGCTTTTGAGATTCTTGTAAGCATCTATGATCCCGTAAAATCACTTGTGAGTTCTTATGAGGTTTTCTTAAACACTTCTTATGAATTTTGAAACATCCAACTTATGAGAAATCCGATTCATGCGAGACTAGTGTACATGTGAGACTTATGAATCTATAGCGGACTTAGAAAACCTTTTGACATAATAGCATAATCCTTTGAAAACTTGGAATATAACGTGTGAGAACTTTGAGTATCATGTTAGACTTAGAATCTCTTAAACATAGCACATAGCTCTTGTAAGTATCATGGAAATCATAAAATAACTTAATACCACTGAGGCATGCACAGAAAGTATCATACATCATCAAAATCTAACCTTTCTTAAACAAAGAGGATTTATTTTGTAGGAAACATCATAGAGTGAAAAACAAAGGGAATGCATAAGAAAGCTAGATAGTAGATTATATCTACCTCACCAAAACCGATTCCCTACGGTTTACTCGCTTAAGAATACTCCAGAGAAGCAAGAGAAAGCTTTGAGGAAGCTTGTGGAATCAATTCCAACTTGAGAAAGCTTGAGAAAGTGAAGATCGTACTTCAAGAAGCTAAACAAGCTTCACTCTAACCTTGACAACCACCTTTTGCAAAACACCCTTCACAAACCCTAACTTCTCTCTCCTTTCTCTCAAAATCTGCTCTAAGGGTTGTGTAAACCCTTACCCACGAGTGTGGGGCTTTATATAGGCAAAGGGGTTGTCAAAACCCCATATACCCTTCAAAATATCTCCTCCAAGGTCGGTTTAGGCATCAAAAAGCATGGAGGGATCGACCGGAGGCGTCCACCAGTCGACCGGTTCATTTAGGGGGTTCTAGAATAAATCCCCATACAAAATAGTGCGAGACCGGTCGACCCCTGGTCTGACTGGTCGACCCTTAGTGGAGGGGTCGACCGCTCGTCTCCCACTGTTCGGTTTTCTCTCCCTCGATGTTTTGGCCAAAACTTTTGACTCGTTGATCCAATTTTGAAAATTCAATTGCATTGGATTTTACATTCAAAGGAGAACAACTTTCATGTTTTTCACAAAGCCCAATTCTGAGTTTTAAAGGGTCGAAATGAACCCACAAGTGGATTGGTCCAAACTGTTCCAGGAATTTTCAGCAGACCAAGTTTCGGAAATCCCACATTTCACTTAACTTCTATTCCAATTCTCAAAAAGTGATAAACATGAACTTTAAAGAGGGGTTCAATATATTTCTAATGCTTCAAGAATCACTTGATTCTAATAAGATATGACCCAACTAGAGCTCCCTCAAGTTGGGGTTAGTGTAAGACATCTACCCTCTTGACACTTAGAACATTTCCCCTTTTTATTTTAACACCCATAAACATCAAGGATGGTTATTTAGTACCCTCACACACCATAAAACCTATAATAATTGACTTAATAAACTCTTCTCCTAATTCACAAGCACATAGAGAACTTTGAGCCTCACAAGGACTATTCATAGCACTATTCACCACACTATTTACTTATTACTCTTTAAGCACTTAGGGTATTTTATACCCTTGAATTTTACCCACATAGAGTCTACTTATACTCTCTTTCTGAGCTTCAACACACATACCTAAAATACTTACTTGACTCACCATACAACCAAGAACAAGATGGAAGGCTCTAAGCCTTTACACACACCATACAAGGGCACTATTCACTGACACTATTCATAGCACAGTGAACCCAAATTCCGGGGCTCTACATGCTCCCCCCCTTATAAGAATTTCGTCCGCAAAATTAAGACAACACACAAGCAAGCGAGGATTCTTTCCCACACTTCACCTTGCTCAATTGAGCATACTGACTTGACAACGTCACACATAACCAAAAGGATGTATCAATCTCATGTCGGCCAGTCACCCGGCTAGGCACACGTTACACACAAAATTTTCAACAATGCATATCAAATACACATAGATTATACGTAGCATGTTCGTACACACATATAAGCATATATCATATACTATCAATAATTTACAGTTCAACAACTCTAACTTGAGCGTACCTTGCACAACATCCTCAGATGCATGTGCGTCTCTCCCAGATAAGGCGAAGGCTCTGCCCTGACTCACCTATTGAGGCTACTGGGTGGGCTGCAATGGTCTGTAAGTCTGAGAAGACCCCTGTTGTGTGGCCTGTCGAACTGGGGGCCTACTTCCCTGAGACTGGACTGGCTGCATCTGTCTCCTTAGGCAATCTCTGATCATGTGCCCCGAAGCGGCACAGTGGAAACAACCACCAGAGAGTCTACGGCAGTCTCCAACCTTGTGCCTCTTGCCACAAGATGTGCAAATCTCTAATGAAAATGCTGAGGTTGCAGCCGGCACATATCCAGCGGCTTGAGTTATAGAGGGGCGAGGTGTTTGTGGAACAAAATGAGGCCTCTGAGCCTGTGTAGGTGGAGAAGTCTGAAAGGGAGTAGTCCTGGCCCTCTTCTCAGGCGGTGTTGAGCCACTGAACTGTCTTTCAGACATGCCTCTCCCTAGACTACTGTCTCTCCTCTTGACCAACTCCTCGGAAGTGCTCTCAGCAATCCTTGCCTTGCCCACAATATCCTTCCAGGTTTCTACCTAAAGAATGGAAACCCGATCCCGGATGAAAGATTTCAGCCCTGTCTCAAACTTTCTGACCCGTATACCCTCTGTAGCGATCGTATACGAAGCAAATCTCGACAAGCCGATGAACTTAGCCTCATACGCAGTTACTTTCATCTCCCCTGCTCCGAAAGCATAAATTATCTCTCCTTTTGTTCCCTGATAAACCTAGGAAAGTACTACTCATAGAACATATCCAAAAACTCTCCCCACGTCCAGGGTACCCTTGCCTTTGCGAAATCCCTCTGCCTCTAGGCAGCTCTCCACCAGTGCTCGGCTACACCTTCCATCACGAAGGAAGCCCACTCAACGCGCTGCTCATCAGTACAGTGGAGCACTATGAAAGTCTTCTCCAGTTGCATGATCCATGCTTCTGCAGTCGTGGGAACAAGAGTCCCATAGAAGGTAGGATGCCTCAGTCTCCTAAATGCTTCGAGTCCTATTCTGTGGTGTACAAGAGGACGTGTAGGTTCAGCAACTACAACAGGAGTATTAGCCCTATCTACAAGCATAGCCATAGTCGCTGCTATAGCCCCAAGGATCTGAGTCAAGTCTGGCTGTTCATCTCCCATTGGAATCTCACCCCTATTCCCTCGGGTTTGATACCCTCTACCTCGGATGCCACGCCTCATGATCAAATACTAAGGACAATAGCAAAGCGTGAGTCGAACAGGAAATTAAGCTCTTTGAACATAGTAATTCAATGAGCATATCTCGCCTATATAAGCGCATAGTATACATCAAGGTATACACATAATAGTATAATCATACAACTTGGTTTCTTAGCGATGCTAAGTTCTCACGTTTGGTTAAGACATTAACCGACTTAAGGCTAAGACTAAATATTAGTCGATACTTAGAATACGATTCCTAACTTCTGCTCCGCTTAGAAGACAACCTAACCCAAGGAAACCAAATTTCCTTAGCTTGACACCCACTATATTGCTATCTCAACCTACAATGAGAACAAACTCAAATTCGAAGGAGATATGTTTTCCTCGAAGAACAACCTCGACCCTATGGATTTAAATTCCTTAGTATTGATACAAATCTTGTCGTAGTATCAACATATAAGATAGGATTCATCTGAGTTCTAAGTTCAACTCAAAGAACACCCTTAAATACCTATGGGTCTAATGCCTAAGCTCTGATACCAAGTCTATCACGACCCAAAATACCCCCTAGGAGTTAGCGATACTTTAGTTCGTGACCGCCGTGTCAAACCATCCTGTATAATACATAAGGCATACTTAACACCTTGTTAGAGCGCACAAGTTATACATAGAACTAAAACATAGCGGAAGCAATTCAAAATAACGTACTCCTATTAGGTTCAAGTTTGAACAACAGAACATAGTAAACTTTAAGCAGGAAGTGGACAAGTCCCACCCTCAATACTCTCAAAATATATAATCTAAAGAGGATATTTCCCACTTTCAAAATACATGACCTTCTGTCTCACATCACTCAACAATAGTCTAGATAGGGCCCCCTATCTAGAGCTCCGTCATCTTGGTAGTGATCCATTGCAGGCTTAGGCTCGTAGTACTCTTCCTCTATCCAAGGCTTAGGAGTAGGTGCATCCACAAAACCTACCGAAGTCAACAATTCGGCTGAGCATGGAATACGCAGTGGGTACAAAATACTAACTAACAGTGTTATAAAGCAACAATATCATGCGAGCACATAGAGGGTTAACAATTCATATTTCATGCATTAAACCAAAGTTGGAAATCATACTTTTACATTTAAACCTTATCTTTTGAGCTTTCGTAAAAACAAAACGTATCTTATGAGGTCGTTCGTAAATCAGTAGCTTATGAGTTCTTAAGAGTGCTTATGAGTACTTATGAAACCTTATGAGTCGTGTGAGCCACATATGATGCCTTGTGAGATATGCATGATGCCTTGTGAGATATGTATGATGCCTTGAGAGATATGAATGAGCTTTTGAGATACTTGTGAGCATCTATGATCCCGTAAACTCACTTGTGAGTTCTTATGAGGTTTTCTTAAACACTTACGAATTTTGAAACATCCAACTTATGAGCAATCCGATTCGTGCGAGATTAGTGTACATGCGAGACTTATGAACATCTATAGTAGACTTAGAAAACCTTTTGACATAATAGCGTAATCCTTTGAAAACTTGGAATATAACGTGTGAGAACTTTGAGTATCATGTTAGACTTAGAATCTCTTAAACATAGCACATAGCTCTTGTAGGTATCATGGAAATCATAAAATAACTTAATAGCATTGAGGCATACGCATAAAGTATCATACATCATCGAAATCTAAACTTTCTTAAACAAAGAGGATTTATTTTGTAGGAAACATCATTGAGTGAAAAACAAAGGGAATTCATAACAAAGCTAGATAGTAGATTATATCTACCTCACCAAAACTGATTCCGTATGGTTTACTCGCTTAAGAATACTCCGTAGAAGCAAGAGAAAGCTTTGAGGAAGCTTGTGGAATCAATTCCAACTTGAGAAAGCTTGAGAAAGTGAAGATCGCACTTCAAGAAGCTAAACAAGCTTCACTCTAAGCCTTGACAACCACCTTTAGCAAAACACCCTTCACAAACCCTAGCTTCTCTCTCCTTTCTCTCAAAATCAGCTCTAAGGGTTGTGTAAACCCTTACCCACGTGTGTGGGACTTTATATAGGCAAAGGGGTTGTCAAAACCCCATATACCCTTCAAAATATCCCCCCCAAGGTCGGTTTAGGCATAAAAAAGCATGGAGGGATCGACCGGAGGCGTCCACCGGTCAACCGGTTCATTTAGGGGGTTTTGGAATAAGCCTCCATACAAAATAGTGCGAGACCGATCGACCCCTGGTCTGACCGGTCGACCGCTTGTCTCCCGCTCATGCTATTCGGTTTTGTCCACCTCGATGTTTTGGCCATAACTTTTGACTCGGTGATCCGATTTTGATGATTCAACTTGCATTGGATTCTACCTTCAAAGGATAACAACTTTCATGTTTTGAAGGGTCGAAATGAGCCCACAAGTGGACTGGTCCAAACTGTTCCAGGAATTCTCAGTAGACCAAGTTCTGGAAATCCCACGTTTGACTTAACTTCTAATCCAAATCTCAAAAAGTGATACGCATGAAATTTAAAGAGGGGTTCAATATCTTTCTAATGGTTCAAGAATCACTTGATGCCAATAAGATATGACCCAACTAGAGCTCCCTCAAGTTGAGTTTATGGTATGACATCTACCCTCTTGACACTTAGAACATTTCCCCTTTTTATTTTAACACCCATAAACATCAAGGATGGTTATTTAGTACCCTCACACACCATAAAACCTATACTAATTGACTTAATACACTTCTAACCTAATTCACAAGCACATAGAGAACTTTGAGCATCACAAGCACTATTCACCGCACTATTTACTTATGACTCTTTAAGCACTTAGGGTATTTTATACCCTTGACTTTCACCCACATAGAGTCTACTTATACTCTATTTTTGAGCTTCAACACACATACCTAAAATACTTACTTGACTCACCATACAACCAAGAACAAGATGGAAGGCTCTAAACCTTTACACACACCATACAAGGCCACTATTCACTGACACTATTCATAGCACAGTGAACCCAAATTCCGGGGCTCTACATGTCTTGTGTCATTACCTTCAAGCATCCACGCCAAAGTGACGTTGAAGACCAAAGAAGACTGGTTGATCCACTCGGTTGATCATTTCCTTCATAGGATGGTAAGTGACCTAGATACCATGTGACCGTAGGTGGGATTTGACCTAGAATAATCCTAACATGATGCCTTAGGTGGTAAGTGTCCTAGTCTAATCATACGGACCCTAGGTGATGGGATAAGTAGTGCAAAACAAGTTAACCACGCTGAAATTTTTTCAAAAAACCAAGGTTGCTTGTTTTGGGTATATCTCCAAAACCGTAGTTCATATTTTACTCCATAATATGTCAAATCGACCGCATCGAAAAGAGGTACAACTTTCATGAAGGGAATGAGAGCTGAGAATGAATTTTTAAATTCTTTTTTAGCCTCAGAGTCGACCGTGGGCGTTTAGGGTCGACCCTAAAGTGCCAAAAATCTGTATGGCGTTTTTGGACAACAACTTCAAAATGTGGGGGTAGACCCTGGAGGATCCTTTGGTCGAGCCAAGTGTACATTTTGGTCGACCCAACTATCCTTGGGGATCGACCCTAATATGGGAATTTTGCTAAAACGTCCCTTTGCTTGGCTCTTTGGTTTTTAACCAATTTTAGCAACTTCTAAACACTGTTTTTGGGTCTCTATATATTGTGAACCCTTCCACTTCGTGGAGTACAACTTAGGGAGTGTGTGCAGAGTATTTTTAAGTGTCTCTAGAGGTCATGAAACCTATGGAATATATTTTTCTCCTCCCCTTTTGTTAGTGCATTAAACCTAGAGTTTGCAAGCCCAAAGTTCCAGTTTTGCTTGTTTGGACTTGTCCTTTGATGGAGTCCATCTAGGTGTTGATTTCTATCAAGCCATCAACCCGTTCTAGATAGAACACCTTGGCTGGAGTGTTTCAGAGCCTTTGCAAAGGAGATCGATCTAAGAAGGATTGTGGTAGAGTGATTAGGTCAGTGGAATCCGAAGCCATCATTGACGGAGATTGATCAGAAGATCGTGGACTGTTTTCAAGACACAAAGAGAAGTACAAACGACTGCGGTTAATCACGAAACTTGAGAGTACGTGATGTCTTTTCAAGGAATGGAGGACTAAGAACTGAAGGATCGAAGTGTTGAGTCCAAAGGAGTCAAGTTCGAGTCTTGTAAGTTCTTGTTTACTTTGTCTTAGTGGATTCTCATGACTGGACTAGGTCCCGTGGTTTTTCCCGGAAGGATTTCCACGTAAAAATCCGTGGGTTATGGTTTGCTTGGTTTTCTATTTCCACACTAAAATTTTATCATCCTTTAAGCTAATAACTTAATTGTTAAAATCATGGAACCTATAGAATATATTTTTCTCCTCCCCTTTTTGTTAGTGCATTAAACTTAGAGTTTGCAAACCCAAAGTTTCAGTTTTACTTGTTTGGACTTGTCCTTTTATGGAGTCCATCTAGGTGTTGATTTCTATCAAACTATCAACCCATTCTGGAAAGAACACCTTGGCCGGAATGTTCCAATGCCTTTGCGAAGGAGATCGATCCGAGAAGGATCGTGGTAGAGTGATTTGGTCGGTGGAATTCGAAGCCGTCATTGATAGAGATCGATCGGAAGATTGTGGAATGTTTTCAAGACACAAAGAGAAGTACAAGCGGCTGTAGTTGATCACAGGACTTGAGAGTACGTGATGACTTTTCAAGGCGTTGAAGACTAAGAACTGAAGGATCGAAGTGTCGAGTCCGAAGGAGTCAAGTTCGAGTCTTGTAAGTTCTTGTTTACTTTGTCTTAGTGGATTCTCATGACTGGACTAGGTTTTTCCTGGAAGGGTTTCCACATAAAAATCCTTGTGTTATGGTTTGCTTGTTTATTTATTTCCGCACTTAAATTTTATCATCCCTTAAGCTAATAACTTAATTGTTAAAATCATCAAAAGGGTAGATAGCCTTTTAAGGAAACCGAACCAACCACTTGAACTTGTGAGATTCTCAACTCAAACATCGGATTTGAGGTTTACCGAATTAATTTTTTCAATTGGTGTCGGAGTGGGTTCACTAATTTATTAGGGTGATCTTGTCTCATATTTTCGATGAATATGAATCTCCAAAGAGAGGAAGGATCTATCTCTTGTCCCCCATTATTTGATGAGAATAATTATGCCTATTGGAAAGCTCGATTGAGAGCGTTTCTAAAATCATTAGATGAGAGAGTTTGGTTCTCCATTGAATAAGGTTGGACCCATCCAACAAAGACCATAGATGACAGACCATCCCTAATTCTTCTTCTGAATGGACCAATGGGGAACTTGAAAGTTGTAGATGGAATAGTAAGGGTCAAAATGCAATCTTCGCTGCTATCACACTCGAAGAATTTTGACGTATTTCTAAATGTGACACTTCGAAGGAGCCATGGGATATTCTTCAAATCACCCATGAAGGGACTACAATTGTCAAGATCTCCAAACTTCAAATGCTTACCTCTAAGTTTGAAAAATTGATGATGGATGATAATGAAACCTTTGACAGTTTTTATACTAATCTGAGTGACTCTGTCAATTCTAGTTTCAATCTAGGGGAAAGAATTCTTGAGTCCAAAATTGTGAGAAAAATTTTGAGCTCTCTACTTGAGAGATTTCGATTGAAGGTTACCGCCATCGAAGAGAGCAAAAATGTTGATGCTCTCAAAATTGAAGAGTTGGTTGGTTCACTCCAAACCTATGAGTTAAATCTGAACCCATCTAAGAAACCAAAATCCATTGTCTTGAAGTCCGTCAAGGAATCCATATATGGTTCAGATAGTAACTCTAAGGATGAAGAAGAAGAGTTCGCTTTATTTGCTAAGAAATTTAGAAAATTTTTGAAACTTAATTAGAGATTTAATCCGAAAGGACAAAAATCTCATGAAAAGCCCAAGTCCAAGCACTTTGAAAACAAGAAACATTTTAAAAGTGTGGATAAGAAATCCCAAGATGTTCAATGCTATGAATGCCAAGGCTACGGCCATATTGCCGCTGAATGCTCCAATAAGAAAAGATTTAAGGGCAAGGCAAGGGATAACAGTGAATCTGAATCTGAGGAATCAGATAGTTCTTCTTGTGAGGAGACTAGGGGCTATCTGGCCTTCACTGCATCCTTATCTGGGATTGAGGAATCTTCTTCAAATGTTATGAGTAACCAACACTGTAGTGATGGTGAGGAGGATGATGAGAGTTAGAATGACTTAGATTCTGAGAGAGACCTTGAGGCAGCCTATGATGAACTATTTCAGGAATGCCTAAAGCTAAAAAAGGTTCAGTTTTCCATGTCCAAAAAGATCAAATCAATTGAAATGGAAAAAGGTGCCTTAGACCAAGTGGCTTTAGGGTTGAGAGCTCTTGGGTCACAGCTTGAGGAAGAGAAAGCTTCCCTCCTTGCCAAGACTCTACTACTTGAATCTGATTTACATGTTTTTCTTGATGAAAAGACAAGTCCTGAAATCAAGTTAGCTGATCTTGAGCAAATTCAGAGGTGTGGAGATGTGAAGGGAACTCCATCCACCTTGAACACTGAGCCTGGTGCTAAAAGGCGCCATCCTGCTAAAGGGAAAGATCCTTCTACTCAGAAATTCATTCCTACATGTCATAACTATGGAGTGAAGGGTCATATTAAGCCTCGATATCCTAAACTTCAAAGAATGCCCAATCATGGTTTTGAGAACCACAATAATTTTCATGGGAATCTTCAAAGGAGAGTTAAGGTCCTAGTGGAAAAGTCTAGGAGTTTGTGTGAAGATGTGATGAAGATTGCTCACAACTCTAGACAGTGGCATGGTTATGACACTTCTCATGCTAGATATAGAGGAGGTAACAGGGAGAACTATAGTGCCCGCTATAATTCTAGGACTCAATCCTGGAAAAGGAAAAACGGGAGAAAGAGGTAAAAGGTCATATCTAACTCAACTGAAACAGTTAGAGACCAAAGGGTCAATCAAACTACTAAAAC
This sequence comes from Tetracentron sinense, assembly GCA_015143295.1. Taxonomy (NCBI): domain Eukaryota; kingdom Viridiplantae; phylum Streptophyta; class Magnoliopsida; order Trochodendrales; family Trochodendraceae; genus Tetracentron; species Tetracentron sinense. The sequence continues at coordinate 28,676,993 of CM026553.1, read as the reverse complement.
CATTTGGGTGAGAAAGGAAGACCTGAAGGGCTTCACTTAGCCCGTGCCTGTCATAGCCTAGGGTATGTTGTTAGTAATATATCTTATCCTAGTGCTATGCTATCTGTGTATACTAGTAGTTTTTTTTTTTACTAATGTTTATTTGCTTTGGTATGTTTTTTTGTTTTCTTTATTTTGAAAAATCCAAAAACATTGAAAAACCATAAAATCCAAAAAGATTTTTTTCATGTTGCCCTTGTTTGACTTGCATGATTTGCTTTCCTTGTGTGATCTTTATTTCTATACTTATCCAAGGTTGAACATGAGTTTGTTGCTGATTGAGGATATGTCACCTTCTTAGTCTCCTGGTTATGCTGAAAATTAGACCGGTTTTAACTTGAACAGTTAGAGACTTATTCATGTATGTATGCTTCACAAATTTCACATGCACTCTGACTGATTCTATTAAGAGGTCTATTTTCCAATAGTGTGGCCTTGGATGACCAATCTAGAACGACCATATTTGTTAGTCATCTCCATTTTGTATATCCTCCATGAGCTAAAATTGTTGCAATGAAAAGGGCTACCTACTGGGCTAGTGTGAAGTCACTATTGGATGCAAACAGTATGAAATGGCTACCTAGGCGGACAGTAGGTATCTATTTGGGTCACTAGAGTGAAAGCCCCTGCTACCAATAGCTAGGACTACTTACCTAGATAGTGTGAAAGCCATCATTGCATGAAAAGATATGATCAGATAAAGATCATCAAAAGAAATCTTACAATGTTTGGAGGTATTTGACCAAAAATAAAAGAAAAATATTGAGTCAAATAAAATGTAAAAGGAGCACCAAAATGTAAAAAATCAATATATCTAGATCTAACTAGGTTTGACTTCTAAGATTTATGTCTTTGGGAGTCCCCTTAGTGGTTAATGTCATATCCTTGGAAAGGGAAAGAAACCTTTATCTAGTATCTAGTCAGACCACCACTACACACGATGCTTCACTTTTGAACTGTTCACTAAATGTGTCTAAGTGAATTGGCTATACTTTAGTAATCCGTGAGATTTTGTTAGATGTGTATCCTTAGTCGGACTAACTAATCATGTTCTTCATTGGATTTGTAATCTTCAATTACTACTGCTTGGAATGCTTTTGATGCATGTTTGTGTGGCACATGATATTTGTTTGTGTGTTTCTTGTTGTTTGGCATGGGCCTTTCTAGCATAGGTGCCCTATTTTTGGTGGTCTCCTTGATCTTAGGGGGAGAAGATCAAGTTATTTTAATGAAGGGGATTTTGTGATTGAGTTGTTGAGGGGGAGTTTGTGCTTCACTTGTTGAGGGGGAGTTTATGTTTTATATTTCTATTTGTTTCCCCGCTCTTTAGTCCCCTCATTGACTGCATTTGATTGGTTGTGATTGCCTTGATACTCCACATGTGTTAAATTGGTATATTTTTTGGAATATTGGCTTCCTGCCTTCCTTTGGCAATTGTGCCAAAAAGAGGGAGAATGTTAGGGTAGTATTTCCCTAGTTCAGTACATTCCTTGCTTCACCCGTGATTACTTATTTTCATATTCCACACATGCTTCACTGGGTATTTAGTTTTTGAGCATGTGCAGGTACAAGGTTGTAGCAAATAAATTTGCTTGACAAGAGCTTTAGTGTATTTATTTAAGATGATTTTTCAATTGATGTCATGTAAGAGTGTTGGAGTCATGTAATGTCCTAATTCACCGTTTTGATGTGTTTGGGTGAGTTTGTGTCAAGTCATGTACTTCAGTTTGGTTTTGCCACGGAATTACCAAATGGGGAGATTGTAAAGTCCATGTTTTTGTGTTGGTATATTCCGGTGTCAAAACAAGTGAGTATAGGTGTATGTCTTATATCATTACCTTCAAGCATCCACGCCAAAGCGAAGTTGAAGACCAAAGAAGACCAGTTGATCCACTCGGTTGATCATTTCCTTCATAGGATGGTAAGTGACCTAGATACCATGTGACCATAGGTAGGATTTAACCTAGAATAATCCTAACATGATGCCTTAGGTGGTAAGTGTCCTAGTCTAATCATACGGACCCTAGGTGATGAGATAAGTAGTGCAAAACAAGTTAACCTGCTGAAATTTTTTCAAAAAACCAAGGTTTCTTGTTTTGGGTATATCTCCCAAACCATAACTCATATTTTGCTCCATAATATGTCAAATCGACTGAGTCAAAAAGAGCTAACACTTTTGTGAAGGGACTGAGAGCTGAAAAATAATTTTTAAATTCCTTTTTAGCCCCCGGGTAGACACTGGGCCTTTAGAGTCGACCCTGAAGTGCCAAAAATCTGTATGGCGTTTTTGGACAGCAACTTCAAAATGTGGGGGTCGACCCTAGAGGATCCTTTGGTCGACCCAAGTGTACATTTTGGTCGACCCAACTATCATTGGAGGTCGACCCTGATATGGGAGTTTTGCTAAAACGTCCCTTTGCTTTCCTCTTTGGTTTTTAACCGAATTTAGCAAATTCTGAACACTGTTTTGGGTCTCTATATATTGTGAACCCTTCCACTTCATAGAGTACAACTTAGGGAGCGTGTGGAGAGTATTTTTAAGTATTTCCAGAGCTCATGAAACCTATGGAATAAATTTTTTTCCTTCCCTATTGTTAGTGCATTAAACCTAGAGTTTGCAAGCCCAAAGTTCCAGTTTTGCTTGTTTGGACTTGTCTTTTGATGGAGTTCATCTAGGTGTTGATTTCTATCAACCCATCAACCCGTTCTGAATAGAACACCTTGGCTGGAGTGTTCTGGAGCCTTTTACAAAGGAGATCGATCCGAGAAGGATCATGGTAGAGTGATTTGGTCGGTGGAATCCGAAGCCGTCATTGACGGAGATTGATCGGAAGATCGTGGACTGTTTTGAAGACACAAAGAGAAGTACAAGCGACAGTGGTTGATCACGGGACTTGAGAGTACGTGATGACTTTTTGAGGCATGGAGGACTAAGAACTGAAGGATCGAAGTGTCGAGTCCGAAGGAGTCAAGTTCGAGTCTTGTAAGTTCTTGTTTACTTTGTCTTAGTGGATTCTCATGACTGGACTAGGTCCCGTGGTTTTTCTCAGAAGGGTTTCCACGTAAAAATCCTTGTGTTATGGTTTGCTTGGTTTTCTATTTCCACACTTAAATTTTATCATCCCTTAAGCTAATAACTTAATTTTTAAAATCATGGAACCTATGGAATATATTTTTCTCCTCCCCTTTGGTTAGTGCATTAAACCTAGAGTTTGCAAGCCCAAAGTTCCAGTTTTGCTTGTTTGGACTTGTCCTTTGATGGAGTCTGTCTAGGTATTGATTTCTATCAAACCATCAACCTGTTCTAGATAGAACACTTGGCCGGAGTGTTCTGGAACCTTTGCGAAGGAGATCGATCCGAGAAGGATCGTGGTCGAGTGATTTGGTCGGTGGAATCCGAAGCCGTCATTGACGGAGATCGATCGAAAGATCGTGGGTTGTTTTCAAAACACAAAGAGAAGTACAAGTGGCTGTGGTTGATCACGGGACTTGAGAGTTCGTGATGTCTTTTCGACGCGTGAAGGACGAAGAACTGAAGGATCAAGTGTCGAGTCCAAAGGAGTCAAATTCGAGTCTTGTAAGTTCTTGTGTGGCCAGCACCACCACATAGGCCATCTTATACGCCTCCAGCTCCATGATATTATGCACCTCAGGCACCACGACCTTAGGCTATTACGGCCCTACTACTTGTTGCACCTCAAGTAGTGAGGTATGCCCCACCTCCGGCCCCTCCGACTTACACATATGAGGTCTGTATGTCTTGTGGCCGAAGGCACCCGACAGGAGATTATTGGAAGGCATCGAGTGGATGTTTTCACTGTGGTCACCAGGGCCACATGATCAGGGATTGTTCGACAAAGCATTTGCTAGGCTAGTCACTGGGGATCAGGCCCCCAGTCCACCCAGCAAGATTATACCAGGTGTCCTCCCAGCCTACACGTTCTGCACCTCTGCCTCGCCAAGCGAACCAGGGTTGAGTATTTGCCTTGACAGAGGGTGATGCACTTGCATCTGATGATGTGGTGCAAGGTACGCGTTTAGAGTTATTCTTTTATCCTCGATTGTTATGTTATATCTTATTCCTTATGTATGTATATGGCGTGTTATGTATCTATATATCTATACGTATGATGATTGATGCATGGATTGACTTAGCTAGTAATAATTTCAGGAACCTTGTTAGTTAATGAATGTTTGGCTAAAGTGTTGATAGACACTAGGTCTACTCATTCATTTGTCTCGCCGAGTTTTTCATAAGGCTTTTCTATGGACCCTAGTCAGCTAGAACTAGAGTTATTCATTTCTACTCCTCTCGGTAAGACAGTGGTAGCCAATAGCATTTTTAGAGGTAGTACAGTTCAAGTTGGAAGCCTTGAATTGGTAGCCAATCTTATCGTCCTTGGATTCCAGGACTTCGACGTTATCTTGGGAATGGATTGGTTAGTAGCTCATCATGGGCATATAGCTTGCTTCGAGAAAATGGTACTCTTCAGGGCAGTGGAAGGGAAACCATTCCATTATCGGGGATTGAGAAGTAAGGATATTGCCCGCTTTGCGGCGTTAAGCCTAGCGAACCCTGAGGCAAGGGACTCTTCGACTATTCCGGTCGTGAGTAAATTCCTGGATGTATTTCTGGAGGAGTTACCAGGATTGCCTCCAGACAGGGAGATTGAGTTAATGATCGAGCTTGCACCAGGCACAGCTCCCATCTTCCGGGCTCCGTACAGAATGGCCCCGATTGAACTCAAGGAGTTGAAGACTTAATTGAAGGAGATGCAAGGCCTTGGTTTCATTCGACCAAGTGCCTCACCATGGGGTGCCCCAGTTTTGTTTGTTAAGAAGAAGGATGGCTCGATGCGGATGTGTATCGATTACCAACAGTTGAACAAGGTCACTATAAAGAATAGGTATCCATTGCCTAGGATTGATGACCTGTTCGATCAGTTAAAGGGAGCGAGATTTTTCTCTAAGATCGATCTTCGGTCGGGTTACCACCAGTTGAAGGTCAAGGCTAAGGATGTGCCCAAAACTGCTTTCCGGACTTGGTACACACACTACAAGTTCTTGGTGATGCCTTTTGGTCTCACGAACGCGCCGACAGCCTTTATGGATTTGGTGAACCAGGTGTTCCGGCCATATCTTGATCGATACATGATCGTGTTTGTTGATGACATATTGATATATTCACAGACACGGGAAGATCACACGCGACCTTCGCCTCACTTTGGAAATGCTGAGAGAGCACAAACTGTATGCCAAACTAAACAACTGTAAATTTTGGTTGGAGGAAGTGGCATTCTTAGGCCACGTTGTTTCTACGAAAGGCATCTCAGTAGATTCGAAGAAAATAGAGGCAGTCATGAGTTAGGCGAGGCCCAAGAGTGTCATAGAGATACGGAGTTTCCTTGGGTTGGCAGGCTATTACAGGAGATTCGTAGAGGGTTTCTCCAACCTTGCTACACCGCTCACTTACCTGACAAGGAAGAACGCCAAGTTTATGGAGTGATAAGTGTGAGATCAGCTTCACGGAGCTGAAGAAGAGGCTTACCACAACCCCTGTCCTTATGGTGCCATCCAGACATGGTGGTTATGAGGTGTACAGTGATGCCTCGCACGTTGGACTTGGGTGTGTGCTCATGCAACACAAGAAGGTCATTGCCTATGCATCAAGGCAATTGAAGGAGCATGAAAAGAATTACCCCACATAGGACTTGGAACTTACCTCAGTTGTGTTTACACTTAAGATTTGGTGCCGTTACCTTTACGAGGAAGAGTTCTACGTGTTCACGGACCACAAGAGCCTCAAGTATCTCTTTCCCCAAAAGGAGCTAAATTTATCGCAAAACGGCGTTGGATGGAATTTTTGAAAGACTATGAATGCACCATCCAGTACCACTCGGGCAAAGCAAATGTGGTGGCTAACGCTTTGAGTAGAAAACCTCCGGGGTTATTGGCACACATGTTGGTTTAGGAATAGAGGCTATTGGAAGATTTTGCAAATCTAGATATCAATGTCAATGCCTCTGTCCACAGTCCAGTGTTCGCAAATATCACAGTTCGGCCGTACATTATAGATTTGATCCAAGAGTATCAAGCCACGGATGCTGACTTGTTGGCTATTCAGGACAAGGAAGTTGCTAAGGGTAGTGAAAACTTTTCTCTCACTAGCCGAGGTGTTATTACATTCAGGGGAAGGCTGTGTGTTCCGGCCAATGCGGATCTTCGGAGAGAGATTATGGATGAAGCCCACTGTTCGAAATATACAGTGCATCCTGGGGGTACGAAGATGTACCGGAACCTCAAGGGACACTTTTGGTGGTGGAACATGAAGAGAGATGTAGCAGAGTATATGGCAGGGTGTTTGGTGTCTAGCAGGTGAAAGCAGAGCACATGTGACCCGCCGGTCTCTTACAGTCTCTCCCTATTCCCGAGTGGAAATGAGAGCACATCTCCATAGACTTCATTGTTGGTTTGCCAAAGATGGCAAGGAACTCTGATGCAATTTGGGTTGTAGTAGACCGTTTGACGAAGTCTACGCATTTCTTATCCTACCGAACCACTTTTAACTCGAGTCAATTAGCCGCCTTATATATCAAGGAGATCATTCGGTTGCACAGGGTGCCAGTCAGTATTGTGTCAGATCGGGATTCAAGATTGACATCCAGGTTCTGGAAGAGCTTTCAGGACGCTATGGGTTGCCGACTTGATTTCAGCACCGCCTTCCATCCACAGATGGACGAACAAACTGAGAGGGTGAACCAAATCATCGAAGACATGCTTCGGGCGTGTATGTTGGATTTCAAGGGCAGCTGGGAAGAGCAATTGCCTTTGGTGGAGTTCGCCTATAATAATAGCTACCAGGGAAGCATCCAGATGGCACCTTTTGAGGCCTTGTATTGGCGAAGTTGTAGGTCTCCTCTTTACCGGGATGAAGTGGGAGAGAGAAAAGTACTTGGTTCGGAATTGATCGAGCAAACTGCGAACAAGGTTAAGATCATCTGAGATAGATTAAAAGCCGCTCAAGATTGTCAGAAAAGCTATACTGCCACTCGCCGTAGGGACTTGGAATTCCAAGTAGGGGATCAAGTCTTTGTGAAGGTATCTCCTAGCAAGGGGATTATGAGATTTGGCAAGAGAGGCAAGCTTAGTCCTCGGTATGTAGGGCCGTTTGAGATTATCACGCGAGTTGGTGAAGTTGCGTACCAGGTAGCTCTTCCAACTCACATGGCCGCGGTCCACAACGTGTTCCATGCGTTGATGCTTCGAAAATACATTTCAAACCCTTAGCACGTGATCAATGATGAGCCGTTGGAAATCTGAGAGGATCTCACACTAGTAGAGAAGCCGATTCAAGTTTTGGACTGGAGAGATCAAGTGCTCCGCAACAAGACATTCCATTGGTGCTCGTTCAGTGGTAGCATCATACTCGGGAAGAGGCTACATGGGAACGTGAAACCGAAATCAAAGCGAAGTACCCGGAGTTGTTTGAATAGGTTTTTGTTTGTGCTATGTAATTTTGTTTTGGATTTGTAATGCAAGCATCGTTCAAATTTCGAGGATGAAATTTTTACAAGGGGGGATGTAGAGCCCCGAAAATTTTTATCCAAGTGTTGGAACTCATGCCAAGGCTTTATGCCTTTGTAATCTCTCATTTCTATGAAATGAGAAATTTTAGAGAACTCTAAGTGTTAACAAGGGGGATTCCCAAGTCGGATGTGTTAAAATCCGGTTTACCGAATTCCAATTACGGATCAATCAACTTTAGGGGAAATTTGGTCAGTAAATAAAGCAAAAATTAGAAATTCTAAAATTTCAAGAATGTTCCCCTTCAAACGAAGAATCCAACGCAAGTTGAATCATCACAATCGGACAAACAAGTCAAAAGTTATGGCCGAATTACCAAAGTGGGGAAAAATGGGAGAAAACAACAAGATCTAGAGAGTGCGATCGATCACAAGTCAGGTGCGATCGATTGCATGCAGGCAAAATGGGTCCCAAACTCTCTGGACCATATGCGATAGATGGATCCCCAGGTGCGACAGATCGTAGAGATCTGCGATCGATCGCAAGTATGTGCGATCGATCGCATGCAGGGAAAATAAGACCAAAGTGTTGGGGTTCATGTGCGATAGATCGCATCAATGTGTGATCGATCGCACTGTCCAATGATCAATCACAGTCAAGTGTGCGATCAATCGCTTGCGGTAACTGATGCCGAATTTGAGGGTCTTAAACCCTTTGCTTGTTAGAGGATCCTCATTTTGGGGCATTTCTACCCTATAAGAGAGAAAGAGGGGAGATAGAGGAAGTGAGGAAAGTTGGAAATCCTCCAAAGAGGATTTGATTGGAGATCAAAGGAAGCCCGTGGGTAGTTAGAGAGTATAGGAATCCGGGTAGTTATACTTCCAATTACTGTAGTACCCTCAAAAAAATTTAACAGTAGAGAAAGGATATTATAAAACAATGGGTTTTATAGTCCTTCACAAAAACTTCAATCAAACCCTCCTTCTTGCATTATAATAGTAGAGATAAGTGGTGTTTTTGATGATCAGAGGAAGTTTGAAAGGCAAAGTAGTAAAACAGAGATTCTGCTTTTGCTCCATTTGGAATTCAGCCTGTGTTGTTTTCAAGTTTTGGTGGGTTATTTGAGGGACACATGAAGACAGATGAAATTCTCTTGTCTGTCTTTAAGGATTGTAAAAGGTGAGAGAAACCTTTTTTTTCTTCTTCTAATTACTGGTGATGATAATGAAAATATAAACCTTGAAATAATAAGAGAAGTTTGGGACTAGAGTTGGTAACTCAAGATCCAAGTGAATCAGAAGGAAAAAAGTCCTCTTCTCAATTTGGCTGGTTAATTTGCTGGAGAGGAGGCTAGGATATCTAGTCTCAGTTAGTGCAGTTAGTGCAGAATGAAGAAAGACTCATGGAGACTCTCCTCCATTACCAAGCATAATTGGGAGCTGAGTTTATGTTTAGTCATCTCATTCGTCCTTATACCAAGATGGCAAATGATAGCATGGATCTTGTTGCTATAGGAGGTTTATCTATGGTGGAGTTGTTTTGTGGTGTGCAATTCCTTTGAAACCTTTTTACTTTTATTCTTTTTAACTATCTTTTTCCCGTACATGGTACTCACATTTCCTCTGTTTTAATGAAGATTTTAGTTAGAGATCAATTTTGGCTAGGCTGATCTCTCAGTTGGACCCCATCCAATGTTGATCTGCATCGACAATCGTGCTAATCTTTGTATGGTGCGATCAACTCCTAAAAAATTCAGAAATCTCAGATTTTTGGTGTCTAGACTCTAGAGTAATTTGGGTCCTCAGAATCAATTCTAGCCTCAAATTTTATTTCTAAAGTCAGAAAAGGGTACCTTTAGTTATACCCGAAACTTACTTTTATTGTCAGTCAGAATCCCTAGGGATCAATTAATGGTTTTTATATGTTATTCTCTTATGAATTTTAAGCATTCGAAAAAAACTGGGACTGATATGGAGTCAAAAAGGACAAAATATGGCCAAAACAGTTTCATCATTGCACACTGGATTGTGTAGCTGTGCTGCACCAGATCCAGACTACATGGTCACCCTTTCAAAGGGCGGCTTCCTTGTTTTCTCACCTTCAGACCCCTCCTCTATAAACAAACTCAATTCCTCTGTGAGCAGAAACTATCCTCCTTTAATTTCAGATATGGTCTCCAAGCCATTGAATGTTCCAAAGGAAATGATAGTTGTCATTGCACAATAAGTTCAAGCTTTTCTCTTGTTCACCCACACAGATGACGAAGAAAGAATACATCAGTTTTAAACTTACAGTGAGTTGCTCATGGATCTTGAAAAAGGGAAAGTCAAAAGATCCTACTAAATTTAGCCGAGAGTAAGGAGAGTGGCCTTTCTTCTTTCTTTGATAGTGGGTGGCTCTCATCTTGTTTTATGCTGTTTAGCATGTTTCTTATTTTCTTTCCCTTATAGTTCACCAATCGGTGAACCTACTTTGTACCTTTGTTTTCTTTTAATATTCTGATATTTTGACTGATAAAAAAATTGTTAGGAGAATGCTATGTTTTCCAATTTGAGATTTATCGTTGATATTTTCATTACAATTGTTTTTGATTGAGTGATAACTTGCCAATTATCTCACTTGGGAAGCTGAAGATTTGCAATTGCTACTGTAGATTATTCCCCTTTGAAACCTTGGATAAATGACAGTGTAGTAAAGATGTTGCCTAGACGGTGACCAACATCCTTGATCTACTCTATATTGCTTTGTCTTTGCATCTTTGTTTTCAGCATGATTATAACCATAAATGGCAATGTGACATCTATTCTTTATTTCAAATTGATATTTCTTTTGCCAATGTGTTTTAAGGGAAAATTCAATATTGAGAGTGAGGACACCAAGAAATGGGTGACGAAAAAACTCGGTTCTTGTTGGAGGGAGTGGAAGCATTCCAACAAGAAAAGATATTTTGCTCCAGGCATGCCAGTGCAAGAGCAGTACCGATATCGTGACTCTAGAGTGGATCCTCAACAGTGGAGGGAACTTGTTGACTATAACAGATCCGAGGAGGGGAAGGTATTGAATTACTAACGATTGCATAATTGATAATTAAGCTCATTTTAAACACTTTTATCTATGTGCTTATGTAAATATCTTATTTTTGGGAAATTCAATATGTTGATGAGATACATTACTCTAATATATATAGGCCATCAGTGCAAGAAACAAAGCTAATAGGCAAAAGTTAAAAATGTCTCATACCGGTGGAACGAAGCCTTTCGCCCGATATCGACCCGAGGAGGTATATTCTTTGACATTCACATCTTTCATTTATTGATTGACGCCTCTTGTTGACTATTGATTTGAATATTAACTATATAATTTACTAATATATATATATTTTTCATTATGATAGCGAGCTGCGCATCCAGAGGGTCATGAGCCTAATCAGATGCATATGTTTAAGATCACCCATACACGACGTGATGGGTTATTTGTGGATGCGGAATCAAAGCACAAGATGGTATGTATACGCCTCTAAGAATTTATCATTGAATAAAAATGTTGCTATGCTTAACTTCTCTAACTTGAATCATTGACTATGAATTAAAGACACTAATGGAGGAAATAGTTAGCCAGCGTACCACAGGCAGTGATAGTATAACTACCCGGAATGAGATCTTCACTCAGATCATGGGTGCAGAAGGACATGGACATGTTCGGATGTATGGGTTGGGTGTCACTCCTACTCAGCTTCGTGGAGCAGTTGCCGCGGCAGATACCGCACACTGGAAGAGAGTTGCCTCGGAAGCTGAGGCTTGTACCACGGTTGTGGAGGCTCGTCTTTCGGCAGAGATGGAGGCATTAAGAAGCCAAGTTAGGAGAATGAACCAAGCACTTGAGAGCTTTGGGAGGCATTTGGGCAATACATTTCTGTCATCGGACAGTGACGATACTCAGCCTCCAGATGATACTCAGGGATGATTGGACTGCTACTCATACTCCAGATGATACTCAACGATGATTGGGTCGAGCAGCTTTTTTTTCTAGACTTATGTTGATATAGACTTATTCAGACTTCTGTTGATATAGACATGTTGATATAGACTTATGTTTATATCCCTTCGTGGATTTACATTGTGTTTAATCTTATGATTTTTTCAGTTCATCCATTTTGATTACTTTATATATTGCTAAATTTGAATGCGAACAGGTAAGAGGTTAAATATGAACAAGTGAAGTGCACTTTTTCAAATAATATTATGTATAAAAAAATTAGTAGCGACGGTTTATTTTCTGTTGCCAAATATTTTTTTTTTTAAAAAAAGGTTTTAAGGACGGTTGTTAATCTATTGCTATTAGTCAATTGCTAGTAGAGACGGTAATTATCTGTCGGTAATAATGTTTCACCGACGGTTTTATAACTGTCGGTAAAAATATATGATTAATTATGATGAGATGATTACTGTCGCTAAAACATTTATACCGATGGAATTAAAATTGTGGCTAAATATCAATAGTGACGATAATATTATCGTCACTGATGTAGTAGTTACCATCGTTAAAAGAGCTTACCGTCGCTACAACTTGTGTGTTTTCGGCAATTTAAAGACGGAAAATGTTATCTATATAGATGGAAAAATACTGTCGCTATGCTAGCAACGGTTACAAATTACCGTCGTTAATACCTTTACCCACGCAAGTATTTGCCACAGAAGAGCTACGGTTAAATTACCGTCGCTATTGGTAATAGCGACAGTAATATGATCAAAGAGGCACTTTATTACCGTCTCTAAAAGTGATATTTTTTGTAGTGACTAGGTGAGACCATGAGTCTCAACCACGGATCACCAGGTGAGACCATAGGTCTCAACCACGGATCACTAGGTGAGACCACAGGCCTCAACCACGGATCACTAGGTGAGACCATAGGTCTCAACCACGGATCACTAGGTGAGACCACAGGCCTCAACCACGGATCACTAGGTGAGACCACAGGCCTCAACCACGGATCACAGTCTTACATGTGGTCTGGATTAGATCCCGGACATTATATTTGATCCGTGAGGACTTGTCCTCAAGAATTGGACACGTGTCAACCTTATGGAGGCTAGCACTAAATATGATCCACGGGGGTTTTATCCTCACGGATAGAGACGTGTCAGTCTTTCGGAGGCTGGCACCAAAGTTGGATCCATGGAGTTTTGTCCTCACGGATGAATATATGTCAGCCTCTCGGAGGCCAACACTAAAGGTTGGATCCGTGAGGTTTTGGTTCTCACGGATGGGATATGTGTCAGCTCATTTGGGAGCTACCACTTAGGGTGGATCCGTGAGGTTTATCTTCACGGATCAACTCTGCTGTTGCTTAGCTGGGCAGCATGGTGCCAACCATCAGCATTTAATGCTGACAGTTAAAGGTACTGCACGTGCCACAGGCACGCATGAACTTAACCGTCTCTCCGAGAGGCTGAGATCGGGTGTGTGCAATTGCAGACACTTCTGGGTGATGAATGGTGAAAATTTCACCGCCCACACGGTCTTAATTGGACTATATACATTATATAATGCATTGTCCAGACCATTCAAGATGTAGTTCTTAGCATGTTTCCATGCTTCAATTGCAACAACTACCATCCGGCCAGACTCACCCTCTTTCAAGGTAGGGGCATCCTCTTTCAAAAATCTTGCCAAATTCAAAGTGGTCAGATAGAAAAGCATCTTTTGCTGCCATCTCTTGAAGTCTGTTCTATTAAATTTCTCAGGTTTTTCACCATGAGCAATGGGGCCTGCAGTGGAGATAGTTGGCACTTGTGTCAGAACCGGGGTAGGAACAATAGTCTTTTCGGTAGTCATGTATGTTTGGACTGTAAACAATAATATAAAGTAAGTTTCTAGACTTTTAACTAATCACAAATGAAGATTGCTAGTGCAGTAATCTAACTACAGAATTCAGATTTTAACAAAATAGAATTCTAAATTTCAGAATTCTAAAATGCAGATTTTAAATTGCAAAATTTGGAATTGCAGATTTTAGATTTCAGATTTTTTAAATTGAAGTTGCAGAATTCAGAATTTAAATACAGATATTGAGCATGCAGAATTCAGAAATTGAATTGCAGAATTTATATTTCAGAATTCTAAAGTGCAGTTTTTTTAATTGCAGTATCCAAATTGGAGTTATCAAAGTGCAGATTTCAGAATTTTAATACACAGAATTCTAATTGCAGAATGCAGAATTTGGGATTGCAGAATGCAGAATTTGGGAATGTAGAATGCAGTATGTCAAGTGCAGAATGCAGATTTCAGATTTGTTAAAACAGAATTTCAGATGTTCAAATTTTAAATTTCAGATTTTTAAAAACAAAAATTGAAATTGCAGATTTCAGAACTGCAAATTTTCAGTATAGCAGAAATTTAAATTGCAGATTTTAAAACTTGCAGAAAATTCCAGCAGTGCAGATTTTCTAAAGTTGCAGTATTTAACCATTCAGAATTCTATACAGCATAAAACAGATTGTAAAATCTGTACGGAGTTCAAAAAATCCTGAATTTTAAAGTGCAGAATTGAAACAGTTCAAAATTATGAACAAAATTTAAATTTCAGACCATTAAAGTGCTATGCAGGTTTTAAATTAAAGACTGTATATTAAATCCAGAATTCTATAATTTACAAAAATAAAGATAACATACAACACAGAATATTTTTTTAAGATTGTTGTAAATATTGCATAAAAATTACTGTATGTTAATTGATATACATGCAAATCACAGAATACCAAAAGAACAATTACAGAATACTAAAAGCAATTGTAATAGAATAGAATTAAAAGGATAGTGCACTTTACTAACTGAGCCTTGAATTGGATTCAATGTCCTTAAAACAATATTGCCCCGCACAGGTGATCACGGCCTACAGAAACTTGTCTCCCAAGATACAATAGTCTCGTCCTGGGTACTACCACTAGAAACTCCAAGACTCAGTGAACCAGTGATGTTTTTGTACTCTCTCTGATATGCAGTCTAAAATGAATGCAGAAGGAATGGAAACTAGGAAGCAGAAGAATTCAAATTTTGTTCTTCAGAATGCATGAAGAAATGCCTTAAATAAATAAATAAGGAGACTGTCCAGAATGGTCATGACTGTTGGGGTTTCAGTTTAAGTTGAATGGGCTTTGGCCTAGCCCAGTAATAAATAAATATAGGGGTCAGGCTTTATGGCCCACAAAGTAACCAAAGAAAACCAACCCAGCCGGCCCGACGCGTGTCTGTGAGGTTGGTTCTACATGGGCTCACCCCTTCCCAAAATTTAGGTGCCCCACTTGTATTTTGGGTCAAAGTTTAGAAGAAACTGTTTTTCCAAAACACCCAGATTTTCCAAAACAGAATTTTTCTCAACAGAAGTGAATCAACATATTTAATTTAAAGTCAGCAACAGCTACCCAACAAGCCTAAAACATATCGGACCCACCAACTTTGCTGGGTGAGATCTTGAATGATTTACCTTGACATATCTCTGAGATCTTTCTGGTGTGTTTCTTGCACCATGTTGTAATCCAACTTAGCAAGCTCAAGTAAAATTGGATTCATGTCCTCTCTTCTCTCATATATCTCAACGAACCACCTGACCTCTAACCTTAGCATTCTCCAATGCAAAGGAAGCTCCAAGGCATGGCTCACTTGTTTGGCAAGATTTAGATCTATCTTCTCCTTAATATCATTGAGATGGCTACTTGTGAAGTCTCTGGCCTCGTCCAAGATAACTTCACCTTGTAAAGAAAGGTATGAAGCTTCATAGAAACTCAGCATTCCTTTAATATCCTTACAAAGGTATGCCTTGAAATTTCCCATCTTGTCCTTGAAACTACTAAAAACCTCTGCAATCAAAAAGAGATGATGGCTTCAAAGTCAATATCTTAGTTTTCTAGCGAGATGTGGAGAAGCTTTCGTACCTTGAGGGACCTGATACCCATGTTGTCTAAGGAGTCTAAAGTGGAGAGCTGTAGCATATAAATCATCTTCCATCCACTTGTTATTTCTGCTCGTGTATATGGTGTCCAGTGTTCTCTTTATCTCTCCTTCAAAATGATAAGATACCCCAAGTCTTTGCAAGACATCAATCAACTCAAGTTGAGCCAATGGCTCCACTGTGTTTTCGAACATAATGCTCACATCTCCCTTCAGCTTCTCGGCTCGTTTCGTGTATGTCTCCCCCTGCAAAATGTAATTCTTTGTCAGCGATGCTTGAGTGGAAAAGTCTAGCTCTTCTTAAGTCCGTAACACTTTTATAATTAAGGAGAAAAACGGCCACAAAAAGGGGAGCTCTCTTTTCTGTGGTGAAATAGAGCTCCGTTTTGTATTTAAACTGTAAACATTACTACTAATGACAATTACCGCATAATGACTTGTTAGTGATTGGACATAATCATATTCCCAAATGCAAGGTTGGTAGTTCCCCGATCGCCTAACGAGTGGTGGATCAGACATTTGAGATCTTGGGATGCATCGGATCACACGGGCATTGCTAGGATTTGTGAGGGGGACATTTTTACTAGGTGGATATCTTGTGAATGTGGAAAGAGGGGTTAAAAGAAGAAGACGAAGAGCCATTTTATTGAGTTTCTAACAAAATGTTGGAAGGGTTAGGAAACAGAAGGTCATGCCCACAACGGTACAGCAGAATGCATATATATATATATATATATATATATATATATATATATATATTTATAGAGAGAGAGAACTTGTCAGTTTACAAAAAGAAAAAGGATAAAGCTTCCGAGACCCCCCTTAGGGCCGTGCCATGCTCTAAGAGCATGGGATTTCAGAGCATGGTCTTGGTGGTCTCGGCCCTAATGGGGTCTCCGTAGCAAAGTCCAAAGAAAAAAATATATAATAAAAATAGGGAAATTCTGCTGAGACCGTCTTAGGGCCAAGACCACCACCGAGACTGTGCTGTGCATTACGGGATTTCAAGTGGGGCCACCAACTGAAAATTGGCTTCCCTTGAAATCTTGTGTTGCACAGCACGGTATTAGTGGTCTCGGCCCTAGACGGTCTTAGTAACAAAGTCCTAAAAAAAAAATAGATAAGTCTTTTGAGTTTATGACATAATTATCAAAAGAAAAAAAGAAAAAGTTTATGACATGATGATCAGAAAAGCACTTGGTGGAAGAAAGGATAGCGCAATTGTGTTGTATGGTGGAGAATCCGTCATGATTAAAAAAAATAAAAAAACTTTCCATCTAGTCTAATGTGACAATGATGCATCCAAGTTGGAGTTCGGATGGGCAACAGGGCTCGCTGTTGCCCATCCGAGTTCTCCAAGTAGGCAATGAATTTTCTATTAGAGATGCTCGAGAATCACACTCTCGACAACACTTTTGCATAACCCAAGGCATTTAACTAAGGGAGTGATAACATACAAGATTCACCCACCTTTGGGGTTAATTTACACCTATTAAAGAATTGTCCTCATCTAAAGTCCTACAAAACTTCTATGAGTAGTTCTACCCCTACTCTCATATCTTTCCTAATCTCAATCGAGCCAACCACTTGTCCAATTTCTTAGGGGTGGTATGAGAATTAAGCATATAATTAATTAAGTGTTTGTCATATTTAATGATTATGATAAGGATAGTTTGAAAATTTTGTAAAATTTCATTTACGTTTTCAAGGTCTCATCTTTACTAATATAAAGAGGATGTCCAGATTAACACGTTGATTGAATTTTTTGTAATTCTAAAATTACCATTTGCTCTTATCTCATCTTCTTTTCCTTATAAATAATTAGCCATTGAAAAGGTAGATGAAATTTTACAAAATTCCTAAACTACCCTTATTATAATCATTATATAAGACATAATTAATTAAATATTTTCTTAATTCTCATACTACCCCTCACTCATCTATCTATTAGGCTTAAAATTCTCTACTGTTATATTCCGACTTCTTGGAGTCTGGTTATGCCACTAAGGTCTCCATGTGTCCCTTTTAAAATTGTTTAACTGTGGTTAAGATTCACCCACCCTTAAGGTTTACCCACTTATCCTTGGATTTTAGAAAAAAATATTTAACCTTAAGAATTAGTGAATTTTAACTAGGGTTTAAAAAATTAAAAAAAAAATTTCTAAAAACCAAGGATAATTAGTAGGTGAACTCTAGGGATAGATGAATCTTAACCACCATTAAGGGGTGTCAAAAGAGACATGTGGCAACCTCAAGGGCATAACGAGACTCCAAATATGGTTAAGATTCACTGACCCCTAGGGTTCACCCACCTATCCTTGGTTTTTAGAAAAAAATATTAATTTCTTTTAAACCTTGGTTAAAATTCACTAATTCCTCGGATTAATTTTTTCTTTTAAAAACCAAGGATAAGTGGGTGAACCCTAGGGGTGGGTGAATCATAATAATAGTTTAGTGTTAAAAGGGACACATGGCGACGTCAGTGCCGTAACCGGACTCCTCACTCTCTTGGCAAAATGCTCCAAAAGAAGAACGTCTCACCAAGGCCCCGCCCACCTGCCCCATTTCTTTGCTATACCCAAAAGGTCTCTAAACCCTTTTGGTTCTTAAAATGTCACAACATCATATTTCAATAAGCAACAACGCGTCTCTCACGATTTTTTTCCCAAAATGTCCCTAAAGTTTCTATACTCAAAATATTTCTTAATTCTTTTTTTTGAAATGTCCACATTAGGGTCCCTCTTCCCAGTATCTCCCCTTCCTCTCTCTCACGTGCATCGCATGTGCCGCCCACTAGTTACTAATATAAAGAGGATGCCCCATGTTCAAAACATTGATTGAACCTTTGTACTTCCAAAACTATCATTTGCTCTTATCTCATCTTCTTCTTCTTATCTTATATATAACGAGCCCTTGAAAACGCAGATGAAATTTCAAAAACTTCCCAAACTACCCTTATCATTATCATTATATAAGACAAACACTTAATTAAATGTTTACTTAATTCCCATAAATACCCCTCACTCAGCTATCTATTCGGCTAGAAATTCTCTACAGTTATACCCGGACTCCTTAGAGTCAAGGAGGTCGGTTACGCCACTGAGGTCTCCATTTGTCCTTTTTAACACTCTTTAACTGTGATTAAGATTTACCAGCCCTAAGATTCACTCACTTATCCTTGGAATTTAGAAAAAAAAACATATGAAAAAAAAAATTACCCTAGGAATTAGTGAATATTTTTAACTAGGGTTTAAAAAAAATTATATTTTTTTTCCTAAAAACTAAGGATAGGTGGGTGAACTCTAGGGGTAGATGAATCTTAACCATAGTTAAGGGGTTTCTGAAGAGACACATGGCAACCTCAAGGGGGTAACGAGATTCCAACTGTGATTAAGATTCATTGACCCCTAGGGTTCACCTACTTATTCTTGCTTTTTAGAAAAAAAAAATTTAATTTCTATTAAACTTGGTTGAAATTCACTAACTCTTAGGATTAATTTTTAAAAAAACTAAGGATAAGTGGGTGAAACCTAGGGATGGGTGAATCTTAATCACAATTAAGTAGTGTTAAAAGGGATGCATGACGACCTCAATGGCGTAACCGGAATCCTCGCTCTCTCTGCAAGATGCTTTGAAATAAGAACATCTCACCCGCCCGCCCCCTTTCTTTGCTATACACAAAATTTCTCTAAAGCTTTTTGGTTCTTGAAATGTCCCAACATCATATTTCAATAAGCAAAGCGTCTCTCACAATTTTTGTTATCCAAAATGTCTGTCAAATTTTCTATACCCAAAATATTCTTTAATTTTTTTTAAATGCCCTCCCTAGGATACCTCTTCCCATTCTCTCTACCCTTTCTCTCTCTCACATGCATAGGATACATCTTCCCATTCTCTCTACCATTCCTCTCTCACATGCATCGCACCTGCCACCCTCTTGTTATTTATAAGATAAAAAGGAGAAGAAGATGAGATAAGTGCAAAGGGTAGTTTTGGAGTTACAAAAAATTCAATCAACGTTTTGAAAATGGGGCATCCTCTTTATATATATATATAATCAAGCCAAGCTTTTAATGAGCCATCCTTGTGCCGTTCATGAGCAACGAGCAACATGATTCGTTAATCACCCTTACTTCGGAGTATGGCTTATTTTCTATGGGTAGTACTTATACATGTATTATGTTTTATATCTCTATTTTGTTATAGAAAAATAATCAGCTCCTCACTTAGTGGATTGAGGAGCTGCGTCTCAACGCCTCATTGCTAACAAATGTCCCTTTTAAATTCTCTTTAATTATGGTTAAGATTTTCTAACCCTCTGAGTTAATATTTTTAACATTAATTTTTAAAATAAAACATGATTAAAAATATTAACATAGTTAAAAAGAGTTAATCACAAGACCAAGGTTTGAAATTTTAGATATATCGGTAATTTTGGCCCTCCAATCTGAATCGGAATACGAAATATAAAAAATTTTAGATTTCTTGGCGTAATTTCGGAATTTTATTTTTTAATATTTTATTTGGTTTAATTATTTTATCAAAATTTTAGAAACTTTTGATCAAAATAATATTTTATTAAAATTTAATATATTTATATAAGTAAGTATTATAATTTTATTTCATAATTTTGTGAAATTTTGATAAATATTTTGGAATTTTATTAAAGTTATTATAAAAAATCTATTTAAAAACAAAATTTCGGTTGAAATTCGAAAATTTCTGTCGAAATTTACAAATCCGAAATGTGGCTGATTTCGATATTAAGGGTGGGAACGAAACCAACATTTTGTAAAATTTTATAGTAGGAGGGGGGGATTCAATCACCATTGGGCCCAGGATGTGTCTTCGTACCGAGATCGAATCACAGCCAATTGCAATTGAACCCGGAGAGTGCAATCGCACTCACAGGTTACATGTGTCCCCTTTAACCCCTCCCTATTAACTGTGGTGAAGATTCTCTAAAATTCTTAAGGTTTAATATTTAACCTTAGCTTAAAAAAAATTAATTCTGGTTAAGAATTTTTAACCCTTAAGGTTAATATGTTTTTAATATTTTTTCTTCTTCAAAGAACTAAGGTTATATAATTGAACCTCAAGAGTTAGTGAATCTTAACCATAATTAATAAGTTGAGAGTATATGTGGTGTAGGGTGTGTGTGTGTGTGAGTGGGTGTGTGTGTTTCCTTGCTTTGCCTGCAGCTTTCACCTTGTGGTGTAGTTGCCTTCAACCAAAAAAAAAATATATGGGTTAAAAAGGGCACGTGTTAACTTGTGGCTGCCATTGATCTCTCCCCAAGTTCAATCACGATTTGCTGTGATTTGATATTCTTCGGACCTATAATTTGGACAATCATACTAATGAGACAAGCCAGGTGGGACTATAATTTAGACAATCATAAGACGATGAGAGAGAATCAAGAGGTTTTTATTTGATTTACTCTTTAAGTTTGAGATTGTTACCCAAAAGTCAAGTTTTAAAAACTCTTCCCTAGAGTGGCTGCTGAGCATTGAGCATATTTCATAATTTTTGAGAAGTCTTAAATACTTGTCTACTACCAGCTACAGTTTTAAAATAGTTTCTTCTAATTTTAAAAGACGAAGAAGAGAAAAAGATAAATTTACATAAGTGCATGAGATGGGAGAATGCTCCCCCACTCTTCTCATCTTCCATTTCATGATGTTCCTTACTCATTTCACCTTTGATGAGAGTTTTAATATAAATTTAATTGGAGTGTTATTGAAAAAGATGAAAGCCCGTTAAATTATGAGTTTAAACAAAGTTTTTGCACGCATGATTGATAACAGTCAATACACCTACTTGATATATATTGTCTTCAACCTTGGAACAAAACAAGAATCGACTTGATTTGTTGAGTATCGATTGCAAACTGTTAACCATAAAAAATGAAATAAAAACACATGTAACATGAAATTTAATATTTAAAATCATAAATGTAACGATCATAAACTTTTTTTGTTTAGGTTAATTATACATGTAATGATCTTACCCAATTAATTTTCAAAAAAACACAAGAAACCCAAAAATGAGTATTATTCTTCAATTAATAGTGTTCTCTCATAATCGTGACTATTAGTTTAATGGAACGAAACTCTCTTGTAAAAATCTCAATCAAAATAATAGGTAATAAAATATCTTGGGATGCTTCTCAATCAACGAGAAGGGGAGGGGGGGGGGGGGGGGGGGGGGGGGGGGGGGGGGTTCTATTGTTGATAAGGAAAGAAGGGGTTCTATGGTTGATAAGAAATGAAGGGGACAGGGTGTTCTATTGTTGATAAGGAAAGAAGGGGTTCTATGGTTGATAAGAAATGAAGGGGACAGGATTGTTTTTTTAGTCAAATGGTTTAGATAGGATAGTCAGTTTGCATGTGCGAGCACCTGCCCTTTAGTGTGGGGGCAATACTTAAGTCTATGGCGAACAACCCCAAGCAAGTTTAAAGGGTAAACAAGGAAAAACACCGAGCATCAATCTTTTTTTTTTTTTTGGTAATGGTAATACGGTTAGGCCGCAACCCCAGTTAGAGGGTTAGTATCTGCTCAAGTTAGTTGGACGGGTGGAAAACTCGCACCCTGACGGGAATGGAGACAACCCATGATTGGTCGACGTGATCGTAACTATGAAGACCATTAGAGGATGAAAGCAATCCTAAGCCCCTGCGAGATTCCTAACCCACATCTATTTCATGCTTTTTATTTCCAATGGACCAGGGTTTTTTATCATCAAAAAAAAAAAAAAAAAATATATATATATATATATATATTTCCAGTGGACCAGTTCCCACCCGTACGATGACCCCATAGGTACTAAGGTCGTTAGTGTTAGGGTTTCTCTTTTTAAATAAAAACCTATGTGGTCCGGCGCAATCTTTAGGTTTTCAAAACTCGGATTGTATTGCTGTCAATAGAGAATGTTAAGGTTAATGGGTCCCACTAAAGAAATGTGATCGAGCAGAGACTCTTTAAGTGTTATTAAAGCTAACAACATGGTCAGGGTTGGCGACCGTTAGATCTTTGGTGTGATCCCTCTTAGCCCTTAGATCTTATGATGGGTAGATTTTCAAGGGTATATAAAGAAAGGGAGAGTCCCTCTTTTCTCTTACGTCATTTTAGAAGCCCCATTCAATCAGACCTAAGGAGAAAAGAAGACTTCTCTCATCCTCTCAAGCGCTGAGAAACCCAGCATCACACAGAAAGGGAATAGGAAAATTCCAACGAAAATGTATGAGATTATCTCTTTCAATCTTTGTCTCCTTTTGATTATGAATTCTAGAAAAATTGATTGTATGGTCTAGATCTAGGATTGGAATAATATTGATTAGGTTTAAATTGTTTATTATTCTGAATCCTAACAATTGGTATCAGAGCACAGGTTTGACCTTGTGATTAATTTTTCTTAATATCAAAATCTGAGTTCTTTATTTTCGGATTTTTTATTGATCTAAATGATTGATAATTAAGGTTAATCAGATAAATAGAATCGATTAATTTTCGGGTTTGAAAATTATTATTTTTAATGATTAAAATGTTTCAGATTTATTAAAATCAAATCATAATCTGTTATTGGATTATTTTGGATTTTTAATAATCTTATTTAAAGATCCAAGTGAATCGGATTTAAGGAAATCAAAAAAAAAAAAGGGTTTTCACCATTTTTGGTTGGACGGCGATTCCGCCGCCGTCCATCGCCGGAGGAAGCTGCCGGCGGCAGGGTTTTGGTTGCCTGAGTCAGGCAGTCGGTTTGGCACCGACAATAGCCGGTAAGGTGGCCGGTAGGGCCCCAATCAAAGGGGATTACAGTACAGCGTTAGGGTTTTGGAAAATTTTTTAAAAAAAAATTGGTTTTCTGTTCGGGTGAAGGAGACAAGGTCATGAGGGTCAACCCGAGCCTTATGGACCAGACTTGATCAACCCTAATGGGCTGACCCGACCCGAATCCGAATGTCCGCCCCGCCCCGAATTAGACCAGAATTGGTTCACATGGACCGGACTGGTTCAACTGGACCGGAAGCTAAGCCGAACCAGAAGCAGACCGATCTGAGACCGGACCGCGTAAACCGTCAGACCTTGCGCTCGTGAGACATAGACCGCGCATGAAGTGCAATCCCATGTGCGTGCAGCGCACTTCCCGCACGTGACGCTCACTACCTGCACGTGAGGCGCGTATGACACTCGCAGAGAATTATTGATTTAAGGATTACTTGGACCAAGTGGGAGATTGTTATGGTTTTTCTTTTTAAATAAAAACTCATGTGGTTCGGCGCAATCTTTAGGTTTTCAAAACTCGGATTGTATTGCTGTCAATAGAGAATGTTAAGGTTAATGGGTCCTACTAAAGAAATGTGATCGAACAGGGACTCTTTAAGTGTTATTAAAGCTAACAACATGGTCAGGGTTGGCGACCGTTAGATCTTTGGTGTAATCCCTCTTAGCCCTTGGATCTTATGATGGGTAGATTTTCATGGATAAAGAAAGGGGGAGTCTCTCTTTTCTCTTACGTCATTTTAGAAGTCCCATTGAATCAGATCTAAGGAGAAAAGAGAAGATTTCTTTCATCCTCTCAAGCGCCGAGAAATCCAGCATCACACAGAAAGGGAATAGAGAAATTCCAGCGAAAAGGTATGAGATTATCTCTTTCAATCTTTGTCTCCTTTTAATTATGAATTCTAGAAAAATTGATATTCTTTCAAAAAAGCAGTTCATCACTAAAGTGTGCAATCCTTTCAAAGTGGAAAGTATCCGTAAGTTTATTGAAACCAATTTTAATTAAAAAAAAATTAATTATACTAGCCTAACCCAACTGAACCCACATCAACCCAAGTTAAGCCTAAAATTCAGAAATGAGTCATTGAGTTGGGCTTGGGTTATATTGAGTCGAGAGTAGGATTGAGTTGGGCCATAGACAAACTGTTTAACTCTTAGGGTTGGGCTTGGTCGGCCCTTAATCCGACCCAAACCACCTCAGTTGCAGTCCTAATTAGAAAGCCTCTCCAGTTGGTTATGTTAGAGATCTAAAACTTCCAAAAACCACTTCACTTGCATGAATGGGATAGGAGTGTTTCCGGTCTAACCATATTTAACATTTGTAATAGTCATCTAATATTTAGCTTAACTTTGTATATTAGGTAGGATTGAGTGAGACAAGCTCACTTAAGTTAATCCTATAATTTAGTTATACCTTATTTTAAGTTTAATTTATATTTTAATTATACCTTATTTTACAACTGTAGTATTAATCTTATTTTTTTCTTAAATTGGTATATTAGGTAGCACCCTCTCCGTTACCTTAGGTTTGCTGTGTGTGTTTTAAGATTACCTCTTTAACCAAAAAATGAAAAAGAAAAATAGATAAGGTCATTTAAGTTTGTCTTTTATTTCAATCATCTTTATTTCATTTTTTTTGGTGTGAGGATATTTGGGCCTCTTAGAACATCCGACTAAGTCCCTCCAGTTATCTAGATCCCATTGTACTACATAACCAGAAAAGGCGGGATAAATTCCGAAGGGTGGCCAACAAGGGGGAAGGGACTGCAAGACCTCCGTCTTCTTGAGGCATGGTCTTGGCCACTATCCCAACCCCTCGTTCAACATGGTATCAAAGCAGCAATGATTAAACAAAAAAAAAGCACCAACGAACTCAACAGAACAAGTTGAACGTGTCCAACTCTAAACTCTTCAATGGCATCGCAAAAGCCAACCACTTCAAGATCGAATCACAACCAATTGCGATTGAATTTGAGGAGAGTTCAATCGCACCCAAAAGTCAACACATGTCCCTTTTAACCCCTATTAACCATGGTTAAGATTCATTAACCCTTAGGGTTCAACAATCCAACCTTGGTTTTTAGAAAAAAAATATTTAAAATTTTGAACCTTAGGGTTAAGAATTTTTAACCTTCGTGTTAATTTTTTTTTTAATATCTTTTTTTAAAATTAAGGTTAAATTATTGAACCCTAAAAATTAGTAAATATTAACAATTTCTAAAAATCAAGGTTAGATTATTGAACCCTATGGGTTAGCGAATGTTAACCATGGTCAATAAGGGTTAAAGGGACACGTGTGTTGCCCAAGTATTGGACCCTAGAGGGAGTGTGAATAGGGTCTTAGCAAATTTAAATTTCTTTCTTATCCCTTTTTACTGAATTTAAATCAATCTAATTAGAAGAGAATGAAATCTAACAATTCTAAATCAATGCAATAGTAAATGTGAAGAGAAGAGAAGAGAGATCAAAAACAAAGATTGTTTACGAGGTTTGGCACTCCCGCCTATGTCCTCGCCTCAAGTTTTCCCGATCGAGAATTCAACACAATACACAATCGTACGAATTTCTTATGGGTGAAGATCAAACCTTTACAGTTGCAAGAGAATCTCCTCTCTTGACTTCAACAAAGCTCCATGTTTCAAGGACAAGAATCCACCGATTCTTGCTTTTCAAAACACTTGATGTATTGAAGATTTACAATCAATAAATGCTCCTTAATACGAGCTGAATGATCACTAGATGCTCTCTGAAAATCTCCCAAAGTTTGGAGTTGAACAGCTCAAGAAAACTGATTTGAGATTTAGGATTTTTTCACAAAGGATTTGGAAATCTAGGCTTGATGTTAATGATTAGTGTTATTGCTTTCATCAATAGTTGTTTTTCAATCATAAATGAATTCAATTTATACCCCAAGGAATTTTATGGCTGTTGGAGGTGCATTCAATGCGAAATAGCTGTTAAAAACTAGTTGTTGCGAAGCATTTAATGTTTGCTGTGATAAAATCAGTCGACTGCTTTTTTGAACTATTACAATTCAGTTGTCTGGTTTTCAACCAGACCAATGACAGTGAGTCCAGAGCAAAATCAGGCAACTAATTTTGTGACCCTTCACAAATCAGTCGTCTGGTTTTGGCTTGGCCAATTCCAGTGACTTCCAAGACAGAATCAGGCGATTGATTCTGATCACTATCAAGAATCAATCGAACTGCTTTTTTGAATTTCTTAGAAAATCTATCATATTCAACCTTGATTTTAGTAATGATTTGTTAGATCGTTGGACATTATTTTAACACGTTTTTTCTTATATAAATCCATATTTTAAGTCCTTAGATTGATATCCATTTTGGTCTTAAGGTACCTATGGTTACTCTAAGCTTTTGAGCATCCAACTTTCAAACTTTGAGAACTTTTTACATAAGTCTTAAGCATTCTCAAAAGATAAAAATAAAACTTTAAAACCTTCTTGAGAGTCTTCCATCTTGATCTTGGATTTTCTATGGAGGATTCATCTTTATGATCTTCCAAGATTGATTCTAAGTGAAGCTTGATCTTCAACTTGAACTTTGAGACTTGAATGATGATCATCAATTGTTTTAATTTTATATCTTTACTTTGACTTGGATGACATGCTTTATATATCTTGACTTTTGACTTGATTGAAGCTTTTTCAGACTTGATGTCAATTCCTTACTTTTTGACTTAAATAGTTTGCTAATGCTCTTATATACTGAAATTCATTTAAACTTAGTGGAGACATCACTAACAAAATTGTCATTTCATTATTATGTTATCATTAAAATTATTAAGGGTACCTAAGGTTGTAACTTTTAGGCTAACAACATATTTAAACTATCCTCCAATGCAATCGCGATTGGCTGTGATTCGATCTCCACCACTTCATCAAGTAATTATCCTTCAAATTTTTCTTATTATTATTAAGGTTGTGACACTTTGCGCGCACGCGTTCCGTTGGGCGGAATGCGTGCGCACCTACATCCTGCCATATACCACCTTTTCCTTCTCTTAACCATGGTTAAATTAAACTAATATAAACTTTAATTTTTTTTTTCTAGAACCCAAGGTTAAATAGATGAACCCTAATTGTGAGTGACTCTTAACCATAGTTTATGGGTGTTAAAAGGGACACATGGCATTCGTGGAGGCATGCAAGCATCTATTTTCTTTCTCTTAATTGTGGTTAAGCTTAACCAATGTAAAGTTAATAATTTTTTAAAAAAAAAACCAAGGTTAGATAGATGAACCTTAGGGGTGAGTGAATCTTAACCACAATTAGTGGGTGTTAAAAGGGACACGTGGCAATTTGTAGGTGCGTGCATTAACTGTGGTTCAAGTTAGTAAACCCAAGGTTAATATTTTTATCTAAAAACCAAGGGGAGATGAAGGAACCCTAGGGCTGAGTGAATCTTAACCATAATTAGTGGGTGTTAAAAAGGACATGTGGCAACTTTTGGGTGCGCACATAAACTGTGGTTTAGGCTAGTCAACCTATGGTTAATATATATATTTTTATTTCTAAAAACCAAGGGTAGATGGATGAACCCTAAGGAGAGTGAATCTTCACCACAGTTAGTGTGTGTTAAAAGGGACACGTGACTGTAGGAATGCGCATTAAGTGTGGTTTAGGTTAGTCAATTCTCTATTAATCAAAGGTAGATGGGTGAGTCTTAGAGGTAAGTGAATTTTAACCACAGCTAAATAATGTTAAAAACAAGTATGTGTCCGTGTGAGCGTTCTACGCTCACGCAGGAAGAATCATTCTCATTATTATTACTATTATTATTTATAATTCATGACTAAAACGTGCAATCCTTTAAAAGTAGGCAGGTCATGAGTATCAAGAACTCACATGCCAAAATTCTTTAAAGATATTCACTCTCCCAAAAGCCTTAACTACTTTTTGTTTTTTGTTTTTTGTTTTTTTTTTGCATAGTCTAGGGTTAGGGGTTAGTATATGCTCAACTCAATGTGGGGAAACCACAATGCCCACCTTGCGGGATTAGATCCCGGATTCACCCTCATAAGTAGGGTTGTTAATGGATCGGATTAGGATTCGGATATGTCCGTTTAGCTGGATTCTAGACCCAAGTAGTGATCCATCGAATCGGATCGGTTCAGATTCGGATATAGGGTGATCCGATCCGTTTAAAATCCGATCTGATTTTGATATACCCCTGTTATTATATATAATAGACATTTGGGGTGAATATACATAAAAGTAAAGGCTATATATGTAATTTTAGATTACATTAAAACCCTAAGTTAGTAATCATTTCTCTTCTACTTACGGCTTCAAAGTTCAGTTGCAGGCATTCTTCTTCATCTTTTGACCTCCGGCCTTTTTCCGATTGGTGGCAAGTTGGCAACCAAAAGGGCAATGTAGTGTATGACGTTGGAATTGTGGCATGTAATGGAAGAATTTATTCCATTAAAGAGAAACGTCTCTGATGAAGATGTAGGAGTACAAAGGGAAAATGATTCAAGAGATAAGAAAACTCTGGAGCAGTGATTTTTTTCCCAGTAGGATTTTGATCGATAAAATCGATCATTGAGGGGTGGGGGGAAACAGATACAATCTCATTCCCCTTTCCAAAATTTTACTTGACTGTTTTTTTTTTTGAAAACCCTAGCCTTTTCTCAACACTCTTCAAAATTGAAACTAAGATTGATTTTTGACGGATCGAGAGGCCTGCTTCGGATTCGTCAAGATCGGAGTCTCGACATTTTTACCAACAGACTGATTCTTACGGTTGCAACCAGAGTTGAACCGGGCCATCTAGATGAAGGAGAAGCCAAAGAAGTATTTCAGATTGCTCTATGTTTTGCTTTGAGTATTTTGCGGTTGTATGATTTTCATCATTAGTTTCTGAAATAGTTCATACAATGCTTTAGATAATTAGATTGTGATTTGTTACAATCAACTACGAAAGGAAATAGAGATCTATAGTATAAATGAAAGATGACCATCTATCTGTGAAATCTATCATTGTCACATCCCGCTCATCTTAGATTCTCCTGGAGCCGGTGGTCCACTGGGATAAACTATCATGATCTCTTCCAATAGCGCACATAAATGGAAGCCAATTGTTTGAGGAAAAAAAGAAACTCAAAAGATAGTGAGATTTCAACTAAAGTTGGAGTGACTACAGTTTTGGAAAAAAAAAGTTTAGGCCGGATGGGGGCACTGCCACCCCCCGGAAAAACAATAAAGAAAGAAATTTTCAAAATAAGGTCTGATCGACCTAACTCCAATACCATGATACGAAAGTGGTTCTATTGAGAATTATTGGATGCATGATTTACAATGCTCCTATAGAGGGTTTATATGGATATTACATCATCTTAAGATATAAACTCTCATCTCACCTTATTACACCACTCTGTATTCTTTAAACTATCTCTAATAATATCAACTTCTCATACACTTTTGAGCAGCCTAAGAAACTAGACTATTTTTACATGAAATAATTAACTTCACTATAAAATATTTTAATCGAATACAGAGTTTATACTTAGACTTATATATGTTGTAATGAAAGGGGAATGGGCTCAACCAAGAGTGCCAAGACTCGGTCCTTCGTCTCGCGGTCTTGAATTCCATGCCCATCACCATACTGGTGAAAAAGATCACTCAAATCCTACATACTACTTGCCATATATTTTTTCATATATTCTCTCCTTTATCTTTTCCTCTTTTAATTTAGGATAGTTTCTATTCATAGACCTCCTGTACAACTCATTTGAATTGTTTCCTTATATTTGTAAACGTCTACCATTTTTATAAATACAGAGCATGGATGATAATCAGTCATAGAGAACTGATCATCCCCTTTCAAAACCTGTTTATGGTATCAAAGCTTGGCGATCTATATATATATATATATTTTCCTTCTTCTTCAGTTCACAATGGCTAGTGGTTCATCTTCCTCAATCCCCACCATCTCTATTTCCTTAATCCTCAATCTCGTCTCTATCAAACTCAATTCTACAAACTACCTCTTATGGAAAAGTTAGTTTGTTCCTCTACTTGCCAATCAAAACCTTCTTGGTTATGTTGATGGAACCATATCATCACCATCAAAGCTTCTTCCTGCCTCTAACAATGAAACTCCCCAACCCAATCCTCTGTTTGAAAAATAAAACCAAACTGATCAATTGCTTTTGAGTTGGATCAATGCAACTCTTTCAGAGGAGGTATTATCCGAAGTTGTTGGCCTCAATACAGCTCAAGAAGTCTGGTCAACATTAGCAAATACCTATGCTCAGTGATCCAAAGCTAGAGAATATCAACTTCGTCATCAATTCCAGATCTACAAGAAAGATACCTCACCTATGTCTGATTATCTTCACCAGTTCAAAGGATTGTGCGACAGTTTGGCAGCAGTAGGACGCCCCGTTTCAAACGAGGATCGTGTTTTTAGGGTTCTCAATGGACTAGGCCCTCGTTATGAGTCATTCGTGACTTCTATCCTGGCCAAACCCCCAATCCCTTCCTATGATCAGCTGATCCCCAATTTAATCAGTCAAGACATATGAGTTGCTGAACATCCATCCATCCATGATGCTGCGTTCTTCTCTCAATCAACTAAGCCCACATTCAGAAGTGGACAACGATCCACTCGTTCTCATAGTAGTCAACAAACTCATGGCAACCCGCACCAACAATCTATTCTTGGGGCACCTCCTCTGATCTGTCAAGTATGCCGAAAACAGGGTCATAGTGCCATTGATTGTTGGCACGGATTCAACAACACCTACACCAGCAACCGCAATCAGCCGCCACCAATCAACATCACCTACACCAACAATCACAATCAGCCACCACCACCACCTACTACTCATGCATTGACTGCTCTCACCATTTCAGACCCCTCTGATCCTCAATGGTATCCAGACACTGGTGCTTCGTCCCATATGACTAATAATCAAGGTATGTTTCAATTAATCCGTCCCTATAAAGGTACCCACACTGTTCTCATTGGTGATGGATCCTCTCTCCCTATAACTCATATAGGGACCATTTCACTACCAACTACTCATGGCCCTCTCCTATTACGTGAAGTTCTCCTTGTTCCTAGTCTTACAAAAAATCTAATTTCAGTTTGTCAATTAACATCTCAACTTAATTGCATTTTCTTATTCTCATCCACTGATTTTGTGATTAAGGACCAAAGCACGGACCGAACGTTGGAACGGGGCTTAGACATGGGGATCTCTATGCGTTTCAATTAAATAAAGTGGCATTGTTCACCACCAAATTTCCTTATGTTTTTGCAACTGTATGGCATCAACGTCTATGTCATCCCTCGGAAACAATTGTATGGTTGCTTCGTAATAAAAGTGCTATTCGTGTTTCTACATTGCAAAACAATGACTCACATTGCATTGGTTGTAAAATGGAAAAAAGTTGTCACTTGCCTTTTCTGACACATGAATATTCTAAGTCACAACCTCTTTTTAAAATCCACACTGATATTTGGGGTCCCTCTCCTATCCCTTCCACTTCGGGATTTATATACTATATCATTTTTATAGATGATCACACTAGGTATACATGGTTTTACCCTCTTCATAAAAAATCAGATGCCTTCAACTGCTTTATTAAATTCCAAAATATGCTTGAAAATTAGTTTGATTCAAAAATAAAAATTCTTCAAAGTGATGGTGGTGGGGAATTCTCTTCTACACATTTTATCTCTCACCTCACCAAATGTGGGATAGCACTTCAAGTTTCTTGTCCACACACGCCACAACAAAATGGAACTTTGGAACGGAAACACCGCTATCTAACCGAAACCGGCCTCACCCTTCTTTTTCATAGCAAAGCTCCTTCCTCTCTATGGGTAGAGGCCTTTGCCACTGCCACCTATCTTATTAACCGTATGCCAACACCAGTTTTAACAAATTCATCCCCTTACTCTATTCTCTTTGGTAAGTCCCCCGATTATGGTCTCCTTCGTACTTTTGGATGCCGATGCTTTCCCTACTTACGTGCATACTCTCACCATAAATTTGAACCTAAATCCCGACCATGTATATTCATTGGATATAGTAATATCCATAAAGGATTCTGCTACCTCGACCCATCCTCTGGTCATGTTTTTATTTCCCGTCATGTTGTTTTTGATGAATCTCTTTTTCCATTTGATACAACTCATTCATCTACCAAAACAACTACTACACCACTTGATGTTTTGTCTTGGATTTCCCCTACACTATCCTCCACCTCCTCTACCACCCAACACGTACATCTCCCTTACTTCCATTCCATTCCCCAATCCTCAAATAATCCCTCCACTAACACTTCCCTAGATAGGCAATTACACATCCCCATGCCTGTTCCTCCTTCCTCACCTCCTCACCCAGCCATTATTCTTCCATTCCGAGCTCCTTCTTCCCCTCCTACATCAGCTACGGCCCCTTTGTCCCCATCTGCTGTTCTGCCATTTCTCTCTAATTCTAATACTCAGTCACTTCAACTTGTGCTACATCCTACAGTCCCTCTGTCCCCCACTCTTGCTCCTACTTCACTCTCTAATTCCAACACATTATCTCCTGATATCCCCACTGGATCATTTCCATTATTCTTCCTCCACTTCTTGTCTCCCATAGCAACTCTACTAATGTTCATCCTATGGCCACCCGATCCAAAACCAAACAGCCTACCCTTGGTCTTCTCACCATCTGTCACCCCTTGCCTCCACGGAATCTATCCAGTTTATCCCCTTCTTCGTATTGTCTCACCACTGCTCTCCATGCCTCTGATGAACCCCGTACAATTAGTATGGCCATGCAACTCCCACATTGGAAATTAGCAATGGAAACTGAATTAGATGCTCTCTCTGCAAACAACACTTGGTCTCTAGTTCCACGCCTACCCACTATGAATGTTATAGGCTCCAGATGGGTATTCAAGACAAAGTATAATTCCGATGGTTCCATCGAGTGCCACAGAGCTCGTCTTGTCGCCAAAGGGTATAATCAGCAAGAAGGGATTGATTTTGAGGAGACTTTCAGTCCGGTTGTGAAGACTGCCACATAGGGACCATTCTTACTGTGGCTACAATTAACAAATGGCATCTCCGACAACTAGATGTCAAAAATGCATTCCTACATGACCACTTAAACGAAGAAGTTTTTATGGAGCAACCACCCGGGTTCATTAATTCCACTAAACCCAACCATGTTTGCTTTCTTCACCGTGCTATCAATGACCTTAAATAGGCTCTTCGGGCATGGTTTGACAGGTTTAGTACCTTTATCCTTTCCCTTAATTTCATTTCTTGTCTAGCCGATAACTCCTTATTTGTCCTTCATTCTGGATCTCACGTGGTTATTCTTTTATTATATGTTGATGACATTATTCTTATATGTGATGATGACCATCTTCTCCATCATTATATTGCCCGCCTTGGTCGCGAATTTGCCATGAAAGATCTTGGTCCCTTACACTATTTCTTAGGGATTGAAGTTCTTCAATTGCCATCATCCATGTTTCTTTCTCAAAGTAAGTATGCCAGAGATCTTCTAAATCGCATTCACATGGAAAATTGCAAACCCGTGGCTACCCCTCTTCCACAGGGTCACTCCTTCTCCACTACTGCCCCTCCTCTCTCCAACCTTCAGAATATAAAAGTATTGTTGGAGCTCTTCAATATCTCACTTTTACTTGACCCGATCTCACCTATAGTGTCTAAAGACAATGAGAGTTTTGTGTGAAATTCTTTTCTCTCAAGGTGAGAGAACAGAGAGAAAGTCTTACTGTGAGCACGGGATTTCGCTACCTCTGGAAAATGTCTCACGGGATTTAGAGTCGCCACTTAATAATTCAGAAGGGATAAGTCCCCGGAAAATGTTGGATAAGGCTTGGTCCGCAATCAGGGATCGGGGTAAGAGGTTAGGTTAAGTTCGGGGAAAGGGTTAGGCACCCCGACACTTCCACACTTGGTGGTTCCCTACTTGCTAGGTTTAAGCCAAAATTAAGATCAATGTTAATCGAATGGCTTTAGTGTTTAGGTTAATACTAACCGGAAGAAAGTAAACTAATTAGGGTCGGGCCCGTGTTGGGCTGCCTACGTACTCACATTAGGGTGAGATCAGACCGAGCGTAGTTCTAGCACTTAAGCCCGTGCTAAGGTGAGGGGGCGTGTGTGTGCACCAAAAGGCGGCTAATCCGGTAGATTAGGGTTTCGCTTGACCGAGGTTGGTCAATGTGCAAAGGGGTGGACCCGGTAGGCCGAGGGGTAGTCCGGTAGACTAAGGTGAGGCCCGGTAGGCCTAAGGATGTGTTAACCGAGGGTTAGGGTTGCTAACCGGGGTTAAGAGGGTGTTAACCATGGTTAGGATTGCTAACCAGGGTTAAAAAAGTCCAAGAGTTTATTTTTTGATCTTTTGTATTTTTAGGGATTTTTCCATATTTTTTTGTGGGGTTAAGTAGTGCTTAACCATGGTTAAAAGTTAATCGGAGGCCGTTTTAACCATGGTTAATGGTCATGGTTGGTCAAGAGTGGGCCCAAAGGGTATGGCAAGGCCTAGAGTGGCCTCCTACCAGGTTTGGGCCTCTTACAAAGCCCGAAATTGAAAAATTACATAATGGAGGTAATCGGATTACCTTCATTTCAGTAAGATTTTAACCAGAGTTTGTGGGTTATTAACTATGGTTAGGGATCACCCCTGAGTAAAGTAAAAGCATGTACAGATAACCTGGAGTGCCATCTTTCCAATGGACCAAGTGGCAGCCTCTGAATAGGCCAGGTGTGGGCTCCACAAGGTCCCAAAGTTTGCAAAAACAAACACTGTAAGGTCGGCAGTTGGACTGTTGACACCCTGAATAGGTTTTAACCTGACTTCAGGGCATTGGTAACTGGGGTTAACCTCTGAGTTAGCCCCTGAAATTTTGCAGGGATGTAGCCTGAAGCAAGGGCTTTCCAGCAAGCCTGGGGTGGACCCCAAAGCACTTGGCACGTGGGCCCCATAGGGGCCCGAATTCACTGCAAAAATAAGCTCAGGTGTCGGTAAACCTTTTACCTACAGCATGAAAATAAGGCAAAAAATAATGACGGTAAAAGGACTACCGACCACTAGCAGATTTTAGCAAAAACCTTATTTTCTCCACTGGCCTTGAACCAAACAAGGGTCTAAGGGTTCCCTCATGGACTGAGGAACCCCCAGACTGTATGAGGAGTGTTCAAGCAAAGTAGGGAGGGTGTCTAACCCGGGTATACCTCAAGGGATCCTCCCCACATCCATGAGAGGGATAGGGGGGGTCCTATCCTTGGTTTGGAAGTTACTGAATGTTAACAAAAAAGTAAATGGACCCCCTGGATTAGGACCAGGGGGTCCTTACAAAGCTTGAACTGAAGAAATGCAAAATGGGTAGATGGATACCCCTATACAGTGGCTGTTCGGC
This sequence comes from Tetracentron sinense, assembly GCA_015143295.1. Classification (NCBI taxonomy): domain Eukaryota; kingdom Viridiplantae; phylum Streptophyta; class Magnoliopsida; order Trochodendrales; family Trochodendraceae; genus Tetracentron; species Tetracentron sinense. The sequence goes on along the minus strand of CM026553.1, from coordinate 28,641,274 downwards.
AATGGAGTGGCTGAGTTGCAGTAGTGGTGGTGAGGACTGGGGTGGCCTGAGGACGTAAAGAGCTAGCTGGGAGTCTACCTGAATAACTGGTGGAGGCTCAGGTGGTTTGGGAGTGATTGGGCGGGGTTTGGACGTGAAGAGCTGCTGCCTCTTTTGCGTGGGGGTGGCTTGGATTTTATAGAGGAGATGGGAGGACCCTCAAGGGTAAAACGGTCATTTAGGAAGGTCAAGGAGACCAATGGGGGAGGTCCCAAGAGACTGGAGCAGCTGCAGGGGAGCCTGCATACGCAAAACCTGCAACTCCAGGAATGTCAGTAATTGAATTACCTCAATTCCCAAATCAGGCGTATTTGGAATGTAGGTAATTCGATTACCGACATTAAAGTTTTATTACCATTTTGGGCCAGGCCCAATCTCACTTGGCCCAAAAGGGTTGTGGGCAGCTACTTCGGGCAATTCCCGCCATTTCTCGGTTTGGGGGTTGTGGGTCCCACCCATGTGGTCCTCATGGGTTGAGGTGGGCCCAAGTGTGAGCCCTAAAGGCTATGGGCTTAGGACTTGAGGGTTTTCTTGAATAGGTTGTGTAGTGGGCCTTGAGCCCATAGGGCTTGTTCTAGGTCTTGGGTTAGGTCTAGGGCTCTCCTAGGGTTTATCTTAGGGTAATGGGTATTGAAATGCCAATGGGCCTTGAGCCCAAAAGGGTTTACCTAGGGTTTTAGGGTCTAGGGTATCACTAGGGTTTGTCATAGGGCATAGGTTTTCACTAGGGTTTGTCCTAGGATTTGGGGGTGTAAAAATTGGGTGCTTACACTTACTATTTAATATTCTTGTGTCACAAGGTTACAACCGTATGGGGTTGGATTTCCTATTCAGTTATGGAAATCACCCAAACAAGGAAAGAGAATGAAACGTCTACAAGGAAGTTTACAACAAGAATATCTAAAAAATCTCCATAGTTGGAGAGCTTTCCAATAGTTGAAGAGCTTTCCTTGTCTGTGTAGATTTCTCCATATGTAAGGAATCCTTGCCCTGTGGTGAATCTTTGCCTTCATGATACTTGGACACGTGTTGTGTCTTAGTTGGGTCTTCTACATGCCCCCTCAAAATGGGCTTGGGAGTGATCCAAAGGCCCAGTTTGGTTATGAAATTCTCAAATTGACGTCTAGGCAAGGCTTTGGTGAATATATCAGCAACCTGATTGGCTGAGGAGACATATTGTATAACAAGGGATCCAAGGGCCACCTTCTCGCGTATAAAATGATAGTCAATCTCTATGTGTTTCGTGCGGGCGTGAAACACAGGATTAATACTCATATGTAGTGCTGACATATTATCACAAAACAAGGTGGAAGGTTGTGATAGAGGTATGCCAATATCATGTAAGATGAAGGATAGCCAAGTAATTTCAGCTGTTGTAGATGAAAGGGCACGATATTCAGCTTCTGTACTAGAGCGAGCCACAGTTTGTTATTTCTTTACACTCCAGGAAATACAATTTCCTCTAAGATATGTGCAAAATCCAGTAGTAGAACGTCGAGTGAGTGGGCACCCGGCCCAGTCGGCATCAGTAAAGCCATAAAGAACAAGAGGAGTGTTTGATAGGAGACAAATCCCATGATGAATGGTACCATGTATGTAGCGTAGAATTCTCTTGACCATTTGAAAGTGAAGATTGGTTGGAGTTTGCATAAATTGGCAAACATAGTTCACACTATATGAGATATCTGGCCGACTGAATGTTAGGTACTGCAAGCCTCCCACAATGCTTCTATAGAGCTGAGGATCAAGAAATGGAGCATCACCGTTGGCCATTGGACGAATTTTGGACACCATGGGTGTGGATATAGGTTTGCAATCTTTCATATGGGCTCGTTCCAAGAGATCATAAGCATACTTTGTTTGACTTAATAATAAGCCTTCTGAGAACTTCTGAACTTCAACACCCAAGAAGTAATGTAAGTAGCCCAAATCCTTAATAGCAAATTCTTGACCAAGTTGATGAATAAACCATTGAAGAAAAGAGTTATTATCACCAGTAAGTATAATGTCATCAACATAGAGTAATAATAAGATGGTGCCCCGAGAATGATGACAAATAAAGAATGAGGAGTCGCGAAGCTACAGAAGAATCCCATGGTAAGAAGAAATGAAATGAGTCTATCGAACCAAGCACGTGGAGCTTGCCTAAGCCCATATAGAGCTCGTTTAAGCTTACACACATGATCTGGTCGATTTGTGGCTTTAAATCCCGGTGGTTGATCCATATACACTGGTTCGTTAAGATGCCCATGAAGAAAAGCATTCTTAACATCTAACTGACGAATATCCCAATTATTTGCTAAGGCCACGGTAAGAATAACTCGTATGGTGGCTGGTTTTATAACAGGAGAGAATGTCTCATGGAAATCGACTCCAGGGACTGGAGTAAATCCTTTAGCAACTAGTCGAGCTTTAAGTCTTTCAAGGGATCCGTCTGAGCGAAGCTTAGTTTTAAACACCCACTTACACCCGACTACATTCATTTCAGGTGTTCATGGGATCAATGCCCAAGTGTCATTCTGATGAAGGGCTTTAATTTCTTCTTCCATAGCTGAGCGCCAACCTTGATGCTTTAAGGCAGATTTGATAGACTTGGGTTCAGATGGTACCTCAACAGCAGTAAAAGAGTGTTTTAGGTTAGGCTTGACAATACCGTCCTTTAACCGAGTAACCATGGGATGACCGACTAATGCCCTATTAGGATCAGAACGTATGCTTGATGAAGATGGTAATTCAGTGACACCATCTAATCGGTTCTGGTCCGATTGGCTAAAAGCTTGGTTGGTTGAATTGGCTCCGGTCGGAACTGGTTCTGGGTTAGCAAGTTCAGTAGGTTCCATTGCATGATCGGAACCATCTTCCATATGGACGTATTCCATCCTAGTCTCATTTTCTGAACCAATGCTAGAATTACTATCCCCATAATCTCCATGCACTACGCTATCCATATATCTGGATCATTGACATGGTTTGATGGACCAATGTCATGTGGTACTGCAGGAATAGATTGAGATTGTGACACTTGTGGTAGATCAATTGAAGGAGGTGAACCAATGAATGGTGGTGATGGAGCTTGGGTTCGAGCATCTGTACCTGAAAACCATTCAAGAAATGTAGTGATTTCTTCATTAGTATGAGTAGGAGTAAACAAGGCATTGAGATCCTTAAAAGGAAATTTTCATCAAAGACGACATCTCGTGATATAAAGACACATCTAGTAGGAGGATAGAGACAACGATAGCCCTTGTGTTGGTCACTATATCCCAAGAACACGCATGGTAGAGAACGAGGTTCAAGTTTTGTTGTTGAGTAGTCCCGTAGGTATGGGAAGCACCAACAACCAACACCAACAACCAACACCCTTAGAGATCCATAATCAGGTTGTCTATCAAATAACAGTTCAAATGGAGATTTCATTTCTAATACTCGAGAAGGAAGATGGTTGATGAGCCACACTGCAGTCCCAAAGCCTTCAACCCAGAATCGCTTGGGCATTTTACTATGAAACATCATGGTCAACCCAATCTCGGTAATGTTTTTGTGCTTCCTTTCAGCCAGACCATTTTGTTCTGGTGTCTTAGGACATGCTTTCTAATGCTTGATCCCGTTATCTCTCAAATAAGCAAGAAATTTAGTAGCATTGAACTCTCCTCCCTCATCGGATTGAAAAATCTGTATCCATTTATCAAACTGGGTTTGTATATACTTATGAAAAGCAATGAAGCATGGAAGGAAGTCAGATTTGCGTCGTAAAGGAAAATACCATGTGAATCTAGTATACTCATCAATGAATATCACATAATATTTAAATCGTTGAACAAATAAAATTGGAGCTGGTCCCCATAAGTCACAATGAATCTTAGCAAATGGTTTAGCACAAAATTCATCATTCAAAATAAATGGGAGACGACAAGACTTAGCCATTTGACAACTACTGCAAACAGTCTCAACTTTATTGGTTGTAGTACTGGAAATCAACTTATTATGGCTCAGAAAATCAATGACTTGGTTATGTGAATGTCCAAGTCGTTGATGCCAAAAGACACTACTTACTACTCGAAATCTGGTGGAGAAGAAGGCCTTCTTGTCTTCAAGTTGCAAGGCATACGAATCTCCATGTCTATGGCCTGACGCTATCACTGATTTCGTTCCCCTGTCCTTAATCACAAACCCAGTTGATGAGAACTCAAATAGATAAGGATAATCAGAAGTAAGTTGACTGACTGAAATGAGATTCTTTTTAATTGCTGGAACAACAAGCACATCATTCAACTGCAATTGGTCATTTCCAACATTAATCAATGTTGAACCAACATGGGTAATATCTAATTTATCACCATTACCAACCATAATTTTTTCCGGTCCATGATATTCAATGAGAGTTTGAAGCTTACCAGAATCAGTAGTCATGTGAGATGAGGCACCTGTATCTGGAAACCATGCATTATCTTGACTGTCAAAAAGAGACATGACAGCAAGAGCTTGAGGAATATCCTCGGACTGGTATGTTTGGTTGAATCTTTGCCAACACCGTAATGCTGTATGATTGGGTTTCATGCAGATTTGACAAACTTCACCCTTTTCTTTTGCAGGTTGATGGAATTGGTTGGCTTGATTTAGTTGATCAATGGAACCAGATAGATTGCCTTGATTCGGTTGATCAATGGAACCAGATTGATTTTGTGCAGGATGGAAGAATTTATCCCTCTGTACATGACTTGGAACATGTCCAGTGTGAGGAAAACAACGTCCTCTAGAATTGAAGGACACTTGATTAGATCTTCCTCTTCTATAAAAAGTTCTATTATCTCTTTGTCCTTGAGGCCTTTGACCAAGAAAGGCAACATTGTGATTGGTTGTCCCATATCCTTCATAATGATGTAAATTTCTCATAGTTTCATGACTTTGAAGGAGAGGGACAATTTCACAATATGTTGGTGTAGGTGGCTTTAACATTGTGGTGACAAAGGATTCATAGCCTGATCCTAAGCCATTAAGAAGAGAAAAAACCTTAGTGCGATCACTTATAAGTTTACAAATGGCTGCAAGATCATCACATACACTCTTAAATGTCCGGATGTATTTTGAAATTGTAGAAGTACCCTTTCGGTGCAATTGCAATTGTTCCAATAAGAAGAATTCCCTTTCTTGGGATTCTTGAGCAAATGAATTCAATAAAGTATTCCATACCTCAGAAGCGGTCTCAAGTTCGAAAACCATACCGAGGACTTCCTCTGATAGTGTTCCTGTGATCCACCCACGGAAAAGACGATCTGACCTTTGCCATAAATTGTAAGCTGGGTTGACAGTCACATTTTTCCCATCCACAACTTCAGTGTCTGGGATAGTGATCTGGCGATCTGGTATGGGGTATTCGCCATCGATAAACCCCATCATCTCTTGACTTTCTATGAGTCCCAACACTTGTGTCTTCCACAAGAGAAAATTGGATTGAGTTAACTTCATTGTCACGAAGTTCCCAACATTCAATGTTGATGGATAAGGATACTTCACAACAACAGCCATTTTTTTTTTTAAACAATGCAGAGAAAAGAACAAACAAACGAATTAACTAGCTCTCTTCTCTCACCTTGGTACTGGCCTCTGATACCATAAAGACAATGAGATTTTTGTGTGAAATTCCTTTCTCTCAAGGTGAGAGAACATAGAGCAAGTCTTACTATTTAATATTCTTGTGTCACAAGGTTACAACCATATGGGGTTGGATTTCCTATTAAGTTATGGAAATCACCCAAACATGGAAAGAGAATGAAATGTCTACAAGGAAGTTTACAACAAGAATATCTACAAAATCTCCATAGTTGAAAAGCTTTCCTTGTCTGTGTAGATTTCTCCATATGTAAGGAATCCTTGCCCTGTGGTGAATCTTTGCCTTCATGATACTTGGACACGTGTTGTGTCTTAGTTGGGTCTTCTACAGTGTCAACACAGTTTGCCAACACATGCACTCTCCCAATGAGTCCCATATGCAAGCTGTCAAACGAATAATTCGGTATCTCAAGGCCACTATTGACCATGGTATGTTCATTACTTCAGATTCTACTCTTCATCTTTATGGCTATTTAGACGCGGATTGGGCTGGTTGCCCAATTACGCGCCATTCTACATCCAGTTACGCTATGTTTCTTGGTTCTAATTGCATTTCATGGAGTGCTAAGAAGCAACCTACAGTTGCTCGATCAAGTGCAGAAGCTGAATACCGCTCCCTAGCAAGTGCTGCTGCTGAAATCACCTGGCTGACTTTTATTCTTAAAGCAATTGCGGTCTCATCATCTTCTAAACCCACTCTCTACTGTGATAATCTTAGTGCTACTCACATGGCATCCAATCCAGTGTTTCACACAAGAACTAAGCACATTGAATTGGATTACCACTTCGTTCGTGAAAAGGTCACAAATGACATGCTTTGTGTTCTCCATGTTCCTGTTGAAGATCAAGTGGCTGACATCTTCACAAAATGTCTCCCTCAAGGTTCTTTTGAATCTCTACGTGACAAGCTTCGCATTTGTAACCCCCACGCTCCACTTGCAGGGGGATGAAAAAGATCACACAGATCACTCAAATCCTGCATACTACTTGCCATATATTTTTTCATATATTCTCTCCTTTATCTTTTCCTCTATTAATTTAGGATAGTTTCTATCCATAGACCTCCTGTTAACTCATTTGAATTGTTTCCTTATATCTGTAAACGTCTACCATTTTTATAAATACAGAGCATGGATGATAATCAACCATAGAGAATTGACCATCCCCTTTTCAAAACCTGTTTAACTGGTACCCATCCGAGCAAGGTTCATTGCAATTCCAATAAAAGTTTGGGAGAAGGGAGAGTCTGCAACTCGGTCTTCATTCATTTTCTTCCATGTGTCACTAATCAAACCCCTTATGTGTTCGCGGGCCTCTTCTTCTGAAGCACTAGTTTCATTCATGTAACATTGGATTGATTTTGGAACATCGCCTCTCTTTAACTCGTCCTAAATCAGGGAAAAACATGAAGCAAAATCGATATTTGTACCAATTGTTTGTGAAATTTATAGGAATTATCACAAGTTTCAATGGAACTATATGGAGACAATAGATTGCTTACCGTTGAAGTTCCCAAATCATCGCAAAGTCGAAGAATCATGGATGACCAACGTATGATATTTGGATAGCTTTCCAAGCATTCCAGTGCCTCCTTTGTTATTGGGTTTGTCACGAAAAAATAGCCATGAACTGGTATGACCGGAGCCGATATTGAAATCCATGCATTGTTCAGATACTCTTCCAGTGTCGGGTTTATATCCGCTGTGGTACCACTTTGCCTCCAACGAGTAAGTTTTACATATGTCTGCCCACTAAAATAAGCATACAAACTCAATAAAAAAGAGTCACATAACCTATATATGTACAAGATAACGATAATATATATAAAGCAGAAAAAAAAAAAACGAAAGGGGGTAGAACATAAACAATACCGCTTTCTTTAGATATGATACGATGTCCGAACCCTGTTCCTTCGGTACAACATAAGCCATTTCGTTAACAGAGTTGTAGAGGGCAAGGAAACGTATCTTCATATAGTCTAGGAGTTGTTCTATTGCATTAATATCCCATCTGAAAATTACAATCCAAATGTTGAGTTATGCTCACTAAAGACAGTAAAATCGAATATGAAGTGTATCCGATATTCGTACCAACCTCTCAACGGCATCAGTAAAGAGCTCGAGTTCATCCAAAGTACCATAGACATCGTAAACATCATCTATCGTCGTAATAAGAGCATGAGAAATGCTAGCCCTAATCTCAGTCAAACTCTACTCTCAGTCTCCACCAACCACTTGTCAATTCTTGATGAGAGAGAGTGCTTTGACCACCATAACTGATTTGAAAATAGATAGGTGGTTGGTGGAGGCTGAGAGTAGAGTTTGACCGAGAGTAGGGAAAGCAGGCCTCTAAGAGCATTGACCTTTGTAGACATTCTCCTACAATATCCAAATTGAGGCTCAAACCACAGTCCATAGGAAATTCTCCATCAACCTATCTCTATCGAAATCCAATTTCTTCCCTAGACCTGGATCTGTCCACCACCTGAATAGGAATATAGGAAAAAGAGATTTTGTCAAGCACTGTTAGAAAAACTTCAGATTTTTAGTGATTAGACAAGTCACAATATGATTTAGGAGTTGAAGTGAGTCAATATGTTTTAAAGTCAGCTACCAGCCAAAAAATTATCGAAGAAAATACATTTACACCCCTAGGTTTGATGAAAATACACATAGACCCTCTCAGGATTCAAAAAATACATTAGGTACCCCTACTTTTCAAAATATTGACACTTACACCCCTTCCATGACCATTAGTCAACTGACAAAATATGATGTCGGATAAAGTGGTATGAACGGTAGTTGTCATTTTCCACTTTTCTCATATACGAAATTGTCCTCTCATTTTTGAATGAATTCAAATCCTCTAGGGGTGGCCATGTGTCCTTTTTGACACCCCTTGAGGTAGTCACGTGTCCTTCTTGACACCCCTTGAGGTAGTCACGTGTCATTTTTGACATTCCTTAAATCGGGTTAGATTCACCCACTCCTAGGGTTCACCCGCCCATTTTAGTTTTTTTTTTCTAAATATTAATTCTTTTATTAAAATTAAATTTTTTTAAGGCTTTTTTAATAATAAAATATTTTTAAAAAGAAATAATATTTTTTTTAAAAAAAACCTAGGATGGGCGGGTGAACCCTAGGGGTGGCCACGTGTCCTTTTTGACACCCCTTGAATTAGCCACGTGTCCCTTTTGACACCCCTTAACTGTGGTTAAGATTCACCCACCCCTAGGGTTCACTCACCCATCCTTTTAAAATATTAATTATTTTTTAAAATATTAATTTTTTAAAAAATATTAATTCTTTTTTTAAAATTTTAAAACTGTTTTTAAGGCTTTTTTAATATTAAAAAAAAAAAACCAATGATGGGCGGGTGAACCCTTGAGGTGGCCACGTGTCGTTTTTAACACCCTTTGAGGTAGCCACGTGTCCTTTTTGACACCCCTTAAATGGGGTTAGATTCACCCACCCCTAGGGTTCACTCGTCCATCCTTGGTTTTTTTTTAAATATTAATTCTTTTTTAAAAAATATTTTAATATTAAAAAAACCTTAAAAACAATTTTTAAATTTTAAAAAAAGAATTAATATTTAGAGAAAAAAATACCAAGGATGGGCAGGTGAACCCTAATGGTGGATGAATCTAACCCCATTTAAGAGGGGTCAAAAATGACACGTGGCCCACCCCTAGAGGATTTGGCTTCATTTAAAAATGAGGGGACAATTTCGTATATGAGAAAAGCGGAAAATGACAACTTTAGTAAATGACATTTTTAATAGTTCATACCATTTTATCACATGACATCACCATTCTATTAGTTGACTAACGGTCAACCAATGGAAGGGGTGTAAGTATTAATATTTTGAAAAGTGGGGGTACTTAATGTATTTTCTGAAAACCGAGGGAGTGTGCATTTTCCTAAAACCTCAAGGGTGTAAATGTATTTTTTCTAAAATTATCGGACCCACCAAGTTTGCTGGGTGAGATCTTGAATGCTTTACCTTGACATATCTCTGAGATCTTTCTGGTGTGTTTCTTGCACCATGTTGTAATCCAATTTAGCAAGCTCAAGTAAAATTGGATTCATGTCCTCTCTTCTCTCATATATGTCAACGAACCACCTGGCCTCTAACCTTAGCATCCTCCAATGCAAAGGAAGCTCCAAGGCATGGTTCACTTGTTTGGCAAGATTTAGATCTATCTTCTCCTTAATATCATTGAGATGGCTACTTGTGAAGTCTCTAGCCTCGTCCAAGATAACTTCACCTTGTAAAGAAAGGTATGAAGCTTCATACAAACTCAGCATTCCTTTAGTATCCTTTCAAAGGTATGCCTTGAAATTTCCCATCTTGTCCTTGAAACTACTAAAAACCTCTGCAATCAAAAAGAGATGATCGCTTCAAAGTCAATATCTTAGTTTTCTAGCGAGATGTGGAAAAGCTTTCATGCCTTGAGGGATCTGATACCCATGTTGTCTAAGGAGTCTAAAGTGGAGAGCTGTAGCATATAAATCATCTTCCATCCACTTGTTATTTCTGCTAGAGTATATGGTGTCCAGTGTTCTCTTGATCTCTCCTTCAAAATGATAAGATACCCCAAGTCTTTGCAAGACATCAATCAGCTCAAGTTGAGCCAATGGTTCCACTGTGTTTTCGAACATAATCCTCACATCTCCCTTCAGCTTCTAGGCTCATTTCGTGTATGCCTCCCCCTGCAAAATGTAATTCTTTGTCAGCCACGCTTGAGTGGAAAGTGCAGCTCTTCTTAAGTCCGTGACACACTTTTATAATTATGGAGAAAGACAGTCACAATTTTGCAAAACACTATCTTTTCATAATTGCAAGATTGCGGCCATAGGTAAAAAAGGGGAGCTCTCTTTTCTGTGGTGAAGTAGAGCTCCGCTTTGTATTTTAACTGTAAACATTACCGCATAATGACTTGTTAGTGGTTGGATATAGTCATATTCCCAAATGCAAGGTTGGTAGTTCCCTGATTGCCTAACGGGCCTCGGATTGTCTCTGGCAAAGCCAGAAAGGGCTTATCTCGGGGTTCAATATAATAGGTGACAAGTGGTGGAGAAGTCAAAATCATGGGGCTCATGATTTTGACTTCTCCACCTATAATAAGACATGTGGTTATAAGTGTGTGAGAATAAAGGGGAGAGATATCATATGGGGAGAAGTCCAAAAAATGGGGAGAAAATAAAATGACTTCTCCCCATATTTTTGCCAACTGTCGCACAATGTATGAACCCGGAGAGAAGTTTCTGGCTTCGCCAGAGACAAGCCAAGGCCCGCCTAACGAGTGGTGGACCAGACATTTGAGATTTTGGGATGTGTCGAGTCACACGGGGCATTGCTAGGATTTTTCACGGGGAGATGTTTACTAGGTTGATATCTTGTACTAGATTGATATCTTGTTACTGTGGAAGGAGGGATTAAAGGAAGCAGACGAAGAGCCATTCTATTAAGTTTCTAACAACTTGCTGGAAGGGTTAGGCTTCGGAAACAAAATGTGATACCCAAATCTGCACTGCGGCTTGTGTGTGCGTGAACTCTCCCCAAATTTAATCGCAATTTGCTGTAATTAGATCTTGTGATAATCACCTGGAGAACAATATGTGTCCTTATTAACCTCTATTAACTGTGGTTAAGATTAGTTATCCAATGAGATTCAATAATTTAACCTAGGTTTTAGAAAATTATTTAACTCTGGTTAAGAACTAAAAACCTTAGGGTTATTATTTTTTTCCCTAAAAACAAAGATTAGATTATTGAGGCTAGTGAATCTTAATCATAGTTAACTGTTAACAAGGACACGTATTGACCTCGAGGTGATTATCACAAGATCGAATCACAGCCAATTGTGATTAAATTCGGGGAGAGTTCAACCGCACTCACAAGTCACCACGTGTCCATGTTAATCCTTATTAACCATGGTTAAGATTCACTATCCCGTAGGGTTCAATAATCTAATTAGAGTGTTTTATTTTTTTTTAAAGTTTTTAACTCTAGTTAAGAATTTTTAACCTTTAGGAATATTTTTTTTTCCAAAACCAAGGTTAGATTGTTAAACCTTATGGGTTAATAAACCTTAACTATGATTAATTGGGATTAACAAAGACACGTGGTGACTTGTGGGTCCTTAATCCAATCACAATTGGCTATGATTTCTATGATTTGATCTGAATGGTCGAAATTGGCTTGATGTTCGAGTGAGAAATTTTCTTTTCAAAAAAATATCACATCATTGTCAGGGAGGGTATAAGCTCACTGCCCCTCATTAATTAAAGTATTATGTGTTTTTTTTCTTCTAACGACTTCATTCCGTTAACGTTGAACGCTAACCCCTAAACCTATTTTCCTACTTGGCGCTGTGAGGGGCTTTTTGCAGCCGCTGGCTGCAAAAGGACTCTTGCAGCTAATTATTGTTCCCGGTAATGAGAACACGTGGTAGCAGTATATGCGTCTAAGGAAAATTCCTCTTTTTTTTAAATATATTTATAGAGCCAATAATTTTATGAGAAAGTGGCATACAAATTTTTAAAATGTCAATTTTTCATAAGCTACCCACTCATTTGCTGTAAAATGTTTTACTTCCCAAAAATATTACATGCAAACAAATATGAGAAAAATGACAATTTCTACTGCCTTCATTTGTTTTCCCCCTGTTTTACATATCCAAACAAACATAGCCTAAAATCAGTCGATTGTCTTCAAGCTTCTCTGGATGTATTTAGGTGATCGTTCACGTGACTTTATTTAGTTGATTATTGAAGATCTAACAACCAAAAAATAAGATTAATATTACTCTTCTAATAAATGCAGATGAGATCATAAGACTCCATATCACCTACGTCAACCTAAGATACCATCAAACCAAACTTCAGCATAACATTCACAGCCTTCAAATCCAAACCATAACAACTTGAGTTAGAAACTATTTCAAAATGCAGTTTGTGGGCATGTTACAAGAAAAGAAGAGTATGTTGCATCCATAAGTGCATGCTCTACTAAATCATATATAATAGAAATCATTTTCAAAATGTTTTTGTAAGGCCAAGAAGGTTTATTCCAAGTCTAGAAATGCTACAGATAGGATGTAGAGATATCAATCGTCTAAACATGCATCAAATCCCCAGGTTTAAAAACAGCTATAATACAATGGATGTGAAAGCAAGGAGTGAAAAAGAGATGGAATAGAGGTGTCCTGTTTGTGCAATGACAGATAGGAAACTACATATAAATGTACCATATTGACCGAACGGCACGAAAGACACCAGTCATCTTCCATCTCCAATAATCTCGTGGAGCGTAGGTTGAGTGATGTTAATTGGGGAGGGAATTGGATCAACCACCATGCTTGGAACTGTTGATTCGTCGATTAGGCTATTAGTATCTTTTGATTCCAAGGATGTTGGAACACCGTCATTCACAGAGCCGCCAGTTATATCATTGAACTGCCAGTCCGTTAAGTAACCAGGCCTTGTTGTAACAGTGCTCACTTCAACATCTCCTGCCAGCATGGCCACAACGCGCGACATCGGTGGGCGCAGCAACGGCGATGCCTGAGTGCACAAAAGAGCTACTCCTATAACCCGAATAGCTTCATTTTTGTCAAATATGGTTAATGTTGGGTCTACCAGCTCCAAAAGGCGGTTATTTTCATGTAGAGTCCATGCCTAAAACATTATAAAGATATTAATATTTTCGCAGAATCAGTACTTAGAATACATGGTATCTAGACCACAACCTAATTGAATCGTACTTTACTTACCCATTCAAGAAGATATATCTTCTCTGCATCTACGCTTGAGTCGGAATTCGGTCTTCCACTAAGGATCTCCATAGCAACGACACCAAATCCAAACACATCAGCCTTTTCTGTTAGATGCCCGCGCATAGCATATTCCGGAGCGAGATAGCCACTTCAAAGATATCAAAAATTATAGCTCAGGGTTACTATATATATATATCTGATAGAATGGGGCAAGAAAATTGTTGGAGAACCTTACATTGTTCCTGCAACTCGGGTGCTGATATGGGTGTTCTTGTCATCGTATAGCTTGGCCAAACCAAAATCCGATATTTTGGGGCTCAGATCAGCATCGAGCAGGATATTACTAGCCTTGACATCTCTATGTATGATCCTGGGCCTCGACTCCTCGTGAAGATAAGCTAGACCTCTTGCTGTCTCCAAGCATATATTGTAGCGGGTTGGCCAATCAAGAAGCAGACCACTTTTCCCTGCAAGGAAGTGGCATAAGAAAAGCATAATTTTGCTTACTCCAAATTAAAAGGTTTATAGAGCTGCAATGAGGTGAAATTATATAGTTTTGCTACAGCTTAGTACCAAAGAGTGCCTGGTCAAGGCTCTTGTTTTCAAGATACTCATAAACCAGGAGTTTCTTGTCTCCCTCGATGCAGCATCCATACAACTTCACAAGGTTGCGATGTTGCACAGCAGATATGGTATCAATTTCAGCTACAAAATGTCTCTTTCCCTGATGAGATGCTACTGAGAGTTGCTTCACAGCCACTACCCTTCCGTCGACAAGTATGCCCTATAGAATATCAAATTTCAGTAAAAATTAATTTGCATTTATAACACAAATTTGATAAATATATATATATGCACTCAAACCATCCTCAAGCACTATTTATGGACACAACAGGCAAGCAGATGAGTGGTCCCACTTAGGAGATCAAAAGGGAAAAAGTCAATATGATTGGATGATCTCGACATGTATATTCGATCAAAAATTTTGGACAGCAGAAACTTACCTTGAAAACAGGTCCAAATCCTCCCTCTCCTAGCCTATTTTCAGGATTGAAGTCTTCTGTAGCAGTTCTCAGCTCAGCGTAACTGAACATGTTTGACCTGAGACCTATTCCAAGAAGATCTGCAGATTCATGTATGGAAGTAGGTTATAAATTCTAGATGGGATTCGTTGAAAACTTTTCCACTGTTCTTTTCCGGTATTCGAATAATTCTAGAAACAGTAAGCAGAAGTTCATATAATTAATTAAACTGCAAGTTTTGTATTAAATTAGAAGATTCCATTCCAGTAATGGACCAAGATTAAACACCAATATTCCTATGAAAATAATTTTGGGATTGGTATGCTGCACTTACCTTCATCTTCTTCGATACCTGACCTTTTCCTTCTAAAGTAAAAAACTGCAAAAATTAATATAAAGCTCACAACCCCAACAGAGACTAAAATGCCGACAATCAAGCCAGTCTTGTTCTTCTTCCTTGAAGCAATTGTTGGTGGAAGGCCACTAACAGTTGGTTGGAAGTCTGAGTAAGAAGTCAATAATCACTACTTAGCAGAGGAGCACATAAATCTTGATATGTTCTCATTAAAGAATATTGCATCTACCATTTTATATACCTGAAATAACACTGATGGCGGAAATTGATGATCCATAATAACCTGGCACAGGTATGGAGCGAGTCCCCTTTCCAGCCCAAAAGAGATGAATTTCAAGGTAGTTCTCAGATACCTGAGCCGTGAAATTCTTCTCAACGGCTCTATTAGAAGCCCCACCTGCCTCCTCTCTTATGTCAAAGTCTTTCAATTGGAGATTCCCCTGGAGAATTAACAGACAGGTTCTAAGAAACAAAAAATGTTTATCTTCTGCATATAAATAAGAAAAACTGGCATTTGATTGAAATAAGAGATTAAACCATCTTTCAACCCTAGAAGAAAAATTGTCGATTTCAATTAGAATTGGTAATAAAAGTTGTTTTTCCTGTTAAACGGAAATCTATTGTTTAAGCAAGTAAAGGTTAAAGGACATGAACTAATATTTTAAAACTCTCAAGGGTGGTGGTAATTTTAATGAAGCAGTGTATGGGGATATGATTATAATTTTGATCTTTGCATATCCTTTTGTTTCAATATACTTACCTGTATGTAAATATCAAAAACACGCCTTCCAAGACTCGTCCAAAGAAGTGATCTTCTTTCGTCAAAACGTGTTTCTGCAAAGAGAAGTTTTACAGTATAGGATCCGTTCTCAAGACCTAGGCCATAGTATCTTAGTGATCCCGGGGATAGCCTTGCCGTCTGGAAAATCTCTGAGTTCAAAGTATTTTCAATTTGTGCTTGTGTGGTTTCTACATACTCAGCATTAGGTCTGCCAGCAAACATTCCAGCATTGCTAACTGCCCATTTATTTGTATGATCAACTACGTAATATGATGCTGGGCCAAGAGTTGAATTTTCTGCCTCAAACACTACACCTTCAGATGATCTCATCTCTTTACCACCACACTTGATTGAAAAGTTGGCATCTGTAAACAAGTAAAGAGGTTGGCATGAATCATGATTCAGTTTAGCTTCAACAAACTCCATCCAAATATGAATTTCATAAGCAAAATTCCATATTTTACTGAAGAAATATAATTCTTCGATTAGAAGAAAAGATTGACATAATTTTCATGAGGAAAATCTCTTGCGACCGAGTGATGTATGGATTCATCAACCAACTCGAGCAGCATTTCCAGCATGTGATTGAAGCAGTGGAGTTCTTGTGCACCGATCATAGTAGGACATAAAAATAGCAGCATTTCTTTAGACTTGTGTCCTTCGAACTATATTGTACGTGAATGTTAATGGTCTTTTTGTTATTTAGGTAATGCAGAATTTTTTGTTTTCTTTGACTGTATAGTTCGAAATTATGTCTCATATATGTTTATTCATTACAAAGATGAGAACAACAATCGAGACATAATAGAATCCAGAAGAGACAATTTTTGTCATAAAAGAGAATAGGCCTGTAAAGGAATTGGGTTCTGTTAAGGGAAGTTATTAGGCACCTCAATCCATCCTTAAGATTGTTTTGGTCCTAACTTTCTGTGAAACCCACACATCTTTTGGTCTATATTTATTCTTCAAAAGAATATTAAGACTGTTAAAGTTACTCTTTGCGGGACAAAAAAACTAATACTTTAGTTTATTACTGAGGGCAACCTAAAGGAGGTTGGGTGCAGCCGTTTTTCACCAGCTAGAGCAAACCTGTAGGGGATGTTGTTCCAAAATACCTGTAAATGCTAAATCCAGAAAGGCAAACCCGGAAAATCACGAACAATACTGCTACCATGAACTCAGAAATAATCCTGCACTTGAAAATTGATTAGCAACTCGATAGCTCTTGTGAAGTGAGGCGCGGATCACGTCGCTCTCTTTAAGACAATTCGCGCCCCCACAGATGCAATGGGTTGTTGGTCACGATGTCTCCTAGGATACAACAGCTTCACAGATCTATTCCTGACAGTAGAAAATGCACCCTCTACTATCGTACACCACTCTGTATTCTTAGCCCAGCAAACTCGAAAATATTGATAAAAAAAATACCCCAAGACTAGAGGAAGAAAAGAGATGAACTCGTATATACTAGCTTGCTTTTTAGAAGAACCCAATAAAAAATTCTGTGTATAAACCTGTATAGAAACCCTCTTTATATAGATTAGGAAATAGTAAGAAGTCTGTTGATTTCCAAAAATGAATTTTTAATACCCGAAATTAATCTAATTAATTACCACAACGGTAATAAAATGGGAATAAAATAATCACTAGTAATTAGAGGTATGCCAAACGGTAACCATGATTAATTAAAAAATTAATAATAAACATTGTATAAAAAATAATATTTTATCAATGACCCAACCCAACCCAACCCGACCCGCCCGCCCGACCGACCGACTCGGCGCGCGCGCGTGTGTGTGTGAGTTGTAGCATAGTATAGTCACAATGTGTAATGGGTGGGTAAACAACAAATTCAAAGGCCCTTGAAGGCCCAAGCCTTCTTCCAACTCTCTTTCTTATAAAGAGGTAAAACTATTCATAGTTTTTCCATGTGGGACTAAAAGAAACACACAAACTTAAAAAACAATGTTTTTCCTTTAGTTTTGAATCACACCAAAAAACACAACAATCCCCCACTTGATTCAAAAACAATAATAATAAAATTAACATATCTGGGTAAGATTAGATTTAATGCATAAACAAAGGTGTCACGTAGATTTGAACCTTTGTATAGTTTAAAGTAAAATTCTCACCAGATACTCAGTTACCATAGATCATAAGTCTTGGTATTCAAAACTGAGATCTTTAGTGATGAGTCTTTATACTTTAAACACATTAACTCTTACAGAGTCTACAGGTGTCTTAGCCAGCACTTTTCGGCCATGTGCTTTTATCCCATTTAATAAGTGCTCTAGAGAAATAGCCAATTTCTCATAGGAAGCGGCCCCACTTCCACACTTATATAGGTGAGTCTATCAAGGATGCCTATGTGACTCCACATCCCACTCAACAGAGCTATAGATCTCATTAAGAGAAAACCCTCAGCCTCTAATCGTCACATACTTTATGCACTATTTATACTATAGGAAAGGACAAGAAGAATAATAATATTATTCTACTTTTATAGTGCTTTCACCTCAAACCACTCAGTAACTCGTTCTTCCCATTAAACCTGTTCTTGGGATCTCCAGTCTTCAGGTTGGGTATCCATTACAGTTGGTTTATTTTCAATTGGCTTAAGTCCCATTCCCTTTGATGTGGTCTACACTTTTTCCCTTACTAAACCTTTAGTTAAGGGATCTGCCAGATTTTCAGGTGATCTGATTTCATTGACAGATATAACTCCATCTCGTAGGAGTTCTCTCAAACATGCATGTTTTCGACGTATTTGTCGAGATTTCCCATTATACTGAGTATTATTAGCTCTTCCTATTGCAGCATTGTAATCACAATTAATTTTAATAACTGGGACTGGTTTATTCCAGAAAGGAATATCGAACAAAAAGTTCCGAAGCCACTCTGCTTCTTCTCCCGCTAAAGAAAGAGCTATTAATTCTGATTCCATAGTGGAATTTGACAGAATTGATTGTTTCTTGGATTTCCAAGAAACTGCACCACCACCAATGGTGAATATATAGCCACTTGTTGCTTTATATTCATCAGAGACAGAATTCCAATTAGCATCACTATATCCTTCTAATACAGGAGGATATCTACCATAGTGAAGACCATGATCCATAGTTCCTTTTAAATATCTAAGAACTCTGCTAATTGCATCCCAATGTTCCCTACTAGGATTAGTAGTGTATCTACTTAATTTTCCAACTGCATATGCAATATCCGGACGAGTACAATTCATAGCATACATTAAGCTTCCAATAACACTAGCATAATCATTTTGGTTTATACTATCTCCTTTATTAGGTGATAGGTGAATACTAGGATCATAAGGAGTACATACATGACTATAATCATAATGATTATACTTTATTAATAATTTTTTAATGTAATGAGATTGAGATAAAATTATCCCATCATCTCTTCTTATTATTTTAATTCCAAGAATTAAATTTGCTTCTCCAAGATCCTTCATATCAAATTGGGAAGACAAAAATTCTTTTGTCTCATTAATGATTTTATGATTTGAACCAAAAATCAGTAAATCATCTACATATAGACAAATGATAACTCCACAATCACCATTAAAATTGTAATATATACATTTATCACTTTCATTTGTACTATATCCATGAGATATTAACACTCTATCAAATTTCTCATGCCATTGTTTTGGAGCTTGTTTTAAACCATATAATGATTTTACAAGTTTACACACTTTATTAGATTGTCCAGGAACAATAAATCCCTCTGGTTGGTCCATATAAATTTCTTCATCTAAATCACCATTCAAGAATGCCGTTTTTACATCCATTTGGTGAATGATTAAATTATGAATAGATGTAATAGCAAATAGTACTCGAATAGAAGTAATTCTTGATACAGGTGAATATGTATCAAAATAATCTATTCCTTCTTTTTGCTTAAACCCCTTGGCTACCAACCTAGCCTTATATTTTTCTATTGAACCATCTGCTTTAAGTTTCTTTTTAAATATCCACTTACAATCTATAGTTCTAGTTCCAGGAGGAGGATCAACTAGTATCCAAGTGTGATTGGACATTATTGAATCCATTTCATTTTCTACAGCTTCTCTCCAAAAAGAAGAATCATGTGACTCAAATGCCTCCTTTAAAGAAATAGGATCGTTCTCTACCATATAGGTATAAAAATCAGATCCATAATCTTTACTCTTTTTAACTCTTTTACTTTTCCTATGCTCAATTTCAGCCTCATTTGAATCGATTATTTCAAGATTTTTAGAATTAGGATTTTGGTTTATTAAACCCCCACTATTTGAAGTCAGCTTCCCTTGATTCAATAATCATATTATTTTCAATATCTAAAAATCTATATGCTTTACTATTTATTGCATAACCAATAAAAGCACATCTCCTAGATTTAGGGCCTAATTTATTTATTTTAGGATCATTAAATCTAACCATTGCTAAACATCCCCATGTTTTAAAATAACTTAAATTTGGTTTTCTCCCTTTCCAAATCTCATATGGAGTCATTTTAGATTTTTTACTAGGTATTCTATTTTGAATATAACTAGCAGTGATTAGGGCTTCTCCCCATAAATTTAAAGGTATGCTTGAGCTGTTAAGCATTGCATTAACCATTTCTATTAATGTTCTATTTTTTCTTTCAGCAACTCCATTTTGCTGAGGAGTATAAGGAGCAGTAACTTGGTGTATTATTCCACTTGATTCACAAAATAAATCAAATTCATTAGAGGTATATTCACCTCCTCTATCACTCCTTAATATTTTAATTTTTAAATTTAATTGATTTTCAACTTCTGCTTTATAAATTTTAAACATATTTAAAGCTTCATCTTTAGATCTAATTAAATACACATATGTATATTTAGATTTGTCATCTATAAATGTAATAAAATATTTTTTACCACCTCTTGTGACTGTTTCTTTTAAATCACAAATATCAGTATGAATTAGGCCTAGAATATCTGATGATTTGTCTACTTTATGAAAATATTTTTTTGTTATTTTTGATTGACTACAATACACACATCTATCAAAAACAGTATCATTTAATTTAGGAATTATTCCTAAATTACTCATAGTTTTTCACATATTTTTCATTTGTATGTCCTAATCGATTATGCCAAAAATTAACTGAACACACAATATAAGCAGAAGAAATTTTATTGCTCAAAACATTAAGTTTAAACATGCCATTGGCTGCATAGCCTTTTCCAACAAATTTTCCATATTTGGAAATTACATAGTTATCAGACTCTATTACTTGTTTAAATCCAGCCTTGTTCAGAAGATAGCCCGACACCAAATTTTTCCGCACATCTGGAATGTGAAGAACGTCCTTCAGAGTCACAGATTTCCCTGAAGTGAAATCGAGAGTGATATCTCCAACTCCAACAACTTTAAAGGTTGAGGAGTTCCCCATCTGGACATCATGGTTGCTTTTGACAGCCTCATATTTTTTAAATAAATTTCTGTCATAACAGACGTGCCTCGTCGCACCTGTGTCTGCCCACCAACCCTCACTGAAACCCATCATGTTGATTTCAGTGATCATAGCAACTAAAGGTTCTTCCACCATATTTGTTTGAGAATAATTTCTTTTCCGGAATTGACAATTCTTAGCAAAATGTCCAGATTTTTCATAGACGAAACATCCACTCGATTTTGAGCTTTCTCCTGTCTTCTGAAAAGGTTGATAAGGCTTCTTATTTTTCATAGGCTTCTTGTTGGTTTTCAAGAATTTCTATTTTTTCTTCTCCGAAGAATCAACAAAATTAACCTTTGAAGTCATCTCAGAATTCTCTTCTTTTTTATCTTGGGCTCTAGATTCTTCTTCAATCCGAATTCTCATTACTAAATTTTCAATTGAAAATTCCTTTGATTTGTGGCGAAGAGAATTTCGGAAATCCTTCCATGAAGGAGGTAATTTCTCTATAATAGCAGCCACTTGAAATTGTTCTGGAATTTTCATTCCCTCAATAATAATCTCATGAATTATTATTTGAAAATCCTGAGTTTGTTTTACTACGGATTTATCATCAACCATTACAAACTTTAAAAATCTGGTCACTGCATATTTTTTAGACCCAGCCTCCTCAGTTTGATATTTTTTCTCTAAAGCTACCCATAAGCTTTTTGCAGATTTTTCAGTGCAATATAAATCATACATTGCATTAGTCATGCCATTTAAAATGTGCCATTTGCACAAAAAATCTGCAGATTCCCATCTTTCCTTATAATGAGATCTACCCGGTTCTTCTTCTTCTTCATTAGGAACATCAGTAAAAACATATGCAAATTTAAGCGATGTGAGCAGAAAAAGCATTTTCTGTTGCCAACGCTTAAAGTTAGACCCATCAAAAATTTCAGTCCTAATCACAGAATCATTCGTTCTAACATTCACAGAAGTCATGGCGAATTGTCTTAAAAATGTTGTTCCAAAATACCTGTAAATGCTAAATCCAGAAAGGCAAACCCGGAAAATCACGAACAATACTGCTACCACAAACTCAGAAATAATCCTGCACTTGAAAATTGATTAGCAACTCGATAGCTCTTGTGAAGTGAGGCGCGGATCACGTCGCTCTCTTTAAGACAATTCGCGCCCCCACAGATGCAATGGGTTGTTGGTCGCGATGTCTCCCAGGATACAACAGCTTCACAGATCTATTCCTGACAGTAGAAAATGCACCCTCTACTATCGTACACCACTTTGTATTCTTAGCCCAGCAAACTTGAAAATATTGATAAAAAAAATACCCCAAAACCAGAGGAAGAAAAGAGATGAACTCGTATATACTAGCTTGCTTTTTAGAAGAACCCAATAAAAAATTCTGTGTATAAACCTGTATAGAAACCCTCTTTATATAGATTAGGAAATAGTAAGAAGTCTGTTGATTTCCAAAACTGAATTTTTAATACCCGAAATTAATCTAATTAATTACCACAACGGTAATAAAACGGGAATAAGATAATCACTAGTAATTAGAGGTATGCCAAACGGTAACCATGATTAATTAAAAAATTAATAATAAACATTGTATAAAAAATAATATTTTATCAATGACCCAACCCGACCCGACCCGACTCGGCGCGTGTGTGTGAGTTGTAGCATAGTATAGTCACAATGTGCAATAGGTGGGTAGACGACAAATTCAAAGGCCCTTGAAGGCCCAAGCCTTCTTCCAACTCTCTTTCTTATAAAGAGGTAAAACTATTCATAGTTTTTCCATGTGGGACTAAAAGAAACACACAAACTTAAAAAACAATGTTTTTCCTTTAGTTTTGAATCACACCAAAAAACACAACAGGGGAGACTAGAACGAGTCTGAGCAAATTAAGCTTAATTCCAAAGTTAGTGTTGCTTAATCCTTTGAGAAGCGTTTACGCATCTCTTAGTTGAATGATTCAAAGTTTTCACTAAGTCCATTTTGTGCAATAAAAATTCTTGTGGAAATAAAGAACCAAAGTTGGCTACGCGTTTGCTTTGGAAGTGCTAATAAGTGTACTTAAGAAGAAAAAGTAAAAAATAAAATAAGGAAATTGCGAAAATTAACTTAAATAGGACACAGAAAAGAAGCAAAACAAGCTAGGTGACTTACATCGTGGAGAATCTCTATTGCACGGAAAATTTTTCTGAAGACAATTCAACCCTGGAAAAACACTAGGAACCAGATAAAAATGTTTTAGACACTGAAAAGACAATGGATTAGAAGAATCTTATATGCATAGGGAGATTGAAGAAAAAATGGATACCACCAAAGGTAGAAAAATGAGGTATCTTTGCATTACAGCGATTATTTTTTCTTAGGAAGCTTTTTATTAAGATGTACCATAGATGCAAACTCACCTGTTGTTTGAACTATCAAATATGAAGTTGTTGGCCACAAAATTCCTGCATAGTTTACCGTGCAGCAATCTCATAGTTATTATCATGAGATTTGCCGATAAATGGCAGTCATATCAGCAAAAATGCAATAAAGCAACTTCCATACAATTGTCATGACAGAGCTGCTAATTTACATACCATGGTTTTAGTCTAATTGTCATGGTTGGAATCTTCGAACTCATAATAGAAGGCTAATAAACATGGTTATCGTCTTTTCCTAATACCAAATTGTATATAGGTGTAGTGCTTAGATTTGATTTAGTCAAGTTCTGAACATAGAATTGCTTTATCTTATTTTCTAAATCCCTCATTCTTTAATTCCCTAAATTGCTTTGTGTAATGTTTTTGAACTGAGAAAAATTCCGTACATTTGCATACGACCTATACATTTGAGATTTTATGTATCCACTAGGGAGGATCGAGAAATACAACCTATCCCCATGGCAAAGGGCTGAGGCAGTATTTTCTTCCACGGGGGCTACCGATGAAGTGTGGGATTGCGGGGCGTTCCCCCGAAAACAAAATTAGGGCCAAGTTTGTGGTCTGTCCCTTTGTCCGCTTTTAAAGAATATATATATATATATATATATATATATATATATATATATATATATATATATATATATTTTTACAATTAGGGGCAGCTGTGGCTATGTCATCTTAAACTAAATGACATAATATAAAACTTAGTTTTTTATTAAGTTGAGGGGTAACTGCCCCCTTCCCATGCCTACGCACTCTAAAATTAAATACTATAAGTGTAAATTTATTTATTTTTTTCTCCTGAAAAGTTTTTGGGGGGCCATCACTACCTAGTAAGCTTCGCCCCTGCTCCCACGACCATGTTTTTTTTTTTTTGGTAAACTCAACAACACCACGAGGTAAACTCAACAACACCACGAGGCGAAGCTGAAGGTCAAGACAAGGAAACACCACACACTCGCTCACACACACACAAACACATAACCAACACACTTGCGACCCAAATACTACACAAAATAAAATTCAAAGTTTGGGGGCCAGCCTTCCCGAAGAGATAATATTAATTTCTGACAAGCTGATATAGTATCTTGTAATCTTTGCATATTAGTGGAAGGCCTCTTATTTCCCTCACCTGCTACCTAACTTGGTCACTAAAGTGACAAACTACATAAATCTTGGGTTTGTTCCTTCTCTATTGTCTCATGTCAATTTTTATTTCCAAAGGAAAAGGATTACGATGATATTTTCTCTAAAGAATATGAGCACATCTGTTACTATAAGAGCAATGTTTTACATCTAGAAAAATGAAGGTCAAAGAAACAAGTTTTCCTCTTCTTTAGACATACCATTGTGAATTTGGTGTCACCCACGAAGGAAAACTTCCCGATAGTTCATTGTAAGACAAATCTCTGCACTCAGAAAATATAAGGAATCAAATATGCAAATTATTCCAAAAAATAAAATAAAATAAATAAAAGAAAAGAAAATTAGAACAGAAAATAAAAATGTCAATAAGGTATACGATAGCCTTTATCAAATCGATGGTGGTACACATCCAAGAATCCTGGTCCACATGTTTGATTGGGTCTCACTATTTACAAGGCTAAGAAACACTATTGACGTACATATTGACCAAAATTTGGTCTCACTATTGACCAAAATTTGGTATTCTCTATCTGATATAAATATATCACAAGGACGTACATATTGAGAAGTGTTTCGCGTTTTTGGGAAGGAATGTTACCGGACAATCTATTGTTTCCGAGAAACCTGATCATTGCAGCAACACAACAGAATAAGATAAAACACAATGATATATGTTAACTGAAGGGTATGCATTAAGATTTTCATGGAAGAACAAAGTGGGGCTTATTTGTTGCTTACAAGTGGGAGAGAGAACTCAAATTGAATAGAGAGCTTGGAATTACGCCTGTTAAGTTGTTGAAACTCAAATCCCTACAAAAGTAGATAAACAAAAAATACAGGAGGAAAAAAAATAAAAAATACTAACGCGTACAATGATTTGTTATCTGAATGTAAGATATCTATAAGATTCGAAGAGAAAAGTTATAACTTACAATATTCTTAATTTTTGGTACCCTCCAATACTAGATGGAATAGTGCCAGAAATTATACTATTTCTTAAAACTCTGCACAAAAAAGGGGTAAAAGTCAGTGGAAATGAATATAAAAAAGAAAAGAAGTTTGATAAGCGTATTATTGCATGTATAAGGAACGTCTTATCTTACAAGGTGCTTAAATCCTTCATATTCTTGATGAAATCCAATGACGAGGTAACATTAGATAATTCACTTATTCGCCTATACAAGTGTATATGATAGTCAGTGATGATAGTGCACACATAAAGAGTTCCACTTTCATTAGACTCCTACATGATAAGAGTCCACAACAGTGAACTCAGCTCTACAGTCCTTATCTGTTTGCACAGTCCAACATTTTGTAATCACCTTGTAACAACAAATGTTGACAATGACTAGTCGGGTGCTCTAAGTGGCCCAGACACCCTCGTTACTCAAAAAAAAAAAAAAATCAATAAAAAAGGAAAACTCACAAATCGGTCATTGAAATCAATCTAGAAAAACTGGATGGTATTGGCCCTTCGAAAGAGTTCCCTTGTAATCTCCTACATAAAAATTAAGTCTGATCATGGAAAACCAAAAACCTTTGGAGAAGAAGTCATAGTATATCCCATAACAAGCATCATTTTAGCTTACAGATCCGTAAGCTTTGTCCAATTACTGATGAAGTCTGGTATCTTGCCTTTGAATAGATTGTCTGATGCCCACCTGAAACCCGACAAGACTATATAGAGTAAACTGAAGTAGATTAATTTTATGAGTTGACAAAAGTGAAAAATAATAAATAGATTTGATCATGATCACAAGGTCCTTACAGGGTTTGCATGTTTTGTAGCCTAGCAAATGTTGAAGGAATTTCACCACTCACTCCAGAACTGTCTATGTAACTGTTGAATTGAAAAACAGATTAAAGTTTAACTAAAATCATTAATTAAACTTTTCATCTATTTTGAAATATTCAAACCAATGCTGATTCAATGCCCAAACTCAGGTGGGTGATAGCTAATGTTAGACTAACAATACATTCCAACTTAGGTGGGCATAACGAGCCGGTGGCTGCAAGCCAATCTTTTTTTTTGTTGGGAAGGTGACTGCAAGCCCATCTTGCTACTATTGTTACTACAAATTTTGCTATTGAGACCGTCCAGGGCCGAGAGCACCCTAAGACTGTGTGCCTCAGTTTGGGATACGATTTTTTCCCGAATCCAGTGTTGTTTTCTTTTCTTTTTTTTGTTATTCACCCCTGAGCTGAGACTCACTGTCTCTGGGGTGTTCTTGGTGGCCCTAGATGGTCTTTAGCAAAATCCTTGTTACCAATTAGTGGTTTTCACGAATATAATGGTCCATCAAAATATATATATATATATATATATATATATATATATATATATATATATATATATATATATATATTTTGGGCTTCAGGGTCGGATTGAGTCAAGATTACTTATAAGACCTTGACAAGCCTAGCACGTGAAATTGTTGACTAGCAAAGTCAATGCTTAGAGCCTCAAACTCATCATGAGCCTAGGCATAGGGTTGGCCCATTTGAACTACTTCACACCCTCTTGGAGAGATGTTTGGTTTTCTTAACACACACACACAAGCAGAGAGATAAACTTAGAACTTACAGTTTTTCAAGTTTTTCTAAATTTCCAAGTTCGGGGGGGAGTGATCCGGAAAAGTTATTCCCACCGAAAGCCCTGACAAAAAAATAATTAAAATACAACATTTATTTTTAAAAAAAGAGGGGGTTTTGAAAATTTCCAATACCACATTACCCCCTACTTAGCGTAACATTATTCATAGCTGGTCCAGGTATATTGAAAGACACCAAAATCTTTAATCATTTCAAGTGCAAGCCTAATCAACAGATCTGTATCATGCACAAATTGTATACCAGCTATAAAAAAAAAAAAACAAGCTTAATTTAAACAATGAATTGTACGGGATTTATATATATTGCATCTCCAAGAAAATTAAGTATGATTGAGTTTACTTGGTGTGTGTTTGCATGTGGTGTGTGTATGTGTTTGCTTGCTTGGGTGGTGTGAGTATTCCCTTGTATTTGACTTCAGTCATTGCCTTGTGGTATGATTGAGTTTACCCAAAACCAGAACCCTTTAGGGTGAGTGTTTAGTCCCACATCGGGTACCTACCCGAGCATGTTGTCCCATATAAGTTCCTTGGCGCCTCAAACGGTTGGTACCCGTTTCGAGGAGCTCTAGGGTGAAGCTTACATGGGCAGCATGTGTGTGGTGTGTGTTTGCTTGCTTGCTTGGGTGGTGTGAGTATTCCCTTGTATTTGACTTCAGTCATTGCCTTGTGGTATGATTGAGTTTACCACAAAAAGGAAAATTAAGTAGATTTAAATTACTCTAAGAGTGCATTACTTGAGAGTTGAGACACATAAGTGCCTTTCCACCTTATCTGAAACGGAACATAAATTATGGATTACAGAATCATGGAACAAGACCTATATTATAGAGTATTTTATAGTGACATCATTAGGATGAATGATAATGACGAATAATTGGATTATTTATGTTTAAATTGGTCGCCTGTTATGAATGATGATTTATATTGATTATTGATTAGATTTATTATTAATGTTGAAGAGAAATTTTGAGACTCATATTTTGGTATTCTTTGTATGTTGTTAAGATAAGATTGTACATGAGTGTCATAGGTCCAAAGTCTCTGTAAGCACCCGATTTTCACACCCCTGTCCAGCCCTAGCCGAGCCCTAAAGCCCTTAGGGGTTGAACCTCAAATCCATGGCCTATAAGGCCTGACCCTGTGGCATGGGCCCATAAAGCCCAAAAACCTAAAGCCTAAACCCCAGCCTGTCTGTTCATGGGCCAGGCTCATTTACACCAAAATCCCTTATTGTTGGTAGATGGTCTACCGACAACTAAGAAATTGCCTGTTTTGCTAATGTCGGTAGACCCTCTACCGACACTAGTTGAATTCGAGATTGCAGACTGCAGATGCCCTGCACACTCCATCTTTCACCTCAAGCCTTCAACTCAAGCCTCTCACTTGACCTCCCCTTGGTCCATACACATTCCAAACATTCTCCTTAATCCCTCTTAGGTCCCTTAGGTTTTCCCTATAAAACCCAGCTACCCTCAATACTTCAAACGGTCTGAAAAATCCCAAGTTACTAGTTGAACCCCTATTGGATCATCATTTCTTCTAGGCCTGTCTCAAGCTTCCGAAGGCTTTATACAGCACCCAGGGACCATCAGCTCCTCCTGCTCGGTTTGCACAACACCCTAATGGGCACCACATCGTGCAAAGATCACCACTCTTGAGAAAAAAAAACAGAGCATCAGGGTAGGGGTACTCCCTACCCCATTTCTTTTTGTTCATCATTCCTGTGAGTCCCTGGTCATCTCTAGGGGACATTTGTTCTTTTCATTATCATTAAACAGTAGTTTGAACCCAAACAGGGTGTTCATCCACCTAGTTCATTGGTGTGGTGACCCCATGGGTATACTCACCTTCACAGAGCTTGGTAGACCACCACGAGCCTTTTGGGGGTCCCTCAACTCATGAGAGGACCCCTAGATACCTTTGTGCATAGCCCCATTAGCAAAAAAGCACTCTATGCATATTGGCGGTAGATGATCTACTGCCAACTTTCTTCTTGCCTTTTTCAGTTTTGGCGGTAGACCTTCTACCGCCAATAATTTTTTGCCTATGTTTGTATGGGTGGTAGAAGATCTACAGCCAATATGCCTTCTTGCAGGTACTCTTTGCAGCTTTGTGGGGCCCACTCCAGGCACCCCGTGGGGCCAACACCAGAATCAAAAAATTATTTGGAGTCCCCTCTACCATTCTATGGCCTCTGTTCACCCAGGGTTAATCATTAACCCTAGTTAAACATTGCACAAACCTCAGTTAAAAACACTATATTAAATATCGGTAATTCTATTACTGACATTAACTATATTTTTAATTTTGGGCTTTTATAGGGGCCCAGGTCTGGTAGGAAGCCACTTTAGGCCCTGCCTAGCCCCCTGGGCCCACCTTGGACTTAGACCTTTAATCGTGGTTAAAAGTACCTCTGGTTAACATTTAACCATGGTTTAACACCCCCTTAACCCTACAAATTTAGGGAAATTAATCCAAAAATGATAAAAATCAAATGGACCTTAAACTTGACTTTGGCCCTTTCCTAACCCTAGTTAGCAACCCTAACCACAGTAAGACTTCCCTTAATTCCGATTAGCAACCCTAATCGTAATTGCTTTCGGTTTACGGTCTACTGGGCCTAAAACAAAGTCCACCAGACTTTAGCTCAACCTACCGGGCCTCCCCTTAGCCTACCGGGCTAAACCTCACTTCCCCTTAACTATGGTTAACAACCCTAACCACGGTTAGTTTTGCCTAACCCCGGTTAGCAACCCTAACCCTAGCCAGACTCCGCCCTAGTCTACCGGACTATCCCTATACCTATCGGGCTTATACCTTGCACTTGACCAACCTCGGTCAATCAAACCTTAGTCTACCGGACTAGCCATGTTAGCCACCCTCGGTGCACACACACTCGCCTCTAGCCTCGGCACAGGCTCATGTGCCAGAACTACGCTCGGTCTGATTTCACCCTGTGATTACGTAGTCAACCCAACCCGGGTTCGACCCCAATCTTCCCCTTTCTTCGATTAGTGTTAACTTAAATTTCCCAGCATTTTGAACAAGATTAAACTTTAAATTGGCTTAAACCTGGGGAGTACGGAACCGTTGTGAAATGGAAGCCTCGGGGTGCCTAACACCTTCCCTGGACTTAACCGAATCCCTTACCCTAATCTCACTCGCAGACTAAGACCTTATCCAAACCCGGGGGGACTTATCCCTTCTGAATAAATAGGTGGCGACTTTTAAACATAACCTGTGCACACCCGTGAGGGTATAACAGGTATTTCACCATTCATGAGACCCACGAAAATCCACGCTCACAGAAATGGCGACTCTACTGGGGTTGTAGACTTTGTAATTCTATCAGGGTTCAACTGGGAACCCAGGTTTAAGCCAATTAGACCTTGATCTTGTTCAAAATATCTAAGCGTTTAACTAAACACCAATCATTTCACATCTTTGGTTTAATTGTATACTGTGCATCCATACATTTCATAGTAGTGTAATCAACCCAATACCCTTGGACAGGCTTATTATGTTAACAGCCGCTGGATGATGATCCTCACTGTCAGTAGCTTAAAAGTCTTGGAGGTCTGCAGAACTTGGCCTATAGGGTGATGACCCTTAGGAAACGGTTCTGAACGCTCCCGCTTACATCAATCATCCCTTTTCAGATATGTTCTATACCGAGGAGTAGCATATATGGTGTTAAGTGATCCCCCCATTCTTAGGAATAGCCTTGCATACATCAGCATACATACATATAGCCTAGGCTAGGGTATAGTCTACGAGCAGTCCATCCGAAAGGGTCCTCTAACCCTAACCTCCTTACACCCGATACCTGTTCCCAATCGTGGTTGGCTATCCGGGCACTTTACCTGAGTAAACACTCATCCAGGGGCATGTATTAAGCCGAACTTGTACTTGTAATAAAACACAACCAACCCCATGTCCTGACGTAGCATGTGGGGTCCAATCCCAGGTGGATAAGCCTTCACCAGGCATACCCCTAACCTTGACCTGATAGGTTCCCCTGTTTCTAACAACCCGGGTTAAAGCACGCCGGAACTCTGTCCAACTGCCCTATCGGCTCACATGTGCCTCGTCACACCCTATCAAAAATCAAAATTGTATAATCATTTTGCATCACTCGCATCTGTACAATTTCACCTGCATTTCACAATACACTCACATCGAATTTGTATATTTGTAGATGGCAGGCCCTTCAGAGATCATTAAGACAATTGGTCAATCATCATGGCCCGTACATTTGACTTTTCAGGGGGCATGTGATCGAACCCTCCAGGAAGCAGTAGAGGTCCTCACCTCCGGTCATTAATTTGCTTGGGCTCAGCATTTCAAATTAGTATCCGTCCTCGACCTATCCATGGTTAACCCGGATCCGCGCCTCTTAAACGTTGTCATCCAGTGTTGGAACCCCTCGTATATGGTCTTTCGTTTCGGTAAGAATGAACTATGTCCAACTTTGGAGGAAATTCAACGCATTCTAAGGTTAAACATGGACGGCGATGCTATAGTACCGCGTTACAGGACAAATTATCAGCAAACCTATCAAGGTTTTTGCATCTCAAGCCTGCCTACCTGCAACTCGGTCCTAACGACACTTTCGACCGGATACCCGTACAGTTTTTGGAAAAGTTGTACCGCCTTAAGTGGAACCCTGACCCCATAGCACCAGGACTCCCCAGTATCAACGCCTTTATATTGATAGCTGTCTCTCAGTTGCTGTTCCTGAGATACCGCACACTTGTAGAGTCAGTACTGGTCGGGATCATCGAGGACACCCGCAGTTCTAGAACCATCATACCAGTCATCCTTGCAGAGCTACTCAGGGCTCTCAATCAGGCATCAGGCCACCGGAAGGACATCTTCTATGCCAGCTCATCACTTCTGCACCTCTATTTGGTAACACACCTGTCATCAATCATATCTATACCGGACGACCTTCGTGAAGCATACAGCATACCCTGGAAGATCTCTCAGGGACAGGGTCCAATCGTAACCATAGATGTCAGAGAGCTCTACCAGCTTCTCCAGGATCTGACGGAGAAGAACATTCTGTGGTAGTGTGAGTGGTTAGTCATGCCGAGACTACCTCAAGTCGTCATCTCAGGAAGGTGGTGCATGATCCTCGCTGGCCTTACAAGCTCTGCAGCCTATGTACCACTCAGAGTCCTCCACCAGTTTGGACTCCCTCAGCGCATTCCAGTCACAGACCAGTAGGGAAATGATTTTTCTGACTTCACAGTGCACTTAGAACGCCTCATCGACCGATTTCAGTCCAATTAGCAAACCTCCAGACGAGATCAATGGCCAGACTTTTGTGGTTACAATAGGACCATCTACAAATGCAGCGTACCGACTTTGGGTGGAAGATCCTGACATTCCATCTCTTATGCTTGCACCTAGGGAACTACCCATTCCAGTCTCAGCTCCATCACGGGGTACCATACTATTGTCTGAAATGGTAGTTCCCTAGACAGACATCTTCATGGAGAGACAGCTCTACATCTAGATAAAAGAATGACGATTTCGGAAAGCCCAACAAACATTCAGGCTACAGGAAGCAGAGCGGGACTGCGAACTCCAGGCCAGGTAAGAACAGATCCAGTACCTTGAATAGACAATCCACTTTTATCAGAAGAAGCAAAAAGGCAACGCCAAGAACTGAGAAGTGCCTATTCATAGGATACCCAAAAGAAACTCATGGATATTATTTCTATAATCCTAACGAACAAAAGAGGTTTGTAAGTAGGAATGCCATTTTTCTAGAAGAGGATATGATCCTCAATAGAGAAGATTGATTTAGAATAGATCTTGAGGAGCAAAATCAGGATAAAGTGACCACGGTTAATCCTATCTTAACTGAACCTTTAAATACACAACAACCTAGAAGAAGTGTAAGGATCAGTCGACCTCTAGATAGATTATCTTATCAGCATGAAGTATATTATATGGAATCGGATTCCTTAGATGATGATCCTTACACTTATCAAGAAGCAATATGTGATATTGATTCTGATAATTAGCATAAGGCCATGGAATCTGAAATGGACTCCATGTACTCGAATGGTGTCTAGACCCTGGTTCAAAAGCCTGAGGGAATTAAACCTATTGGGTGCAAATGGATCTACAAGACGAAACGTGGATCCGATGGAAAGGTCTCTACCTTTAAAGCAAGGCTTGTGGCGAAATGGTATAGTCAAAGATCTGGTATCGACTATGAGGAAACCTTTTCACCAGTAGCAATGCTAAAGTCCATTAGAATTCTGTTATTAATTGCTGCTCACTCTGATTATGAAATTTGGTAGATGGATGTCAAAACTGCTTTCTTGAATGCAAATTGATAAAATCTATTTATGGTCTTAAGCAAGCTTCTCGAAGTTGGAACATCCGTTTTGATGAATCAATCAAATCGTTTGGTTTTCAGCAAAACATGGATGAGGCATATGTGTACAAGAAGGTCAGTAAGAGTGTAATAACTTTCCTAGTTCTTTATGTAGATGATATTCTACTCATTGGGAATGATGTACAAATGTTATCAGCGGTTAAAATCTGGTTGTTATGTAACTTTGCAATGAAGGACCTTGGTGAAGCCTCCTATATTCTTGGTCTTAAATTATTTAGAGATCGAAAGAAAAGGATGTTGGGATTGTCTTAAGTCAATTATATTGACAAGATCTTGCACAAATATAACATAGAAAATTTCAAGAAAGGGTCTCAACCCTTTAGGCATGGAATTAGTCTCTCCAAATCACAGTCTCCAAAGATTGATGATGAAAGAGAGCAAATGAGCCATTTCCCATATGCATCTGCAGTGGAAAGTCTCATGTATGTTATGTTGTGCACACGACCTGATATTTGTCACGCAGTGAGTATCGTGAGTAGATATCAATCAAACCCGGGTCCCGAGCATTGGACAACAGCTAAGCACATTTTCAAGTATCTGAGGAGAACTATGCACCACTGTTTGGTTTACAGTGGAGAAGATCTGACTGTTGTAAGGTACACGGATTCAGATTTTCAGGCAAATGTTGATGATAGAAAGTCCACCTCAGAATTTGTCTTTACTCTTGGGAAAGAAGCATTTAGTTGGAGGAGTTGCAAGCAAACAACAACTGCTGACTCAATAGCTGAAGCTGAGTATGTTGCTGCATATGATGCTGCAAAAGAAGCAGTGTGGATAAAGAAGTTCATTTTTGAACTTGGTGTTGTTTCCTCGATTGAATCTCCTATCACACTTTATTGTGATAATAATGGTGCTGTAGCTCAAGCCATAGAGCCTAGAGCACATCAGAAGACTAAGCACATTGAAAGGAGATTCCATTTGATTCGAGACATTGTTAAGAAAGGTGACATCGACTTATCCAAGATTGCATCATCGGATAACGTGGCGGACCCATTTACTAAAGCATTACCTCAGTTGGTGTTTGAGAAACATCTAGCGTCGATGGGTGTTAGATACATAGGAGATTGGCTTTGAGTGCAAGTGAGAGATTGTTAGACATATATGCCCAAGAAAGCCATTCCGGAATTGTATTAGTCTACTTAATCAATAAAAACATGTTTTACATTCATACATTGTCTTCTACATTGGGTAACATATCAAAAGTATCTCATTGGATGAGACTACTTTGTCCCTTAGGTAACATTGTAGGAAAACAATTCAATTAGTTGATAACTAATTACTAAGAAGATATGGTTTTCCGGTTCCTTGTAGACTTAATATTGTTCTAAGTTATTCAGGAAACATCTGGACAATGTATTCCTACTAACTTACACATTGTTAGTTCTATATGATGGAGTGATCAATCTCAATCACTGAGAGAAGGGTCTCTTGACTAAGATGTGGATATAAGTAAGAAGTACTTATATTGTAACTGGATCGCTCAGTGGATATCCTTAGAAATATACTGTCGTTATATTTAGGTAGTCCATTTGACAAATTGTCGTTAACCTGAGAGGTTGACATCTTCTCTAGTATTTGCCTATGTAGCTTTGATGGAGCCAATCGTCAATGTCCAACACACTGGACTAAATACAAGCTCGTTGGGTTATGTACGCTATATTAGAAGTGTGTGTACGTTCAATAAGGATTCTACTACTCATACAGAGTAATTAATATTGAGTTGATACTTGCCAAAACCGGACTTAAAAAACCTAGCGCTAGTATTTATCGATGAAATAGTTTTATCGAGAAGTTTATTTTCTGTATAAAAGAAATGTAATTATTCTTTTAAAGAATGTTTTAAAATAGTTTTGAAAGTCAAAGTTTGACTAAAAGTTTCAAAGAGAATGGGTTCTCAATATAAGCCAGGGATTAAAGACAGTATTAGATATTGTCCTGTAAGCTTGTAACAATATTGGAAGTAGAGGGACGCATCTGTAAACAAATCCTGAGATAGAAATACCTATAAGTAATTCTCTATTTTCTGGAGGTTAATCACATTGTGTTAATGGACATTATTGTGATTGGCAGAAGTCCAGGGATATAGATAAAATTCTACAATCCTAATGGAGTGTAGGAATGGTGTTTCCTAGTAATAATGTTTTAACCAAAAGGTTGAGTACTTGGTCCCACAACCGGAAATAGGAGATCCCTTTAGATCCCACACACTAGGACCTTCTTAAAGTATTTAATTTAATTAATAACTAAATTAATTAATTTCTCTAAGTAATCACTATATGGTATAGTGAAGCTCTAAAAGGTGGAATCACATTAGATTTGAAAAACCAAATGGGTAGGATCCATTGGGGATTATGATAAAAGATCATATAAAGTGACCAAAAGGGTTTAGAACCCTATTGGGGGTCTGGAGTGGGGCCCACCTAGGGTGGGACGCCCACTTCAAGGAGGTTATTATTATTGTTAGTCTTTTAATTAGTTTCTAACTAATGACTCCTTATTGGATAAGGTTAGTTAGTTAGTTAGTTAGTTAGTTAGTTACTAATTAAAGATTCTCTAATTGTTAGGGATTCTATTAGTTTCTTACTAATCAAGGAATCTTAATTGGATTAGGATAAGGATAAGATTGGTTTGTTACTAACAGATAAGGATAATTATGAGGAAACCTAATTGGATTAGGATTGGGAGTCTTGGGTTGCAAGCAACCCAAGCAAATCCTATTTAAAGGGATGGACATCCACTATTGTGAGGACAATAATAATTTCCAGAATTTTATTTCCCCTCTCCTCAATCTCACGCCCTCCCCTCTCTCTCTCTTGAGTGTACGGTCATCACTCCCTCCCCTTTCTTTCTTCTCTTGTTTTCTAGTTTGAAAATAAAGAAGAAGAAGATCAAGTTTCTTGAAGATAAAGAGTGGATCTTTATTTCAAGATCCTAGAGCTGAAAATTTGGAAGGACCATTAGCTTCCATTAGAGAAAGCTTCAAAGAAAAAAGAAAGTTCGTGTGGATTGCAAATGAGACTTGATGCTTGTGAAGTTTTGCCGGTTTACCATTCTATCGTGGATTTGACTTAACATTTTCAAAGTCGCAAAGGTGATTGTTGTTTCAATCTTCATTAAATAAAATCAATTAGAATCTTAGTCAGATCATAGGATTCGATGTATGCCCCCCAAGAACTATTTTTCTAAAATTAAAAAGAGGCATACTTTCATAATGGTCCTAGGTTTTGGAACCCTACAACATCATATCGGTTTGAGCATTACTTTGAAAACCAGGTTGTTATCCTTGAAAGGCAAGTCTATCTTCGTGATTTCAATCACACTGATCTTCCTCCGATTATCCAATCTCGGGAGTGGCAGGATGTTCTTACCCTGTCAGGGCAATGCCCTCTTGTTTAGGTATGAGAATTTTACTCTATTGTCTATAGAGAGGACCTTATGAACATGACCTTCAAAACTCAAGTCTGTGGAATCTCATGACCATTCACCCGGACTTCATAGCTAGACTCCTACATATTCCTCGAGTTCCAGATGTCTATTTCTCATTTCATTACAAGATGGATCCCCAAGGCCATGATATGAATGAGATCACCACTAGGATTTGTGGCTCCCAGTCTAGATGGCTTTCAACTCATCTTCTGCAGTAAAAATTGAATCCTTTTTCCTGGATCCTTCCTTTGCTCATGTGCTCCAACCATCAACCTAGGGTCATAGCACTGATATTAGTCTAGATCGTGCTCGATTCCTTCATGCTCTTCTCACCGAAGAGCCCATTGCTCTTGCTTCCCACATCATTGAGTTGATGATCCATGCATCCCATCTCACACTTGGCACTATTGGTTTGCCATTTGGTACCTTGGTCAAATTGTTTTGGCCACTTTCGATATCCATCATTCGGCTGATAATGAGGTTGGTACCTCTAAAAAGCCCCTCACAACAAAGACCTACACCAATAGCATTGCTCATGCTACCGACCCCACTGCAACTACTCATGATACTGGACCTTCTTCATCTGTTCAGCCTCCACCTGCTCCTCCTACGACTATGGATTTATTGGCTGCTCAAACGGCTCAGTTGGCTGCTAGTCAGACAGTGTTCTTTGATGAGTCTCGTTCAGGCCAGGTTGCTTTTCACAACTTGATAGAGACAC
Source organism: Tetracentron sinense (assembly GCA_015143295.1). Taxonomy (NCBI): domain Eukaryota; kingdom Viridiplantae; phylum Streptophyta; class Magnoliopsida; order Trochodendrales; family Trochodendraceae; genus Tetracentron; species Tetracentron sinense. The sequence goes on along the minus strand of CM026553.1, from coordinate 28,603,492 downwards.
AATTTTCTAATTTTATTGCCAAGACCCACGGTCACTTTTGACATCTCAGCACTTCAGTGATGGATCTGAGGTCTGATTTTGAGCGACTTAGAGTGGAGTGCTTGTGTCATTCAGCTGATGGCAATTCGAGTGATGATAGAGATGATGATGACTAGGTTGCTGATGCCTAGATTTTTTGTCCTTTGCTGTTGATGTTATCTTTTACTGGATGAATATTGGCACATGGTTCATTTTATTCTACTTGTGATGATGTTATGATGTATTCTGGCTATAGACCATTTCATTAACTTCCTACATTCTGATCATGTTACATTGTCTACTACTATGGATATGAATTATGGGAATTTTTCTTATGGTCACTTTAGATTATGTGGATCTTGTCATATCGTCTCAGTTTTTGGATGTGGTCCATATGATATTTTTTTTATTTGGATAGCTATGTGTGGATGACTATTGCTACAGTCATATTTTTATGGATGATCTAACTTGATGCTATTATTTTTTAAGACATATGGATTTATTCTTGATAAGCTTGGTTTGATATGGATGTACTCTAGAATTCATATGCTGAAATTCTGTTAATCTTATGAAATTTGAGCTCTATGACTATTTCCCCTCAAATATTGATTGATGATGCTATGCTTTGGCATTCGTGCCAAAAAGGAGGAGAGAATGTGGAAGTACATTCACTTGATGATCCTGATCCCTGTACCACCTGGTTCTACCTAGTTTTATCAATTTTTTTTTACTTCCAATGCTTCACTTGGTTTTGTGTCTTAGCATGTGCAGGTGTACTGATCAAGTTAACATAAAAGGCTGAAAATGCCAAGAGAGTTGTTAAAATATATTTTTGATTCATGTAATAGGTTAGCTCTCCATGTTTGAATGGTTTAGGAAAGTTTTTATTGAGTTATGTATTTCAGTTTGTATTTTGTCACAGAATTACTAAAGGGGGAGATTGTATAGTAATATTTGTATTGGCTTAATTCCAATGTCAAATTGGTGTCAATGTAAGTCTTGTGTTAATGTTCCTCTAGTAGTTTAAGATTAGTGAAGATGAAGTTCCAAAGACTCAAGTGAAGTATATTCCGGTTAAAGCTACGCTCACACTCTTAGGATGGTAAGTGATCTAGATACCTAGTGATTACTTTAGGTGAAATTTTTCTAGATAACACTATCATATACCCTAGGTGATTAGAAATTGACCCAAGTTTGGTTATAGCCTGATTGGATGGAAGATTGGATGGTTGGAATGGGTTCAGGGCACAAAATAGAGAAAATAAGCACAAACCATTCGAACGCCCAGCTAGCCGTTCGAACAGTATAGAATGGCTAGCCAGTCATTCGAACAACCCATTAAACAGGGATTCCAGCAGCTTCCCTGTCCAAACTCTATTTTTGACAATAAAATTGCAATGGATATTTAAGTAATGATTCCTTAACTCATTCTAAGTTTTGGGTGAGAGAGATTTGAGACTTTTGGAATAATCTAGGGTTCTCCAATCCCCTTTTGGTGGACACCCATTGTTCTCCTCTCTCACACTCTAGTGATGCAAGTTTAAACTCTTAAACCTTGTTCTTGCATTAATTGATCTCCATTCTGAATGAGATCCCTCTAGAAGCTTATTAAACCTTCAAAACACTGTGTGCTCTATGTGAGCATTTGATTGGCGTGAGCCAAAGCCGTCGAAGATGAAGATCGATCTTTGGAGATCGTGGTTGGAAACTTTTAGACGGGTTGGCTGGTGAGGAAGAAGAGCTACTGTGGCAGAGATCGAATGTGTGGTTCGTGGTCTTCAAGACATGGAATCTGTACTGAGGAATAGTGTGTGGTGTCCAGTTGGGTAAGGTTTGAGTCTTGTACTTGATAACAATTATCTTAGTCGATTTTGTACTGGACTAGGTCCCGTGGGTTTTCCTAGAAGGGTTTTCCACATAAAAATCTCGTGTTGTGGATTGCATGTCTTCTATATTTTCCACACTTTATTGCTTTTTTTACCACAACTCTAGTTGATAACTAAAATTCTCTAGTTTAATGATTCTCTTGACCTAGAGGGGGGGGGGGGGGGGGGGGGGTGAATAGGTCTACCTACCGATGTCTATCAATTTTAATTTTAAGCAATCACAAACAATCTACCACAAGTTAACACGCAAACTTTTTTGTGGAAAACCCTTTCGGGAAAAACCACGGGACCTAGTCCAACACAGAATCCACTATGAGAAGAGTTAAAGAGTACAAGACTTGAATCATACCAACTGGACACGACATACTGTTCTTCGGTATCGATTCCTCGCCTTGAAGACCATGAACCTAGCTGGTTCGATCTCTGCTACAGTAGCTCCGGTTCCTCATCAGCCACCTCTTCTCAAAGCTAGCACACCACGATCTCCAAAGATCGATTCCCGTCCTTGAAGGCTTTGGCTCATGCCAACCAACACTCATAATGGAGTAATAAAGGGGTTTTGAAGGTTTAACAACTCTCTAGAAGGATCTCAATAAGGATGGAGATCAATTGAAGCAATGAAGGAGTTTTATGAATTCAGTTTACTTCTCTAGAGAATGAGAGAGGAGAACAGTATAGATCCACCAAAAGTGTGTTTGTAGATCTTAAAAGATTACAGAACTCTCAAAACTCTCCTAAAAACCCTACCTTCGAATTGGGTCTTTAGACAATACATAGACTTTAAAAATCAAGTTTCCCTAAAATTAGAACTTACTAATTTTCAGATTTGGAAAGAATTTTCAAGGGGCGGTCGACCGGCTGAGACAATGAAGGCTACTGTTTCTTTTAAAAAAGACTTTTTTTGGATACAGTCGGTCAACCGCCTATGAGGCTCGATAGACCGGCTGTCCCCAACATAGGTACTGTTATTGATTTTTATCAATTTCGCATAACAGACGGTCGACTGGCCCCCAACCCCGGTTGACCGGGATTCACCAGAATAGTTTAAATCTTCTGAAAAACTTTCCAATCCAATCTTTTAGGTCATTAGCTAACCACATATGTCTGATAAATTTTCTAGGACAATTCCACCTGGGTAAGCATGGTATCTAGGTCTGTTACCTTCCTAATGGCATGAGCAAAGGATGGATTAGAGTTTTCAGGCTTCATCTTCATTCGGTTTGTTCTTCTTTGAGTACGAACACTATTCACTAACCATTGTTTTGATTACAGAATTAGCCAATACTAAATACATGACTTTACAATAACTATGTAAAATTAAAATTGGTAGTCATTGCTAAGAAGACCTCTTCACCCCCTCTCTAGGTCAAAGGAATCATTGAACTAGGATATTTCAGACTTTATCAATCGGGCTTAGCCCTTAAACCTTTACCCTTGAGTTCGTATCTCAATTTGTGAACCAACTGGGTATACACCTGATATGAAACCAAACCACGAGTCCTTAGACTCTATTCAACCTTGAGTACTTAGACTCAATACAAAACCCGGGCATTCACCCATTTGTAAACAAACCTTGAGTCGTTTAGACTCAACGTCATCTTGATTCCTCAGACTTAATACACAATCCCAAGTCCTCACCAAAGGATGACTAATACCATTGAATCCATAACTCAACATCAACCAACTGGGTCTTCACCCACTAGAACCAACATTTTTATCTGATTTGAGGCACTATGGGGAAACGGTCCTCACGACATCTCTATCTGAGATAACACATACCTTCCTAAACTCAATCACTATGGGGGACTCTCCCTTATGACATATCTATCAGGAATAACACGTACCTACCTGATCTCAGTCACTATGGGGGACTTACCCTCACGACATATTTATCACGCATAACATAGCCCCACCTGATCTCAGTCACTGTGGGGGACCCGCCTTCAAGACATATTTATCGGGGATAACACAGACCCACCTGATCTCAGTCACTGTGGGAGACTCGCCCTCACAACATATATATCAGCGATAACACGGACCCACTTGATCTCAGTCACTGTATCACGGCATATCTATCAGGAATACCTGATCTCAGTCACTGCGGCACGACATTTTTATCAGGAAAAACACAAACCCACATGATCTCAATCACTATGTCACAACATATCTATCAGGAATACCTGATCTCAGTCACTGTGCCATGACATATCTATCAGGGATAACACGATTCATCGCAACAGCCTCTATTGGATGCATACCTGCCAACATAGGTCAATGCCCCCCAAGGTAACACCCTTGAGTCTATAGACCCAATGCAACATCCTTAAGTCTGTAGACCTAATACAACCGACCCTCTCGACTATCAACCATAGAGGAACCCCGGCTCTAACCAAACACTACCTCTCCTAACTTAGCCAAAGTGGGACCATGGCTAACATTCAACACAGGTTAGGTTTTCTAACTACAGGAAATCCCCAATTAATCCAAGCCAAGTTTGGATAATTGCAACCAGTTTGGCCTCGCGCCCCACGCACCAAGTTCGAGTGTACATCGTTCCGATTTAGAACCTTAACGGGTAAATGGACCTTTCCATTGCCCGAAACAACAACTCAACACACAAAGAAAGCCAAACCAAGCTATAAATAAGCTCCAATTAATCACTGATCAATTGTACCTCCAATCAATTGCACATGAAATGACCGCCTGTACACCTCCGATTGATCACCGATCAATCGCACATGGCTCAGGGAAGACCCCAAGCCTTCTGTATGCCACTGATCGATCACCGATCAATCGCACGATCGGTTGCAGATGTAACGACCCCAAAATCCTACAAGGCTAAAATAGGACTTTGGAATCGCCACATTTCCTTAATCTGCTTAAAAACCATGCATACAAGGCTACTACACGAGTCTCCAAAAATGAGAGTAACAAAATTCCGATATATATAACCCAAACCAACTAAATAGCATGAGTCTATAGTCAACAATTACAATCCAAAATAAACCAACAAGTCTGATACACAACTATAAAGAGGTCTACTAAGCAACATCATCTCAAGTCTATTACAAAACTCTCTCTCAACTAAACAAAGCATAAACTAAGAGGTGTAGCCACCTAAGTCTCCGGCTCCCTCCTCGGAAGGCTCACCTTCTCCTCCTTCCTCGACGTATGTTTCCTCAACCCACGGCTCTACTATGTACTCCTGCTCTAAACCTGCCAAGACAAAGTCCGGCTGAGTACAAAGGGACTCGGTGTATATAAAATCCAACCAACAATAGTAATATACCTGCACTTAGAAACATATCCAATAGCATAATAACATAATCAGAGTGCGGAAAAACGTGTGCGCATATACATCATATCATCACCTTGACTCGTGTACTTGTGAGAATCTTAGACTTAGAAGACTCTTATGAGTTGCTTATGCTTATAAGACCACGTGCTTGTGAGATGCTTATGCTTATGCACTTATTCAGATCACACAGTAATGAGACATGCCGTTCTTGGAGGATACGGACCATGTCTAAGAATCAGGTTGACATGCCGTTCTTGGCGGATACGGACCATGTCTAAGAATCAGGTTGACATGCCGTTCTTGGCGGATACGGACCATGTCATGCTTATGCTTATTCAGAATGTCATACATATGCCATGCTCATGTTTGTGGTCCACATATATGACTTGTGAGACTCTTAACTCAACATACACGTGCATATATGCTTAAGTGTCGAAATTAACATTCGAGTTGGTAATTCTTAGATTCCGATCTCCCACCATGGAAACTCCACTATATGTCCTATACCAAATAGTTAGAGAATTCCCGATTTGAAAGACGTTCCTCTAAGTTCTTACCTTCCCGCCTACCAATTTCCATGCAAGTAATTAGATATACTTACCAAACCATCACATATATATATCTTATCATAATACTTAACACAATTCATAATCAATTTACCACCATTTCATAAGAGTATAATAGCATTTACCCTTTCAAGCATTTTCACAAACACCTTGAGTACACATATTTTGAAACCATTGCCCTTCTACATTTCCAACATTTCATCAAGCCACAAACCATCCATACAATCCAAATATCATCCACAACCACATATTAATCCCATCCTCCATACATTCTATCCACATTAAATCCACATTTCCATCCATAATTAGCTTACTTCATAGAAAATTAGAGAAAATGCATCAAATATCTATTTCTACCATTCCTAGCATATTAATATTCACAAAACATTAAAATAGAGTTGATTAGGATAGTATATCGACCTTAGGAATCCTTCCCTTGGATTCAAAACGCTCCCGAGGCGATTTGGAGAAGCTTTGAGGACGATCTCCAACCTTTCCTAGCGATATCCAAGCTATCTTCTTCTTCCTCAAGAAAACCCTTTCTCAAAACCCTAGGGTTTCTCTCCCTTTTTGCCAAATTAGGTTAGAAATAGGTAGAGTATTTTAATATTTCGAGTAGGACCCCCTATTTATAGCCTCAAGGTTTGGGAACCAAAAGACCAAAAAGCCCTTACTAAAATTCTGAAAAAATACTCGAAGGACCGATCGATCGGTGGTTATGGCCGAGCGATCGGTTACCTACCGATCGATCGGTGTTTATGACTGGGCGATCGGTCAAAAACACACTCTCTGGAAAATTTCTCCATACAAAATTTCGGACCAGTCGATAGATACCGATCGATCGGTTTTGGACCGATCGATCGCTACTTCTGACCGAGCGATCGGTTGCTTACAGATTTTTGACATACTCTACTGTTCAGGCCATAACTTTTGACTCGTTCGCCGGATTTTGACGATTCAACTTGCGTTGGATTCGTCTCTCGAAAATGAACATTTTTGGTATTTTAGAATTTTCAAATTCCACTTAATTAATAGACTAAATTGTCCCCAAAGTTGACTGATCTGCAATTCTATTAGACAAAACATCGGAAAACCCACTATTGACTTATCTTAGACTAAAAATATGGAAAAACATTAAACATGAACCTCGAAGAGGGTTCCAACACCTTTCTAATGGTTTAAGAATCACACAATTCCAGTAAACAGTGCCAAAACTAGAGCTTCCTAAAGTTTAGGGTGTGTTATTGCATTCCTCCGTTACAAGTTTGATTAAGCCTTAATCACACTATACCAATTAGATATTAATACATAAACATTAAAACATCACAAAGACTATAATACCCCTAATACTTGTAATTAAAAGCATGAAAAAGATCTGGGTCTCTACAGCAGAGCTGAAATCTTCTCAAAATAGAACTTCGTTATGCCGAGACCGAGGTCTACACACCTCTACTCAGTTCCCATCCATCCCTATCATCCACAACACTCAACCATGGGTTAAATCTGGGTCTCACAACCCTTTTTCATACAAACATTCACATTACCATTCCAAGAACAGCCATTCCAAATGGTCCAAACATTCAAATCAACAAATCACAAGGTAGAAAGGGAGAATAGAAGAGAGGGAGAGGACTTTTACCTTATCCTTGAGCAAATTCCTTGGAGAACGGTGGGGAAGCGGCACAAGCATGGCGAGGACTTGGAGGAAACTCCATTTTTCTTTCTTTCTCTCTCTAGTTTTCTCTATTTCTCTCTCTAGTCTTCTCTCTTTATCTCTCTTCTTTTCTCTTTTTATCTCTTATTTTCTCTCTCTAATTTCTCTTTCTTTCTAATTTCTCTCTCTCTCTCTCTCTTTCTCTCGCTCTCTATCATGAGCAACAAGAAGGGGGTGTCTCGTGAGGAAGAAATGAGAGGAAGGGGGTTTATATAGGCAAAAGGAGGGGTGAGGTGGTGCCTAGGTGGTGTGACCGTGTGAAGGGGTGTGGTGGCCATGTGCTAAGCACATGGGTGCAGTGACATGGCGAGTCTTTGACTAAAAACTCGCAAATCTCCTGTACTACGAAATGCGCTGCAGTTTTGCAAGACTATGCTTGATGGGACCAGCACGACAAGCAGTCATCCAGGTAGCAGGCCGACACGCAATGTGAGAATTTTGGGGAAAAACACAGGGTTTTATCGGTAAACACCAAGCACCGACACAAATTCAAACCCGTTTATTTCCTGTATTTTGGGTACAAGATGCATCGTGGTTTTGCAAACCGAAGCGTGACGGGATCGGCACGATGGGCAGTCGCCTAGCTAGTAGGCCGACACGTAGTGTGAGAATTCCGGGAAAGCACTAGTTTTTATCGGTAATTACCTGACACAGAAAGATCTCGCTGGTAAACCCAAATACTTTCATGGGGATTAAGGATTCCGATCAGGGGAAAGTGACACCCTAATTATTTATAAATGTTAATTTCAATTAAGTATTCTTAATTAGAGGCCATCCTGACCCAATATTTTAGGAATCTATGGTCTATAAATAGACCACTAACTCATGGGTTTTTAGAGTTTTAAACATTCTAAGAGATTTAGAAATCCCAAAGAGAGTCTAACATAAAGTTTACAAAGGGTTTTGCTCGGAGAAGAAGAAGAACTTGGAAATCAAGATCTAAGAACATTTGCAAGCGATTAATTGTAGGGAAGCGATTGTGAAAGATTCGATATACTATCCTATTAATGATATTAATTAAGATAATGATAAGTGCTGATTAAGATTGAGTAAGCATTGTGTTATGGTTTTGATGAGCATGATTTACATGTTATGGTTTTGCATGATTCAAAAGGATATGGGATTCAAGAATTAGAATGAACTAATGGATATGTATCATGATAAGATTGTTGGTTTAATGATTTTAATTGAAGATGATCATGGAAATTGCTATATGATGATGGGTACTGATTTTAGGGGTTAATGCACATATGATTGAATATGGAGGAAGGGATATATGTCAGGTTGTGATTATAGAATTGATGATTATGGAGTTAATGATTTTATGTTATGCAATTAAGAACCTTGTTAAAATATGATTGATTGTAATACCCTACATGAATGATAAAGTATTATGGTATGACTTCATATGATAAATTATAAGTATCTATGCATGTCTGATGATTGAATTTCGGATAGGCAAAGTCTTAGAGGAAGGTCTTTCTAACCTAGATTCTTTACCATCATGTTATAGGCCGCTTTGGTGAAGTTTCAAAGGTGAGAGATTGGAATCTAAGGGATAACCTAGATGAAAGTTAATCATGGCATTCACGCTCATGGTAAGTTTGCACAAGTACATGCACATGTCAAGTCTGCACAAGTTCATGCATCTGACAAGAACTGACAGGAATTGGACAAGAATTGACAGGAATCTGGTATGAACTGACATGCTTCTGGTATGAACTAACTTGCATCTGCACAAGTATCACAAGCCAGCACAAGTCGTGAGCCTGTACATGCCATGCTTGATGATATGAGATGCTCACATATTTTCCATACTCTGATCATATAAATTATGATATGTATGATATGACTGAAAATGCATGATATTATATATTGTTAGCCAGACTTTATATCCACTGAGCATTTCGTTGCTAAGTCGAATTGTTATTGTCGATAGGCTTAGTTAGGTTCGGAGCAATTCACGGAATCTTAGTAGTGTGAGGAACCAAAAGGTGATCATAATGAAGGAGAGATCGACTTGGATCGATATCCTTACTATTGATCTGATAATTATTTATTTATTTTAAGGTTTGTAATCAGATAATTTTAAGATTGATGTTGCGTAGATATAAATTTATAAGATTTGAGATCATGATGAATGATCAGATTACTTACGTTTAAGTTGGTCACCTGTTATGGATGATAATTTATATTAATTATCGATTAGATTTATTATTACACATTTTGAGAATAAATTTTGAGTCTCATATTTTGAGTGTCACATATCCAAATTCTCATTTGATCAAGATGGGATTTTGGGGCATGACGCCCATGAAGGTGACATAGACTGATATCAAGATAAAGATAATAATTAATTCCTCTAATATTGTATTAAAAATTTTATGGCTTAAACATTGCTGACATAGTCCTGTTTATTCTCGTTTTCTATAGTGTCTGAAATAAAAGGGTAGATGGGAATGTGGCTACTATACCATGATGTACCTATGGGACATCATCAACAACAAGAAATTTTTTTGGGAAGATTTATGATTATTCTACTAAGGGTCAAAAACCATATAACGATGAAGTAATGAAAAAACTTAAGAAGAAACTAGCTGAATACTTGAGAAGTATTACTGTTTAGAATAACATGTCCATATATGTATGCTGATTATACTGTAAATAAATTCATCTTATTTAATTCATGGATGTAAAGTTTATTGTTTTTTTTATTGATGATTTATTTATTATTCGATTGGAAATTGCTAGTTGGTGTTTGGATGGCTAGTTGCTTTTTTCTTCTTCATGTATGAATTTAGAAGTGGGTGTGAGGAGGTACAAATTGTAGGGCTGCATAAAGAAGGATTTTTTCTGGGTTTCAAATAAACCAACAATCATGGGTAACAAAAAAACTATAAAACAAATGTGGGAGAAAGGATCGAAGTTGCTCCAGTAACAATGATTTAATGGGTAAATAATCACTATTTCGTCAAAAAACCATGATCTATATCTTTATTACAACCAAGTTTGTTTATAGAACCGTGATCTTATAACACCATGAAAAGTACATTTCAAATGTACAATCTCGGTTATTTTGATTTTTAAATATGGAGAAATGACCATGATCATTAGTATTTAAAACAATCACGGTTACTATTAAAACCATTTTATTAACATATGATCACGTGTTGAAAGATCACGTTTTTATCTTTGCGGTATAACCGTGATCAATGTCTTACGATCATAGATATAAACCATGATCCATAAGCAGATTTCTACTAGTGATTCCTTAAGATCTAAATCTTCAAGTAAAGACACGGAAGGGGAAAATCTTTTTCTCATCCCAAAAAAAAGTTAAGCAATCTATGTTTTCAACTGCTGGAGACTAACAGTACTCCATTCCTGCTGTAACTCGTTAAAAAAGGAAACAAAAGAATCTTATATTTGCAAGCTCAAGCTGTTGAAGTGAGTTATTCGACTCATAGTGCCCAACTTTCAGGCCATTTCCTCCCAATGTTTTTTAGGTCCTCCAAAGAAATATCTTGACATCATTACAGCTTATGACTACCTAGTGATTTATGTGATGATATGGAAAACACATGGAGATATCTCAATTCCCATGATTTGCATGCAACAACTGTTTGTCCGTCTCTTGTGATTTATGAATTTCTATTCTCAAAATCTCCATTGTCCGTCCATTCTACCTCTCCACTAAGTTTTTTTAGTTATTGCACATTTTGTTACAATATATTCCAATCTCCACGCGAGATACTCCCTTCCGAGGTTCACGCCTACCACATCCCATTTCTTATTCAAAGAGGATTACAAATGTGGGTGGCGATGGGATAGACCCAATCTACAGCCTAGGATATATACACTAAGCAAGTACTGTTAGATTGAAACCTAGAGCGCCTAATTCTTCACACATATCTTGTGTAAAGCAAAATCTAACATAGGGTCACACATGCTAGTATAATGGGAGTATGGCGCCCATATCTTAGTTCTTGCTTCTCGCTTTGATTATTATGTTCTGAACTCACTATAAAGTTAAAACTCCTAGACTAATTAAAGTCTTAATATAATAAAACTAACAAGAGAAATAAAGTGTTAATAGTAAAACTCCTCAAATATTAAACTAGAACTCCAACAACAAGTAGGAGCTTACTTAAACAAGTTGAAAGGAGAAAGAACTAAATATTTAACATTCAAATCCCTACAATAAAATAAAGACATAAAATACAACTAAAAAACTAGTCTTACAGCGAGCGCAGATCCAGAAGACTTCCAAGCTCCTTTGGGATGGTTCCATTGAATGCATTAATGCCAAATGACCTAAGAAGACATAAAAATCAGCAAATAAAAACTAATAGTAACATTAATGTGAAATGATTGGGGCACCTCTGATTTCTTATTAAACGGGTGGCCACCACATAGTAAAAATACGAAAGTACGTACCTGTGTTTTTTTTTGGTAGATTAGTACCTATGTTGAACAATGATTAAATAAGAGCGTCTATTTCTTCTCTAGAAGTGAGTATTAATTTCTTAAGGATTATGTTACTGAGCCTCCCAAACCCTAGCTCCCACTCGAGCGTGTGCAACCACCCCAACATATCACGTAACCCCTAGAGTTGATGTTTCGGAAAATGCTGTCATGGCAGGGTTGCTACAAGTGCACACGAGTTGGGGCTAGGCTCCTTAGGATTGTCCATTTTTCAAACATAGGGGCACACAAATTACTTCCATTGTAATAATAAATGATTTTATAAGCTCCTCTAAGATTCAGCAAAAAAACAAAAAACAAAAAGCTCCTCTAAGATGGTATATATTATTGGTTCAAGAATATAAACATGCAATTTTGAAGGAAGGGTATGATAGAGACAAATCATTTTGGATTAAGAACAACACTCAAGAGTCTCAATAAAGGATAAAGAGATCAAGGGTGAAGAAACTATTTCCAAACATTGTAGAAGGAAGAGACTATAACAGGGAGTTTGGACTAGGAGAAGATGCTAATTGTAGAAAGTGTGTGCCGCTTCTTAGAACCGGCATAATAGGAACTGAGCAAAAATTGCTTTCACAAAGAAGAAAATAATGAAGGATTGGGGCCAAACTGTGTTGCAGTAGAGGTTGAAATGTACAGAAGAAAATGGATCTCTGAAAGGATGCTTCGTACACATAAATCAAAGCATGATGAGTATAGGGGCAACCTATATGTTAAGATAAATGCCAAACACTCCTTATCTGTTGGCTTTGATAAGCATTGGCCAAGCTAATGGAGAGTAGGACAATGACACTTTGTAGGAAACTAAGCAACTAAGGAAACTACACTTGAGGATTGGGCTGCTACCTAGGGAGAAAAGTAAAACTCACTGTTGTGAAAAAAAAATGCTTAACACTGAGAAAAATTCTCAACTCAACTCCCTTTCCAAAACCGTACCACTCACTCAGTGCTTTAATCACTGCAAAATGGACAAGTGGTTGGTGGAGTGTGAGAGTACAGGTTGACGAGAGTTGGGCTAGCACTCCTCCCCAATTAATAGTAGTTACATAATAAGTGAAAATGAGAAGAATGACCCTATTCTAGTTTCTTCCATAAGACACAAGGACAATGCTCATTCAACTTCCAAAAATTGTGAACGTTCCCAAGACATCTTTCTAGAAAGAAATTTGCATGCTCTCCATCTAATGCATCTAGATGCTTGGAGATCATCGTCCAAGATGTTGATTTCCAACACAACTCGAGATGCTTAGAGGCTTCCGGATTGCAGCTTCCAACACCATCTTCGTTTGTTATATATCCTTAAGGAAGATGAGTTTGAACAGGATGCTACTCATACGTAGATGACAATTTTTATGCACAAACCAAATAAACTCTAGTAGGGCATAAAAGCACAGCATCCGGACTCCGGAGGGCACAAAAGTACCCAAACAAGAGAGAATTTCTCGTGCCAACAACTCGGGGTGTTCCACAGTGTCAGTGAAGACCCCATTCTTGCACTATCTTACCATGAATAATGTTGCAACCGAGAAGTTCTCCATCAATAAACATATGGTGGTAATGTAGAGTTCATAGGTTTTAAGGCCCGAAGGAAGTGATCTGAATGGTGAGAAAGAAGATGCCCACTCTACTGGCAGCCGATTGAGGACAAACTTCAAGTTTGCTTGCTCATTTATGGCTAGGCAACACCTACTCCAGTTCCTGTGTAACAACACCAGTTTAAGACCTCTCTCTCTCTCTCTTTTCCCCTTGATCACACAGGCTTTTATGCTTTGAAAATAAGGGAAAAACCAGAAAATTGAGAAGAGAGAATATCATTAAAAAAAACAGTTTAATTTTGTTATTAATTAGAGAAAGAATTCAATTCAGGTGCATCCCTGCAAATAATATACTTCCTGTGTATGGCGCTCATTCAAATGAGTCCAAATCTTTTTGGCAGGCAACATATTGAATTGCAATACATAAAACATAATGTGCGGGAAACAGAAGTGACTTACAAGTATTTCATATGGGATAAATTGCCGAGAAATGCAGGCAATGGACCTGTGAAGTGATTTCGACCCAAATTCCTGCAATACACATAGCAGATGCAGTGGGAGGATGCTGAGCACAAGCATAATTCAACGTAGTTCTTCTATGCTTGAACTTATATCGCATAATTATGCATGGGAACTATTGCACATAGCAGATTCAGTGGAAGCATGCTGAGCAAAAGCATTATTCAACTAAGTTCTTCTATGCTTTAACTTATAGCGTATAATTATGCATGGGAACTATTGCCCCACCTGTGCATGTTAATTTCTCTACTCTAATACAGGAAAGGATAGCTTATAAACATAATAGACCTCGATACTATCCGTCAGTAGTATGCATCTAAAGACACATTCTAGATGTACTGCATTGTGTATAATACATTTGTATTGCCAAGGCTGTTGGAATATTGAGTAGGTATAACTCAGAAAACTCAAAAAAATGCATTGGATAGCAATGGCTAGAGCACTACGGAACCTGAAAGGTATATTGTCGTATGCACTGCACTACGGTGGATTCCCACAATACTTAAAAGATATGCTGACACAACGTGGGATTTAATCTTGGATGACTAAATCATTTTATATGGATCTTCATCATTGGATGAGGATCCATCCCTTGGATGTCCATGAAACAAACACGCATAACTCATTCTAGCATAGAATTCGAGTTTATTGCACTATCGTTGGCTCAAATTTATTTTGGTAGACGTACCAATATGAGGAACGCAAGAGCCAACAATTACAATTTACTATTAATCAGACCACTATGCTGAAGGCATGCAGCGAGAGCTATAATTGATTAATCTAGGTAGATCCATATGAAGGATAACCATATTAGGCGTCTGATCGCTAATGATAAAATCGGGAATCAATATGTGAAGTTCAAAGAGAATTTGGCTAACCCCCTCACTAAGGGCCTTAGCATGAACAATTATACTAGATGCACTACAAAACTACATGTTTGTAATGACGGTTTTTTAACGGCGGTTTCCAGTAACCGCAGTAGCAGGTTATTTGTCACGGTGATTTACTACAACCGCAGTAGAAGCATGGTTGCCACCTCTTTATAACGGTGGTGTATTAATAACCACCGTTACTCTATTGTTTGCCACGGCGGTTATTAATAAACTGCAGTTACAACCCACATTACCACGGCGGTTTATTAATAACCGCCGAGGCAAAGAGTTCCCACCACCTTTTCGGCTTCCCGCCCTGTCAATTCCCGCCTTGATTATAGCGGCGGTACATTTAATAACCGTCGTTATAAACGTTAATAGTAATTGCGGTTATAAAATAAATGCCGTTAAAACTGAATTGTAACGGCGGTACTGAAAACCGTCATGACAAATCTTTATTATGGCCCCCGATATTTTCCCCTCATCGCCTTCCTTCAAAAGTTTCCCCTCTTCTCTCTGCTCCCCTCTCCTTCTCTCCAACATCTCCGGCCTCCTTCTCCATGCTCCGGTCGCCACCTCCAGTAGCTCCCTGCTCAAGTTTGGTCATCTGAAGTTTCATCAAAATCGGATGACATTTTGTAGAGTTTCAGAGGCTTATATGTGCGAAAAATTGGAAAAATGGTCAAAAAGTCAAACGGTAAAAGTGTCAGGTCATCGGCCCATGTGCTTAGCAGATAGCCTCGCCACATAGGCAAGGCCTTAGCCTATAAATAGAGGGACCAACCCCCTTTATTCTCACAAAAAAATTTAGGGAGCAAAACTCTGCCCAAAATTTTCTAGAGAGAGAAAGAGAGAGAGAGAAAGAAGAGAGAGAAAGGAAAGAGGAAACTACCATGGGGTATTTCTACACTCCCGACGAATTGACAGGGTTTGATTTCTTCCCCGGTACCTCGATTGGTGTGTAGAGAGACAGAGGAAAATTTAGAGAGAAAGTAAGAGTTAGAGAGAGAGAAGCTCCACCTTGGGGTTGATCGCCCTTCTGAGGGTGTTGGCAGAGTCCGTTTCCTTTCTCGATGCCTTGAAGTTCATGTAGGGAGGTAAAACCCCTTCCATCTCTTCTATTTTCTTTTATTTTGACTATTTATCTATGTGAAATGAATGGATAATATTATGTGTGGATAGAAAAGGGTCGGAGACCCTATAAATGATGTGTGGATGGGATAGTTGTGGATGAAAGTGGAGTAGAGGGGCGTAGCCCTCGGTTTTAAGCTGTTTACAGCTTGGAATTTAGGCTCAGTGGGATTTGCGATCGATCGTAAGGATGCAGAAGGTGTGGGATAGTAAACAGACGGATCACCTGTGGTTCTGTCAGGACCCTGGGCAATCGATCGTAGAAAAAGTACAATCGATCATAGGTGCGATCGATTGCAGTTGATGTAGAATTTTCTGAAGGCCTATGTTGCCTCCTTTATGTGTTGTGAGGTCATCCTTGGATGAAAAATGTTATGTGATGTGTATTTTAAGGCAATGGAAGGGTCCATTTGCCTGATGATGTTCCACATCCGGACAGTGTACTTTTGGACTTGGTTCACTGGCGCGAGGCCCAATGGTTTCCCTCATTCAAGCAAGGCTTGAGATGGTATCCAGAAAGGCCCGGGGTTCCTCCCTGATTGATAGTCGGGATATGTCGGAGTCGTAGGGAGTTTAAAATGACTGAACATCATATATTGTACAGACCAGGGTTCCTCTTTGGTCAGTCAGAAGATGACGGCCCCGTGTCTATTGGGGTTCCTTCATGGTGGATAGTCAGGACAAATGGTGTTCAGTAAGGCTCAGGGTTCCTCCATCGACTTATCAAAAGATGTCAATAAACAGGTTGGACGGAGTTCCTTCGTGACTGATAGTCAGGGAGATGACGACGGATACACAGTAGAAGTTGACAGTCAGTTGAATTAAGGAGTAGGTCCTTAGCGGGTGAATGCCCGGGTTGTGTATGTAATATTCGGATACAAAGTTATCTGGGTCGGCATACTCAGGGTTTGAGTTTGTGTATTTGTTTGTGTCGGTGTACTTAGGGTTTGGTATTGAATCTTCGGATTCCAGGTGATTTGGGTTGGTATACCCAAGGTTTGGTCGTGTTCGGGTGAAAGCCGGAACAATGTATGTGATTCTAAATGACTCCATGTATGGTTGGGGTTTAAAGACTTTAAGATGAACATTTATGAGTTGTGGCTGATTAATAGAGTCTAAGGACTTAAAATTAAACATGATTGATGATTGAAATGATAACTTGGTAATATGAACACCATCTCATAAATGAACTCCATCATTGGAAAATAATGAAGGGTTGGAAACCTCAGATAGGGTGACGTAACCCTATTACCTTGGGTCACAGTTTATTATATACTATTTTATTTTACTATAACATACAAACTGAACTGTTTATTATATCGTTATTGATGTTGGTTATTATGTGGAAAATAGTCTAAAGGGACTGTGGTTTTATTTGGCTTTATAGCTCACTGGCGTTTCATGTCAGCAGATCTCAGAACTGTTGAGCAGTAGATGTTGGACCTCTGGACTGTTGGATATTGTACAGACTATACCTAGTGTAGTAGTAGTGCCTACTTTGGTAAACAGACGAAAATGTAAATAATACAAGTATTTGGTTTTTATGATGGATATTGTGATGATAGGTGTTATTTGCTTTTTGGAAATAATACATGTATTTGGTTTGTATGATGGATATTGTGACGACAGTTGTTATTTTCTTTTTGGAAGCATCTGATAAATGTTTAAATTTCATGCCTTTTCATGGGTAAAGTCTTTTGCTTGCGTGATAATGACGAATGGGCACGCGTCTCGAAACATGATTTCCTAGGCATGGGTTTGGGGCGTCACAGCTCTCCTCGCTCAACATAATGACCAAAGAAAAGATAATGTCTTGTATTACCTAAGTAAGACCCTGGTTGGAGTATAATGCATGTACACCTAGATAGAAAAGGTGTGTCTAGCCCTCATCTTTGCTTTGAAGAAATTAAGACACTACCTGCTTGAGCATTCAGTAAAGCCGATCTCTAGAGTCGACCCTCTCAGATAAATATTGTCCTGCCCCACTCTCTGGCAGAATACTAAAATGGGCGGTACTCCTATTTGAATTCGAAATCGAATTTTTGCCCCAAAAGGTAATGAAAGGGCAAGTCCTCACCGACTTCCTTGCAACACATCCAGTGCCCACAGACTCGCCACTTGTCACAGATCTCCCTGATGAAGAAATTATGTAGGTCAAGCCAGGTTAGAAAATGTACTTTGATGGAGCTTCAAAGAGCCTCGAAATAATTTTGCCGTATTCCTTCACACGAATAGAAGGATGCTCAAACGACGAGGCCGAATATAAAGACCTGATAGCAGGTTTTGAATTGGCACTCGAGATGCCAGTGGATAATCTCACCATTTTTGGGGACTCATAACTAGTTATCAAATAGGTTTGAGGTGATTATGTCATGCGGAGAGTCACTCTCCTACCTTATTACAAGATAGTGGATCAGTTGC
Source organism: Tetracentron sinense (assembly GCA_015143295.1). Taxonomy (NCBI): domain Eukaryota; kingdom Viridiplantae; phylum Streptophyta; class Magnoliopsida; order Trochodendrales; family Trochodendraceae; genus Tetracentron; species Tetracentron sinense. The sequence continues at coordinate 28,585,047 of CM026553.1, read as the reverse complement.
TTGCACAAATACCAAAGATCAGCATCTTCCATGTTCTTAGAAGACTCAACGGCCAAGTCGATGCTTTACCCAGCCTAGCAGTGTCTTTTGTCATGCCATCTAATAGAATGTTGATCATTACACTGGGAGAAAAAAGAACTCTTAAACCCCATACAAAAGTCGACTTGACAGAAGAAGTCTACTTAATGACAGTCAAGAAAGAAAGGGAAGATAGGTGACAACCCTTCATCTATTACCTTCAACATGGTTGACTACCCAGATACTGTGCCAAATGCGCCTATCTGTAAAGGCACTCCCCTATCTAGCTTTGTGATAGAATAAGTCATGAAATGTGGATTTTTAATGGAGATTTCTCAAGAGTAAGGGTAATAACACCCTACCAACTAGCTTGTTGTAATTTCATAAGCAAATACACCTATCTTCTAACCTCGCTACCATTAAAACTAGAAATAAGGGTTTCAAATATGGGGATTCTCTCAAGGTCAATGGTAAATCATATTTTGGGACATTATCTTTAAATAAAACCTGATGTGGGTATGATATTGATGAAATAGGCTTAATGGCCAACATTATTGTAATGTAATGCCATGAATGAAGATGTTCCATGTTTTAAGAATTTTTCCAAGTATATTATGATGATAATATGCCTTGTATGAACATGTACGAAATGTTTAAAGTTTCCTAAGTATATTGTGATGCTCACAAGCACTCCACGCACTCTATGTTTCACATAACCAAGGTTTTCTCATAGTATGGTATTTCAAGAATCATAAGAAAGGTTTTTCAAAGAAAAACTCATAGAAGCTGGTATGTCCATCCACTTCATAGTTCGGGTACTAGTTAAGAAAAGTAAAGATGCTAGTATGTCCGTTCACTTCATAGTTCTGGTACTAGTTAAGAAAGTCAAGATGCTAGTATGTCCGTCCATTTCATAGTTTGGGTACTAGTTAATAAAAGTAAGGATGCTAGTATGTCCATCCGTTTCATAGTTCGGGTACTAGTTAATAAAAGTAAGGATGCTAGTATGTCCGTCCGTTTCATAGTTCGGGTACTAGTTAATATAAGTAAGGATGCTAATATGTCCATCCGTTTCATAGTTCGGGTACTAGTTAATAAAATTAAGGATGCTAGTATGTCTGTCCGTTTCATAGTTCGGGTACTAGTTAATAAAAGTAAGGATGCTAGTATGTCCGTTCACCTCATAGTTCAGGTACTAGTTAAGAAAAGTAAAGATGCTAGTATGTCCGTCCATTTCATAGTTCGAGTACTATTCAAGAAAGTCAAGACGCTACTATGTTCGTCCATTTCATAGTTCGGGTACTAGTTAATAAAAGTAAAGATGCTAGTATGTCCGTCCATTTCATAGTTTGGGGTACTAGTTAATGAAAATGAAGAATGCTAGGCATTTCCGTCCATCTCATAGTTCGGGTGCTAGCCAAATAAGATAAGTGAGGCTTGATACTCATAAGGAACTCATAAGTCTCACAAGACTAATAACATTTATAAGGAACTCATAACTACTAACCTACTTGTAAGAAACAGGATCATAAGAAAAGTTTATAAGAAAGGAGAAATAAAATCGTATGAAAAGAAGAGAGAATTCATAAGAATGGAAATACAAGCTCACAAGAAAAGAAGTAAGAAAGGTAATGCATCTTTCTCAAAGTAAGTATAAGATAAATGGAAGGAATGATCTCTTAAGCTAGGAATCTCATAAGATGCATAAGGAACTCACAAGATATTTGTCATACGTTTTGTTAAAGCACGAACTTAAGGTTTGATTTAAAAATATGATTTTTGAGATTATGTAATTTTTATCTTGTCTTAACTTCCGTACTCTGATTATGTACATGTTATAATGAACTGTATCTTGTATGGCATATTAATGTATTGTAACATGGTTAGTTAATAGTTTGTCTACACTGAGTATTCAATACTCAGCCAAACTGTTATTTTGGTAGGTTCCAGGTGGGATGATAGTGGTACAGAACCAAGGGTCTAGCAGAAGCTTGTTGGGGATCAGTATACAGATGATAGGGGCCCCGACAAGTGGCTTTATGGTTGAGTTTTGAGAGAGAAAGTGACATGTATTTTGGGATTTTGTTGTTGGAGCTTTCATGTAGACTTGAGTTGGTAACTCAAGTGCTGGATCTCTTGTACAGGGTGTAGTTTTTATTCAGTCTTTTGTCCATGTTATCACTTGGAAGAACTTTTATATAGAAGAAATTTTCAAGTTCAATATTTGTCATGCCTTGTATACGCTCTGGAGGATGGTTTGAAGTATAAGTCTTGTTACCAAAGCCTCATAAATCCTAAAGGGGATTTCGGGGCGTTACAGAGTGGTATTAGAGCCTAGGTATTAGGTTCTTTAGGGTACTTAGAGTCTGATACCATGATTAGTACAAGGCATTAGGTCTAAGAAAGGAATCGTATTCCAAGTGTAGACTAATCACTTAGTCTTTGTCTATAACAAGTTGATTTCAATCGAAGTGTGTTAGTTGATATTCGCTTAAAAGTGTTTGTTTTTTTACGATTATCCTTTGAGCATTATTGCACTCTTTTACATAAAATTTGCATTGTTATAAACTTTCCTACGTAAGGGTTCCCTCCATTGCATAGCACACACATTTTTGGAAAAAATGATACATTTGCATGAATCTGACATGTTTTTCAAAGATAGATACAAGGTTATCTTGATGAACTCTCATTACTTGTTTTAACTGTCTCAGGAACCGTGACTGGATGATTCTCAAGAACCTGAGATCATAGTTAAGCACTAAATCTCATTACCAATGACTAAAGAGCCAACAGGCTATACTAAGTAGATGTAAGCCAAGTGTGGACTAAGCCAGAAAATCACAGACTCAGGACAAAGACCAAGAGAGCAGAAGTGTCAATCTCCAAGAACATAGACCAAAATATTAAAAATCGCAATACAAGACACAATGTGTCAGTTTGTTCAGTTGGTAAGAGTTATGGGAGAACAATACCAGAGACCATGGTTTAAAACCCTCTGCCATCATTTTCTCTTCTTTATCTCTTTTATTTTCTCAAAACCCTAATCTCTCTCTCCTAATCCTATTCGTCCAACCTTAATCATCTTAGTCATTCATCCTTACTTTTCAAAACCTTAGTTAGTTCCAAAACCCTAATCACATCTCTTTTTCCTAAACCTAGCCACCACCTTCTAGCCTAAATCTTAGCCGCCCATAACACCAAACTCTAATCCTAGCCACCCATATCTTTCTAAAAACCTTGGCCCATTTTTCTAACCCTAATCTTTATAAAACCCTAGCCACCCTCTATAAATACTCACCACTCTCTCTCCTTTAGAGATGGTTCCCCCCTCTAACTTCTCTTCTCACCTCTCATTTCTCAACCCCTTCTTTTCTCAACCCCTTTTTTGTCTAAGCCTCTCAACCTCTTCTTTTCTCAACCCCCTTCTCAAAAACCTCAATCGGAACACTTGCAACTACGCTTAGTGCGAGTTTCTGGTTTGTTGAATTTTTCTTACGGATGTAATGCAAGTTTAATTCTTGTTGTAAGTGATTTCTTTATTTTAATGCAATGAATGTTATTTTTATTTAATGCTTTGATGTCTCTTTTTAATTTAGTTTATTTTATGTTCATTTCATTTTATTAATAGATCTTAATTACCTCTCCGAAAGTTGTTTTAAAAATTCCAAATAATCACCACTCTCATCCCTCCATCATTTTACAATTTTCTCTTCTTTTTGGTATGTTTCTTTATACTAACCCCAAAGTTCACGAGTGAGGATTCGACATCCGACACAAGCCCTATACCATTCTCATGTGTATGTAGGATTCAGATTAAATTAAAGTTTTGATATTAAGGTGATTTCAAGCGACGGAAAAACCTTACTTTCAAATGGCGTTGTTGCCGCTTGTGTGAAGGGAAAGCGTGAAGAAACACACCAAAAGAAAAATTAAAAAAAACATCAAAGAATTTTTGGATTCCATCATTCTTTTCTTCTTTGTCACTACTTTATTTTATTTTTTTTAGACTCGGATGGCCAAGTGCAAGTTGTAAGACTTTTTAAATGACTTTTTTGTGTTTTTAGATGGTTGTTCAAGGGTTTAGCAACCCTTGATTAAGTGCTAAAAAGAAAAAAACAGCATATAATTGCACAGGCTTTTCTTTGTTAATTGTTGTTCCAAAAACAAAACCACCAAAAATATATGTGTGTTGTTTTCTTTGTTATGAAAAAAAAAAACAGCACTTTGCAATTTTAATGGGTTAGTTTTACTCTCTACAAAAAAAAAAGTTAGATTTACTTTCAAAATTCTTAGGTGACTAGATTTTGGGAATTGAGCATAGTAGGAAGTTTCCAAAAAGATTTTTCACTCATTTAGGCATTTTCCTTCTTTGAAAAAAGTATATCAAAAGCAGCAATTTTCTTTTTTAATAAGTTTTCAGTGTGTCTGGAATTCTTATTTGGAAAGTTTCCAACATTGGAATAATTCAAAAATAGTAGTGTCCATATTTAGGAAAATTCTAAATTCGAATTGGAAACTATTTGAAACCTGCCTTAATTTCCTTGATTGACTTGTGCAAACCCTAAAGGCAGCAATATTCCAAATCAATTCCCTAACTTGACCTATTCTTTTTTGTGAACAGAGAAGGAGTGTGAGTAGGGAGTATAAGCTTGGAGTGGGCCCAAGCCCATTACCCCTCCCTACCTCACGGAGGCGACCCCATGGCAGAGCCCACGGGTAGGTAAGATCTCTCAACCTCGCTTATTAGAGCGATCCCGGGTGATTGAGCAACTAGGTGATGCTTGTTAATTTTATTCTGCACCTTTTTTGAACTGTGTGGATGATTGAAAAATACATTAATTAAAAGAGCAAACCTAGCTCTAATCGAAACTAGTGGGATTTCATCACCCACCTCATCACTCTAGCTATGTGAACCCAAAAGCAATTTAATACAATGAACAAAGATTTAGAGACAAATTTAGCTCGGTGTTCACAGGACCATCACAAAATCAATGAATCCTTCATTTTTGAGTCAAATAAGACCACGAGCGCAGGTCCCTGTTTCCTAACATATCTATAGGTGCCTACTACTTTAGTATACTGAGCTCTTAAGTAGCCTCCGCAAAATCTTGTTGGTTAACTGTGCTTATTGACTTAGGAACACAATCTAGCCCAAGTTATTCTTTCGGGAATACACTTGTCAAACTACTTGACTGATCCAGCTAGTTTGGGACGTACTTAAGCTTGCCATTGTGCGACATGTCTGTCTAGACTACGACTTCTCTTGCAGTTATCTCATGTTAGTACTGGAAGGTTAGCTTGCGAGTGAAACCTTTCTGAGAACCAAGAGTGAAAGTTAGTTCGGTGGACTAATCAAAGATAAAACCAGTGGTTCCGCCCACTGTCATAACTCATATGCCACAGATAAAAAGATAAATCCTTGAAACCTATTAATTGTTCATTATTGGCTTAGGATTATCTTTGTGTCTTCTTGCCCATCATATAGATTCACTTAGGATTGTGTCTCCTTTAGGCAACTTTTTGCCAGGTCTTGGGCGTGTTTCTTCAAACATATGCCTAGTTGGGTTCGGCCCATCAGCGTTTGATTCAATCTGAGAGTCATTCCAATCAGGGAATTAGCCCCAACTTCTTCACCTTCCTCATCCTCCATGGCAACAGAAAGGCCTCTTATTGAGACTTATGCAAATTTCTATAGCCAAAATTTCTATTGCCATGACTCCTATAGCTCAAATTCCTATTGCCAAACTTATCATCCGGATACTTGGAATCATAATTCCAATTTCTCTTGGGAGCAAGAGTTTGTTCCACAATTGCAACTGTAGAACCCCAGAACTTGGGACCACTGTAGAGTGAATAGTGCTATGAATAGTGCCAGTGAATAGTGTGTCAAGGCTTAAAGCCTTGGGTTGTGAAATGGTTGTGTTATTATGTGAAAGAGGATTTTTAGATTTCCAATTTATGTTCAGCGGATTATGAATGTCTTAAATTCTTAAAGGAGTTTTCTTTTGATTATAGGAGTGAAAACATAAGTGGGACAAGTTATATGTTTGAAAAAGAGGGATGCTTAAACATACCCTCAACTTTAAGGAACTCTAGAGTTTTCACCACTGATCGGAATCAAGTGATTCTTGAATTTTTCGAAAGGTATTACAACCCTCTTCAAGGTTCATGTTTACCACTTCTTCAGATTTTGAGTCGAAGTTGGGTCAAACATCGAATTTCAGAAATTGGGTTCGCTGAAATTTTGGACTGCTGAAATCCATTTCAGACCAGTCAGCTTTATGGCCACTTTAGTATATGAATAAAGCAAATTAGAAGCTTTACAACACATAAAAGTTGTTCCCCTTTAAAAGATGAATCCAACGAAAGTTGAATCGTCAAAATCGGATAAGCGAGTCAAAAGTTATGGTCAAAATACCAAAGCGGGAAAACGAGGCCCAGTCAGAGTGCCATTTCAGCGACGAAGTGTGCTGCGGGGTTGATTTCGTCGACGAATTCAACTCGAAAATGGAAAAAAAATCCAGGAATGAGCTGTAACTCATCACCGAACTTGGGGGATATTTTTCTAAGATATTTTGAGATATTTGGCAGCCTTTAGGCTATAAATAGAGTCTGAATTTCGTGTATAAGCGTTACCAAACCCTTGAATGTAATTGAGAGAGAGATTGAAGAAGAAGAAGAAGAAAAGAAGAAGAAGAAGAGAAGTTTTTTTCCTTTCCAACTGTTCTTCCCCAAGCTCAAGTGAGGTTCCAACCTTGTCAAGCTTCCTTCCTTTAATGTTCTCAAGCTCACAAATCATCACCAAGGTGATTTCAAAGCTTGGAATTTCTCCAAAGAAATTCTGTTCGTGTTCTTGAAGAAGGGGGTTTTCAAACCTAGATTTTTCCAAGCTTCAACCAAGCTTTCCTCAAGCTTGATTCAGTACACAGAAGTATAAAAACTTCCTTTTTAAGGTAGATACTTTCTACTAGCTTTTAATGACATAAACCATCTTATAATTCAAGATAAAATCCTTTGAATTGTTCTATGAACTAGTAGGAACTCCTATTGTTAAATTGTGATGATGCTATGCCTTAAACCAAAGAATAAAGAGGACAAATAATTCTGTTTTATTTAGTTGTTCCTTATCTTATTATTCAAAGATGAAAAGCATGTTAAAAGACTTAAGTTTTGGGGAAAATTAAATGAGAAAACCTTATGTTTCTATGAATTTCAGTGACTAATTGTATATAAGCTAATGCTATTAATGAAATATGTGGGTTATTGACTATATGTAGAGTATTTTCTTTATGTCTACCATGCTATTCACAATTGCTACACTGACACAAGAGGAAAATACAATTGCTACTAGATGTATATGCATGTTCGAGGTTTTGCTAAAAGTATAAGTATATAAGAAACAATACAAGAATAAGAAGAGGAAAGTACAAGAAGCAAAAGATGTGTATGAAAAGTATAAGAGGCAAAAGAGGTCACAAGAAGTACAAGAAGTATATGTTGAAAGCCGACGGGGAGGCACGATAGCAGGCCGCCTGAAAGGGAAAGGGATATTGGCGTCAGACTCCGACGATTGCAGGCCGCCCGGAATGGAAATGGATACTGGTCATCTACTCCGAAGGTAGCCAATGGTGAGGAGAATAGTAGGCCCGCCTGGTTTATGTGGGTATAAGGGTACTAGTTTTCTGACTCCCAAGGTAAAAGATGAATAGCAAGGTATTGTAAATACCCGTATATGTAAACGATGATAAAAGATGAGAACCAAGGTATTTTACATACCTGTATATGCAAAGATAAAAGATGAAAATAAAGATGTTTTATGAGATGTTTTACAAGATGGTTTCCGAGATATATGCACATGATAATATTTCGTTTTTCGCGCTCTAATTATGGGAATGCATGCGAAATGATTAAACTGCGATATATGCTATATTTGTTTATGACATTACTCTCTTATGGTTTGTATACGCTGAGTATTCAATACTCAGCCGAAGTTGTTATCTTCAGCATGTACACGTGTTCCCTTCAATGTGTGTGGTCAGGAGCCTTGGATAGAGGAAGAGTACTACGACCCGGAGTCCTCTATGGACCACTACCAGGATGATGGATTGCTAGATAGGTGGCCCGATTTTGACTTCTTCTAACCGTGTTAGGAAAAGAAGATATTTAGTGTACGTTGAGAGTGAGACTTGTCCACTCCATATTTTGGATATATTTTGTTGGTTCAGACTTGAACCGAACGATAAGAGTAATTATTATACATTGCTTCCGTTTATCTCCGCTGCGTATATATTGATGTATTTTATCAAGTGGTATGTATGCCTTATGTGTCATACAGGATTGTATGATATGACGGTCACGTGCTAAAGTATCCCCAACTCCTAGGGGGTATTTTGGGTCATGACAGACTTGGTATCAGAGCTTAGGCTCTAGACTCCCTCGGGCTGGGGTTGTTGTTTAAGGTAGACATGTCTCCTTCGAGTTAGAGTATGTTCTATTCTAGGCATTAGAACGGTATGGGTAGAATTTGTTCTTTGAGTTAAATTTAAAACTCAGATGAACTCGTTTATAGGTTGATACCGCGACAAAAGTGGTATCAAGCTTAAGGACTAGGTTATCTTTTGAGCAGAAGTTAGGAGTTATATTCCAGTGTAGACTAGTATTTAGTCTTAGTTTTAAGTTGGGTTAATGTCTTAAGAAAACGTGAGAACTTAACATCGCTAGGAAACCAAGTTGTATGATTATATTATTATGTGTATACATTGATGTATACAATACGCATATATAGGCAAGTTATGCTCATTGAATTGATATGTCAACTAAGCTTGAATTCCGTTAGACTCACGCTTGCTATTGCTCTCAGGACTTTGATCATGAGACATGGCAACCGAGGTAGAGGGTATCATACTTGAGGGAATGGAGGAGAGATTCTAATGGGAGATGAGCAGCCAGATTTGACTCAAATCCTTGGGGCTATAGCAGCGACTATGGCTTTGCTTGTAGAGAGGACTAATACCCCTGTTGCTGTTGCTGCACCTATACCTCCTCCTGTACATCATACAGTAGGACTTGGGGCGTTCAGGAAATTGAGGCCTCCTACCTTTTATGGGACTATTGACCTCATGGTCGCAGGAGCATGGATTATGCAGTTGGAGAAGACTTTCAGAGTCCTTTGCTGCACAGACGAGCAAAGAGTTGAGTGGGCTTCCTTCGTGATGGAAGGTGAAGCCAAGCATTGGTGGAGGTCTGCACTGAGGCAGAGGGATGCCGCAAAGGCAAGGTTACCATGGACATGGGGGGAGTTTTTAGATGCTTTTTAAGAGCAGTATTTCCGCAGGTTTGTGAAGGAGCAGAAGGAGAGAGGGTTCATGTTTTTGGAACAGGGAGAGATGAGCGTGGTCGAGTACGAGGCCAAATTCGTCGGACTTGTGAGGTTTGCCCCACATATGGTTGCATCCGAGGTTATGCGTGTGACGCCCCGAACCCGCGCCTAGGGAATCAAGTTCCGAGACGCGTGTCCGTTCGTCAAATCATGCAAGCGGAAGACTTTACCCGCAAAAATGCGGGAAATTTAAACATTTATCAAATGCTCCCAAAAAGCAAATAATACCTGTCATCACAATAGCCATCATACAAACCATATACCTGTATTATTTACATCAAGTTTGTTTTACAAAAGTAGACGCTTCTATCACGCCGGGTACAACTTGTACAAGCTTCCAAAATGTCCAGTTGGACTTTTCACTTACTGGTCAGCAACTCCAGGATCTGCTGACACAAAAAGTCAGTGAGCTATGAAGCTCAATAAAACCACAATCCTTCTAAACTATTTTCCACATAATAACACGCGTCAATAATGATATAATAAGCAGTTCAATTTGCATGTTACAATAAAATAGAACAGTATATAATAAATTGTGACCCAAGGTCACTTAGGGTTACGTCACCCTAACAGAGGTTCCCGACCTCACATTACTTTCCAATTATGAGGTTCAGTTATGAATGTATTATATTACCAAATTATCGTTTCAATCATCAATCATGTTTTATTTCGAGTCCTAAGACTCTATTAATTGGCCACAGCCCACAAATGTTTAGCTTAAAGTCTCTAAATCATAGCCATAATACATTGAGTCATTTAGACTCACACACGCTGTTCCGGCTTTCACCCGAACATGACAAAACCTTGGGTATACCAACCCAACTCACCTGGAATCCGATGATTCCATACCGAACTGAGTCCACCAACTCAAACAAATACACCAACTCTGAGTATACCAACTCAGACCACTTCGTATCCGAAGCTTACACACACAACATGGGCATTCACCCAATAAGAACATTTTTCCCATTCAATTGACTGACCACATCTACCGTGTATTCGCCGCCATCGCCCTGGGTATCAGTTATGAAGGAACCCCGACCAACCTGCCTACCGTCATCTTCTGGCTAGTCTACGGAGGAACCCCGACATCTATACCAATGCCGACATCTCCTGACGTTCCACCAAGAAGGGACCACGATAGACACGGTGCCGACATCTTCTAACCCACCCAGAGAGGAACCCCGGACTATACACTATCTGATGTTTAGCCACTTTAAACTCCCTAAGACTCCGACATCTCCTGACTACCAGTCACGGAGGAACCACGGGCCATGCAGGACACCGCCACTCCTAACCTAGTCCAAGAGGCACCACGGACGACCTAGACAAACAGACCGACATCTCCCGACTATCAGTCACGGAGGAACCCCGGGCCTTACTGGGCACCGTCTCTCCTGACCTAGCCAAAGAGGAACCACGGACTATACTTAACCCTGGTTAGATTTTCTAACCACAGGTTAACCCCAGTTAACCCAAGCCTCGCTTGATTAACTGAAACACTTGGGCCTCGCGCCCGTGAACCAACTCCGGTAACACACCGTCCCGTTAGGGAGCGTTTCCAGACTAATGGATGTCTCCATAGCCTTACAAGACATGCAAAACAACTTTTCGTCACCCTAGGGTGGCGATACAATTTACCCGGGACCCGATCTGGGCTCCCCGAGGGACCACATAAAATCACAACATCATATAGGGGTCTCCGCCCCTTTTTCATTCACGTCAAAAGACATGCGTATACATCACATGAAATAATATAGCAAAATAAGCGGAAAAGGAGAAGAAAAGATAGGGGTTTTACTTGCTTCACGCGTTTCGAGGCGACTAGAGTCGAAACGGACACCGCCAACGCGCTCGGAAGGATGATCAACCCCAAGGTAGAGCGCATGCAACTTTCTCTCTCAACTTTCTCTCTCTACCTTTTTCTCTTTCTCTCTCTACACGCAACACGAGATGCCGGAGAGAAAATCAGACGCCGCCAACGCGTCGGGGGCGTCGAAAAACCTCAAGGAGACCTCCCTTTCCCTTTCTCTCTCTTCCTTTCTCTCTCCTCTTTCTCTCTCTTCCTTTCTCTCTCCTCACTCTCTCTCTAAAATGGTTGGGGCAGCATACTGTGTCTGCAGCTCTAAACCGTGAGATTGCAAGGGGCTGTCCCCTATTTATAATACAAGGGTCATGTGCCATGCACATGACCTCCATTAATGGTCCCCGTTGACCAAGTCAACGGGTTGACCATTTGACTATTATTTCGTATTTTTTCGCATATACGGCCTACGTAATCCTACTTAATGACATCCGATTTTGACGAAACTTTAGGTGACCGAACTTGGGGCAGTCCGACACCTACTGTAAAAATTTCGGGGAAAAATACTGAGTTTTGACAGCTGCACTTTAGTCCGGAAGAAAATTGCAAAACCCACTAATTTTCTGATTTCGGACACAAAACACGCTGTCGCTTTTTTCGTTTGAGATAACTAACTGCCGTGACGATAGACATTAGTCCCCACGGCCGACCGACACGCATTAGTGCTAACCGCACGGATTTCTATTAGGATCTCCAACAGATATTGGGTCCCACTTAATTTCTGGAAATATGGAAATTTCCCGTTTCTCTCAATTTTATCACACATAATAGCCCCGCGGTCCCGCGAAATGATACTTGACGGAACCGATACGGTAGGGGTGTGTCCCGGCAGTCGACCGGCACACTGTGTGCGAATTTTTGCCAAATGATACTGAGATTTCCTCGGTGCACTTCAACCCTGAGCAAAATCTCCTTCTTATTAATTTAACAATTAATTAACTAATTAACCTTCATTAAGGACCCATAAACACATAATTTTATTATATTAAAATTCCGGGTCGTTACAACCTCCCCTCCTTACAAAAATTTCGTCCTCGAAATTTATATATACACTAGTCATCAAATAACTGAGGATGATTGCTTCTAATGACATCTTCAAGTTCCCATGTGGCTTCCTCTATGCTATGGTGTTCCCATAAAACTTTAACTAGCTTAATCGTTTTGTTTCGCAACACCTGTTCCTTGCGGAACAAAATTATCACTGGCTTTTCTTCAAAAGTTAAGTCCTCTCTGACTTGAATTGGTTCATATCGTATCATGTGCGAGGGATCATGTACATATTTTCTCAACATGGATATGTGGAATACATTGTGAACCCTTGCCAGCTCTGGTGGTAACGCCAAACGATAGGCTACACCTCCTATTTTAGCCAAAATCTCAAAAGGTCCAATGAATCGCGGACTTAACTTTCCCCGCTTTCCGAATCGTACAATACCTTTTGATGGAGAGATTTTCAAGAAGACATGGTCGCCGACTTGAAACTCTAAGTCCCGACGCTTTCCATCTGCATAGCTTTTCTGTCGACTTTGTGCAGATAATAACCTCGATCGAATCAACTCGATCTTCTTTGTTGTTTCTTGCACCAACTCAGGTCCCAGTAGTTTACGTTCCCCTACTTCAGTCCAACATATTGGTGACCGACAACTCCTGCCATACAAGGCCTCGTAAGGAGCCATTTGAATACTTGCCTGATAACTGTTATTATATGCAAACTCGATCAATGGCAAGTGATCATCCTAGTTTCCTTGAAAGTCCAGACTGCAAGTGCGCATCATATCTTCTAGAGTTTGTATTGTGCGCTCAGACTGTCCATCGGTTTGCGGATGATAAGTTGTACTCATGTTTAGCTGCGTACCTAAAGCTTCTTGCAAGCTCCTCCAGAATCGGGAAGTAAATCGCGGATCGCGATCTGACACAATAGATACCGGCACACCATGCAGCTTCACAATCTCCTTGATGTACAACTTTGATAAATTTTCCAGGGTTATGGTATCCTTTATAGTAAGAAAGTGAGCCGACTTCGTCAATCGATCAACTATCACCCAAACGGCATCATGTCCACTCCTTGTTTTTGGTAACCCCACCACAAAATCCATCGTAATGTGCTCCCATTTCCACTCGGGAATAAGCAATGAATTTAACAATCCAGGTGGTTTCTGATGTTCTGCCTTGACTTGCTGACAAACAAGGCATCGAGATACATACTCTGCAATTTCTCTCTTCATGCCGTTCCACCAGTAGTTATTCTTCATATCCTGATACATCTTTGTACTTCCGTGATGCACCGCAAAACGAGATCGATGTGCCTCATTGAGCAGTTCATTCTTCAACTCAGGATTTCAACTCTTGAATTCTTCGATCATCTTCCATCGCTCGGCCCTCATATATGCTACAGATCCAACTGTCTTTCTACTCAGGGCATCAGCAACCACGTTACCCTTACCAGGATGATACTGGATTACATAATCATAATCCTTCAAGAATTTCATCCATCTACGCTGTCGCATATTGAGTTCCTTTTGGGAGAATAGATACTTTAAACTCTTGTGATCACTATAGATCACCAACTTCTCTCCATAAAGATAATGTCTCCAAATTTTTAGTGCGAATACTACCGCAGCTAACTCCAGGTCATGCGTGGGATAATTCCGTTAATGGAGCTGCTATCTTCGAGAAACCTTCTACAAATCTGCGGTAGTACCCAGCCAATCCCAGAAAACTTCGAACTTCAGTAACAGTGGATGGCCTTGCCCAATCGGTTACTGCCTGAATCTTGGAAGGATCAACAGATATTCCATTTCTTGACACAATATGTCCAAGAAAGGCTACTTCTTCCATCCAAAACTCGCACTTGGAGAACTTAGCATACAGCTGATTATCTCTTAATGTCTGTAGCGTAATCCTCAAGTGCTCAGCGTGCTTCTCATGACTAGGTGAGTACACCAAGATATCATCAATAAATACCACAATAAACTGATCCAAGTACGGCCTGAAAAGACGATTCATCAACTCCATAAAGGCCGCAGGTGCATTTGTCAGTCCAAAAGGCATCACCAAGAACTCGTAGTGACCATACCGAGTTCGGAATGCTGTCTTTTGAATATCTTCTTCTTTGACCCTCAATTGGTGATAGCCGGACCGTAAATCAATCTTGGAAAACACTTGGGCGCCTTGCAACTGATCAAATAGATCATCGATCCTGGGGAGAGGATACTTATTTTTGATCGTCGCTTGATTCAGCAAACGATAATCTATACGCAGACGCAGACTCCCGTCTTTCTTTCGGACAAATAACACCGGTGCTCCCCATGGTGAAACACTAGGACGGATCAAGCCCTTATCTAATAGGTCTTGCAATTGAATCTTCAGTTCTTGCAACTCAGCCGGAGCCATCCGATACGGTGTTTTAGATATCGAGTCTACACCCGGAGTAACATCGATTGTAAAATCGATCTCTCTAATAGGAGGGAGTCCTGGTAATTCATCAGGAAACACATCTCGAAACTCTCTGACCACCGGGGTATTCCCTAAAGTGTCATCTTCATCTTTATCGACCACCACTGCAGCTAAATACCCAGTACACCCCTTGTCTAGAAGGTGACATGCTTTAATTGCGGATATTAGCTTGGGTGCTTGACCTCGGATAATCCCCTGCATTTCGAACTCTGGGATGTCCGGAATTCGAAATATCACTTTCTTGGCATTACAATCTACCACTGCATGGTAATTAGCCAACCAATCCATCCCTAGGATAACATCATAATCCTTCATGTCTAACACGATCAGATCTACTAACATCCGTACACTATTGACAAGTATGGGACACCTATCATAGACTGTTTTTGTGCACAGAACTTTCCCTGATGGTGTAGATACAGACATCATGCTTTTGAGTGTATCAGGCTTGTAACTTATGTGTTTAGCAAAACGAGTAGAGACAAACGAATGTGTAGCACCAGTGTCAATCAAAGCATAAGCAGGTACTTGAAATACTAAAAGTTTACCTTCGATGACACCTTCGGTCTGCTGTGCCTCTTCCTGGGTAATTGCAAACACTCTTCCTTTTCCGCCTTCCAACGCTAGTGGTTGAGCCTTAGGGCAATCCTTCTTGAAGTGTCCAGGCTTTCCGCACTAGAAGCAAACCTTCGCTCTACAGTCCTTGGTCAAATGACCCTGACCACATTTCTCGCACTTAAGCCCCAATCTTCCTGTAGACCCTTGGTTTTTCATGTCGAACTTTCTTTTCCCAGTAAACTGCCGGTTATTCTCCTTTATCCAGGGCTTCCCAACTGTCCCTTTGCCTTTGCCAGCACTATACTGTGCCAGTTCTTCATGCACTCGCTCTACTCTGATTGCTCTATCTAATATCTCTGAGAATGAGGTAAATCGTTGAGCTGCCAATTTCCCTCTGATAGTCGGCTTCAATCCTTCTTCAAATTTCTCAACCCTCCATTGCTCATCCTCGACAAATCTTGCAGCGAACCTCGAGAGTTGATTAAACTTTTGTTCATACTCGCTAACCGACATGTTTCCTTGGGTCAGCTGAAGAAACTCCATTTTTTTTCCTCTTTTTCATCGACGCTGAAAAATAGCGCTCATAAAACAATTCAGTAAATCTTGCCCAAGTAACAGGCCTCTGATGCGGTGGAACTGTCCTTTCCCCTGTGGTCCACCAATGTTCCGCTTCTCCTTCAAGTAGAAAGATAGCGAACTCGGGCTTGTCATTTTCTGGCAAAGACATAGCCCTAAAAACTTTTTCCAAACTTCTAATCCAGTTCTCCGCCTTCAGCGGATCAGTAGTGCCCGAAAAGGCCGACGGTCCAAGCCTCTTAAACTTCTCCAATCGGGTCACATTCCCATGCTCTGGCATGGTAGCAATGGGGATACGACTACCATTCCCATTTCCATTCATATTCTGGGCCTGTTGTTGCTGAATTAGGTTGACTAGGGCCGTGATAGCCTCGAATGCCCCAGCCAAGGTATTTTCGGGTGCTCGTCGAGGTGGCATGATTCACCTATAATTATAAAGTAACGAACTTTTAATGAATGGGCATCTATTATATTCCAAAACGCCAAAACGATATAGATGCACCACGCTCTTCCACCATGATCCTATACTTCGTACGTCTCAACCTCTATCGGTGAGACTGCTACACTACCCTCCTGCGGTGCCTGATCCTCTGTCTCAGGTCTAGCCTCTCTCAAAATCCAATCAATCTCGCTCTTTCTTAGGGATTCGCGCATTGCTTGTGCGGTCAATCCCTTACGGAGTGGTTTTACCGCCTTTAGGTGTATAGTGCGGTAACACGACCATCCGGCGTGACGTCTTCTCTGCATAGTCACCGCCCATTCAAACAGAGCTATCTCCCTCTTTGTGGGAATTCGGTGCGTCCTTGCCATTCCTGCACATGTACATATTCCAAATCAATGTCTGATTTCGAAACATGACATGTACAACAATCACTCAACTAGGAATATCAAATAAATCTCTAAGGGATCGCCTATCCAACGGTTCCTAGGTGTATTATGCTCAAGTATGATTTGTGTGATGGTTATTGCTATTGGCTCTGATACCAATTGTGACGCCCCGAACCCGCGCCTAGGGAATCAAGTTCCGAGACGCGTGTCCGTTCGTCAAATCATGCAAGCGGAAGACTTTACCCGCAAAAATGCGGGAAATTTAAACATTTATCAAATGCTCCCAAAAAGCAAATAATACCTGTCATCACAATAGCCATCATACAAACCATATACCTGTATTATTTACATCAAGTTTGTTTTACAAAAGTAGACGCTTCTATCACGCCGGGTACAACTTGTACAAGCTTCCAAAATGTCCAGTTGGACTTTTCACTTACTGGTCAGCAACTCCAGGATCTGCTGACACAAAAAGTCAGTGAGCTATGAAGCTCAATAAAACCACAATCCTTCTAAACTATTTTCCACATAATAACACGCGTCAATAATGATATAATAAGCAGTTCAATTTGCATGTTACAATAAAATAGAACAGTATATAATAAATTGTGACCCAAGGTCACTTAGGGTTACGTCACCCTAACAGAGGTTCCCGACCTCACATTACTTTCCAATTATGAGGTTCAGTTATGAATGTATTATATTACCAAATTATCGTTTCAATCATCAATCATGTTTTATTTCGAGTCCTAAGACTCTATTAATTGGCCACAGCCCACAAATGTTTAGCTTAAAGTCTCTAAATCATAGCCATAATACATTGAGTCATTTAGACTCACACACGCTGTTCCGGCTTTCACCCGAACATGACAAAACCTTGGGTATACCAACCCAACTCACCTGGAATCCGATGATTCCATACCGAACTGAGTCCACCAACTCAAACAAATACACCAACTCTGAGTATACCAACTCAGACCACTTCGTATCCGAAGCTTACACACACAACATGGGCATTCACCCAATAAGAACATTTTTCCCATTCAATTGACTGACCACATCTACCGTGTATTCGCCGCCATCGCCCTGGGTATCAGTTATGAAGGAACCCCGACCAACCTGCCTACCGTCATCTTCTGGCTAGTCTACGGAGGAACCCCGACATCTATACCAATGCCGACATCTCCTGACGTTCCACCAAGAAGGGACCACGATAGACACGGTGCCGACATCTTCTAACCCACCCAGAGAGGAACCCCGGACTATACACTATCTGATGTTTAGCCACTTTAAACTCCCTAAGACTCCGACATCTCCTGACTACCAGTCACGGAGGAACCACGGGCCATGCAGGACACCGCCACTCCTAACCTAGTCCAAGAGGCACCACGGACGACCTAGACAAACAGACCGACATCTCCCGACTATCAGTCACGGAGGAACCCCGGGCCTTACTGGGCACCGTCTCTCCTGACCTAGCCAAAGAGGAACCACGGACTATACTTAACCCTGGTTAGATTTTCTAACCACAGGTTAACCCCAGTTAACCCAAGCCTCGCTTGATTAACTGAAACACTTGGGCCTCGCGCCCGTGAACCAACTCCGGTAACACACCGTCCCGTTAGGGAGCGTTTCCAGACTAATGGATGTCTCCATAGCCTTACAAGACATGCAAAACAACTTTTCGTCACCCTAGGGTGGCGATACAATTTACCCGGGACCCGATCTGGGCTCCCCGAGGGACCACATAAAATCACAACATCATATAGGGGTCTCCGCCCCTTTTTCATTCACGTCAAAAGACATGCGTATACATCACATGAAATAATATAGCAAAATAAGCGGAAAAGGAGAAGAAAAGATAGGGGTTTTACTTGCTTCACGCGTTTCGAGGCGACTAGAGTCGAAACGGACACCGCCAACGCGCTCGGAAGGATGATCAACCCCAAGGTAGAGCGCATGCAACTTTCTCTCTCAACTTTCTCTCTCTACCTTTTTCTCTTTCTCTCTCTACACGCAACACGAGATGCCGGAGAGAAAATCAGACGCCGCCAACGCGTCGGGGGCGTCGAAAAACCTCAAGGAGACCTCCCTTTCCCTTTCTCTCTCTTCCTTTCTCTCTCCTCTTTCTCTCTCTTCCTTTCTCTCTCCTCACTCTCTCTCTAAAATGGTTGGGGCAGCATACTGTGTCTGCAGCTCTAAACCGTGAGATTGCAAGGGGCTGTCCCCTATTTATAATACAAGGGTCATGTGCCATGCACATGACCTCCATTAATGGTCCCCGTTGACCAAGTCAACGGGTTGACCATTTGACTATTATTTCGTATTTTTTCGCATATACGGCCTACGTAATCCTACTTAATGACATCCGATTTTGACGAAACTTTAGGTGACCGAACTTGGGGCAGTCCGACACCTACTGTAAAAATTTCGGGGAAAAATACTGAGTTTTGACAGCTGCACTTTAGTCCGGAAGAAAATTGCAAAACCCACTAATTTTCTGATTTCGGACACAAAACACGCTGTCGCTTTTTCGTTTGAGATAACTAACTGCCGTGACGATAGACATTAGTCCCCACGGCCGACCGACACGCATTAGTGCTAACCGCACGGATTTCTATTAGGATCTCCAACAGATATTGGGTCCCACTTAATTTCTGGAAATATGGAAATTTCCCGTTTCTCTCAATTTTATCACACATAATAGCCCCGCGGTCCCGCGAAATGATACTTGACGGAACCGATACGGTAGGGGTGTGTCCCGGCAGTCGACCGGCACACTGTGTGCGAATTTTTGCCAAATGATACTGAGATTTCCTCGGTGCACTTCAACCCTGAGCAAAATCTCCTTCTTATTAATTTAACAATTAATTAACTAATTAACCTTCATTAAGGACCCATAAACACATAATTTTATTATATTAAAATTCCGGGTCGTTACAATGCGAGTCATAAAGTTTGAAGGTGGGATGAGATCCTTCATCCGGGAGCGAGTGTTCATGTTCCAGGTAGAAACCTGGAAGGATATTGTGGGGAAGGCAAGCATTGCGGAGAGACATTCTGAGGATTCTCTCATGGGGAAAGGTAGTGGTCTAGAGAGAGGCATGGTTCGAGGCCAGTCCAGTGGACCAGTGCCACCAGAGAGAAGGGTTAGGTCTGTCCCATACCAGACTGCTACGTCTGCACCTGTACAGAGGCCTTCATTTACACCACAGGTTCCTTGTCCTACCACTTCACATGTCACACCATATGGGTTGTCTGCATCTACTACCTTTGAGATGTGTAGCCACTGTGGGAGAAATCATAAGGAGGATTGTCGTAAGCTCACAGGTGCATGTTTTCACTGTGGTGATTAGGGACATTAGTTCAAAGATTGTCCACGCCGCCAGTTACCATTGCAGTCGCAGGGGACTAGGCCCCGGCTCGGCAGGCCACACATCAGGGGTCTTCTCAAGCTCTTAGGCCTCTAGGTCGACCCATTCGTCATCAGAGGTATCCTCAGGCCTCTGGCCTCCCGCCAGTTGCGCAGCCACCTCGATCGGTAAATCAGGGCAGGGTCTTAGCTTAATCGAGCAAGAAGCACATGTACTCGAGGATGTTGTGCAAGGTACGTTCACGTCGAGTAGTTTAAGTTGTATGGTTGTGATATATGTTGCTATAGGTGTAAGAATATGCTACTTATATTTTATGGGTGTTGTTATGGATTGTTTCCATATGCTAGGTAGTTGACAGACTTAATAAAGCATGGGGAAAGTATCCCTAGGAAAGTGTCTCTCATTTGAATTTTGCGGACGAAATTTCTTTAAGGGGGGGAGGATGTAGAACCCCAGAACTTGGGATCACTGTAGAGTGAATAGTGCCAGTGAATAGTGTGTTAAGACTTAAAGCCTTGGGTTGTGAAATGGTTGTGTTATTATGTGAAAGAGGATTTTTGGATTTCCAATTTATGTTCAGCGGATTATGAATGTCTTAAATTCTTAAAGGAGTTTTCTTTTGATTATAGGAGTGAAAAACATAAGTGGGACAAGTTATATGTTTGAAAAAGAGGGATGCTTAAACATACCCTCAACTTTAAGGAACTCTAGAGTTTTCACTGCTGATCGGAATCAAGTGATTCTTGAATTTTTAGAAAGGTATTGGAACCCTCTACGAGGTTCAAGTTTACCACTTCTTCAGATTTTGAGTCAAAGTTGGGTCAAACATCGAATTTCAGAAATTGGGTTTGCTGAAATTCTGGACTGCTGAAATCCATTTCAGAAATTGGGTTTGCTGAAATTCTGGACTGCTGAAATCCATTTCAGACCAGTCAGCTTTATGGCCACTTTAGTATATAAATAAAGCATAATTAGAAGTTTTGCAAAACATAAAAGTTTTTCCCCTTTGAAAGATGAATCCAACGAAAGTTGAACCGTCAAAATTGGATAAGCGAGTCAAAAGTTATGGTCAAAATACCAAAGAGGGAAAACGAGGCCCAGACAGAGTGCCATTTCGGCGACGAAGTGTGCTGTAATTGAGAGAGAGATTGAAGAAGAAGAAGAAGAAGAAGAAGAGAAGCTTTGTTCCTTTCCAACTGTTCTTCCCCAAGCCCAAGCGAGGTTCCAACCTTGTCAAGCTTCCTTCCTTTAATGTTCTCAAGCTCACAAATCATCACTAAGGTGATTTCAAAGCTTGGAATTTCTCCAAAGAAATTATGTTCGTGTTCTTGAAGAAGGGGGTTTTCAAACCCAGATTTTTCCAAGCTTCAACCAAGCTTTCCTCAAGCTTGATTCAATACATAGAAGTATAAAAACTTCCTTTTTTAAGATAGATACTTTCTACTAGCTTTTAATGGCATAAACCATCTTATAATTCAAGATAAAATCCTTTGAATTGTTCTATGAATTAGTAGGAACTCCTATTGTTAAATTGTGATGATGCTATACCTTAAACCAAAGAATAAAGAGGATAAATAATTCTGTTTTTATTAGTTGTTCCTTATCTTATTATTCAAAGATGAAAAGCACGTTAAAAGACTTAAGTTTTGGGAAAAATTAAATGAGAAAACCTTATGTTTCTATGAATTTGGGTGACTAATTGTATATAAGTTATTGCTATTAATGGAATATGTGGGTTATTGACTATATGTAGAGTGTTTTCTTTTTGTCTACCATGCTATTCACAATTGCTACACTGACACAAGAGGAAAATACAATTGCTACTAGATGTATATGCATGTTCGAGGTTTTGCTAAAAGTATAAGTATATAAGAAATAATACAAGAATAAAAAGAGGAAAGTACAAGAAGCAAAAGATGTGTATGGAAAGTATAAGAGGCAAAAGAGGTCACAAGAAGTATATGTTGAAAGCCGACGGGGAGGCACGATAGCAGGCCGCTTGAAAGGGAAAGGGATACTGGCGTCGGACTCCGACGATAGCAGGCCGCCCGGAAAGGAAATGGATACTGGTCGTCTACTTCGAAGGTAGCCAACGGTGAGGAGAATAGTAGGCCCGCCTGGTTTATGTGGGTATAAGGGTACTACTTTTCTGACTCCCGAGGTAAAAGATGAATACCAAGGTATTGTAAATACCCGTATATGCAAAAGATGATTAAAGATGAGAACCAAGGTATTTTACATACCTGTATATGCAAAGATAAAAGATGAAAAGAAAGATGTTTTATGAGATATTTTACAAGATGTTTTCTGAGATATATGCACATGATAATATTTCATTTTTCACGCTCTAATTATGGGAATGCATGTGAAGTGATTAAACTGCGATATATGTTGTATTACTATTTATGACATTACTATCTAGTGGTTTGTATACGCTGAGTATTCAATACTCAGCCGAAGTTGTTATCTTCGACAAGTACACGTGTTCCCTTCAATGTGTGTGGTTAGGAGCCTTGGATAGAGGAAGAGTACTACGACCCGGAGCCCTCTATGGACCACTACCAGGATGATGGATCACTAGATAGGCGGCTTGATTTTGACTTCTGCTGACCGTGTTAGGAAAAGAAGATATTTAGTGTACGTTGAGAGTGAGACTTGTCCACTCCATATTTTGGATATATTTTGTTGGTTCAGACTTGAACCGAACGATAAGAGTAATTATTATACATTGCTTCCGTTTATCTTTGCTGTGTATATATTGATGTATTTTATCATGTGGTATGTATGCCTTATGTGTCATACAGGATTGTATGATACGGCGGTCACGTGCCAAAGTATCCTTAACTCGTAGGGGGTATTTTGGGTCGTGACAGCAACCATACTATAACACATATCATTCTGGGTTTAACCAATCCGATATACAGTATGATGGATAGTACTCACAGCCACAGTACCAGCAATTCACCCAAAATTTTTATTTTGACCAACAGAGTGC
The DNA here is from genome assembly GCA_015143295.1 of Tetracentron sinense. Lineage (NCBI taxonomy): Eukaryota > Viridiplantae > Streptophyta > Magnoliopsida > Trochodendrales > Trochodendraceae > Tetracentron > Tetracentron sinense. The sequence continues at coordinate 28,561,999 of CM026553.1, read as the reverse complement.
CCTGTCGACTCCTCAATCCTACAATGATTATACCTCGATGAGCTCTAATTGTGAATTGGTACCTGAGCTTCCCTTCACTGCGCCTTACCAATCTACTCTTAAACTGGTCTATAAGACCTTCTCTCCCATCTTATGACCCAACAAGACCAGTCCTTTCAGCGTTTAGAAAAATTTCTGGATCAATTAGAAGTTGAGAGCGAGATAGGTAACGTCCCGAGGCAAACTATTCAAAATACGACTGAAGAAGAGATAGTTTTTGAATTTGCATTGCAGTTGAAGAACCAGAATTTTTAAGGAGAGGTCCAAGCTGATACTGCCCTTTGTTCAATCAAAACTATTGATATAGGAGTACCACCGTCCTTGGTGCCCTCAAAAGCACCACCTTCTAACCCTAGCTCAGAGAATTCCAATTTCACATCCAACTCTGATGCTTCTATGTCTGCACTCAAACCCGATATTCCGCTGCGGATACCTCAGGCTGAGGATAAGCCCATTTGTCAGTTGAAACCACCTTTCCCAAAAAGGCTTGTCTGGAATAACCAGGACCAACAATTTTCAAAGATCATAGAATTCTTCAAAAACTTACCGATCAATATCCTATTCAGTACTACTATTAAGCAGATTCCACACTATGCTAAGTTCCTTAAAGACTTATGCACAGTCAAGCTACGTACACAAGCACCTAAGGATCCATTTCTAGTTGAAAAAGTCACTGCGTTCAAATTAAAGGATTCTGGAAGCCCTACCGTTCAATGCATCATAGCAAACGATTTCAATTGTACGACTTTGCTAGTCCTAGGAGCTAGTGTGAATCTCCTGAGTTTTTCAGTCTATCAACCGTTAGGCTTAAAGGACATACAACCTATGGGGTTCATTCCAAAGCTGCCGGTTGGTGTTGGTTGAGATCGATCTTATCGATTCTCTCTGTGTAGATTAATGACCCACTCAGCCTCTCTATGCGTCATCTTGTTTGAGGGTGCTTTTATGTACCCACGTTGTGTCTGGCTAAAGACATTAAACTTAGTGCTGTCGGAAAGGCAATTCCGTGATTCCTAGAGTCACATGAGTCGCATGGTTATTTTGCATATCTTATGGCAGTATTTTCAAGTTGTACATTGATCATCACTTCTGCAGATCATCAGATACCCAATACTGTACAATTTCTGCCAAGTTGTTAATACCCTTCCTCAACGTTTGCATCTTATAAGTCCACATTCATATCTTTTTGTCCCAGTCATGAGCACCGAGGACGGTGCTATCTTTTGTTTGAGGTGGCTATTTTCCAAAACTCATGTTTTCCTTTTGAAATTTTTTTTTCTTTTGCTAACTCTTTGGAGCTTTAGAGACTGTGAAAGCTTCCAGCCTATCCTGAAGGCCGCCTTAGAGGTAGGACTCTGGGTTTTGCGGGTAGGATATCTAGGCTTATTGTAAGCACCCCAATTTTGCACCCTTTTAGCATCTTTTACCCCTCTAAAAACCCTCTTTTAAGACCCTCTTTCCACGTGCTTTAATTTCTGAAAAACGCCCCTCAGGTGAAAAATGAACAAAATACCCCTGAAAAAGTGCTAAAAAGTTATTTTTTAAAAATGATTTTATAGATTTTTTGATAAATTTTGGTTATTTTTGAAGTTAAATCGGACTTAAAACGGTTGAAATTGACCGAAATACCCCTGGAGTGTAAATTAACCAAAATGCTCCTAAAAAGTATTGAAAAAATCATGTTTTATCTAAAATATTTTTCTGGATTTTATCAGCTCAATTTTGACTATTTTCGGGCTAAAAACGGGCTTAAAACGAAGAAATGGTCTTGGTATGACACGTGGCAAGTCAAAAGTCAACAAAAGAACAAAAAAATAATATTTTAAGGCCTCTAAATAGGGGCGCTACTTCAAGTAGCGTTCAGCCAATTTTCCCCATTTTATTAGATGGGCGCTACTTCAAGTAGTGCCCCAAGTAAGCCCTTTTCGTTTTGCGCTTGTCGGTAGGTGTTTTCGGAAAAAACGAAAAAGGGTGCTACTTCAAGTAGCGCCCCCTCAATGTCGACCCGTTTTACCGCCGCACTGTTCCTTGCCGCCTGACTGTGCGAGGTTTTTATCCATTTGGGCGCTACTTCAAGTAGCGCCCCCCTGTTTTGGCTTCCTATAAATACCCCATCCCCCTCATTTCATTTTGAACTCATTCCTTCTCCTCTCTCTCTCTTTTCTTCTTCAAAGCCTTCGAAGCGCTTCGGATTCCCGAGAACGTCGATAGCGAAGGGTCAATTCTCGGGACCTCTTTTTCAGAAATCTTTTCAGATTTCCCAGATGGTAATTTTTCTCAAAAGCCTATCTTGCTTTGTCTTTTAATAGTTTAAGTTGGTTTAACCATTTTTTAAAGTTATTTAATTATTTAAACCGCTTAGACTACTTGCCAAGTCGAACCCCTGCCCAAATCCTGGTTCAAAACTAGCACCGCCTAGTCGAACCCCTGCCCAAATCCTGGTTCAAAACTAGCACCGTCTATTCGAACCCCTGCCCAAATCCCGGTTCAAAACTAACACTGGCTAGTCGAACCCCTGCCCAAATCCTGGTTCAAAACTAGCACCGCCTAGTCGAACCACTGCCTAAATCCCGATTCAAAACTTGCCTCGCCTAGCTGAAACTCTGCCCAAAAACCTTGGTTAAACCCTGATTAAAACCTAGTTAATTCTAGTTAAACTCAATTAATTCCAGTTAACTCTAGTTAAAACCCTGATCAAATCCCAGTTAACCCTAGTTAAATCCCAGTTAATCCCAATTAAACTCTAGTTAAATCCAAGTTAAACTTAATTAATCTTGATTAAATCCCAATTAACCCTAGTTAAATCCTAGTTAATCCCAGTTAAACTCTAGTTAAATCCCAGTTAAACTTAGTTAATCCTGATTAAATCCCAATTAATCCTAATTAAACCCTAGTTAAACTCTAGTTAAACCCTAGTTAACTCTAGTTAAACTCTAGTTAATCCTGATTAAATCCCAATTAATTCTGATTAAATCCCAGTTAACCCTAATTAAACCATAGTTAACCCTAGTGAAACTCAAGTTAAACCCTAGCTAATCCTAGTTAAACTCTAGTTAATCCTGATTAAATCCCAATTAATCCTAATTAATCCTAGTTAAAATCTAGTTAAACTCTCGTTAAATTCCAGTTAAACTCTAGTTAAATCCCAGTTAACCCTAGTTAAACTCTGGTTAAACCCTAGTTAGATCCCAACTAACCCTAGTTAAATCCCAGTTAACCTTAGTTAAACTCTAATTAAACCCTAGTTGAACCCCAAGTCAACCAAACCGAACTCCAGCTAAACCCTCATTTGAACCCTAGTTAAACCGAACCTCTACTCGCTCCTCAGCATGAGCTTAAAAGGCCATTTCGCTCCCAAATCAGCGAAATCCATCAAATCAAATCCTCCAACCTTTCGCTCCTCAGCACGAGCTTAAAAGGCCACCTCGCTCCTTAAACAGGAGCAAAAACCCTCAAACCTTTCAATCACCCACAATCCAGACCATTCAAATCAAATCAAATCAAATCAAACCATCAACTCCCCTCCGTAACAACATGTGGCTTGATTCCACTAACTGTGGATACGTAGGCAACCCTGATTGGGTTCAGCTCCCCTAGGATAGAATCCCTATTCCGTTTCTGCCCTATCCATCTCAATTCATGTATTTCATTCAATATTATATTGCTCAACATATAGATTAAATTGCAAGCTTCTTTTTGGTTTCCTTTATTTAATTCAGACTTAGGGAATAGGTAACCATCCTGGATGGGAGTTTAAGGGTGCCTAACACCTTCCCCTAACTCAAATAAATCCCTTACCCTGACCTCTGACTTCCAGACTATGACTTATCCAACCATTTCAGGGACCTATTTCTCTCAAAATTAGATAGGTGGCGACTCATAACCCAATTACAATTTATCACTATTCTTTATCCGGGATCCATCCTGATCGAGGATTAGATGGTAAAATTCAGGTACTCACAACTGGCGATTCTGCTGGGGACTCTGGTTTCGCAGACCAGTATTCAAGCCAAAATCTAAGTGTGAATCAAATACAAGAAACCACATCAGAATCTTTTAATTTCATCTATATGTTATTTCATTCATTTTTTTAATTAAAACTCGGACATTTGTTTGCAAAACTTAGCAACATGCCTAGGGTTCCATTTTTATTCATTGCTTGATTTTGATTGATGCATTCATATTCATTGCATATTAGAATAAAAACCCCACACTTATGTAGATTGGATCCGGTAAGCTTACAATCGAGGGATGGTTATCCCCGATGCTGGAGCCCAAAGATTTGTGGAAAGTACTGGTTGTAGACCAAGAGATGGTTATCTCCGGTAAACATGACTGGTCTTTCCCGCTTGCACCAATCATCCATTTTCAAGTATGTTCTATACCGGGGAGTCGCATATACGGTCAAGTGATCCTCAACCTTCTAGTCAAAATCCTGCGTACACCAGCATAAGCATGTAGACTATAGATTCTGTTTGGGCATAAACTAGTAGTTACCCGTCAGGAGGGACAACCTTATCCCTATTTTTGCTACTAGTTTAGGCCGCTCCTACATCATTTGTTAGATATAGGGACACTCTTGTCCCTATACCTAAACTAATTTGGAGCTTGTGTGAGCCCTACTTGATTCTTATTGTGAATTACTTCCTTCTTGAATGTTTTCCATGTTCTTATATACAGATATGTATACATTCATTTTAGGTTAGATATGTCTAAATTTTGTCCGCATAATGTAGATGGCATGTCCTTCACGTTCTCATAACCTTGTCAATCTGCGGGAACGCCCAGGATGTGAATCTTCAGTGTTATCAGTCATCTCCACCCTCACATCGAAGCAAAGAATGGTTTGGTAACAGGAGTACCATCTGGGATACACTCTAGAGCTAAGCAGAATAAATCCAGACTAGCGCCTTCTTCAAGCTGCTGTCCATTGTTCGGACAAAAAGACAATGACCTGGGCGTCAAGCACGAATTCACGCCTAACTCCTAGGTGGGATTTTGGGACGCGACATTATACATAGGCTCTCTTTGGTAAGGGTTCTTTTTTTTGTCTCTTCTGTTATTTTGGGAGGTGGCTTTGCCTATTTGCCCTGCAAAATGAAAAAAAATGGGCTTTTCCTATGCTCTTCCGAATGGGATAATGACACTGAGAATGACTTCCGTTGTCGGCCATATTTTATCATGCATTGAGACTGACCTTAGCCAGGCTATCAATCATAACTTGATGTGCCGCTTCAATCCATGGGAATGCTTTTCAGGATTCTACTTCTTCTAGAAGTCACTCCATGGAGACTTCTTCCGACACATGGTTTTTCTAGTTCTGACCATATTGACGATGCAGACCTTATCTTCATCTGACGAGTAATTAGAATCGGATGAGGAATCAGAATCGGGGAACCCTGGTCCTTGATTGTTATGCCGGATTTGTTTACCGGTTGCCAAAGCCTTTCTCTGTTTAGGAGTGAATGTTGACTCATAGGCGGGCATTGGTTCGCCTTTGACCTACTCTTTTTCTTTGGGATTGAACCCTTGTCCCTTGAGGAGTCTTTTGATTGTTGGTTTCTACACATTCTTTTTTTGATACAAGTTCATTTCCCTATTTTGATCAGAGCCATGGGAAGTAGTGGCCTCGCTTATTTGCTTTGCACAACCAAAGATAATGGACTTTTCCCCTTTCTTTCTTGGTGGAAGTATAAAGGTAGGATTACATCCCGCCACTGACCATCCTCACCACATGTTGGGACTGACTCTTTCCAAATTATCAGTCATTTCTCAATGAACTGCTTCGTTCCATAGAGGCTCTTGTGGAGGTTCTGTTTCTTCTTCTGAAGATCCTTCTATGGAATCTTCTTCATCTGATGAGTAATTTACTCTAATGGTGACTATATTTATAGCCCGTCGATGGTTTCCTCCAAATACGATGATCGGAGGCTCATATCCCAGTCCTGGCGTATCTGTATCAACATAGTTACCAGTATACAGGGCATTATGTTGCTCCATTTTGAGTGCAGCCTTATAAGAAGGTAGAAGAGTTCCTTTGATCTGCTCACCTTCTTTAGGATTCAGTCCATGAGTTTTGAGGACTGTGAGGGTCTATTTTCCATAACTTGACTTCTTTCTATAAGGATTGATCATCCTGTACCTTTCATCAATATACGAAGGATTAATTCTTTCATATTGACCGAAGAATTATAGAGTATGGGCTTCTGTCCTCTTCTCATGGCTGGAACAATGTGGAGGTAATTTCTACCATTGTATAGGTCATCTTTTTCAAAAGGACTAGATGATCACCTATCAAAGCCTGAAGAGGGTCAACTTGTTTAACCTCACAAATTTGAAAGGGGTCGGCCAATTTGTCCTTCTCGAGATTCTGGGGAGATTCAACCAAAGTTAGGGTCGATTGCTCTTATTTTCTCTAGGACTTCGGGGTATATTTAAACACCCTTTTTGGAACTACAATTTGAGCAAGTTGACATAGAAATGCGCATCTGTGTAATATGCCTCTGAATCATTGAATAGATCATCATTGCCTCCTTGCCTGCCTATTCCCTTGAGGGCATTTGAGGCATTTGTGATAGCTGGATTGCACAATTAGATGGTTATGCATGCATTGACGCCCCAACAAGGCGTTGTAATATGTATCAACATTGATCACCAGAAACGTTGTAGTTTCAATAATATCTCCAAACCTAGTTTTGAGGTTAATCATGCCCATGGGCTTTTGCTCATTTTGGTTAAAACCTTGGATGATCAGGTTACTTTCATAAATCCGGCTTATTTGTACGCCAAGCTTAGATAGCATCCTCCTTGGGAGGATGTTGATGGGCGAACCTCTATCAATCATTACTCGGAAAATGCTAGTTTCATTAACTAGACCCGTGATAAACAATGACCAATTGTGTTGGAGAGTCTGAGCTCACATGTCTTCATCATCAAAAGTGATTATGAAGAGACACGAGGTCCCTAGGAGGCTGAGGTGGTTGGCTTGTAACTTCTTCAGAGAAGTCTTCTAGATTGGAGAGGGCATATATAAGAGATCTTCTCAAGTAAGAGGATATCTTGAGAGCATCATAGACACTCAAAAAAGAAGAGATTCTCTTTAGATGAGCCAGGATATCATATTTAATCTCTCATTACTAGGAACTACTTGTGCTTGGGCCGGTTAAGCTCTAGTCCGATTTTCATGTTGGACTGGTACAAACCTCGGTTGTAGATTTCTACCTGACCGGAGGTTGAGTTGATAGATTTTGATAATCGTTAGATCTATTGGTTCAGAAGACTCTCCTTCCAAGAATTGGACCATATTTAAGGAACTGAAGTCCAGCTTCCTCTTTTTCTTTGAAAGGGTAACTAACTTCGTCTTTCATATTGCCCTATTGGACTTCCAGGCTAAGCTGAAATTTGTTCAGATGTCAGTGAATTGTTAGTTGACCTTGAGTTTAGGACTGCTTTTTTTGTTGGAGGGTTCTTGTTCGAACCGACTGCAACAAATGAATCTTGATTCTTGGGATGGCTTAATAATTGCACCGATCGTTGTATATGATGATGATTTTGATTCGGGGTTTCAGGTGTACTTAGCCTTTCTTGAGAGGAATCAGATTGTACTTGTTCATCATCTGCCTCTCATTCTCCTCAAGCTGAAAATCATTCAGAAAGATCTAAAAGTCCTATATGTGTCCATCCCTGTGTAGATGGTCTCCTTTCAGGGAGTTCAATATCTTCAGATTGATCTAGCCAATCCTGAAATGCCCAATGTCTTTCTGGACTACAGGCTACTACTTGTCTCGAAACATTCAACCATGAAGGGTCTTCATCGGGACCACATTGATGACATCGCAAGGGAAGATATTGGATTTATCTCTCGGGTCTATTGACTGGAGGCTATCATAGTCGCAATCAGAGCAGAAGCCTAGCGGGTGAAATCCATCAAAATGATTGCCATTAATGACTTTTGTTCCAAAAGAGTATTTTGGGTAGGGCCATTTTTGTTAGCTTTCCTTACTCTTTCCCTTTTCTTCTTCTTTTCAGCTTTGGCTATGCTCTTCTTTTCTTTTCTTTAGGCTTGAGCCTGCCTTGTAGCCTGAGCTTGCCTTTTACCATCGGTATTTTGAGCTAATTGTTTTTTCTTCGTGACTTATTTGCTTTCAAAGAGAGCCCAATCTTCTTTATCTGATGGTTTATCGCTAGAAAGGTTGTCATTTGATGATGCTTTATCTTTATCAAATGGTTCTGAAGCCACCATCGTATTGGATGTAGTTACATGTTGGAGATCTTGACCAATGACAATATCTTTATTATCTAAATGTCGTTGAATGATTTCCTTCAGTACAAAGCAGTCAACTATCTTGTGACTGATTACACGATGATAAGGACAATATTTAGGATCATCTTTCATCCCGATCTCTTGAGGTCTCCTTCTTTGCGGGAGAATGATCAGTTCATTGGCAAGGAGATCTTCAAACAAATCTTCGACAATGTCTTCAAAGAAAGAATATGTTTTATTCATTCTTTCTTCAATGGTGACTCTCTTCGGTGGGTCGCGCTTATCTTTCCATTGTAGCCTTTTGGCTCTACCATGAGTTGGTTTAGTACCAATTTTGATTGGTCATTTGCCATTATTTGATCATCCAGTTGATTTATCGACAGTTGGTGCTAGTTACGCTGTCTTTTTCGTTTCAACTACTACTGCTGGTGACGATTCAAGGCGATCAGTGACCCTACCTTGCATTCTTTTTCCCATGTGGCTCTCCATGTCGTGTGTTTTTGTCCACAGATCTTCAAAACCTACAAAGGTTTGGACCATGAGGGCAGTCGACAGATCATGCCTGAAGTTATTGAGGCACATCCGGATAAGTTCCAATTGAGTGAACTTTTGAGGATAAGAGAAGATCAAAGCTCTCCATCGGACAATGAACTCTGTTATAGTCTTATTTTCTCTCTGTCTAGTTTCAATCAATTTTGGAACACTCACTCTTCTTTGAGTATTGAAGAATTCTTTGCTAAATTCAGTCACCATTATACCCCAATCTGGTATTGAAGCCTTGGGGAGGTTGGCATACCATGTGAAAGCAGAACCTTCTAGAGATTGCACGAAGAATTGGAGGCAAAGAGCTCCGGTCTTGGATGTCAATCCGCATCTTGAGAGGAAATGAGAAAAATATTACCTTGGATCTCTGGTACCATCAAACATTTTGAATGTTAGTTGAACGAAGCCTAGCGGGAATGGAACCGCATCCATGATAGTTGGATAGGGCTTCACGATCATCCAAACATCTTCTTCATTTTCTTTGGCCTACCACATTTGATTATGAACGATCTTTTCGATTACAGCGAGAAGAGATGATGAAATTCCTCCGATGAGTGCGGCCTGATCAAGAATGGGACCTGTTCTGGATACAATTGGATGATTTGGAGGTGCGGGGACTATGTCTCGATTACTACTGTCTCTTTGGTACAGAAAATGGGGTCTTAGTGCCAATGCAGATTTGAAAGCTAGCTAACATTTGAGTAGCCAACGCATGCATTTGAGACATCATAGCCATGATTTCATCATCTTGTACCGGAGTTGAGCATGTTAGGCCGCTGTTTGATCACCTGATGGTGGAGGTTCTGAAGTTGTAGGGTTATTTTCTTGACTTGTGTTCCTGTCTAAATTTTTCATCATAACCGATACTGTTCGTTCGGATGTTGGTCCCCGTGGTTGGAACAAATTTGAGAACTCTTCTTCTGCGAAATAAGCATTGGACATTCCTTACAGAGGATTGGGTGCATTGAAAATCGTTTGAGGTATTTCTAATACTGCTTCTAGCATTGCTGACTGAATAACTGGTTCATCAGATTCATAATCATCGATTGGAGGATTCTTTCAAATTCTCTTGGAGAGGTTACTGGGGTCGCTTCTTGTTCTGATCCATTTTGGGATTCATTGATATCAGGTTCTGGAGCTGATTGAGTTAGATCCAGGACTATTCTTTGCCCTTAGCCTTATTTCAACGGTTTCTCATCCTCCTTCGAATTGTTTGACCAGGAACTATTGTTTCAATAGCTCTAAAAGACTCTGCTTCATTCAAAGTAGCTAAAATAGCAGCGATTGAATTCTGAGAACGCTACAATTTCAATAGATTTTGCTTGAGCAGTGTACTAGTTCCTTTGAACAAAAGAGTTGTAAACTGCTCTAGATCAAGGTAATTTCTTGTACCCACTGAATTAACGGGCACCCTTTCATAATGGGGGTATGAGGCTCTGGTTATTAATTCCCTCCGAACATAATGAATAGGAGATAACCTCTGTGTTCCAAATCTTCTTAGCTTCGACTGGTAATTATATGCCCTCTTTGGCGGAGCCGAGGGGTATTTCCGGTTTCTGAGCTCGAAGATCTCTTCAAGTGTTTTCTTCCTTGGCATTTTAAAGGGGGAAGAACTTATATTCAACACTTTAACCCGAGAGTTATACGGTGCTATGGTTCTTCTTTCTGGTTCGGTATTTGTTTGGCCCCAAAATGAGCTAACATCTAGAGATGAAGGCCATTGATGTTGATGACAAACAATTTTTGTCATTGCTATAAAGGTCACCGGATTCACGCCTCTGAATGCATTTGAACCCAGCTTGAACAAAAAGTTTTTGTTTGATTGCGTTGAGTCCATGTTAGTCTTTGCATTGCCAGCCAGATGACATTGATCACGACTGTTAATGCCCCTTGCATAGTTCGAAGAAACTTGCAAGTTCACCCTTTCTTTTCTTGCTCCAATAACATCAATGATGATGTCATCAAGTGTTGAGTTCTGTCCCAGGAGGACCCTGTTTCTATTGACCTTTAACTGTCCACTTATCTCTTTCTCAAAAAGGGAACTGTTTGTGGATAGACATGTGTCCATCTACTGCTCCTTCTCCCTCTTGAGATAGACTTGTTCGTGGACTCTGTTTTCCGCAGACCTAGGTCTAATTCTAGACCTATTCGCAGAGTTTCTTGCAACTCTGCTCGTGAAATGATCTTGGGTTGGATTCTTGGGTCTAACTGAGCCTTAGGTCCACTGGCCCTGATTGGTGTCCGCGGGTGGGCATTGCCCCTTGCCCGCGGAGTGGCCTTGGCCACTTTTCCTTCTATCCATAGGATTAGCTTGCTAACTAGCCTTATAATTTTGAGCATAGGTCCGCAGACTCAAACTCCTATCCGTGGACTTCTCCTGTAAATTGATTCCATGTACTTGGTTATTTTTGTTGTTTTTAACCAATTTTGTTGGGGAAGTTATTGCTAATTCCTTTAGGCCAGTGGCCTTGTTCTTTTGCCCTGAGACAATTTGGACAGCATCTCCTCTCTATTAATAAAATTTTGAGAGGTGAGTTTTAACAACCAACTTGTGCTGAGGGCTCTCAACAGTCTGTCTTAGGATCGACCCATAGGGCTTTTCCTGTTTAGACATTGACTGTATCATGGTTTGGGCTCGAAATGAGCTTGCTCCATTAGTTGACCCCGAAGGGTTAACAATTTTGGAATCCCCTTTCAGGGTTTCCGGTGGCATTGGTCTGGCTTTTGGGCTGACCTGTCGTAAAGTGGTTGAGCCACTTTGCCTTTGTGCACCCGGCTGGGTACACCCTCCTTGGTATCCACAGACAGAGATGTTTACGAATGGGCACTTCTTTTCTAAAGCTCCCACAGGTTGGCTGGTGTCCTCTGGGCTACCAGCGGGCTGGCAACCTACTGTTGGTGGGCAGCCTGATGTGGGCGGGCTGCCTGCCTTTGTATTTAGGCAGGCAGACTGCCTTTCTACCCCTGAGTTAATGGGGGTGGATTCTGCTTCTACTTCAGACTGGAGCGTCCTCAATAGAGACCTAGTCTTGTGACCACGGCCTCTTTGCAGAGGTCTGACCAGTTGGTCGAACCTGTTGCTATCTCAACCCAGGTGAGTGGATGAGTCACTGGCATCCATATCGAGGTACATACACCTCCAATTGATGGTCAGGATGTAGGCCCGACGAACACAGACGATTTCGATTATCCTGCACAAAATCGATAAGAAAAATAAAGGAAATGAGTACTCACTTTCCTTTTTTTGTTCTTATTTTATTTTTATTCTTCATCAAAGATAAGAGGAGAAGAAAGTCCCACCGGGTGTGCAAGAAATTTGTAGCGTGCAAATTTTATCTTGCGTATCAAATTGCCTCAATTTCTGTATGGATTTTATTATTTTGTCTGGGGAACTATCCTTTCAATCTAAGTAAACTCAGATTGTTAATTATCTTCCCAATTTGGGGAAGAACCTCTGATTAAGAATAAGAACTTATATTTGAAGAAAATATTTATTTATACAATGGGGTTGCCCAGATCCTATGTAAGCATTACAAGATACCTCATAGAGGTCTTTGTATAAAAAAAAAAGAGGTGGCCATATTGGGGGTTCACCTGATATTTTCCATTGATGGGAGATCCTTCTTCTTCCTCTTTTTATAGTTGTTTTCCTGCTTCGTAGGTTCTCTGTTTTGTGCTTCCCTTTTTTAGGTTCGTTCGTGCATCATGGAAGTTTCTTGTGAGAACCACCCTTTATATATCTTTTGGAGAGTCGTTTTTGGACTCTCCTTTTACTTCCTCCTTTTGAGGAGGTCAAAACGGTTCTCTCCTTTTAGAGAGAGTCTTCTGTCCTTTGACAGTTGGTTTCCCTTATCTTGGGAAAACCTGGTACGTATGAGAGTCCTCTTTCTTGAAGGACTCCTAATTAGTTTTCCTTTTTGGAAAACCTGAGAGGATAAGACTTCTTTAAAAGAGGGAAGAGTCTCATCTTCCCAGAAAAGGGAAGAGATTACTTCTTTCGAATAGGGTGTCATATGTCACTCTATTATTAGAGAAAAAGTGGGGATCTCTATCTTGGGATCGCCCAAAACTGGCAGAGAGTCCTTTTTTTATCAGGGATTCTGTCACTTGGCAGTCATTATCTAACTGCCAGTTGGGAAATGACTGACCTTGGTCAATCCGCAAGTTGAAGGGGTGAGACCATGGGTCTCACCCGCGGTCTGGGTCAGGTCTAAAGCGTATTTAGGTTACGAACCAGGGTCTAACCTTCGTCAATCCACGGACCAATATAGGGTGGGACCATGTATTGGTTTATTTCCTGGCAGTGGTTTATTTCAGAGGTGTTGTTCCTATCAATCGTTGGGTGAAGGCCCGGGATATGTGTTGAATATACAGATTTAAGATTAATTGGGTCGTCATACCCAATGTTTGGTCATAATCGGGAGAGGTCTTGGTTGGTTGATAATTGAGTCTGTGGACTCAGGGATAGAGGTTGCACACGGGCGAATGCTCAGTTGATTGAGTATGTGGACTCAAGGATAGAGCGTGAGCTTTTATCTGAAATGGCAACCTAGTGTTGTGGACGATGATTGAATGAACTTGATAATGGAAAACACTTAGAGGTTAGGAACCTAAGATAGGGTGAAATAACCCTGAGTGACCTCAGGTAAATGATTTATGATATTATTTACTATTTATTATTCTACACATTATTATAATATAAGAATTGAACTGTACCGCTATATCATTAATGATGTGTATTACTATGCGAAAATAGTTTAGATGGACTGTGGATTTTGTTGGGCTCTATAGCTCATCCTAATTTTATGTCTTCAGATCCAAAGAGGTTGACGGTTGGCAAGGAGCTACGCATGATAGATTCTGGAAAGTGTACTAGCGCATTATTGGCGCCAAAAGTAAAGACTATTGTAACAAGTGAGATAATGTACTTGCTTATAATGAGTTATTATGATAACCAGTTGTTATTGCTTATGTAATGTAGAACCCCGGAACCAAGTTCCCTAGGCTAGGAATAGTGCTATAAATGTGTTGTGAATAGTGTCTTTCCAGGCCAAAACCCTTAATGGGATGATGTCTTCATGTTTTAAAATGAAAGGAGGTTTCAAATGAATGAAAATATATGTGGAAAGTGTTTTAGGGCATTGGGATGAAAAACAAACAAGAGTATACAATACTCTAAGTGTCGCAAAGTGAGATGTTGAGAAATACCCTCAACTTGAGAGAACTCTAGTTTTCTCATCCGAAATTGGAATTGAGTGATTCTTAAACCATTGGAAAGGTATTGAACCCCTCTTTAAGGTTCATGTTTATCAATTTTTGAGATTTTGACTAGAAGTTAAGTCAAACGTGAGATTTCTAGAAAGCGGGTCTGCTGTCATTTCAGCAATCCCTTGGACTAGTAACCTTTAGGGCCATTTTTCAATATGAAAACAGAAGAATTGGTCTTTGTACAAAACATAAAGGTTGTTCCCCTTTGAATGTAGAATTCAACGCAAGTTGAATCGTCAAAATACGATCTCCGAATCAAAAGTTATGGACAAAATACCACACTGGGAAAAAAATGAAGGGATGAACAGTACCGATCTATCCAGTTTGAGACCAATAGATCCATCAATTCCTTGCACTGATGGATCTATCCTTCCCAATGACCGATAGATCCAAGGAACCATTTTTTTGTATGGGTGTTTTATACAGTGAAGGTTATTTTGAAGGATCTATCGGTGCTCATGGCCGATAGATCCTTGGTGCCTCATTTTGCCTTGAAACCGACTCTTTAGAGATATTTTGGGGGTTTAAGGGTCTTTGGCCAAACCCCCTTGGCCTATATAACCACAACTTCGTGGCTTAGGGTTGCCACAACCCTAGAGAAGGAATTTTGAGAGAAAAGAGGGAGAAGAGCATGGTTCCTTCTAGGCTTGTACTAGTGATCAAGTGAAGTTGGGTTTTTGCTTCAAAGATTTCGAAAGCTTGGGATTGATTCGAAAGCTTCCTCAAAGCTTTCTCTTGCCTCCAAGTAGTATTCCAAAGTGAGAAACCGTAGGGATCCGGTTTTTGAAAAGTAGAACAATCTACTAACTTCTCTTACTAGACTTCATTGATGTGTAGTTGGTTTCTATGGTTTCAATAAATGGACTTGATGAAAGATGATGTTTTGGCCATATTGGTAATTCCTATATTATAAGTAAAAGGTATAAAGCATGATTTTGATAAGGGAAATGGTAGCTACACTTTACTAAATTGTTTGTTATAAGTTGTAAATGAAAAGTAGGTTTTGAGATATGTTCTTACTAGAAAATGGATTGATAATCATGTTTTGGGCATGCTATGGATATATTACCATGATCTTGAGGGTGTTATATGCTTACCAAATTGCTCCCAAGTACTCCATGAAGTAGTGTGCTCCTAAGATAGGAATTGTATAAGGATAAATGTTGAAAAACATGGTTTTGTTCTAAGTATGGTTTTGGCTCAAAAGGGTTTATTCTAAGTTAAAGTTTTGGCTCAAAAGGGGTTTTGCTCTAAGTGAAGGTTCCATAGTATGGTTTTGCAAAAAGGGTTTTTCTCAAAAGTGGCTTTGCTCAAGGAATGATTTTCGGGATTCAAGGGCTTAGGCCTTGCTTGTAAAGTATCTCTTGATTTTTGACTCAAGGGAGTATACCTCCTTGCTTGTAAAGTATCGCTTTGATTTCGACTCAACCTCCTTGCTTGTAAAGTATTGCTTTGATTTCGACTCAAGGGAGTATACCTCATTGCTTGTAAAGTTGCTTTGATTTCGACTCAAGGGAGTATACCT
This sequence comes from Tetracentron sinense, assembly GCA_015143295.1. NCBI lineage: Eukaryota > Viridiplantae > Streptophyta > Magnoliopsida > Trochodendrales > Trochodendraceae > Tetracentron > Tetracentron sinense. Next base: position 28,546,361 of record CM026553.1, on the reverse strand, counting down.
CCTTGCTTGTAAAGTATCGCTTTGATTTCAACTAAGGGAGTATACCTCCTTGCTTGTAAGTTATTGCTTTGATTTCGACTCAAGGGAGTATACCTCCTTGCTTGTAAAGTTGCTTTGATTTCGACTCAAGGGAGTATACCTCCTTGCTTGTAAAGTTGCTTGATTTCGACTCAAGGGAGTATACCTCCTTGCTTGTAAAGTATCGTTTTGTTATGAACTCAAGGGTGTTCTTAAGGGACCGCCTTGCTTGTAAAGTATCGCTTTATTATCGGTTTTGCGAATCACTCTAAGTATCAGGTTTGTTATGGCTCAACGTATATGGTTAGTGAAATGCTCAATGATATGTGCCCTGTCAAGAAAAGCTCACATGCAATATGTTTTATAAACTGCTCTAAGTTATATACTCATTCCGCGTTACTTTTGCCTGTTTCACTCAGATAAATGCATATGCTAGCATTGATGTTTATAGTAATGTTATACACTAAGTATTCCATGCTCAGCCGAATTGTTGACTTAGGCAGGTTTTGTGGATGCACGGGCTCCTGAGCCTTGGATAGAGGAGGAGTACTACGAGCCGGAGCCTACCATGAACCATCTCCAGGATGATGGAGCTCTAGATAGGAGGCCCTATCTAGACTACTGTTGAGTGATGTGACGAAGAGGGTTGTGTATTTTGAAAGTGGGGGATGTCCACTTTAGACTTTAAATTTTGTGTAAACTGTTGGTTCGGACTTTGAACACAGATCACAGGTTTATGTTATAAAGAAATTTTCAGTTCCGCTTTTTAGTATGCCTTGTATGCTCTTACAGGATGGTATGTACGCCTTATGTGTCATGACAGGAAGGTATGACACAGCGGTTACGAGCCTAAAGTATTCCTAACTCCTAAGGGGTATTTTGGGTCGTGACATGTAAGCTCTTGAATAAAAGTTCAAAATTTTTTGTAATTTTGACGGGCAAAGTCTTTCGCTGTGTGTTAATGACGAATGGGGCACGCATCTCGGAACACAATTTCCTAAGGCGCAGGTGTCGACACAAAATTTCGTAGACGAAATAATGATGAACAAAATATTTTATTTATTTTCAGTTTGGTACAACTCTCAAGAAATCCTCTGATTAACAATCAAAAATTTCTAAAGTAGAAGATAAGGGCCGAGGCGTGATCTTGATCTTCTTTGAAAGTGTTGATGTAGCTTTTCCTTTCTTCCGGGCTTCGCGCTTAATCGGCTAGAAAGTGATTTTGGAGGAGAACTGGCTTCTTTGCAGCTTTGTCTTCTCCGGAATGATTTGATTTCTTTTCTTTGAAGGCTAGAGAATGCTTCTGAGTTCTCTTCTTTGGCTTCTTCTGAATTTCTCTCTCTGAATTTCTGAATCCCTAAATCTCTAGCTTTGGCTCTTATTTATAGACTTTTAGAGATAAGGATCTCAAGAATCCTACTCCATCTAGTGGTTTAAAGGATTTAAGAGATCTTAATAAGGCTTATCCATTTCGAGATAAAGATTTCAAGAGTCCCACTTTATTTAGTAGTTTAAGGGATTTAAGAGATCTTGATAAGACTTATCTATATAGATAAGGATTTCAAGAGTCCCACTCTATTTAGTAGTTTAAGGGACTTAGGAGGCTTTCATGGGCCCCACCCATCTTCTTGGGTATTGAGTCCACAATCAGGTTTTTTGTGTTGACGGATCGACCTACTTATCGAGTGTATGACCCATTTAGATTTGGACTTGAGTTTTGAGTTTATGGGCTTTCTACTTCGTGCCCAGACCCGAGCCGTAAGAGGCTCATGCCTTGTCATTAGGCCCAATTTAAATGTATAGGGCTTTTTAATGATTTTAGGCTTTTTATATAATTTTATCAGAGTGTAAGGACCTTTTCGTAAAATTAATAAATTTTAGGGTTCTACAGCAGGTTCAGGGTTTCACAGGGAGGATCTCTTTCTCAGAATTGATGGGGGTTTTTGGGTTCAAGGAGTACGAGAGTTAGGGTTTTAGACTAAGTTTTTGAGATTAGGGTTTCTGGCATGAATTGGGTGGGTATTTGTAGATTATCTAAGAGTTCGGGTAGTTTAGGGATCATCAGAAAAGTTTAGGTGAGATGTAAGGTGGGTATTGATAGCCAATTTAGGGTTTAAACCCTAATTAAATGAATTTTTTTGCGATACTCACTCAAGCCAAATTGAACTCGCTCGAGCGAGTTGCTCTCGGGAAGGGAGACGAAAGAAATAGTTGAAATAAGGACCAATTCGCTCGAGCGAATATTTGCCTCACTCGAGCGATATACAAATTTGAAAACTGGATCGAGCGAATTTCTCTCGGGAAGCCAGACGAATGAAACAATTGAAACAGGGGCCAATTCGCTCGAACGAATCTTTGTCTCGCTTGAGTGTGACAACTAAAAACCGGCTCAAGAAAGTTTGAGATTGGCTCGAGTGAGTTGTCGAGATTTATCAGGATTGGATTTTTTCACTTGGGCTTTTGGCCTGGGCTTTGTTAGGGGTGTTGGGCTATAATAAAGGGTATTTAGGCTTGGATAAGAATGGTTTTTGGTTGGAGCCTTGGAGTTCTAAAGAAGACCGGGAATGGTAAGGGGTGCAAAAATGGGATGCTTACAAACATTACGGATATAAAAGTTCGATTTTTAGTGAATCAAATGTGCATATACGCAAATAGACCTAAAAAAGGTCACCTTATTATTTAAAATACCAATAAGGCGAGAAGTATGGAGAAGAATACATACAAATTGGTGAGGTAGGTCAAATTCGCCAGTTCTTCAGGGATTACCCCTCTCTTATTCAGGTCATACACTTTCCTGCAAAAATAAATAACAATATATAAGTAAGAATTTAAAGATGAAGAGGAACTCTAATTCAAGAGAAAACCGGAGTACCCTAAGATATGCCTTGGGACACTTAGGAGATACAAATTAAGAAAAGGGCACATATGTCTATTAATAGTTTGTGTATTTCCTAAAATACTCTATCACAGTCTTAATTTAGTGAGGCCGGTTTTCAAGTCCATTTTATGCATGCAACTCGACACACAGATCTTGTATGCCCCCACTATAAATAGGGCATGTTAGTAAAAAAAAACAAGAAGCCAAATCCTCTACGGTATGATTGAGTTTACCAAAAAAAATCCTCTACGGTGATCATAACCGGATTTGGCAAATCCGGTTATCACCCCTGTAGCAACTGACCCTTTTGACACCCCTTAACTGTGGTTAAGATTCACCCACCCTTAGGGTTCACCCACCCATCCTTGTTTTTTTTTTTAAATATTAATTATTTTTTAAAATATTTTAATATTAAAAAAACCTTAAAAACACTTTTTTATTTTTTAAAAAAGAATTAATATTTAAAAAAAAAAAACCAAGGATGGTGGGTGAAACCCTAGGGGTGAATGAATCTTAACCACAATTAAGGGGTGTCAAAAGGGACACATGGCTACCTCAAGGGGTGATAACCGGATTTGATAGAGGATTTGGCTTCAAAGAACAAAGTTGTGAAGGGTGAATTTGTTTCGACCAATATACACACAATTTTTGACTCGGGTTATCTGTTGAACCAATCTCTCTTCATATTTGATCTCTACAAATAACAAATTCAAACATGATGGAGAGTTCGACTTGTAAACTTCTTCGGATCTTCCCTTTTGGTACTAGTCCCATCATTTTGATTTCTGCCCAATTGATAACTTTTTCTTTTTAAAAAAAGGCCACATGTCCTACTGTTTGTGGATACCGAGCGCCCAGCCTGACAGCTATTTAGACAGTAGGACATGTAACGTTTTTTAAGAAAAAAGGAAAAGTCAAAATGACGGGGACCGGTGAAATGACTTCTATCCACGATTTTCAAACAGCTGTCCTGTTGTTTGTTGTTTGTAGATGCCCGAGTGCCCAGCTCGGGCAGCCACAAGAGTTAATCTTCTTCCTTATTTAGAACGTGGGCAGCTGTGGACACAACCTCTCTCCAACCACTCTCTACCAGCATATTAACAACAATATTAATAAAAGGCACAGGATTCTAGTTGAACTCGAGAGAATCTCTCGAGTTCGAACCCCTAGACGTCGCCACGTGTCTCCTTTGACACCCCTTAACCATGGGTAAGGTTAATCCACCCCTAGGATTCACCCACCCATCCTTGGTTTTTTTTTATATATTAATTATTATTTTTAAAATTAAAAAAACTATTTTTTAGAGTTTTTTTAATATTGAAAAAAGTTTTTAATTTAAAAAATAAAATTAATATTTTTTTAAAAAAACCAAGGATGGATGGGTGAACCTTACCCATCGTTAAGGGGTGTCAAGGAGACACGTGGTGACCTCTAGGGATTCGAACTCGAGAGAATCCTGAGCCTTAATTAAAAATAAAAGGATTACTCCTAGAGTTAAATAACAAACACAGGGGGACAGGCAGCTTTGAAACCCGGCTCGGCTCGATATCACCCCGATCTCTTGTACGTAGAGAGAGAAAGAGAGACTTACAATTCTATAATGTGGCAAATGGATCCGTTCTCAAAGCCACAATCACATGTGATGGCTGGGTTGAAGTCGGTGTTCTCAAAGTCCGTATTGTTGATGGCAGCTCCGCTACATGGTTCTCCGCTTATGTTCCACAAAGGGCTAGCTGTGGTATCCCATTGTTGGAATATTGAGTTCAAAACCCTCACTGTTTCATACACACTACACTATCAATACTTACTTGCACAGGTCTATTAGAGCCTGCTGATAGCTCAGGCGGAGGGATAGGAATCCTATTCATTTATTTCCGACTCTGATCCTCCAAACACCCCACTCTAACCCCCATCAAAAAATAATAATAATAATAATAATATTAAATTAAATTAAAAAAGAAGATCAAAACAATTAATCCCAGCTCAGATAATCGTAGGTGCATGTAGCTACCTGTTTGTGTTTATGAGAAATACCTTCTGATGGGTCTGTAGTAGCTTGAGCTTGGGATCCCTCAATGACGCAGGAGAAGCAGATACAGCATAAAAAGATGGCTAATACTGAATGATACGGACGCGTCCCCTTGGATTTCATCTTCTCTCTGACTCTGAGAAGCTCGCGAACAGAAACTGAAAAGCCGGCAAAAATGAGATTAGAGCTTATCTTCTCCGAGAATATCATCCAATCTTGAGAAATGCTCGAGTTCAGATGGGCATTAGGACTCGCTATTGTGCTTTTGCCTCTATGTGTCTTGCAAAATGGAACCGGATTCAATGAAGGGTGGCCCCTATTTATTAGCCACAGACGGAGCGCTGTTGCCATCCGAACTCACCACAAATGCTGTTTTCCTAATTTTTCCAAAAGAGCCAAACTCTTTTGTCTTATCTTTCATGGAGCACACCCATTTCTAACGCCTCATAACATAAGCATCGACACGTATTCCTCCTAGGTGGGCCAATATGCTTTTACCTAACCGGGCGAGTATGATTAGTGTGTGCACGGATTTTACTCACTGTGGATTGAGGTTTAGAATCGCCACCTATTTATTTTAAGGGATAGGTCCCCAAGATTATGGATAAAGTCTTATAGTCTGCTTTAGAGTTTTTTTGTGGTGAACAAGAGTTTTGGATAATTACTTTTTGTTTTTTCCTCCAGATTTTTGTTTTTTTACCTATATTCATGATTAGTAATCAGGAATATTCTATCAACAGGATAAAAGAGTTAATTCTTTTGTCCGGTAAATTAGAAAAATAAAAAAATAATTTCATGTTCCTTTCTTAACGTATGTATATATAAATATATAATTCAAATATAGAAAAGATAAAATAGAATATAGAAAAGAGGTCTTTGTGATGAAAAAAACAATCACAAGTTTATTTATTTTTAGACAAACAATATTTCTTTTCTTTTCCTTCGCCCTTTGCATTGACAAAACAGATTCAAAAATTTGCAGTCAGACAATTATATTGCTGCAATGTGATTCGTTCTATTAACAACTTAAATAGTTAAGGGGTTCTTCGGTTTGATTCATATTCCAATAAAAAACTTTATTTCTTAAAAGGATTTAATCCTTTTCCTCTCAATGACATATTTGAGGAAGAATATGAATTCTCGCGATTTGTATCCAATGGTCAATTAGAAATTGAAAAATTGGATTTCAAGTTTCAGGGATGGTGTTAGGCACCCTAGGACCCCCATCTTACAAAGGTTACCTACTCCTTATGTATAAGCCAAATTAAAGTCATGTATTATTCAAATACCTTAGTTTTTAGGTTATACAAATCCAAGAAAGAAAAGCTAACTAAGGTCGAACCCGGGTTGGATTGCATACATACTTACAAGGGGTGAGATCAGACCGAGCGTAGTTCTGGCACATGAGCCCGTGCCAAGGCTAAGGAGAGTGTGTGTGTGCACCGGAGTGGCTTTAGGGTCTAGCCCAGAGGTTAGGATTTAGTTGACCGAGTTGATCAAGTGCATGGTTCAGACCCGTAGACCAAGGTTTAGTTCGGTAGGCTAAGGGTTTAGTACGCTAGACTACGATTAGACCTGGTGGGCCGAGATTAGGTCCGGTAGTCCAAGAGTAAACTCGGTAGGCTTAAGAGTTGCTTAACCGGAGTTAAGAGAAAATTTAACTATGGTTAGGATTGCTAACCATGGTTTAAAATGTCCAATGTCTGATTTTTGGTATTTTTGTATTTTTTCGATGTTTTTGGAATTTTCATGATTTTTTTCAAGGGTTAAGTGGGTTTAACTGGGGTTAAATTTAACCCCAGTTAAAGATCTAGGTAAGTCTGGAATAGGCCCAGGTAGCACAGCAAGGCCTAGAATGGCCTCCTACCAGGTCTGGGCCTTGCAAGGCCACTGTTCTAGTGAAAACTGAGAATGACAATAATTATTCTACCGTCATTTACAATCTTATACAGAATAGAAATGGCGGTAGGATGACTACCGTCATTCCTGGTTTTCTAGGAATACTGGTATTGTAGCCATGTCAAAGTGAGTGGGGATATCCAGAAGGTGTTGGACCCTGAAAGTGTCTAAGGAACTTAAGGTCAGTCATGGGCTTGGTCTAGGCCTTGGGCTAGGTCTAATTTGGGTTCACAGAGGCCATCTTATCACTGTAACAGGAATCCTAGAATGTCGGTATAGTGTTTACCGACATTTTGGGCAGTTTCTATTTTTGAGATTTTAACTATGGTTAAGCTAGTGGGGTGAACCTGGAAAGACCAGGGTAGGTAGAGGAGGATCTCAGGCATCAATTTCAGGCCCTGGAATGGATTAGGGCTCACAGGAACCAAGTCTAGAGCTACTGCAATGGAAAATCCCAGAAATGGCGGTACTGTGTTTACCGCCATTTTTGAATTTTTCCAGAAAACCAACTATAACCCCTGATGTTGCACCACGCCACCTCCAGGGAATCCCTCATGAGTTGAGAGCCTTCTGGAAGACCTAGGGAGGTAGGGGAGGCCTTGTGCATCGTGTGTGGAGGTGTGGGTACCTACGGAACCGCCTTAGGGGGTCCCCTTGCCTATGAGGAAGGCAAGGGAACCCCTACTCTCGGTTTTAACAACAACCAAAGCAAATGAAGTCCCCTAGAATTTGGACCAAGGGCTCACACTAATTAAAAGGGAACATAGGGGTAAGGGAGGACCGTATCCTGCCTGCTGCTTCAAGCGGGGCAGCGGTGGCTAGTGTTGCGGTGGCGGTTTGAGGACGTGCTCGTGGTGCTCTGAGGAGGTGCTCGTGGTGCTCAGGATTTGCTGAAGATATCCACGGGAGCTTGGGCTTCAGGTTTTGGCAGAGGTTTCACAAGGGGAGTTGGCATGGGGAAGAAGGGTGGATGGGAGCTTCGATTTATAGATGGGTGAGTTGGGGACCCAGAGGGGATTAGTACAAGGGTAGACGATGTCATAGGGGGGGTGGGGGAACTCAGAAGCGTGCTTGAAAACTGGGGAGGGCAGGTTAGTTGCAAACACGCAAAAATAGGGAATGACGATAGAACCAGTACCGTTATTCCCATATCAAGCCAAACAAATAATGGCGGTAAAAACTCTATCACCATTTTTGATTTTTTCTAAAAAAAAGGCCCCTGGTTAGGCTTAAATACACATGCATGCGGTAATTTTTACCATAAATAGAATATCGGTAATTGGATTACCAACGTTCAGAGATTTTTGAATTTTTGTGGGTTTGAGCCCTCCTCCTAGGGCTTGGTTAAGGTTTGTGGGCCTTGTGTGGGCCAAGGGACTATTTTTTCTACAGGTTTCATGCCCTAGGGGCCTTGGGTTGGTTTTGCATAGGCCTTGGGTTGGTTTTGCATAGGCCTTGGGCCCATGTCCTAGGTTTGTAGGGCTAAGCTAGGGTTCACCTAAGGTTAACCTAGGGTTAGACCTAGGGTTGACTTAGAGTGGATCTAGGGTTTAGCTATGGTTTGACTGGGGTATCTTAGGGGTTTAACTAGGGTTGTCCTAGGATTTAACTAGGGTTTTCCTAGGGTTAAAGATTGGTTAACGAGGAGTGTAAAAATTGGGTGAGTCTTGTAATGTAGTAGCTCTCAAACCAGTAGGACTCGCTCCTTTATGCTCGTACAATAATTCAATTAAAAGAGACCCACCACCGCTTATGTGTACAAGGATGGCTCTGGCCTCTATGGAGATTATGGGATCCGACTCCTCTGCTTGCAAAAATGTGTTGGGATCTTGTTTGGGTTTTAACCCAAGCAAGACACGTCACCTCTGAAAGATCCAACTACCCATTTTTAGTTTGAGTCCTTAAATCATTCACCCAAAAACTAAGTGCTAAAATTATCCCTGATTCCCAAACTAAAAGTGGGACGTTGGATCTTACAGAGGTGGCGTGTCTTACATGGGTTAAAACCTGTAAGGGATAAAATTCGTAAAAGCTTTAACATTGGAGAACGAGCTCATTTTCATTGTCATATGTACGGATGGATGACACATGTCCATGAATGGAACGATAATTCGTCATCGGGTGTACAAACGTTCCCGTTGTTCAGTCCGCAACGACTTCGTTGTGCTAATAAGAACGATTTCGTTGATGAGGTGAACAACTTTCTCATTGTACCAAAGACAACGTTCTCATTGTCCTTTGCACACCGTATTCGTTGCCTGTTTGACGTGCTCAGCTAAGCGCGACGTATGCACAACGACCCCGAGCTCGCGTCGATAACGAGACCGACCAACAGGAGGAAATAACTAGGAGGCACTTATTTGCTTTCGGCGGTAGGTGAAAAGAACTGTCTTGGCATTTAATGCTGGTCATTTCCGAGTGTTGTCATATCAAATCAACTGAACAAATAGTATGCTCCCGCGTGTGATACGTAAGGCTCAAGATCTATCTGACATATTTGGTAATAAGTGTAAAGCAAGTGTGCATGGTCATCCATGGCCATCTATGGGCATACAGAGCTTGACCTATAAATACCCCCTAAAAACTTAACGCCACAAAAAGGAAATAATATAGATATTGCTCCCTGCAGTAATCAGTCTTTACTGCTCATCATCTTCTTCATTTACTGACTTTATCATCGGAGTGCAGGCGAGGGTTAAATCCCTCCATCTTCAACCTTCATCTTTCTGCCAGCAAGCCAGAGTTCGAAGCATCGACTGACACGTGGCCTTCTAGAGAAAATTCCTCCACAAAAATGGTGCCGTCTGTGGGAAATTTTTAGTCTCTTCTCCTGAATCACTTACACTTCAAAGAGTGACTAGTTGATTTGTTCTTGAGGAGAATAGCCGAACCACCCCTCACTCATCATGGCTGATCAGACTCCTTTGTCTTCGGTTGGGAATCAACCTCCTCAGGCCCTGCAGGGGCCTCCTTTGGTGTCTCCTCTTGTGCAGACCCCCGGTTCTGGAGTTCGGCAATCTGCTAAGCATTCAGTCGAGGGAGTTGTACCTGTCTCTGACCCTCTCTTGATCATGTTACAACAGCAACAGGCCATCCTAACTCATATCGCCAGCCAGCAACAGGCGTTACAAGAGAGATTTGATGCCTTGGAACATAGCCGGTTGGAGATAGATGAGCCACCGCAGGGGCCTCCGACAAGGCGTCAGATCATTTTTCCAGATTCTCCACCACGGCTAGAGATTCCTGACTCCAGATTTGTGTTAATCCCTTCTCTTGAGAGAGTTGCTCGCCGCTCGCCAGCGGTTCACACCGGACAACAGGATCAACCTCATGCTCAACCACGCAACACAAGGAACGCCCGTGATGATGAGCGAGATGCCTTTGTCCGCACCGAGCTGCGAACACCAAGAGCGTTGCAACCAGAGGAATGCCACTCGTCTTTGTGACAAACCGCGAACTCGTGACATGCATGAACCATCTAATACCGATCCACACGCTGATCAGAGGATTGAGTTCATGCTTAATGATGTGGAACTTCTTATCAATGCCCGGATCAAGAGTTCAGGAAGACTCACTTCTGATCAATTTTCACAGAAGTGCAAGGATGCAGTGGGCACGTCACCCTTCTGCAAAGAAATTGTGGAGTCACCTACTCATTCGTTGTTCATGTTACCAACTTTCCGCATGTTCGATTGAAGAAGGGATCCCCTCGATCATTTGTACTCTTTCCAGAATGCCATGGCTGCTCGTAATCCTGACGACAACCTTCTGTGTAAAGCGTTCCCGAGTAGTTTGATTGACGCCGCAGCAAGATGGTTCCGCAATCTGCCCTCTGGCTTCATCAAAATTTTCACCGAGCTTAGCTCAGCTTTCATCGATCAATACGTCGTGAACAAGAAGAAGAAGGCTAGCGCAGATTCTCTCTTCGCTTTAAAGATAAAACCGGGTGAGTCCTTGAGAGATTTCACTCAGCGATTCACGACTGAGATCAATAGCATCAACAAAGTGGCTGATGAAACGAGCATAGCTGCTTTCAAGAATGCTCTGCCCAAGCATTCAGATCTGTACAAGGCACTGGCTTTGGACTATCCCAACAAACTGGAAGACCTGATGATCCGTGCTGCCAAGTTTGGGAGGTACGAGGACTATACTACAGTCACAATACGTCCAAAAGGGAGAGGAGTAGACTCAGTACGGCGAGCATCCTCATTAGAGAAAGGGAAGAGAAAGTAAGAATATTCCAGTGACGAAGATTCCTTCCGAAGGGCACCCCGAGAGAGGATGATATATGTGGAACAACGGGATCAGCCAGATGGGTGCCCGTATGAAGTTTATCAAAATCATAGTCAGTAGCAGAGCAGGTCGTATAAGCATCCTGTCCAGGAGAGTCATCAACGAGAAAGACAATCTTATCAGTCTAACCAAGAGCGACACCGAGATGATCAGGACTCTCGGGATCGAAATAATCCAGCAGCGGAAAGGCGTCCTTATCAATTCTTCCATAATCAGACTGACAGAATTCATTTTATGATGAGTCCAGTGACTATCATGAGGTCGATATTAGACAAGCCTTTCTTCGAGTGGCCTGCACGGTCTGTCCGTGAGATCACCACGGGACCTCGAGCCCATGAGTATTGCTATTATCACAAGTTTCAGGGACATCTTACAAACCGTTGCAAGACCCTGCGAGAATACTTGGAGCGATTGGTCCAGGAGGGCTATTTGGCTGAGTTCTTAGATCCCAACAACGGTGGAACCGTGTACACCGGGGAACAACCTCTGTATTACAACGAAGAACCTTCCAATAATGTCAGTACCAGAGGAGAAGGACCAGGAGTGCCAAGGGGAATCATCAATGTCATCCATCGAGCTCGACCACCGACGGTGGACTTGGAGTAAGATTTCAGAGCAAAGGCAAGGAAGTTATCTCATATGGCTGAAGTATGCTAGGTGCAGGTAGCCATGAGAGGCATCGAGCAAGCTCTCACTTTCTCTGACCACGACATGACAACCGTGGTTAGGCCTCACTATGATGCTCTTGTGTTTACCATGCGGATTGGTGACTTTGACATCAACAGGGTACTTGTTGATTCTGGAAGCGAGGCAGATATTCTTTATCTCCACGCCTTCAATCAGATGAAACTAGACCCTTCCATTCTTGTGCCAGCTCAAACTCCCTTGTTCAGATTTGACGGCAGCTCAATGCAACCTATGGGAGAAGTCGTGTTATTCGTTGTGGCCGGACCAGTTGTTCTACTGACAAGATTCTCCGTCCTCAATGCACCATCTCCATACAATGCTATCCTAGGGCGATGGTGGACTCATGAAATGAGAGTTGTTCCTTCTTCATATTATCAGGTGCTGAAGCATCCGACCCAAGAAGGACCCAGGAAAATCAGGGGGGATCAGTTGGCATCCCAGAAGTGTGATTACACCCCACCCGCTGCGATGAAATAACAATCACAGGTCGGGTCCGTTGTCGAAGAGAGCTTGAAAGAAGTGATGTGCAGACCATCCGTCGAGCCTACAAAAGTTGTTAATTTGGGGACAGAGGAACAACCGAAGATCTTGCAGATCGGAACGAGCCTGACAACTGAGGAGGAAGCTGAATTGCTGGAATTTCTGGGGAAAAATCTTGATGTCTTTGCTTGGTCTCACAATGATATGACGGGAATAGATCCCAATATCATTTGCCACCATCTCAATGTGAACCCTGCCGCTCTGCCAGTAAAGCAGAAGCCTCGAAGACTTGCTCCAGCCTATCACGATGCAGTCAACGAGGAGATCGATAAACTTATTTTGTATGGATTCATTCGTGTGGTGCAGTATCCAGACTAGATCGCAAATGTGGTAGCTATTCCAAGGAAAAATGGTAAGGTTAGAGTCTGCATGGACTTCACCAGCATCAATAAAGCCTACCCCAAAGACTTCTTCCCAATGCCCAGTATTGGTAGGCTTATCAACATCACTGCTTGACATGAAATATTGTCATTCATGGATGGATATTCGGGCTATAATCAGATTCTTCTAGTAGAAGGTGATCAAGAGAGAACCGCCTTCATAACAGAGCGTGGCTTATTCTGTTATCGCGTCATGCCTTTCGATCTAAAGAATGCGGGAGCCACATATCAGCAACTGATGAATCTCATGTTCAGCCTAGTGATCGGGAAGACGGTGGAAGTTTACATCGATGACATCATAGTGAAGAACCGAGTGAGAACATCTCTAGTTACAGATCTGACCGAACATTTCTCTATTCTCCAAACTTTTAATTTGAAGCTGAATCCAGAGAAATGTGTATTTGGTGTTACTTCCGGCAAATTTTTAGGCTACCTCATCAGTCAACGCGGCATTGAGGCTAACCCAGCTCAAATTCGTGCTCTAATAGATATGTCAGAGCCTAAATCCAAGAAAGAAATCCAGAAACTGACAGGACGTATCGCTGCCCTTAACCATTTCATTTCAAAGTCGTCTGATAGTTGTAAACCTCTTTTCGAGTTGCTACGAAAAGATTCAGTCTTCAGATGGACGACGGAATGTTCTCAAGCTTTTGCTGCCCTGAAGGAATACTTGGGCTCCGCTCTATTCTTTCTATACCAGAGCCAGGAGAAATATTGTATCTCTACCTCTCTGTCTCGGAACAAGCTATCGGTTCCGTCTTACTCAGAAGTTGTGATGGAGTTAAAAAGCCTATATATTTCATCAGTAAGATGTTTCACTAGGCAGAATCCAATTATAGCAGGTTGGAGAAGGTATGTCTCGCACTTGTCTTTTCAGTGGAGAAGCTTCGCCCTTATTTTCATGCTCACACTATTGCGGTAATCACAACGTATCCGTTAAAAATTGTACTAGGACGACCTGAGTTGGCCAGGAGAATGTCCAAATGGGTTGTGGCCCTCAGTGAATTTGATATTCAATATCAAGCACGGATCTCAGATAAGGGGCAAGCCATGGCGGGTTTCCTTTCGGATTTTCCTGTTGACGAGACTGGGGCAGACGTAGAAATTGATCTCCACGAACTTCCAGACGAGTTGGACAACGGGGTCGTTGAACAGAATGAAGCAAACACGCAAGAAGACTTAGCAGCATGGGTTGATTGGGTCCTGTATGTTGATGGATCATCCAACTCTAGTGGTTCAGGACTCGGTGCTGTGCTTATCGATCCAAAGAATGTGAAAGTCCAAAACATGATTCGATTGGGTTTTGCTGCCTCCAATAATGAAGCTGAGTACGAAGCATTACTGCTTGGATTGCAGAGTGCGCAAGACCTGCAAATCACGAAATTAAGGGTGTTCTGTGACTCTCAACTCGTGGTGAACCAAATGAAAGACATTTACGAATGTAAAGATGACCGGATGAGGAGATATGTGGCGCTTATTCATGACCAATGCAAAGTATTTCTTATTGTTGATATCAGGCACATCCGGAGAGATGACAACAGACATGCTGATGCTTTAGCCTATCTTGCCTCCATGTTACAAACTGCTGAACCTAAGGCAATCCTTATGGAATACAAGGCATATCCATCTATTGAGTTGCAACCACAGTAAGAAGTGATTCTCATTAACTCCGTTCCTAGTTGGATGACAGGTTTAATGGCATACTTGAAAGATGGAGTCCTCCCCATTGATACATATGAATCAAGATAAATTCAGTACAAGGCTCCTCGTTATACTTTGCTGCATGGTGAGTTATACAGGAAATCCTTCGGAGGGCCACTGTTGAAATGTGTTCACCCTACAGATGTTGAAAGAATTCTTGCCGAGCTTCATGAAGGGGTCTGTGGTATTCATTCTGGGGGAAGGACGATGTCTTATCGAGCTCTGGGGCAAGGATATTTTTGGCCTCACATGCAAGCTGATGCAAAGAAATATGTGAAGAAGTGCAGCCAGTGCCAGCGTTATGCTCGATTAATTCACGCTCCTACCCAAGAGCTGAACACTGTATCTCAGCCATGGCCATTTTCTCATTGGGGACTCGACATTGTAGGACCCTTCCCTAAAGCTCCCGGAAATTTGATCTTCCTCCTCGTGGCTACAGACTATTTCTCTCGTTGGATAGAAGTCGTTCCTCTTGCACGCATCAAAGAACAAGAAGTGAAAAATTTTATCTGGGAGCATATCATTTGCAGGTTTGGTATTCCTCAGTCTATTATTACTGACAACGGGAAGCAATTTACGGGGAGGATTATTACCGAGTTTTATGAAGAATTAAAGATCAAGCATATCTTTTCCTCACCTTACTATCCTCAAGGGAATGGATTGGCTGAAGCTGCAAACAAGAATATCCTGAATGCACTGAAGAGACGGCTAGAAGATTCAAAAGGGAAGTGGACCAGTGAATTGCACAACGTATTGTGGGGATATAGGACGACGCCCAGAAGTCCAACGAATGAAACACCGTTCTCATTAGCCTACGGCATGGAAGCTGTGATTCCTACAGAGATTAGCCTGCTTACAATACGTACGCACAATTGCAGAAAATCTAAAGAGAAAGACAAGAACGTAAAGCTCATGGCTATTCATCTGGATTTGGTAGAGGAAAAACGGGAAGATGCTAGCATCCAAATGGAAATGTATCAACAACAATTAAGAAAAGCTTACAACAAGAAAGTACAGCGGAGAGTCCTCCAAGTTGAGGATCTTGTTCTACGAAAAGTGTTCCAGAATACCAAAGAACTCAATAGTGGGAAGCTAGGACCCAATTGGGAAGGGCCTTACATTGTAGATCGACTTGGTGGTCCTGGAGTATGTTCCCTCAAAGATTTGCTAGGTAATGTTATCCAAAAATCTTGGAATATCATGAATCTGAAGCAATTTTTTCAATAAAGTTATGAGGAAGCGATTGACACTGATGATTCGCATGTTCTTATAGTTGTATGATCATGCCTATAATGTATGTAATTGTGAAGCAGTATATCTTGGATGTATGGTGCAAAATGATCTGACATGGGAGAAACGAGGTACTCGTTGTGAGACATATATGACTTGGACTAATGAATTGTCATCGGAACAAACCTGGTGGTTCCTATAAATGAAATGTCATCCTGAGCAAGTGACTCACTAAGAGTTATTATTGATTCCTCTTTTGACAGGTCATTTGTAAGCCTGTATTCATGATGTTCTACTCGATGAAGCTTAAATGCAAGTAACTCAATGTCTTTGTCAATTGATGTAAATGCCAAATGTTGTGTGCTGAAGTTCTTAATATATTTATGCGTTATCAAAGTTCTTAATATATTTAGGTGTTATCGAAATTGAAAGGTTGCTTAACCCTGTGATGTGTTCTATGCAAGATCCGTTGTGCTGAAACATACAAACAAGAGATCGAGGCCATGCAAACATGAACAGGAACAAGAAAGTTGGTGTTCATATCATCTGCCATATAATGATACAGACCTGTGAACATTTACAACAAGAAAAGGACGAGAAGCAAAAAGCAGTAACAAAAGAGACTTCACACCGCCATATCTTCTGCAGTAGAAGCGTCGTCAACGATAACCACCACCTCAGAGTCAGCCCTAGGAGTTGTAAGTTCAGTGGCATTCGGAGCAGCAGAAGTTTCAGGAACAGGAGCAGCAGGGATCTCAGAGGTCGCCGCAGCAGTAGGGCCTTCGAAGTAGAGAGGTTGTTCAGTCCCTTCCACCTCTTGTCCCTCCTCAGCCTGGGCTACTTGAGTGCTTTGAAGCTCAGACTGCTCGACCTCATCTTTCAGTCGACCTTCAGACCGGAGACGATTGATGACTTCGTTCTCAGTATCTATCCGATCTTCGTCGATAAGGTTATCCAGCTCTGCCTGATAATGCTTGCAAAGATCCACTGTCAAGGTCTCGGCTTCAAGATGGGCCTCCTTAAGCTGCTGGGCTAATGCTTCCTTGGAGGCCTCCGAAGCTTGCAGTTGTCCCTCCAGAGCTCGAGTAACGGCATTAAGTTAACTAATTCAGAGAGCAGCAGCTTCAACCTCCTCCTTAGCCTTGATCTCTCCCTCCTGGGCGCATTTCATCTCCTCTTCAATAGCAGTGACCCTACAATCAGCTTGGCCCTTCGCCAACTGAGCTTGTGACAGCTCCAGTTGCAGTGCCTTCTTTTGCTCGTTTAGAGTAGCAGCCTTGCTCTTCCAGTGAGCAGCGGAATCTTTCAGGTTGGTTTGACGCCTGATATTACGCCCATATGCTCGATGTAGAGAATGTTCAGTTGAAGAGGCAAGGAGCAAAAATTAGTACAAGTAATAAGGACAACGGGATGATGAATACAATGAAAGACAACGAGGAAGCAATACCATAGCGAGAGCTTGGCTCATCGCATGGAATATCTCTTTCCCTTGCATTTGCTGTGCTGAGCTGTTGTCACTAGGGAGCCGCAAGGCGTAATTGGCGGCCATGGCCACGTTGTGGTCGGTAACGACCGAATCCACAATGTTCGGCCTACCGAGGTTGGAAAATTAAGGGACCCAGGGGATGGTCTCTCCCGACGTTCCCTCTTCCCATCGTGCAGGTGTAGGGACAATGGTGGTTTCAGCAACAACAGCGGCAGCGGCAACAGTGGTGGCATTGAGGTCAATAGCTGCAGGGGGCTCCCTGATTTGTAGAGTTACGGCCGGAGCCACAACATCCTCACCTTTTTGAAGGTGTTTCGCCTCCTTACCCCTCTTCTTGGCCTGAGGTTCGGCCGAGGCTTCGATAGACTTCCTCTTCCCCAGTAATGCAGTGATGGCAATCTCCGTTGCAGTCTTCTGCTTCTTTGGAGGTGGGGGAAGCGGAGCAGATGTTTCTTGCGAATGACGGCGTTTCCTGACTAGCACGGGAGCACAGCTGGCCATTTCTTCTTCTTCGGCAGAATGAGAGGTTGGGTCTGTTTGTCTTTTATCGTCAGGAGGAGTCGGGAGCTGCTACCTTGCCAACTCCCATAGTTCTTTTTTTGGCCAAGGAGTCCACTGAATGTATTCTCCTCCTTTAACCCTCTTGATGTTCGTAAGAACGCGTTCTTCCTCTGCACTCAACCTCATGAAACGAAAATCCTTCGCTGGACAACAAGAAGAAGAAAATTAGTACAACGGGTGTGAATGGCAGAATTGGTGACAACGAGAAATGAGCTTAAAAGACTACGGACATCGGACAACGGAACCTGTTTACCTGTGTCTGCCTGGAAGGTACTGGGGATAGAAGGGTCAGATCTCTAAGCCCCAGAGACAACGAAAGCGGTTTATTTCCAATTCCTATCCCTATCTTTTAACCCCGTCACTAGTTTGGGAACGTACGGTTTTTGGTTCCAAGAGACGTACTGAAATAAGTCTCCCTCGCAACCCCGGCACTTGACAACGTGGCGGAAGTGGAAAAGATGGCTGGCTTCAATAACAAACCCATCCGAGATGTACTTGATGACCATAGACATGTATTTATAAAATGTGAGGTGCATCTGTCCCGGAGCGAGGCGGAGGATGGAAAGAAGAGACTCGATAATGGGGTGCAAAGGAAACCGAAGCCCAGCCTCGAATTGGACGAGGTAGACTTCAGTACAACGAGAACGTATATCTAGAAGGGTGCCTTCCTTCTTAAAATGAAGATTGACTTGGGGAGGGATATCGAAATGAGTCCTATAAAGGTTCAAGTATTTCTGTTGGTTATCACGAAGAAAGGGGGTTTCGCCAATGTAGGCACCATACGGTGCGCTACCAGAATAACTAGCCTCACCATCACTCGGAGCTCTTACTTCCTCTTCTATCCTAGCCATTTCTAAAGGTATATCGGCGGACATTGTTGCAGAAAAAAGGGTATGGCAGAGAAGTAGAACTTGAAGAAAAGGGCAGACACCAGCAGACGAGAAAATAAAAAAGTACTGTAAAACCAGAGAAAGTAACAAGAAGCTTACCGACTGGAGAAAGCAAGAAGGCTTGAGAACTTGAAGGCAAGAATGGTTGAGGCAAGAATTCGACAGAGTAATAGTGCTTTGAATTGCAAGATGAAGAAGATATGACTGCTCTAGCATATTTATAGGCGAGTTACGAGTTGCATGACGAAAAAGACCTCCATCAAAGCCGTACACGTGGTTCAGAGAAAGGTCAGGATAGTCATTTCCTTTCATTATGAATACATGTGTCAGGATAAACTTTGCAGGACGAAGATGACCTTGTCCCTGAGGAAACACCTGAGCTAAATGAAAGGGTATAATTGTCTTTTCATGAGCGAGATAATCGTCAAAGGAACTAACGAACCTCGAGCACCTAGAAACATGATGATGCCAGTCTGCCATGCATTAATGAGGCGTGACAGTTTCGTACGACGTGGACAACTATCACGAAACTTCAAATTCGATCTTATCACTTGCGCAGCATTTCGATTACCGTATCAGGGCAGGTATTCTGTGTTGTTGATGATACACCGTGCTACGTACGATGTGTCATCAAGGGGCAATTTGTAAGGGATAAAATTCGTAAAAGCTTTAACATTGGAGAACGAGCTCGTTTTCATTGTCATATGTACGGATGGATGACACGTGTCCATGAAGGGAACAATAATTCGTCATCGGGTGTACAAACGTTCCCGTTGTCCAGTCCGCAACGACTTCGTTGTGCTAATAAGAACGATTTCGTTGACGAGGTGAACAACTTTCTCGTTGTACCAAAGACAACGTTCTCGTTGTCCTTTGCACACCGTATTCGTTGCCTGTTTCACGTGCTTAGCTAAGCCCAACGTATGCACAACGACCCCGAGCTCGCGTCGATAACGAGACCGACCAACATGAGGAAATAACCAGGAGACACTTCTTTGCTTTCAGCGGTAGGTGAAAAGCACTATCTTGGCATTTAATGCTGGTCATTTCCGAGTGTTGTCATATCAAATCAACTGAACAAATAGTATGCTCCCGCGTGTGATACGTAAGGCTCAAGATCTATCTGACATATTTGGTAATAAGTGTAAAGCAAGTGTGCATGGTCATCCATGGCCATCTATGGGCATACAGAGCTTGACCTATAAATACCCCCTAAAAACTTAACGCCAAAAAAAGGAAATAATATAGATATTGCTCCCTGCAGTAATCAGTCTTTACTGCTCATCATCTTCTTCATTTACTGAATTTATCATCGGAGTGCAGGCGAGGGTTAAATCCCTCCATCTTCAACCTTCATCTTTCTGCTAGCAAGCCAGAGTTCGAAGCATAGACTGACACATGGCGTTCTCGAGAAATTTCCCCCACAAAACCCAAGCAAGATCCCAACACATTTATGCAAGCAAAGGAGCCGGATCCGAGATTATGAATATGTATGACCCTGGCATCCTGATAATCAACATAGGTCGTTGGTTTGGAATGAGATCAATCACGGCCAATTGGAATTGAACTCTTCCCGAGTTCAATCCCACTCATAGGTCAATAACTATCCTTTTAATTCTTATTAACTGTAGTTAAGGTTCACAAACTCTTACAGTTCAACAAGACAATCTTGGTTTTTAGAAGTAAAGATTAAAATAATATTAAGCTTAATAGTTAAAAATTCTTAACTAGAGTTTAAAAAAAATCAAAAAACCAAAGTTGTATTGTTGAACTCTAAGGATTAGTAAATTTTAACCATAGTTAATGTAGAGACCCGAATCTTTTTCATGTTTTTATTGCATTGCATTAAGGGTATTTTAGTCTTTATAAGGTGTTAAGGTGTGTGTATTTATATCTAATTATTGTGATGTAAACTAGGCTTAATCAACTTGTAACGGATGGATGTCATAACACATCCTAAACTTTAGGAAGCTCTAGTTTTGGCACCGTTCACGGGAATTGAGTGATTCTTGAACCATTAGAAAGGTGTTGGAACCCTCTTCGATGTTCATGTTTAGTGTTTTTCCTCATTTTGAGTTTAAGTCAAGTCAATAGTGAGTTTTGTCTAATGGAATTACAGATCAGTCAACTTTGGGGATATTTTAGTCTATAAATTAAGTGGAAATTGGAAATTCTAAAATACCAGAAATGTTCGTTTTCGACAGACGAATCCAACCCAAGTTGAATCGTCAAAATCCGTCAAGCGAGTCAAAAATTATGGCCAAAACAGTAGAGTGGGCCAAAAGTCTGCAGGTCACCGATCGCTCGGTCAGAAGTAGCGATCGATCGGTCCAAAACCGATCGATCGGTATCTATCGACTGGTCCAAAATTTTGTATGGGGAAATTTTCCAGAGAGTGTGTTTTTGACTGATCGCCCGGTCATAAACACCGATCAATCGGTAGGCAACCGATCGCTCGGTCATAACCACCGATCGCTCGGTCCTTCGAGCATTTTTGCTGATTTTTAGTAAGGGCTTTTTGGTCTTTTTGTTCTCAGACCTTGGGGCTATAAATAGGGGGTCCTACTCGAAATATTAAAATACTCCACCTAGTTCTAACCTAATTTGGCAAAAAGGGGGAGAAACCCTAGGGTTTTGAGAGAGGGTTTTCTTGGAGAATGAGGAAATTGCTAGGAGATTGCAAGAAAAGTTTGGGAAGCTTCTCCAAATCGTCTCGGGAGCGTTTTGAATCCAAGGGAAGGATTCCTAAGGTCGATATACTATCCTAATCAACTTTATTTTAAGGTTTTGTGAATGTTAAGATGATAGAAATGATAGAATAGAGATTGAATGCATGTTTTCCCTAATTTTCTATGAAATGAGTTAATTATGAGTGGATATGTGAATGGAAATGTGGATTTGAATGTGGATGGAATGTATGAAGGATGTGAAATGTATGGAGGATGGGATTACTATGTGGATGTGAATGGTGAATGGATTGTATGGATGGATTGTGGTTAGATGGATGCTTGAGAAAGTAGAGAAACAATGGATTCATAATATAGGTACTCAAGGTGTTTGTAAAAATGCTTGAGAGAATAAATGCTATTATGTTCTTATGAAATGGTGGTAAATTGATTATGAATTGTGCTATGAATTATGATAAGATATGTATATGTGATTGTTTGTTAAGTATATTTAATTACTTGCATGAAAATTGGTAGTCGGGAAAGTAAGAACTTAGAGGAAAATCTCTCAGACCGGGAATTCTCTAACTATTTGGTATGGGACATATAGTGGAGTTTCCATGGTGGGGGATCGGAATCTAAGCAATTACCAACTCGAATGTTAATTTCGACACCTAAGCACAAATGCACGTGTATGTTAAGTCAAGAGTCTCACTAGTCACACATGTGGACCACAAGCATGAGCATGGCATCCGTATGACATTCTGAATAAGCATAAGCATGACATGGTCCGTATCCGCCAAGAACGGCATGTCAACCTGATTTTTAGACATGGTCCGTATCCGCCAAGAACGGCATGTCAACTATATGATTTCTAAGGCATGGTCCGTATCCGCCAAGAACGGCATGTCTCATTACTGTGTGATCTGAATAAGTGCATAAGGCATGGTCCGTATCCGCCAAAAAGGGCATGTCTCACCCTTGTATGATCTGAATAAGTGCATAAGCATAAGCATAAGCATCTCACAAGCACATGGTCTCGTAAGCATAAGTACCTCATAAGTGTATGGTTTTCTAAGTCTAAGATTCTCACAAGTACACGAGTCAAGGTGATGATATGATGTATATACGCACACGTTCTTCCGCACTCTGATTATGTTATTATGTCATTGGATATGTTTCTGACTAAGTGCAGGTATGTTATTATTGTTGGTTGGATTTTATATACACTGAGTACCTTTGTACTCAGTCGGACTTTGTCTTGGTAGGTTTAGAGCAGGAATACACGGCAGAGCCGTGGGTTGAGGAGACGTACGCAGAGGAAGGAGGAGAAGGTGAGCCTTCCAATGAGAGAGCCAGAGACTTGGGCGGCTACACCTCTTAGTTTACATTCATTTTCATTGAGAGAGTTTTGTACTTGACTTTTAGAGGATGTTGCTCAGTAGACTTTTATAGTTGTGTATCAGACTCTTTGGATTTAGTGGGTTATAATTGTTAACTATAGACTCGTGCTATTTAGTTGGTTACAGTTGATATATCGAAAATTTTGTTACTCTCATTTTTGGAGACTCATGTAGTAGCCTTGTATGCATGGTTTTAAGCAGGTTTAAGTAATGTGGCGATCCCAAAGTCCTATTTTAGCCTTGGGGGATTTTGAGGTCGTTACAGTTAATGATCAGAATTACCTTTTTTTTTGTTTGATTCAAGACCTAGAGGGGATGAATAGGTTATCCTAAGGTCTGTCAACCAATTTTAAATTTTAACAATTAAAGTGCATAATAGATAAAATAATTCACAAACCATAACACCAAAATTTTTACTTGGAAAACTCTTACAAGAAAAACCAAAGGACCTCGTCCAATTAAAGAGATATCACTAAGAGATTAATGCAATGAGTCAGTCTATGGGTACTCCCAAATATACTCCCAAATCTACTCCATAATCCCAACCGATTATAACCAACCACTAAAGGCCAGAATTTGAGTTAGCTTATTTTGTCTTTTCTAATGCCACATCAGCTCTAATACTAACTGATTAACAATTGAGATAAATGGTTAGGATTTGGGAGTACACTTTGAGAGTATCCCTAGACTAATTCTAATGCAATAGTATAACCTTAAACCTCACCAAACTATGACTCCACCCAATGACCCACGGTTAGTCAATGAATGAATTTTCACTAACCCACTAACTGGTAAGCTCAATCACCACTGCATTTGCTCTGGTTCTTCCCTGGAGAGGCAGATACAACATAATACTGAAGAAGTCAGAGGCATCGACTTGAAACTCATCTTCTCTGTCTCTTCGACTGTCATAGTCTATAACTGAAAAAAGTTCTCTCACCGAAATAAGAGTATATATATATTTTTTAATATAAAGTAGTCTGATCATGTATCTTGAGCTTACTTATCCAAACCGTTAACATATTCCTGTTTTCAAACATCTGAAGTGCAGTTTCCGATAATAGAGAGCAAAAATCGGAGTTCAAATCATAGTCAATTGTGATTGAATTCAATCACATATATGGCACAACACTAATTAGAGGAGAGTAAAATGGTGGAAAAATTCAAATTCAAATTTTTTGCTCTTCTCCAATGGTGTTGTGCCACATATGTGTCAATCACAATCAACTAAGATTCGAACTCCTATAATCGCGCGGTTTTTCATTGGAATTCTCTTGTCAGAAGACACAAATGTCAGTCTTTCTTTCTTGTTTTTTCATAAAGGGTTTAATATGTGAAGGGGAAAAGACTAACCTCATTGCACCTTATTATTCAAGTAAGGGGAACCTCTTTGCTTTTTTCATTTCCTTATTTATTTGAACAATCATGACTTTACGAGGGGAAAAGACTAACGTCTTTGCACCTTATTATTAAAGGGAACCTTCTTTGCTTTTTTCATTTCCTTATTTATTTGAGCAATCATGAAATTCCGTAGTAGTCGAAGAAAACTTTTATTACCTTGTCTTTTCAACTATCCTTCTTTCTTTTCATTTATTTATTTTTTTAAGAATAAAAAAGCATGAGTTCTACGTATAAATGGATCTTAATTTGTTTTTCTTTTCTTCTTGCTTTCCCTTTATTTATAATTTTTTTACGTATATTATTTTCATATAATTTTTTTTAAAAGTCAAATTTTCTTTATATTATGTTAATTAATTAAATTAAATTAAATTACTCCACACGCGCGCGCTCCTGAGGCACTCTTCACTTTTCAACCTATCCTAAATTAAAATTTGACACTCTCATGATTTCGTTCTATGCTCTGTTTACTTAGATCTTGAGTAATGTTAGCGCACAAAGTAAATTTTCCAAGTTCTTGTGGTTTCCAAATTATTATGTCTCATCTTCATTCATGCACACACCACCGGCTTTCCTACACACCAAGCATCTTACACTTGTCAAAGCATAAGGTTCGTCTATATGCTTTTGCCTATCCCCTGACTAGTATGTTTTTTTTTTCATAACTCACGCAAACGGGCACCAAAACACACTCACATCCGATAGCACGAGGCTAACCCTATTGTCTTGCCTCACAAAAAGGGTACCTGACTTTTGGAGGTGATGTGAGCCTTATTTTGTACTATGTAATAGCTTTTACAGTAGAACCTACCACAATCTTACTGTCTTTCCACATGATAGGGTATTTTTTTTTGCTTTGATACTAATTATTTATCTATTTAGGTTGGGTGTCAGGTCGCCCAAGCCAAAAGCTAGAATTCAGGCTTTTTTTCTTTTAAATATTATTTTAAAAAATCAACTATAAATTTAGAGCCTTTTTAATATTCCAAATGGGCCTATTTTTTTTTTTTAATACTCTAAATAGGGCCTTTTTCAAATATCATTTTTTTATTTTTTTTAATGGGACCTAAAGCAAAGGATTTGATGGCCTAATGGATGAGCGGCCCTGTAGGGGTTAGCACTCATTGTGGGCCCTCAACAGCCACACTAAGTCTCGAACACTAGTCACACCTACATAAAAGGGTACCCGACTTTTGGAGTGTCTCTCAGGGTAGGACCTACCACTACCAAATCTAAAAATATTTCAATTAGAAGGGACCACCACCGTTGTGCATGTGAGGGCGACTCTGACCTCACACCTAGATAAAAGGTACCTGACTTTTGGAGTATCTCTCAAGGTAGGCCATCCGAAACCAGAAGGAGAGGAGCGATTAGAGGAAGCTGGTGTATTCCTTTCATTCCCACCTTCATAGGAAAGATCTTCCAGTTCCTTCCGATCAATGGTCGAATATGCTGTCGGCTTCCCACCCCTATCGGTCGAGGAGTCAACTCCTCGGATGGGAAAAGAAGCCTATCTTATCCCGAAACCGGAGATACTCCACAATCTTAAAATATTTCAATTAGAAGGGACCACCACCGTTGTGTGTGCGAGGGCGTCTCTGACCTCACACCTAAATAATACATAAAAGGGTACCTGACTTTGGAGTGTCTCTCACGGTAGGACCTACCACTACCACAATCTAAATATTTCAATTAGAAGGGACCACCACCGTTGTGTGCGAAGGGCGACTCTGACCCCGAGATTCTAACCCAGCCATCCTGATAATTAGCATAGCATTTAATCTCTGACCCAGTGGTGGTTGTATACCTCCCTCCGGGAGAGTACGGGAGAGTCTTAGTGTATTGCTTAAGAGCCCCCCATGAGTATTGAGTACAAACGACTAACCTCTGTCGTAGATAAATAATTATCCCTACCCAAAAAATAAAATAAAATGTGAAATGATTGAAATTACTGAGAACGCCTGTTCTCGGCAATTCAGACGTCAATGGAGAATTCAGTTTGATTGTGCCACTTCTCGGGAATTTTCAACTACTTTTATTTTTTATTTTTTATTTTTTTTATTATTATTAAGGGTGGCGCTACACGCATCCCAACTTTTACTCATACACACCAACTTTGGTTAAAAATACAAAAATAAGATGAAAAGGACGAAAAAGCCACTTTTTTGCTTGGTTTGGTTTCATCCGTCAAACCAAAATACTCGCCTCGTGTCTCTGCAACTCCTCTCTCTTGCATCGTGTCTCTGCAACTCCCCTCTCTCTCTCTCTCTCCCTCTCCCCTGTTCACTTTGACCCTTCACCTCTCTTTCTTTTCCAAGCCGGTGAGTGGTGATCGTTCCATTCTTTTTTCTTCTTCTTCTTTCGATTTATCTTTCAAGCGGATGATGGCTTCCATGCTTTTTTTTTTCATTGCTGAAAATTAGTCTGCCCAGAAGGTATCCTATAAATAGCATAGCAACAGTACGGGTTTCCCCCATTTGGCTTTCGGTGTAAAAACGGAAATCAGAATGTAAGGGACTGTTTGGCATCGGGACCCATTTTTCTTATCTCCGAAAAAAAATTTAGACAAGTAATTTTTAGGAAATGATTTTAAGAATCGTCCTGCTTTTAAGTACAATTTTTAGGGAACAAAAAAAATTTTGTTTTCAGAATCAATTCTGAAAAACACGCATATAACGATTAAGATAAACATCAAAATTCACGAGATAGATGACATAATTAAAAAAAAATTTGGTATTTTATAATACTTATATATGTGTTGATGATACAACCATATTTAATGTCTATAACAAATTTATTTAATTTTTTTTTTTCATCTAAACGTAATATGTTATTTCTTTTTTTCATAATTTGTTTTGATTGACAATTACCAAATGTATTTACGGTACAAAATTGATTATAAGAATTAAAACTTATAAGAATTAATTCTTTTTCAGAATGAGAGAATCGCCAGAATTGATGTCAAAAGACCACTAAGTAAACAATCCCGGGATTCAAAGAGGGAGGCAGTCAAAAAATTAAAATAATAGGGTGAGAGAGAAAGTAGTCTGACCGCCCATGTTCAAGAACCCATTCCTCCTGTGTACGGACATTTTTTTTTGTGGCTTTCTATTTCATTATTTTTTGCTACAGTTATCATTTAACTACGTTAAGAGGTTAGTAGGTTAGAACGGTCGGATTTTAACTTGGGCAATGGAGCTCTTGCAACTCGTACCCGGGGTATTGGATCTCCCAGACCTTCCTGCACTAAAGGCCACACCCCTACCACTCAAGCAAGAGGCAGGGGTGTGCTTTCTATTTCATTGTTAGAAGTAACATTTGTGGCATTTTTGGATAGGCTCTAATCATTGATCTATCTAGGTTAGGATTTAGGGAGTTAGGAGGGGTTACCACTCATTTGTGACATTAGCCGCCCCATTGGATAAACTTCAAAGTTTAGATGGTGATTTGGACACTGGCATGTACTTTTAAAATTTTAAGTCGAAAAGTGATTTAAACTTCTAGTCGTTCACTCCCCGGTTGTCTTTACTAAATTTAAACAAAAAACAAAACAAAAGTAAAGGGACTCACAAAAAAAGTGTCATACTATTTTGTTATCTTGTATAAAAGTAGGGGAGAGTACGACTGGAAAGTGGACTTAGCATTGCTCAGATTATTATTTTAAAAAGAGCAGTGATTAGCAGACCCTGGATCCACTTCTTATATTACCCCGTGTCCTCGTGTCCCTTTTAACACCCCTCTAACCCTGGTTAAGCTTAACTAAATTATAGTTAAGATATTGATTTTTTTTTTGAAAAACTAAGGTTGAATTGCTTAACCCTAGGGGTGTGAATCTTAACTACAGTTGGTGAGTATTTAAAATTGGGGCATGGACCAATGAGAACCGGTCGGGCATTTTGAAAGGTGTTTTGAGGCTCTTGGACCGTGTCTTCGAGGTTTTTAGACGACTTTACGAAAAGTGATAGTCATTGATGAAACACACTTAAAGGGAAAGTACAAAGAAATACTAATCGTCGCAATAGCTCTAGATGGAGACAATCTGTAGAACCCCGGATCTTGATGGCCATGTACGACGAATGATATCATATACTAAAGCATGTAAGAATGTATTTATGGTGTATGGGTGTTTGGAATGAAATAGGCAAGAGTATAGAATACTCTTGAGTATTGACAAGGGTTATGCCTTGGCATACCCTCGACTCTAAATAGCCCTAGCGTTCACACCGCTCGTCGGAATCAAGCGATTCTTAGATTTTTGGAAAGGTAATTGAACCCTCTTCGGGGTTCATGTTGATCACTTGTCTTGGTTTTGAGTTGGTGTTAGGTCAAAAGATCGATTTCTGAAGTCGGGTCGGTTTAAAATCTGGATTGACGAAACCCAATTTCGGATCAGTCAGGTTTAGGGGCAAAATGGTCCAAGCAAAAGGAAGAATTGGAAGTTGTGAAAAACATGAAAGTTGTTCTCCTTTGAAAGAGGAATCCAACGCAAGTTGAATCGTCAAAATCGGACAAATGAGTCAAAAGTTATGGCTGAGATACGAAAATGCAAAAATACTGAAGCTTTCTGTAAAAGTTGCGATCGCTCGTAGGGACCCTAGAACGATCGTAGCGGAGCTATGAACGATCGTAGAGTTGCTACGATCGATCGTAAAGCCCCAGAAATGCTGGAAACTCTCGGGTGAAACTACGATTGATCGTAGGAAGCTACGATCGATCGTAGAAGGCTACGATCAATCGTAAATCGCTACGAACGATCGTAGATACGCGATTTTACTCTCTTGGATGCGATTTTTTAGGGGTTTTTCACCCCTTACACTATAAATAGAAGACTTTAGGAGGGTTTTTGGGTTACCCTAAACCAAGGAGAGTTCCTAGAAAGAGAAGGAAAGGATCTTAAGCATTCCAAAGAGGGTTTTGCTTCAAACCAAGAAGAGCTTCAATCAAGGGTTGGATCTTCCCCAAATCAAGCTTGGATCATTCAAATCAAGTGAGGATTTCTCAAGGGGTTTCTTCAACCTAGAAATTGATCCAAAGAGGTTAGTAAACTACTATCTAGCCTTGTTATCATACAAAGATGATTCAAATAGGTGATTTTAATTCTATTATGATACAAATAGGAAGTGTGGAAATTTGGGTGAACTAGATCATGAATAAACAATCAAATAAGGTTTTACAAATTGGGGGTTTTTTAATAACAAGGATGAATATGACTAAACTTGTAAGAAAATTGTAATACCTTTAAAGGAACCATGATTTTAAGTATACTATGATGCAATGACAAACAAGGGATTTTGGGTGAACTTGATTATGTTCAAATAAGCAAATAAGGATTTAAGATTTTGGGGGTTTTCCAATAAAAGGGTGAATATGACTATAAGTGCAAGTAAGTGCTAATATCCTCCAAGGAATCATGATTTTAAGTGTGATATGATGAATTAAGCTTAGAAGCCATGATTGTTATGATGTGACGCAATGAATGAAATGTTCTACATTCTAGAATTGTTTAAGTATGTTATGATGCTAATATACCTTGTATGAACCATATGAGTTACTTAAGGTCTTCAAGTATACTATAATGATCATTATGCCTTGCATGAACATGTTTAATTAGTTAAAGCTTTCCACATAGATGTTATAATGCTCACAAGCACTCTACGCATGATAAGTATTGCACGACCGTGGTTTTTCTCATAAGCATGAATTTTCAAGAAAACATAAGAGGATTTTGAAAGGCATTCATAAGTAAGAAGCATACATGCATAAGCATAGACTAAGCCAAACTTTGGGTTGGCATTCTAAGATCGGTTACTCCACGCTCACAAGGATCAAGTCTAGATCTTGCATGAACTCCACGGATCATAAGTCTCGCAAGGCTTTTCAAGAACTCATAAGAAACTCACAAGTCTAAGATCTTGCATATGTCTCCAAGGAGAACAAGCTCACAAGGATCATAAGCTCACAAGAAGCTCATAAGTGCTCATAAGCTCACAAGAAGCTCATAAGCTCACAAGTACTCACAAGCTCACAAGAACTCTAAGCTCACAAGAACTCATAAGAAAACACGAGGCTCACAAGCATTCATAAGAACTCATAAGCATACATAAGGGGGTTTGTTTTCCATGAAAAGAAAAAGTTTTATGAAAGGTTTTTCCCGACGGGTTTTAAGCATGGATTTTGGTGATTTGTATTCTTTTACGCACTGTATAAAATATTGTGATTATGATAGCATTGTTAGCTAGTAGATTTTGCTCGCTGAGTATTCCATGCTCAGCCGTACATGTTATGTCGGCAGGTACACGGACTCCATTTGACATCTGTGATCAGGGGCCCTGGATAGAGGAGGATTATGGCGAGGAGGAGCCATATGTAGAGCCTCAGGAGGAGGCAAATGACTTAGACCACTGGCCCTTTTAGAGTGATTACATAGAGAGAGAGAGAGTATTATCATTTTGTATTTTGATAGGTGGGCATGTCCACCTTTACTTTTGTGATGTATGTACAAACTTGGAATACACAGCATGTATAGAAAATAAATTTTTGGATTACGCTTCTGCACATTGGTTTAAGCTTCCGCCTTATTCATGATTATGTTTGTCATGACTTGGATGTTATTACAGGATGGTTTGGTATCGGATATGGCACATCACGAGCCAAAGTATCCCTAACTCCTAGGGGGTATTTTGGGTCGCGACAGAGGTGGTATCAAAGCTTAGGCATTAGAGTCCCTAGGGTCTCTTAGTACTCGATACCACAATCAAAACAAGGCATTAGGATTGAGGAAAGAGTCGTATTCCAAGTATAGACTAATCTTTAGTCTTAGTCCATAACCGGTTGGAATCCGACCGAACTTAGTACCCTACGCTAGAACCACACATTGTATGATTATCTACTACAATGTATACCTTGATGTATTACTATCAATTACCTTATGAATTTGAAATGAGCTTGAAATTGTGATTGAGATGAAGTTGGTTTCCAAGTTAGACTCATGTTCTGCTACTGTTCTCAGGATTAACATGAGACGTGGTAGTGGACGGGGTCGCGGTTACCAAACTCGGGGCAACAGTAATGGAGGAGACCCTCCCTCGGGTGATGATCAACCCGATATATCTCAGTTGTTAAATACTATGGTGGAGACCATCACCATGCTAGCAGCCCGATAGCCCGCTGCTACTACTGCGTTGGCACACCCACATCCTTCACATCACACCTCGGGACTCGAGGCATTCCGAAGGCTACATCCACCTACCTTTTATGGGACCACCGACCCCATGGTTGCAGAGGCGTGGATTATGCAACTGGAGAAAATATTCCGTGCTCTTCGTTGCACCGATGAGCAAAGGGTAGATTGGGCTGCCTTCATGATGGAAGGAGAAGCCGACCATTGGTGGAGAGCGGCGTTGAGACAGAGAGACACCGCCAGGGCAGGAGAGCCGTGGACTTGGGGTGAATTCCTTGATGCCTTCTATGGGCAGTACTTTCCCAAGATTGTCAAGCAACAGAAGGAGATGGAGTTCATGTCCCTAGTGCAAGGGAATATGAGTGTGGCCGAGTATGAGGCCAAATTCGTTGAATTATCCCGATTTGCACCACACTTGATCACGACGGAGGAGATGCGAGTACGGAAATTTGAGAGTGGGTTGAAGCCCTTCATCAAGGATCGAGTCTCCATTCTTCAAGTGGAGTCTTGGAGAGAGATTGTGGGGAAGGCAAGGATTGCCGAAAAGAACTCAGAGGAGTTTCTTAAAAGAAGAGAGGGTGGCTTCGGGAGAGCCATGCAGAAGGGTCAGTCTAGTGGCTCAGCACCACCGGAGAAGAGGGCCAGGATTTCCCAGTACCCACCTCCTAGGCCTACACAGACACAGAGGTCTTCGTTTGCATCACCAGTGCCTCGCCCGACTACTTCACAGGCACCTCGCCCCGCTTTTTCTCAGGGCACCAGATATGTACAGCCGTCACCCTCTTCATCCTTTGAGGAGTGTGACTATTGTGGTCGGAGACACCCGGCTGGAGAGTGTCGGAGAGCATCGGGAGGATGTTTCCATTGTGGCGAGCAGGGCCACATAATTAAAGATTGCCCACACCGACAGTCACGGGCTCAGCCTCAGGGGAGCAGGCCCCCAGTTCGGCAGACTTCTCAGCAGGGGTCTTCACAAGCTTCGGCATCTAGACCCGAACGGCCCACTCAGACCACACAGCAGCCTCGCCAGGCAAACAGAGGCCGGGTCTTTGCCTTAACAGAATGGGATGCACAGGCATCAGACGATGTTGTGCAAGGTACGCGAGAATTTCTAAAGTGTTCAAGTATGAAATGATGAGTGCTATAAGTATACGTATAATCACTTGTATGTCATGCTACCTATACTCTATGTATGTTGCTGAAAACCGCTGATATAGTTAATTACAATGCACAGGCGTATTGCTAGTGAACGAGTGTCTAGCTCGTGTATTGATCGACACGGGATCGACACATTCTTTTGTATCGCCAAGCTTTGCCAAAGGTTTTGAGTCTAAGCCGAGTCGCCTACGTCACGAGTTAACCATTTCGACTCCGCTTGGAAAGTCAGTTGACACAGACCGAGGATATCGGAATTGTATAGTTCAAGTCGGGCAGTATGAATTGCCGATTGATCTAATCATCCTTGAGTTCCAGGACTTGGACTTCGATGTTATTCTCGGGATGGATTGGCTAGCTGCACACCACGGGCATGTGGCTTGTTTTGAGAAGATGGTGAAGTTCAAGCCAGAAGGCGTCAAGCCATTCCACTTTCATGGACTTCGGAGGAGAGATATAGCCCGTCTAGCAGCTCTAAGTCTTGCAAATCCGGAGGCACGAGACTCCTCAGCCATACCGGTTGTGAGTGAGTATTTGGATGTGTTTCCCGAGGAATTACTAGGGTTACCTCCAGATAGGGAGATAGAATTTGCAATAGAGCTTGCTCCTGGAACGGCTCCAATTTCTAAGGCTCCGTACAGGATGGCCCCTATTGAACTGAAGGAATTAAAGGAGCAAATAGAAGAGTTGCAACGGCTTGGTTTCATCCAACCAAGTGTGTCACCGTGGGGAGCACCGGTACTCTTTATGAAGAAGAAGGATGGGTCGATGAGGATGTGCATCGACTATAGACAGTTGAACAAAGTCACCATCAAGAATCGATACCCCTTGCCACGAATAGATGATTTGTTCGACCAATTGAAAGGAGCAAGGTTCTTCTCCAAGATTGATTTGCGGTCCGGCTATCATCAGTTGAAGATCAAGGCCGAAGATGTGCCAAAGACTGCCTTTAGGACTCGGTACGGGCACTACGAGTTCCTAGTTATGCCTTTTGGTCTAACAAATGCACCGGCGGCGTTCATGAATTTGATGAACCGGGTATTCAAGCCTTATCTCGACAAATGTGTTATCGTCTTTGTCGATGACATCTTAGTATATTCTCCGACCAGAGAGGATCATGATCGAGATCTTCGCCTTACACTTGAGACTCTTCGAGAGCATAAACTATACGCCAAGTTGAGTAAGTGCGAATTTTGGTTGGAGAAGGTGGCGTTCCTTGGCCACGTAGTATCTGTCGAGGGTATTTCAGTAGACCCAGCAAAGATAGAAGTGGTGATGAAATGGGAGAGACCCAAAAGTGTTACCGAGATACGCAGCTTCCTCGGTTTAGCAGGATACTATAGGAGATTCGTAGAAGGATTCTCCAGCTTAGCGGCACCGCTCACGTATTTGACACGGAAAAATGCTAAGTTCACTTAGAGCGATAAGTGTGAAGCGAGCTTCACGGAGTTGAAGAAGAGGCTTACTACTGCCCCCATTCTCACAGTGCCGTCTGGGAGTGGAGGTTTCGTGGTTTACAGTGATGCCTCGAATGTTGGGCTAGGATGTGTTCTTATGCAGCGCGGGAATGTCATCGCCTATGCTTCCCGGCAATTAAAAGAGCATGAAAAGAACTATCCTGCTCACGATTTGGAGTTGGCCGCGGTGGTTTTCGCATTAAAGATTTGGCGGCATTACCTTTATGGGGAAGAGTTTGATATTTTCACGGATCATAAAAGCTTAAAATACCTATTTTCCCAAAAGGAGTTGAATATGCGACAGCGCCGATGGATGGAATTCTTGAAGGACTATGAGTGTTATATCCAGTACCATCCGGGCAAGGCTAATGTAGTGGCAGATGCTTTGAGCAGGAAGTCCACTGGGCTTGTAGCACACATGATGGTGCAAGAGTGGAAGTTGTTGGAAGATGTTTCTAACCTTGATATTAGTTTCAGCCTTCCTACCTCTGGGCCAGTGATGGCTAATGTCACAGTTAGGCCTTACATATGGGCCATGATCCGAGAATTACAAGAGTTGGATGCCGAACTACTGGCCTATAGAGACAAGTCGGTTCGCGATGGCAGTAAGGATTTTGCAGTGCAAAGTGATGGGACAATCACATTCAAGGGAAGGATATGTGTTCCAGCCGATGAGAAGCTCAAATTAGAAATCTTAGATGAAGCTCACCGGTCTAAGTACACTGTGCATCCTGGCGGTACAAAGATGTATCGGAACCTCAAAGGACATTTTTGGTGGCGGAACATGAAGAGGGAAGTTGCCGAGTATGTGTCAAGATGCTTGGTATGCCAACAAGTGAAGGCCGAGCATATGAGGCCAGCAGGGCTTTTATAATCCCTCCCTATTCCCGAGTGGAAATGGGAGAACATCTCCATGGATTTCATCACTGGGTTGCCAAAAACGACAAAGAAATCGGATGCAATATGGGTAGTGGTTGATCGTTTGACAAAATCCGCCCATTTCTTGCCTTATCGGACTACGTTCAACTCGAACCAACTTGCAGAATTGTACCTCAAAGAAGTGGTTCGGTTGCACGGGGTGCCAGTCAGTATCGTGTCAGACAGGGATCCAAGATTCACTTCCAGGTTCTGGAAAAGCTTTCAGAGCGCTATGGGTTCCCGTTTGGACTTTAGCACCGCCTTTCATCCTCAGACAGATGGACAGACCGAGAGGGTGAACCAGGTTATAGAGGACATGCTCCGAGCTTGCATGTTGGACTTCAAAGGCAGTTGGGAGGATCACTTGCCATTGGTGGAATTCGCCTACAATAACAGCTATCAGGCGAGCATCCAAATGGCTCATTTTGAGGCCTTGTATGGTCGAAGTTGTAGATCTCCCCTATACTGGGATGAAGTTGGAGAGAGAAAGATATTGGGCCCGGAATTGATTGAACAAACCGCGAATAAAGTCAAGATCATCAGAGAGAGATTAAAGACGGCTCAGGACAGGCAAAAGAGCTATGCCGACACCCGTAGACGAGATCTTGAGTTCCGTATTGGCGATATGGTATTTGTGAAGGTTTCACCGACAAAGGGTGTTATGAGGTTTGGCAAAAGAGGAAAGCTCAGCCCGAGGTATGTTGGTCCATTTGAAATTATCACCCGAATTGGTGAAGTTGCATACCGGGTTGCTCTACCCACTCACATGGCGGCGGTTCACAACGTATTCCATGTATCTATGCTTCGGAAATATATTCCGGATCCTTCTCATGTGATCGACCTTGATACGCTAGAAGTCCGGGAGGATCTCACTTTGGTGGAAGAGCCGGTTCAAATTTTGGACCGTAGGGATCAAGTCTTGCGCAATAAGGTCATCCCCTTGGTTCTTGTTCGATGGCAACAGCATTCACGAGAAGAAGCTACATGGGAGCACGAAGCGGAAGTGAGGGAAAAATATCCTAATTTGTTTGAGTGATGTTTATGTAATTTTGTTCTTTATAATCTCTATGTATCGTTCCAATTTCGAGGACGAAATTTCTGTAAGGGGGGGAGGATGTAGAACCCTGGATCTTGATGGCCATGTACGAAGAATGATATCATATACTAAAGCATGTAAGAATGTATTTATGGTGTATGGGTGTTTGGAATGAAATAGGCAAGAGTATAGAATACTCTTGAGTATTGACAAGGGTTATGCCTTGGCATACCCTCGACTCTAAATAGTCCTAGCGTTCACACCGCTCGTCGGAATCAAGCGATTCTTGGATTTTTGGAAAGGTAATTGAACCCTCTTCTGGGTTCCTGTTGATCACTTGTCTTGGTTTTGAGTTGGTGTTAGGTCAAAAGACCGATTTCTGAAGTCGGGTCGGTTTAAAATCTGGATTGACGAAACTCAATTTCGGATCAGTCAGGTTTAGGGGCAAAATGGTCCAAGAAAAGGGAAGAATTGGAAGTTGTGAAAAACATGAAAGTTGTTCTTCTTTGAAAGAGGAATCCAAAGCAAGTTGAATCGTCAAAATCGGACAAGAGAGTCAAACGTTATGGCCGAGATACGAAAACGCAAAAATGCTGAAGCTTTCTGCAAAAGTTGCGATCGCTCGTAGGGACCCTACGAACGATCGTAGCGGAGCTACGAACGATCGTAGAGTTGCTACGATCGATCGTAAAGCCCCAGAAATGCTGGAAACTCTCGGGTGAAACTACGATTGATCGTAGGAAGCTACGATCGATCGTAGAAGGCTACGATCAATCGTAAATCGCTACGAACGATCGTAGATATGCGATTTTACTCTCTTGGATGCGATTTTTTAGGGGTTTTTCACCCCTTACACTATAAATAGAAGACTTTAGGAGGGTTTTTGGGTTACCCTAAACCAAGGAGAGTTCCTAGAAAGAGAAGGAAAGGATCTTGAGCATTCCAAAGAGGGTTTTGCTTGAAACCAAGAAGAGCTTCAATCAAGGGTTGGATCTTCCCCAAATCAAGCTTGGATCATTCAAATCAAGTGAGGATTTCTCAAGGGGTTTCCCAAAGAGGTTAGTAAACTACTATCTAGCCTTGTTATCATACAAAGATGATTCCAATAGGTGATTTTAATTCTATTATGATACAAATAGGAAGTGTGGAAATTTGGGTGAACTAGATCATGAATAAACAATCAAATAAGGTTTTACAAATTGGGGGTTTTTCAATAACAAGGATGAATATGACTAAACTTGTAAGAAAATTGTAATACCTTTAAAGGAACCATGATTTTAAGTATACTATGATGCAATGACAAACAAGGGATTTTGGGTGAACTTGATTATGTTCAAATAAGCAAATAAGGATTTAAGATTTTGGGGGTTTTCCAATAAAAGGGTGAATATGACTATAAGTGCAAGTAAGTGTTAATATCCTCCAAGGAATCATGATTTTAAGTGTGATATGATGAATTAGGCTTAGAAGCCATGATTGTTATGATGTGACGCAATGAATGAAATGTTCTACATTCTAGAATTGTTTAAGTATGTTATGATGCTAATATACCTTGTATGAACCATATGAGTTACTTAAGGTCTTCAAGTATACTATAATGATCATTATGCCTTGCATGAACATGTTTAATTAGTTAAAGCTTTCCACATAGATGTTATAATGCTCACAAGCACTCTACGTATGATAAGTATTGCACGACCGTGGTTTTTCTCATAAGCATGAATTTTCAAGAAAACATAAGAGGATTTTGAAAGGCATTCATGAGTAAGAAGCATACATGCATAAGCATAGACTAAGCCAAACTTTGGGTTGGCATTCTAAGATCGGTTACTCCACGCTCACAAGGATCAAGTCTAGATCTTGCATGAACTCCACGGATCATAAGTCTCGCAAGGCTTTTCAAGAACTCATAAGAAACTCACAAGTCTAAGATCTTGCATATGTCTCCAAGGAGAACAAGCTCACAAGGATCATAAGCTCACAAGAAGCTCACAAGTGCTCATAAGCTCACAAGAAGCTCATAAGCTCACAAGTACTCACAAGCTCACAAGAACTCTAAGCTCACAAGAACTCATAAGAAAACACGAGGCTCACAAGCATTCATAAGAACTTATAAGCATACATGAGAGGGTTTGTTTTCCATGAAAAGAAAAAGTTTTATGAAAGGTTTTTCCCGACGGGTTTTAAGCATGGATTTTGGTGATTTGTATTCTTTTACGCACTGTATAAAATATTGTGATTATGATAGCATTGTTAGCTAGTAGATTTTGCTCGCTGAGTATTCCATGCTCAGCCGTACATGTTATGTCGGCAGGTACACGGACTCCATTTGACATCTGTGATCAGGGGCCCTGGATAGAGGAGGATTATGGCGAGGAGGAGCCATATGTAGAGCCTCAGGAGGAGGCAAATGACTTAGACCACTGGCCCTTTTAGAGTGATTACATAGAGAGAGAGAGAGAGTATTATCATTTTGTATTTTGATAGGTGGGCATGTCCACCTTTACTTTTGTGATGTATGTACAAACTTGGAATACACAGCATGTATAGAAAAGAAATTTTTGGATTACGCTTCCGTACATTGGTTTAAGCTTCCGCCTTATTCATGATTATGTTTGTCATGACTTGGATGTTATTACAGGATGGTTTGGTATCGGATATGGCACATCACGAGCCAAAGTATCCCTAACTCCCAGGGGGTATTTTGGGTCGTGACACAATCACATATTTTCAGTTGCGCTTGGGATAGCGGAGTCAGAGAACAATGTTACTTACAACTTTTTCTTAACTCAATTATCAAGAACACTTGTACACGTAGATGATCTAGTGATTATAACTGATCAAAATGTCAGTTTGATAAGTCAAGTCCTTGTTGTATTCCCACATGCAATTCATGGTTACTGCGCATTCCACATTAACCAGAATATGTACGCAACATTCAAGGATAAAGAATTGTATACGTATTTTTGGAAAGCTGTGAAGACAGGTAGACAAAGCGAGTTTCATGAGATGATATCTCAACTCACAGCCGCAAAACCTTTCGCAGTTCAATGGTTGGATGCAATACGGAAAGAGAAATGGCGCGGGCCTTTTATACTACGAAGTGGTATAATATACTAACTACGAACATTGCCGAGAGTATGAACATTTTGCTGAAAGAAGCGAGAGAATATCTAGTCACTATGCTTATGGAGAATGTGCGACTCAAGATACAGAATATGTTCTGCAAATGAAGAATCAATGCTATCCAAATGAATGGCAGACTAACAACATGGGTGAAGAAGAAAATACAAAAGGGAATGGTAGATGCACGTTTTCTGGATTCTCATGGAATTGCTATGTATCAATATTACGTAGTTGGGCAAAACAATCGAGAAACTGTGAAACTTCTTAACAGGAATTGCACTTGTGAAAATTTCTATAAAATGAGGTTGCCTTGTGCACATGCCTTTTTAATATTTTTTTTTTAATGGGGCCTAAAGCAAAGGCTTTGATGACTTAATGGACGAGCCGGCCCTGAATTCTATCACGGGGTGAGGAAAGGTCCACTGTAAGATGGGAAGATGCAAACAAACTGGGAACAATAGGCAAACATGTAATAATCTTATCCCTCAAGGTGGTTGAGTGTATGCGCATTGTAGTGTCTAGTGTTTAATGTAATGAAAAACATCTGATACTTAATGAAATGTTAGTTACTAGATTCTCTATTGGTTACTAGAAAATGCCGAAAATGGCTCATGTACTCCTTGAAAACTGATGAAAATCACAGAAAAATGGTGAAAATACTTGCAAAATAACGAAAATGGATACTATATGCAAGGAAAATGTAGAACCCCGAAACTTTATTGCACTATGTAGTGAATAATATAAATGCTTGGATATATGGTGTGCATGTGGTTATGGGTATACATAGCCTAAGGGAGTGTGTTTTAAGTGTAGAAGGTATTAGAGTTGGAATAGAGAAAGTTTAAGTAGTAGAAAAAGGGGTTTTCAGCAAAAACAGGAGAACATCAATCGCTCGGTGATAACGCCGATCGCTCAGTCAGCAAGCGATCGCTTAGTAGTTGTCGCTCAGTCCAAGTTTTTGTATGGGGGAAATTTCTAGGAGGTGTTTTTCAACCGATCTCTCGGTCGAAAACACCAATCGCTCGATCAGCCACCGATCACTCGGTCCTGCACACCGATCGATCAGTTATACGCAGATTTTCTTCATTAAGAGTTTTTAAGTCTTTAACCATCACCCCCTTGCCTATAAAAGGCCAGCTCGTGCCTAGGGTTTCAGAAACCCTTAGAGCATAATTTTGAGAGAGATTTGAAAGGGGAAGAAGGAGAAAAGCTAGGGTTTTACTCAAGCTTGAAGAGAAGATCAAGATCTTCCCTTCTTTGGTGTTTTTCAACAAGGAACTCGAACTTCCCACTTGTTCCAAGCCTTTGGAATCAAATTCCTTGATTTCACCAAGGTAGATACCTTCTACTTTCCACTTTGTTAGGTCTTACTAGTATGTTCTTCTCACTCTATGCTAAAATCTTGGATTGATATGGTATGTGATGATTGATCTTATACTTGGATGTAAACAACTATTATTGAGCACTCTATGTGTTTGGTTGAATGCCTCTAAGGACTTTTATGTTAAGTATGCTATTATGCTCATATACTTCACAAGTCTCACATATACACAAGCTTGCATGAATCGGATTTCTCATAAGTACAAGTTTTCAAAGCTCATAAGAAACATTTTAAGGAAACACACAAGAACTAATAAGTGATTATGCCAAACTTTGGGTTGGTTTCTAAGATCGGTTACTCATGCTCTAAGGATCTCAATGTCTAAGATCTCATAAGTCTCTAAGGATCTCACATGCTCATAAGGACCTCAATGCTCATAAGTTGCATATATGCTCCATGCTCTAAGGATCTCATATGCTCTATGCTCTAAGGATCTCACATGCTCTATGCTCATAAGTGCTCTATGCTCATAAGAACTAATAAGAACTCATAAAATACACTCATAAGCTATTGATTCTCGCAAGACCTCATAAGATGATTTTTTTACATGAAAGCTCATAAAGAAATGATTTTAGAAAATATGCACATTTGATTTATACTCTATGCTCTACGATTTCTATAATATAAACTATATGCATGATCTTGTTATAACATTGTTGGCTAGTGGTTGGTACCAGCTGAGTGTTTCAATACTCAGCCGTACATTTTGATTGTCAGCAGGTGCACGAGTTCCTTTCAATATTTGTGGTTCGGAGCCGTGGATAGAGGAAATGTATTACGATCCGGAGCCCTCTATGGACCACTATCAGGATGATGGACCACGGGATAGGTGACCTGAGTTAGACTTTTGTTAAGAGAGAGAGAGAGAGAGGCTTACTTTTGATAGTATTGAGACTGGAACTTGTCCACTTCATACTTAATGTTTATTTTGTTTATTGGTTCAAACTTGAACCTAATGATAGGAGTACTTTATCATAAATTGCTTCCGTTTATTCCGCTGCGTATATATTTATTTACTCTCTCAAGTGGATATGTGTGCCTTATGTATCATACTAGAGGGTATGATACGACGGTCTCGAACTAAAGTATCCCTAACTCCTAGGGAGTATTTTGGGGCGCGACAAAATCTCGAAAATGGCTCCTGTTATGCTCTAAAAACTGACGAAAATCACTGGAAAATGAGTGCAAAATAACGAAAATGTGAATTGTATTGGAATGAAAATCCCGAAAATGGCTCATGTACTCCCTGAAAATTGGCAAAAATCACAGAAAAATGAAGAAAATGTTTGCAAAATAACGAAAATAGATACTATATGCAAGGAAACCCCCAAAAAATGGCTCTTGTACTCACTTAAAAAACTGACGAAAATTACAGAAAATGGCAAAAATGCTTGCAAAATAACAAAAATGGATACTATATGCAAGGAAAATCCTGAAAATGGCTCTTGTTATGCTCTGAAAACTGACGAAAATCACTGGAAAATGAATACAAAATAACGAAAATGAGAACTGTACTGGAATGAAAACCTCGAAATTGGCTCCTGTACTGTACAAAAATACCCAAAATGGCTACTTTATTGAAAATGGCACTTGTATAAAGTCTGATAAATGACAAAATTTACTATAAATGAGTCACGTATTGTACTAAATTCTCTAAAACTGTGCTATACAAAATTGTCCAAAACATTGCATTACATTCTCCAAAAATACACCCTCTCCATCACAGCCCTTAAATACACCACATCCTAGCCTGTACACACCCCACTTAGTCACGGAAGTACAGACCCTTCATAATATCAAAAGTTATTCACTTCCACAATTTGGGTACAAGTTCCTGCAAATACAATTACACAAAGTCAATATATTGCAAATAATTGAAGTTAGTCACAGTGTAGCACCCCGGAACTTTTCGTACCTAATGAGTAGTGTTCTCGTACCCAATTGACCTTTCACGTAATTCAATTAATAAATAAAGAAGAATTTGAAAATTCTAAAATGCCAGAAAGGTTCCTCTTCGAATGACGAATCCAACGCAAGTTGAATCGTCAAAATCCGATGAACGAGTCAAAAGATATGGCCGAAACAGTGAAATGGACTTAGTATCAAAAATACGCAGAACACCGATCACTCTGTCACAAGAGTGATCGATCGGTTTAAAACCGATCGCTCGGTCCAAATTAGCGATCGATCGGTCCACAATCGATCGATCAGTATCTATCGACTGGTTCAAAATTTTGTATGGGGAAAAATTCCAAAGAGGGTGTTTTCAACCGATCGCTCGGTCAAAAACACCGATCGCTCGGTGGCCCACCAATCGATCGGTCATAAGCACCGAATGCTCGGTCTTTCACGTTTTTGCAGATTTTCATTAGGAGCATTTTTGTTCTTTTGGCTTCCACCCTTGGTCTATAAAGACCATGATCGAGTCTAAGGGTTTCATAAACCCTTAGGGCATGAATTTGAGAGAGAGGGAGAGGCGAGAAAAGGGATTTTCACTAGGGTTTCCACTTGAGAGAAATCAAAGGCTGAGAACCCAAGATCTCCCCAAAATCATGCAAGGCTCCTTCATCTTTAAGATTGGGTTCTCCTCTTCCAAGTTGAAACTTTAATCAAGGGTTTCCTTCCAAGATCAAGCTTTGATCTCAAGGTTAATACACCCTACTAACTATCTTAGCAATAACCTAGTATTTCTCTCTTAAGAATGTTGATTTTGATCTTGTATCTTCCATTTTTCTTAAAATATGGTATTTTCCCTAAAATCTAAACAAGATAAATTTGAATGGTGGGATGTATGAATGGATGAGGATTGAGGCGAATGGATGCCATGTTGTGGTGATGAATGTGTGTTGGAAAAATGGTGGATGGGCATTTCAAGCATAATGAATACACCTATGTGATTTGATGAAATATATGCACTAAAAAGAGGAAATGAAATGACTATGAATGTTGCACGCCATGTGTTTGATAAAACGCCTATACAAGAATGAAATTGATTTAATGAAGAAAAATTGAAAGTAATATCGATGTAATTTTCCCAAAAATGATGAATTGATCAAAAGCTCTATATGTTATCTAATTTCCCTTATGATCCTATTGAGAATTGAAATGCTACACTTTATGCTTTGTGTTGCACATCAAATGCTTGATGAAATGCATGAATGAGAACTAAATGGATTTAAAGAGGATTGTGAAAGCTTAAATTGTGTAGTGTTTTCTAAATGATATTTTAAAAATCAATTGCTCCACATGTTTGTTCAATTACCACATGGTTATAGAAATAATGGAAATGCTATATGTTACCTTTTAATCTTTCATATCGTCATAAGTACCACAAATTGCAACACACACACACATGTATGCATGAATCAAAGTTTTTAAGGGTATATGTATATATGTGCAAAAACAAATAAGAACAAACTATGTGACACAAGCAAACAAGCATGAATATCAAGGGTAGGGCATATCCCTAAGATATGTCATACCTGGCTCACAAGAAAACATGACAAGCAAGAATAAAGAAATATGGAAGGATGTTAGTGTACTAAGACCAGGTACAGGCACTAACATCTGTTCCCCAGCAAGCATGAAATGATACTAGTGTACTAAGACCAGGTACGGGCACTAGTATCTGTTTCCAAGACATGAATAATATGAAAGTATGCTAGTGTACTAAGACCAGGTATGGGTACTAGTGTATGTTTCCAAGACAAGCATGAAAGGGTGTTAATGTACTACGACCAGGTACGGGCATTAACACCTGTTTCCAACAATTATGAGAGGATACTAGTATACAAAGACCAGGTACGGGTACTAGTATCTGTCTCCAAATAAGAATAAAGAAATATGGAATGATGATAATGTACTAAGACCAGGTATAGGCATTATCATCTGTTCCCAAGCAAGCATGACAAGAACCTAGTATGTCCGTCCATTTCATAGTTCAGGTACTAGCTAAACAAGAACAAGACAAGGCATGTGTGATTTCCACGATACAAGAACAAGACAAGAATAAGTCGTAAATATGGCAAGCAAGTTTTGAAAACCATGAAAAGTATTTCCAAGAACAAGTTATGAATTTTGAATACGAGTTTACAATGCATGAGTTAAAATATGAT
Organism: Tetracentron sinense; assembly: GCA_015143295.1. Taxonomy (NCBI): domain Eukaryota; kingdom Viridiplantae; phylum Streptophyta; class Magnoliopsida; order Trochodendrales; family Trochodendraceae; genus Tetracentron; species Tetracentron sinense. The sequence continues at coordinate 28,501,934 of CM026553.1, read as the reverse complement.
GTTCATGATTTACTTTACATTGTTATTTCGTTTTAGCTTTCGCACTCTGATTATGTATCTTTTGACGAACTGTATCATGCATGACATATTAATGTTATTACTATTGTTAGCTAGTAGCTTATACTCGTTGATTATTCCATGCTCCGTCGTACTTTTATGTCGGCAGGTACACTTTACGATATATAGACTCTGGTCCCTTGGATCGAGGCAGCTCAGGGAGAGCAGGAGGTTATTCGGATGGTTAGTCAGATGTTAAGGTTGGCCTGTGGCCATGTTTGGAATGAGAGAGAGAGAGAGAGAAAGAGAGACATGTATTTTGGGATTTCCTTTTGGGGATTTTTCATGTGAGCTTGAGTGGGTAACTCAAGCATTTATACAATTGTGATTGTTGTAATTTATTCAGTCGTTGTATATGTTGACACTTGGAATTAAATTTCTTTTAAAGAAATTTTTCGGATCACTATTTGGCATGTCTTGTATACTCTTGCAGGATGGTTTGAAGGATAAGTCATGTTGCCAAAGTATCCTAACTCCTAGGGGGTATTTTGGGGTGTTACAGAAGTGGTATCAGAGCTTAGGCGTTAGGTCTCTAGGGTTGTTTAGAGTTCGATACCACGATGAATACAAGGCATTAGGTCAAAGGAAAGAGTCGTATTCCAAGTGTGGACTAATCCCTTAGTCCTTGTTGAGAACAGGTTGATTTCAACCGAAGTTATACACTAGAAAACTGAAAATTTTATATACTTATACAATTATGTGTTGAATTGTTATGTGGTATTATATGATATATATGGTGTGCATATTATATGTTATATGCTAAGTGAAAACCAATGCTTGATGAACGGGTTTCCCAATTAGATCCATGAGTGATGTGATATTCAGGATAGAGGCTAGCCTAGGTGTTAGTTAACAAGGGGATGGTAGGTCCCTCGTCATACATTATGTTATTAGGTTTCTATAGGGAATTGTTTCCCAAGAGAGGCTATAAGATGCTCTTAGGTCTTGCAAGTCTAGTGTATTTAGAGTCGTTACAACAATAAGGACATGGGTTTTGATATATATACTATTATGAGTATCTAGTGTGAATTGATTGGTTAAACTGTACTTAATGTATCTTACACCACAAATAAACATAACTCGTACATCACAATATGACAATAAGCCCATGTGAGTTCAAGTAACCCCACTACTAGTAAGGACATATACAAGTATCAATATATTTTTAACCAACCTGGGATGTTTGAGGCACGCTTCTAGATACAAATGCGCATTTTATGCAGCACATTCTAGACCCAGTGCTCAGTCCCAAATGATTAATATATTTTTTAGGGATGTTTGATGCACATTTCTAGGTACAGATGCGCATTATCTGCAGCAAGTCCTAGACTTAGTGCTCAGTCTCAAATGACAAATATATTATAAACTCCAACAACAAATAAAATTTTGGACAAACACACGGATGTCTGATGCACATTTCCAGATACAGATGCGCATTAATTCTGCTCAATGCTCGGTCCAAAAATCTAGATACAGATGCACGTTCATTCTGCCGAACGTTCTAGAAATGATGCCAGTCCAAAATGATAAAGAAATTATAACTCCGAGGATAATCATGCATATCATGCACTTTTATACATAGCATTCACTTCATACATCGCATAAGCATCATGCATGTCATAAGCATCATGCATCGCATAAGCATCATACATAACATCAGCATCACGCATAGCATGAGCATCATGCACTTTCATGCATATCATAAGCATTCATACATAGCATGCATTTCATGCATCGCATAAGCATCATGCATCGCATAAGCATCGTACACGGCATGCACTTCATACACATCATAAGCATCACACACATCCTGCATGCATCACGTAGATCTTAGAAGCATCATACATGTCCCCAAGATTAAGAGGAAGCTGCGTAAATAACTCAATTGGATAAACTACTCATTAATTTAATACCTGAAAAAATGAGCAGAAGAACTTAGCTTTGCTAGGAAAACAAATTGTATGATTTTACTAGTATGTGTGTACTCGAATGTATACAATACGCTTATTAGTCAATATATGCTCATTAAATAGTTAGGAGATTGAGTTCAAGTTGTGCTCAGGCCATGTTATTGTTCTCAAGTGTAGACTAACAAATTAGTCTTATTCCAAACCGGTTGGAATTTCAACCAAGCTTGGTGTTCTACGCTAAGAAACATTTCTTGTATGTTAATATTTTCTTATTGTATGCCTCGATGTATTATTATGTATGTATAAATATGAAATGATTGTTGAAATTGGGGACGAGATAAGTTGGGTTCCAAACTAGGCTCATGCTTTGCTATTGTTCTCAGGATTTGATCAAGAGACGTGGCAATCTGGGTCGTGGATACCACACTAGGAGAGGTAGAGCATCTCCTCCTCCATCGGGGGATGAGCAGCCTGATCTCACCCAAGTCTTGGGGATCCATAGCAGAGACACTAGCGGTGCTTGCAGCTAGGCAACCCTCTACCCAAACTCCTACTACGGCACTTGTACCTACTCTTGCACATCATGCCACGATAATTGAGGCATTTTGGAGGATGAGGCCCCCGGTATTTTATGGTGGCATTGATCCATTGGTTGCTAAAGCATGGATCAAGCAACTAGAGAAGCTGTATTCAGTATTTCTGCCTACTGAGGCAGAGAAAGTCACCTGGGCCGCCTTTAAAATGGAAGGTGAGGCCGATCACTGGTGGAGATCCACCATCAGAACGATGGACTTGACTCAAATGGGTCAAGAATTGACTTGGGAAGAGTTCCTAGATGTTTTCTACAAGAAATACTTCCCAATAGGAGTTAGAGAAAAGAAAGAACTGAATTTCATTACCTTGGAGCAGGGGAACATGACAATGGCAGAATACGAGGCCAAGTTCTCCGAATTGTCAAGGTTTGCCCCATATCTGATAGCCACAGAGACAATGAAGGCCAGGAAATTCAAGAGGGGATTACAGGCCTACATCAAAGATAGGGTCTCCATGTTCAGGCATGGGACCTACGCCGAAGTTGTGGATAAGGCCCAGTTGGCAGAATTGAATGTTGAGGAATTCTACAAGAGGAGAGAACTATTGAGAGGCCAGTTCAGTGGCCGAACACAGCCAAAGAGGAGGGCTAGAATGACTCCATACCAATCCTCTAGACCTACGCAAGTGCAAAGCCATTTCCTTGCACCTCAGGCCCCCCGCCCTGTTACTATGCAAATTACTCGACAGGTACCACCAACATCTTCTACATCTACGTTCGAGTTCTGCAGTTACTGTAAGAGGAAACACGTGACTGGGGATTGCCTAGCTCTTACAGGAGCATGTTACCAGTGCAGTGACACGGGACACCGGATTAGAGATTGTCCAAGCCATCAACCACGTGCTCAAACTCAGGGAAATAGACTCCTAAATCGACTGCCCACGCAACAAGAGTCTTTTCAGGCTTCGAACCCCCAGTAGCCCATAAAGCTCCACATCAGGCTAATGAGGGCAGAGTTTTGCTATCTCAGGGCAAGGTGCTCAGGCACCTAATGATGTTGTATGAATGCCGAAAGATAAGAATTTTGTTTTGAAAAGGATGATGTAATGTTGTGTTCAGTGTGTTGCCTATGTGTATGAACATATTATATTATGTTATGGAAGTTTTCTTACTTTCATGGTGTTTAGTAGTATGCAAAACCTAAGTGCCTTGCCAACAAGCAAGTGCCTAGTCAAGCTTGCGTGTCAGAGAGGTGCCCCCGCTTGATTTGTGTCGTCCAAATTTCGAGGAAAAAATTTTTGGAAGGGGGGGAGAATGTAGCACCCCGGAACTTTTCGTACCTAATGAGTAGTGTTCTCGTAGCCCATTGGCCTTTCACGTAATCCAATTAATAAATAAATAAGAATTTTAAATTTCTAAAATGCCAGAAAGGTTCCCCTTCGAATGAAGAATCCAACGCAAATTGAATCATCAAAATCGGACGAACGAGTCAAGATATGGCCGAAACAGTGAAATGGACTTAGTATCAAAAATATGCAGAACACCGATCACTTGGTCACAAGAGCGATTAATCGATCTAAAACCAATCGCTCGGTCCAAATTAGTGATCGATTGGTCCACAACCAATCACTCAATATCTATCGATTGGTCCACAACCAATCGATTAGTATCTATCGACTGGTTCAAAATTTTGTATGGAAAAAAATTCCAGAGATGGTGTTTTCAACCGATCACTCGGTCAAAAACACCGATCGCTCAGTGGCCCACCGATCGATCGGTCATAAGCACCGATCGCTCGGTCTTTCGTGCTTTTGCAGATTTTCATTAAGGGCATTTTGGGCTTTTAGCTTCCACCCTTGGTCTATAAAGACCAAGCTCGAGCCTAAGGGTTTCATAAACCCTTGGGGCATGAATTTGAGAGAGAGGGAGAGACGAGAAAGGGGATTTTCACCTAGGGTTTCCACTTGAGAGAAATCAAGGGTTTAGAACCCAAGATCTCCCCAAAATCAAGCAAGGCTCCTTCATCTTCAAGATTGGGTTCTCCTCTTCCAAGTTGGAACTTCAATCAAGGGTTTTCTTCCAAGATCAAGCTTTGATCACAAGATTAGTACACCCTACTAACTATCTCAGCAATAACATAGATTTTCTCTCTTAAAAATGTTGATTTTGATTTTGTATCTTCCCTTTTTCTTAAAATATGGTATTTTCCCTAAAATATAAACAAGATAAATTTGAATAGTGGGATGTATGAATGGATGAGGATTGAGGCGAATGGATACCGTGTTGTGGTGATGAATGTGTATAGGAAAAATGGTGGATGGGCATTTCAAGCATAATGAATACACCTATGTGATTTGATGAAATATACTAAAAAGAGGAAATAGAATGACTATGAATGTTGCACGCCAAGTGTTTGATAAAACGCCTAAACAAGAATGAAATTGATTTAATGAAGAAAAATGAAAGTAATCTCGATGTAATTTTCCCAAAAAATGATGAATTGATCAAAAGCTAGATGTTATCTAATTTCCCTCATGATCCTATTGAGAATTGAAATGCTACACTTTATGCTTTGTGTTGCACATCAAGTGCTTGACGAAATGCATGAATGGGAACTAAATGGATTTAAAGAGGATTGTGAAAGCTTAAATTGTGTAGTGTTTTCTAAATGGTATTTTAAAAATCAATTGCTCCACATGTTTGTTTAAATTACCACTTGGTTATGGAAAGAATGGAAATGCTATATGTTACCTTTTAATCATTCATGCCGTCATAAGTACCACAAATTGCAACACACACACACATGTATGCATGAATCAAGGTTTTTAAGGGTATATGTATATATGTGCAAAAACAAATAAGAACAAGCTATATGACACAAGCAAACAAGCATGAATATCAAGGGTAGGGCATATCCCTAGGATAAGTCATACCCAGCTCACAAGAAAACATGACAAGCAAGAATAAAGAAATATGGAAGGATGTTAGTGTACTAAGACCAGGTACAGGCACTAACATCTGTTCCCCACCAAGCATGAAAGGATACTAGTGTACTAAGACCAGGTACGAGCACTAGTATCTGTTTCCAAAACATGAATAATATGAAAGTATGTTAGTGTACTAAGACCAGGTACGAGCACTAGTGTATGTTTCCAAGACAAGCATGAAAGGGTGTTAATGTAGTAAGACCAGGTACGGGCAATAACACCTATTTCCAACAAGTATGAGAGGATACTAGTATACAAAGACCAGGTACGGGTACTAGTATCTATCTCCAAGCAAGAATAAAGAAATATAGAAGGGTGATAATGTACTAAGACCCGGTACGGGCATTATCATCTGTTCCCAAGCAAGCATAACAAGAACCTAGTATGTCTGTCCATTTCATAGTTCGGGTACTAGCTAAACAAGAACATGACAAGGCATGTGTGATTTCCACGATACAAGAACAAGACAAGAATAAGTCATAAATATGGCAAGCAAGTTTTGAAAACCATGAAAAGTATTTCCAAGAACAAGTTATGAATTTTGAATACGAGTTTACAATGCATGAGTTAAAATATGATGTTCATGATTTACTTTACATTGTTATTTCATTTTAGCTTCCGCACTCTGATTATGTATCTTTTGATGAACTGTACCATGCATGACATATTAATGTTATTACTATTGTTAGCTATAGCTTGTACTCGCTGAGTATTCCCTGCTTAGTTGTACTGTAGAACCCCAGACCTTGAGGGCCTAGTATGATGGATGATATGATGTATTAAAGCTTTTTAAGAATATATTTTATTATATGGGTGTTTGGAATGAAGTAGGCAAGAGTATAGAATACTCTTAAGTGTTAACAAGGGTTATGCCTTAGCATACCCTCAACTTTGAAAAGCTCTAGTTCGCTCATAACTGATCGGAATGGAGCGATTCTTAAATTTTTGGAAAGGTATTAGAACCCTCTTTGAGTTCCATGTTGATCACTTTTCTGGATTTTGAGTCTAGGTAGAGTCAAACGTCCGATTTCCGGAATCGGATCTGCTGCAAAAACAGGTTAATAAACCCATTCGCATGTCAGTCAGCTTTAAGGGTAAAATGGTCCTAGAAAAAAGAAGAATTGGAAGTTATGCAAAACATAAAAGTTGTTCTCCTTGGAAAGATAAATCTAACCTAAGTTGAATCATGAAAATCCAAAAAGAGAGTCAAAAGTTATGGCCGATTTACCGAAGTGGGTTTTTGCAGAAAAACTCGCTCGAGTGAGATCCAAACCCGCTCGAGTGAGATTGATCAAAACCGAGTTTTTGAGGCTAGGGAGTAACCCGCTCGAGCGAGATGGAAGCCCGCTTGAGCGAGATTGCACAGAAATGTTTTATTTTTATGTTTTTCACTAACCTAACACCTTATATACCAAATTTTCGGGGGTCCAAGGTATCTAACACTTAGAGAGAGACTTTTTGAGAGAAAAAGAAGGAAACCTAGGTTTCCAAAGGGGGATTTTGTTTGAGACCAAGGAGGAGATCGAATCATCACTTCTCAAAGCTTCCACAAGCTTGAACATTCTTTCTTGAGCGTGGATCTCCATTTCCAAGCTCAAGCTCGTGTTAGATCATCCTTCCACACTAAGATTTGATCCTTGCAAAGTAAGTAAAACTATTACCTAGCTTTGCTAAGATACAAATAGTAAGTAAAACTATTATCTAGCTTTGTTATCATGCAATAGTGAAAGAATGAGTTTGAATGAGATATAAGTAATCCTACAAATTAACCTTGCTATCTTGCAATAGTGAAAGTATGATTTTGAATGAGATGGAAGTAAAATTACTATCTAGCTTTGTTATCCTACCAAGGTGAAAAAGATGATTTAGTGGGTGATTTTCAAATAACAAATATGGGATTTTGGGGTGAACTACATTATGATTAAATGAGAAACTAGGGCTTATGATTTGGGGGTTTTTCTAGAAAATGATCAATATAGTTATACTTGTGTGAAATTATTATTATTTTCTAATAAATCATGTTCTATATATGATGTGGTGAATTAGACTTGAAAGCCAAGATCTTGAAGGTGTGATGTAATGAATGCAAATGCTCTATGTTCTAGAAATTCTGAGTATAACATGATGCCAATATGTCTTGTATGAGCCCATATAAATTGTTAAGGTCTTCAATACATATATGTCTATAATGATGTTCACAAGCACTCCAAGCACAATGAGTTTCGCACGACCGAGGTTTTCACATAAGCATGGATTTCAAGAAATCACAAGAAAGATTTTTAAGGCATTCATAAGTAAGAAGCATAAGCATTGAAAAAGCCAAACTTTGGGTTGATATTCTACGATTAGTTACTTCATGCTCACAAGGATCAAGTCCAAGATCTTGCATAAACTCCAAGGATCATAAGTCTCACAAGGCTTTTCAAGAACTCATAAGAAACTCACAAGTCTAAGATCTTGCATATGTCTCCGAGGATCATAAGCTCACAAGAAAACTCACAAGAAGGCTCACAAGAAAGCTCATAAGCTCACAAGAAAAGTCATAAGAACTCGTAAGCTCACAAGAACTCATAAGAAAACATGAGATTCACAAGCATTCATAAGAACTCATAAGCATGCATAAGATGATTTGTTTTCCATGAAAAGAACAAGTTTTACGAACGGTTTTCCATGACGGAGTTTTTAAGCATGAACTTATGATTCGTATTTACTCATGCACTTGTATGTAATATTATGATTATTATTCTTAGAGGGTACTTGCATGTGGTATTTTGTTATTATAACACTGTTAGCTAGTAGTTTTAGCTAGTTGAGTATTCCACGCTCAGCCGCACATATTATATCGGCAGATACACAGGTTCCTTTTGACATCTGCGACCCAGAGCTATGGGTTGAAGAGGAAATTGAAGAAGAAAGGGATCCACCTATCCCGTTGCAGCCACAGGAGGGGAGAGACCTAGATAGGTGGTCCTATCTAGACTACTGTTGAGAGGAGAGGCTGTGAGGTTCTTTTTGTATTTTGATAGGTGGGCATGTCCACCTTTACTCTTGATTATGTATTGTACAAACTTGGAATACACATTATGTTTAGAAAAGAAAATTTGGGATACTCTTCTGCACTTGATTTTAAGCTTCCGCACTATTGATGATTATATTATATATTGCCTTGTGTGTTTGACAAGATGATTTGCCAGGTTAAGTATAGTCACGCCTAAAGTATCCCTAAATTCCTAGGGGGTATGTTGGGGCACGACACTTACTTTTATGTTGGCAGGTACACTAGACGATATATGGACTCTGGTCCCTTAGATCGAGGCAACTCAGGGAAAGCAGGAGGTTATTTGGATGGTTAGTCAGATGTTAGGGGTTGGCCTATGGCCATAGGTTTGGAATGAGAGAGAGAGAGAGAGACATGTATTTTGGGATTTTCTTTTGGGGATTTTTCATGTGAGCTTGAGTGGGTAACTCAAGCATCTATACCATTGTGATTATTGTATTTTATTCGGTCGTTGTTTATGTTGACACTTGGAATTAAATTTATTTTAAAGAAATTTTTCGGATCACTATTTGGCATGCCTTGTATACTCTTGCAAAATGGTTTGAAGAATAAGTCACGTCGCCAAAGTATCCTAACTCATAGGGGGTATTTTGGGCATTACACACAGTCACCAATGTTAGTATGAATACAAAGAATAATACCTACGTGAACCTAATGGGTAAGTCAGCATATAAGAAATCAATATATTTTATAACAAATACTCCACAGTCCTGGCTACATATCAAAGAAGCAGGTGTTTAGGATGAGCCATGTTAGTGTATGTGAACACCCCATTTTTACACCCCTAAAACCCTTTTATTAATTTAATTTAATTTTGTTTTGTGAGCCTGAGTGTTGAGAGAGAATCCAGTACCTATGTAACGACCCCAAAATCCTACTAAGGCTAAAATAGGACTTTAGAATCGCCACATTACTTAAACCTGCTTACAAACCATGCATACAAGGCTACGACACGAGTCTCCCAAAAATTAGAGTAATAAAATTCCGATATATAAACCCAATCCAGCCTGCACAAGTCTAAGGTCTATATATACAACTCACGATGAACCAACAAGTCTGATACACAACTAATAAGAAGTCTACTGAGCAACATCCTCTAAAAGTCAAATACAAAACTCTCTCAATGAAATGAAATGTAAACTAAGAGGTGTAGCCGCCCAAATCTTCGGCTCCCTCCTCAGAAGGCTCACCTTCACCTCCTTCCTCGAGATAAGTCTCCTTAACCCACGGCTCCGCCGTGTACTCCTGCTCTATACCTGCCAAGACAAAGTCCGGCTGAGTACAAAGGTACTCAGTGTATACAAAATCCAATCAATAATAATAATATACCTGCACTTAGTCAGAAACATATCCAATAGCATAATAACATAATCAGAGTGCGGAAGAACGTGTGCGCATATACATCATATCATCACCTTGACTCATGTACTTGTGAGAATCTTAGACTTGGAAGACAATACACTTATGAGTTGCTTATGCTTATGAGACCACGTGCTTGTGAGATGCTTACGCTTATGCTTATGCACTTATTCAGATCATAAAAGGATGAGACATGCCATTCTTGGCGGATACGGACCATGCCTTATGCACTTATTCAGATCACACAGTAATGAGACATGCCGTTCTTGGCGGATACGGACCATGCCTTAGAAATCATATGGTTGACATGCCGTTCTTGGCGGATACGGACCATGTCATGCTTATGCTTATGCTTATGCAGAATGTCATACGTATGTCATGCTCATGCTTGTGGGCCACGTGTGACTTGTGAGACTCTTATCTTAACATACACGTGCATATGTGCTTAAGTGTCGAAATTAACATTCGAGTTGGTAATTGCTTAGATTTCGATCTCCCACCATAGAAACTCCACTATACTGTCCCATACCAAATAGTTAGAGAATTCCCGGTTTGAGAGATGTTCCTCTAAGTTCTTACCTTCCCGACTATCAATTTCCATGCAAATAATTAGACATACTTAACAAACCATTCACATATACATATCTTATCATAATCTATATCGCAATTCATAATCAATTTACCACCATTTCATAAGAGTATAATAGCATTTATCCTTTCAAGCATTTTCACAAACACCTTGTGTACGCATAATATGAATCCATTTCTCCTCTATATTTTCAAGCATTCATCAAACCATATTTCATCCATACAATCAATTCACTATTCACATCCACATATTAATCCCATCCTCCATACATTTCCCATCCTCCATATATTTCTCATCCACATCCAATCCACATTTTCATCCACATTTCCATCAATAATTAGCTTACTTCATAGAAAATTAGGGAAAATGCATCAAACATCTATTTCTACCATTCCTAGCATCTTAACATTCACAAAACCTTAAAATAAAGTTGATTAGGATAGTATATCGACCTTAGGAATCCTTCCCTTGGATTCAAAATGCTCCCGAGGAGATTTGGAGAAGCTTTGAGGACGATCTCCAAGCTTTCCTCTCAATCTTCTAGCAAGCTCCTTCTTCTCCAAGAAAACCCTCTCTTAAAACCCTAAGGTTTCTCCCCCTTTTTGCCAAATTAGGTTAGAACTAGGTGGAGTATTTTAATATTTCGAGTAGGACCCCCTATTTATAGCCCCAAGGTCTGAGAACAAAAGACCAAAAAGCCCTTACTAAATTTCTGTAAAAACACGAAGGACCGAGCGATCGGTGGTTATGACCGAGCGATCGGTTGCCTACCGATCGATCGGTGTTTATGACCGGCCGATCGGTCAAAAACACACTCTCTGAAAAATTTTCCCATACAAAAATTTGGACCAGTCGATAGATACCGATCGATCAGTTTTGGACCGATCGATCGCTGGTTTCGACCGAGCGATCGGTTCCTGCAGGTTTTGACTCCCTTTACTGTTTTGGCCATAACTTTTTACTCGTTCATAGGATTTTGACGATTCAACTTGGGTTGGATTCGTCTTTTGAAAACGAACATTTCTGGCGTTTTAGAATTTCTAATTTCCACTTAATTTATAGACTAAAATATCCCCAAAGTTGACTGATCTATAATTTCATTAGACAAAACTCACTATTGACTTGACTTAAACTCAAAATGAGGAAAAACACTAAACATGAACCTCGAAGAGGGTTCCAACACCTTTCTAATGGTTCAAGAATCACTCACTTCCCGTGAACGGTGCCAAAACTAGCGCTTCCTAAAGTTTAGGATGTGCTAAGACATCCATCCGTTACAAGTTGATTAAGCCTAGTTTACATCACCATAATTAGATATAAATACACACACTTTAACACCTTATAAAGACTAAAATACCCTTAATGCAATGCACTAAAAACATGAAAGAGATTCGGGTCTCTACATCCTCCCCCCCTTAAAAGAATTTCGTCCTTGAAATTACGTACCTTAGGTGAATAAATGTGGGTACTTTTCGCGGACTTCGGCTTCTCTCTCCCACGTAGCCTCTTCTCTAGAGTGATGCTCTCATTGCAAGAGCACAAGAGGAATGACCTTTGAACGCAAAACTTGCTCTTTCCGGTCCAAAATTCGAGCCGGTTGCTCTACTATAGTCAAATCTTTCCGAATTTCCAACGGTTCCAAATGAATGACATGTGAAGGATCAGCAATGTACTTCCTCAACATAGAGATGTGAAAGACATTATGCACATCTTCCATGTGAGGTGGTAAGGCGACCCGATAAGCAACTTCCCCGACTCGGGTGATGATCTCAAAAGGACCCACATATCTCGGACTGAGCTTGCCTCGCTTGCCGAATCTCATCACCCCCTTCGTAGGTGAGATCTTTACAAATACAAAATCTCCGACTTGGAACTCAAGATCCCTCCTCCGAGTATCGGCATAGCTCTTCTGTCTACTCTGAGCTGCTTTCAACCTCTCCCTGATCAACTGAACTCTATCCACAGTCTGACCAACGAGCTCGGGACCCAAAAGCTTCCTCTCACCAACTTCATCCCAACACAAAGGTGAACGGGACAACTCCTCCCATAAAGTGCCTCAAACGGTGCCATCTGAATGCTAGCTTGATAACTGTTGTTGTAGGCAAACTCAACCAACGGCAAGTGATCAACCCAACTACCCTGAAAGTCTAACATGCAAGCTCGTAGCATGTCCTCTATGATCTGGTTTACTCTTTCAGTTTGCCCATCTGTCTGCGGATGAAATGCCGTACTAAAATCCAAATGGAAACCCATGGCCTGCTGAAAACTCTTCCAGAATCTGGATGTAAATCTCGGATCTTGATCAGAAACAATGCTAACTGGCACTCCATGCAAACGGACTATCTCCTTGATATAGAGGTTAGCCAATTGATTGGAGTTGAAAGTAGTCCGATATAGAAGAAAATGAGCTGATTTAGTCAATCGGTCAACCACAACCCAAATGGCATCAAAGTTCTTGGCCGTCTTTGGCAAACCAACAACAAAATCCATGGAGATATTTTCCCATTTCCACTCGGGAATAGGAAGAGACTGAAGAAGTCCTGCCGGCCTCCTGTGTTCGGCCTTCACCTGCTGACACACCAAACACTTGGATACAAAGGTAGCTACATCTTTCTTCATACCTTTCCACCAGAAATACTTCTTAAGGTTCTGGTACATCTTAGTACCTCCCGGATGCACGGTGTACTTGGACTTGTGTGCTTCATCCAGAATCTCCATTCTTAAATCCTCATCATCCGGAACACAAAGTCTACCCTTGAAACAAACTCCATCTCTCCAAGAGAAATCCTCAAACCCGCTGCTCAGTGACTTATTCATGGCAGCGTGCAGTTCTCCATCATTCCACTGCAGATCTTTAATCCTGTTCAAAAAGGTTGGCCTGATCATAATGTTAGCCAACAAGGCTCCAGAAGCTCCCACACTGAAACCCACATCAAGGCTAGACACCTCTTCTAGTAGCTTCCATTCTTGGACCATTAAATGTGCCAAGAATCCAGTAGGTCGCCTACTTAGCGCATCTGCCACTACATTTGCTTTCCCCGGGTGGTACTGAATAGAGCAATCATAATCCTTGAGGAATTTCACCCAACGGCGTTGCCTCAAATTCAGCTCTTTCTACGAGAATAAATACTTTAGGCTTTTGTGGTCGGTGAAAACTTCAAACTGCGCACCGTACAAGTAGTGTCTCCAGATCTTAAGATCAAAAACCAAGGCTGCCAACTCCAAATCATGGGTAGGATAGTTCTTCTCGTGGTCTTTCAACTGCCGAGAAGCATAGGCAATCACCTTCCCGTGTTGCATAAGAACACAACCTAACCCAACGAGTGAGGCATCACTATACACCACAAAATCTTCACTACCCGATGGAACAGTCAAGATCGGAGCGGTGGTGAGACGCTTCTTCAACTCAAGAAAACTCTTCTCACATTTCTTATTTCACTCGAATCTAGCGTTCTTTCGAGTTAGATGAGTAAGCGGAGCTGCCAAACTAGAAAAACCTTCCACAAATCTTCGATAATATCCAGCTAGGCCCAAGAAACTTCGAACCTCTGTAACACTCTTTGGCCTTCCTCATCCTTCCACTGCTTCTATCTTAGCAGGGTCAACTGAAATCCCCTCTTCTAACACCACATGGCCTAGAAATGCTATTTTTTCTAGCCAAAACTCGCACTTGCTAAGCTTAGCATATAGCTTATGCTCACGGAGTGTCTTCAGGGTGATCCGGAGATGCATCTCATGCTCCTTCTGTGTCCTGGATTACACTAAAATTTCATCCACAAACACGATCACAAAGCGGTCCAGAGTCGGCTTGAAGATCCTGTTCATGAGATCCATGAATGCTGCCGGGGCGTTTGTCAAACTGAACGGCATGACTAAGAATTCAAAATGCCCATATCTGGTCCTAAAAGCAGACTTAGGCACATCTTTCATCTTTATCTTCAGCTGATGGTAGCCCGACCTCAAATCAATCTTGGAGAAATACTTAGCTCCTTGCAACTGATCAAACAAGTCATCGATCCTAGGTAAAGGATATTTGTTCTTGATGGTGACCTTGTTCAGTTGCCGATAGTCGATGCACATCCTCATCGAACCATCCTTCTTCTTCACAAACAACACTAGAGCTCCCCAAGGTGATACACTTGGGCGGATAAATCCAAGACCAAGCAATTCATCAATCTGCTCCTTAAGCTCTTTCAACTCTGCTGGAGCCATCCTATACGGAGCTTTAGAGATAGGTGCCGTACCCGGAACCAACTCAATTGCAAACTCTACTTCTCTATCCGGTGGCAAACCCGGTAAGTCTTTAGGAAAGACATCCATGAATTCCTCTACAATAGGGATACTTGAGAAATCTGGTGCTTCCGAGGTAGTAAGACTCAATGCCGCGAAACGAGCTAAGTCCTTCTTCTTCAACCCTTGGAAACGAAAAGAGGGCTCACTGATTGGTCTAAAGTTGACTACCTTCCCAAAACAGTCGACATGCCCATGGTATTTGGAAAGCTAATCCATGCCTAAAATGACGTCAAAGTCTTGGAACTCAAGGACAATCAGATCAGCTGGCATCTCTCTCTGACCTACTTGAATGTCGCAATTTCGATAGACCTTATCAGTGATGACTGAACTACCGACAGGAGTAGTGATAGAAAATTCACGATCTAACAGACTTGGCTCCATCGGAAATTCTCGTGCAAAACTAGGTGTGACGAAGGAGTGAGTGGAACCAGTATCGATCAAAACATGAGCGAGGAAATCATTTATCAACAATGAGCCTGAATTAATACACAAAGCTAATTTATCAAATCATGAATACATACATGCATCTTACATCATACCGCATAACATTTAATATCACACACATAGCCTCAAAACAATATTTTAGTTGACTAAAGCACAATTAAACGTACCCTGCACAACGTCGTCGGACGCCTGTGCATCCCGCTCTGAGGTAGCAAACACTCGACCCTGAGCTGGCTGGTGAGGCTGCTGAGGTCTAGGACCCTGTGGTGGCCTCTGCTGTGTGGACTGCCTAACTGGGGGCCTGACTCCCTGTGGCTGAGTCGGCTGAAGCCCCTGCTGAAAGCGGAGTGGGCAATCTCGGATCCGGTGTGAAACATCTCCACAATGAAAACAGCCTCCCGTAATTGCCCTACACTCTCCTACTCTGTGCCACTTTCCGCACTGGCGGCATACATCAAACAGCTGAATGCCGGTAGTAGGCGAAGCCACTTGAGCTGCTCGTGGGGCTACCTGAGTCGACCTCTGATAAGGGGTAGGCCTAGCAATCGGCATAGGACCCGACACCCTTGGCCTCTTGTCCTGGGGGACAAACCTGCTTACTTGCATCTTCTCCCTCTTCTTCAACAATTCTTCTGAATTCTTCTCAGCTATCAAAGCACGCTGATACACCTCCTTACATGTTTCGAGCTGAAGTATCGAAACCTTCTCCCGAATAAAATCCTTCAAACCTCGCTCAAACCTCTTTGCCTTCACTCTCTCCATAGCAATCAAGTGAGGAGCGAACCTAGAAAGCTCTACAAACTTGGCCTCATACTCGGCCGCTGACATCCTCTCTTGCTCCAAGGTAGAGAATTCAATCTCCTTCTGATCTCTCACAAACACCGGGAAGTATCTCTCATAGAAGATGTCGAGGAATTCTCCCCAAGTCCACTCTTGTCCGACTCGCACCTCATTCCTCTGCCTAGATGCGGCCCTCCACCAATGTTCAGCCTCGCCTTCCATGATGAAGGAGGCCCATTTCACCCTCTGCTCATCGGTAGCCTCAAGCACGATGAAAATCTTCTCTAGTTGCATGATCCATAACTCGGCAACCGAGGGATCCGTACTACCATAGAAGGCTAGAGGACTCATCCTCCTAAAAGCTTCCACTCCGTTATGACGAGGTGGGTGAACATCAACCTGCCTCTCCTGTCTAGCTTGACCAGCTGCTAGCAATGCAGTTTGCTGAGCCATAATTTCAGCCTGCCTCTCCATGGCTGCAGCTATAGCTTCCATAGCCCGACTCACATTGGCTTGGGAAGCACCATCTGGGGAATCGCCATCTGTCACACTGCCTCCTCCATGCCTATTATTTCTTCCACCCCTTCTCATGCTTACAATCCTGAGAAGAAGAAAGCAATCCATTTAGAACACACTCACATAAAATTCCTAAGTCTACGCTTAATCAAAACTCAATCCTCAACAATTTTAAAGTCCTGAACTTTATGTTGCTTCCCTAAGGTTCACATCTTCCTATACCCTACACTTAATACCTTAGCCCTAAGGACTCTAATGCCTTGAGCACTGATTGATATCCTCTGGTATCAGACCCGGAGTGACATAACATGACTCCTACTAAGAAGACAATTTAGCCTAAGGGAACCTAATGCCTAGAGCTTTGATACCACCTCTGTAACGACCCCAAAATCCTACTAAGGCTAATATAGGACTTTGGAATCGCCACATTACTTAAACCTGCTTACAAACCATGCATACAAGGCTACTACACGAGTCTCCCAAAAATTAGAGTAATAAAATTCCGATATATAAACCCAATCCAGCCTGCACAAGTCTAAGGTCTATATATACAACTCACGATGAACCAACAAGTCTGATACACAACTAATAAGAAGTCTACTGAGCAACATCCTCTAAAAGTCAAATACAAAACTCTCTCAATGAAAGGAAATGTAAACTAAGAGGTGTAGCCGCCCAAATCTCCGGCACCCTCCTCAGAAGGCTCACCTTCACCTCCTTCCTCGAGATAAGTCTCCTTAACCCACGGCTCCGCCATGTACTCCTGCTCTATACCTGCCAAGACAAAGTCCGGCTGAGTACAAAGGTACTCAGTGTATATAAAATCCAATCAACAATAATAATGTACCTGCACTTAGTCAGAAACATATCCAATAGCATAATACCATAATCAAAGTGCGGAAGAACGTGCGCGCATATACATCATATCATCACCTTGACTCGTGTACTTGTGAGAATCTTAGACTTGGAAGACAATACACTTATGAGTTGCTTATGCTTATGAGACCACGTGCTTGTGAGATGCTTACGCTTATGCTTATGCACTTATTCAGATCATAAAAGGATGAGACATGCCGTTCTTGGCGGATACGGACCATGCCTTATGCACTTATTCAGATCACACAGTAATGAGACATGCCGTTCTTGGCGGATACGGACCATGCCTTAGAAATCATATGGTTGACATGCCGTTCTTGGCGGATACGGACCATGTCATGCTTATGCTTATGCTTATGCAGAATGTCATACGTATGTCATGCTCATGCTTGTGGGCCACGTGTGACTTGTGAGACTCTTATCTTAACATACACGTGCATATGTGCTTAAGTGTCGAAATTAACATTCGAGTTGGTAATTGCTTAGATTTCGATCTCCCACCATAGAAACTCCACTATACTGTCCCATACCAAATAGTTAGAGAATTCCCGGTTTGAGAGATGTTCCTCTAAGTTCTTACCTTCCCGACTATCAATTTCCATGCAAATAATTAGACATACTTAACAAACCATTCACATATACATATCTTATCATAATCCATATCGCAATTCATAATCAATTTACCACCATTTCATAAGAGTATAATAGCATTTATCCTTTCAAGCATTTTCACAAACACCTTGTGTACGCATAATATGAATCCATTTCTCCTCTATATTTTCAAGCATTCATCAAACCATATTTCATCCATACAATCAATTCACTATTCACATCCACATATTAATCCCATCCTCCATACATTTCCCATCCTCCATATATTTCCCATCCACATCCAATCCACATTTTCATCCACATTTCCATCAATAATTAGCTTACTTCATAGAAAATTAGGGAAAATGCATCAAACATCTATTTCTACCATTCCTAGCATCTTAACATTCACAAAACCTTAAAATAAAGTTGATTAGGATAGTATATCGACCTTAGGAATCCTTCCCTTGGATTCAAAATGCTCCCGAGGAGATTTGGAGAAGCTTTGAGGACGATCTCCAAGCTTTCCTCTCAATCTTCTAGCAAGCTCCTTCTTCTCCAAGAAAACCCTCTCTCAAAACCCTAAGGTTTCTCCCCCTTTTTGCCAAATTAGGTTAGAACTAGGTGGAGTATTTTAATATTTCGAGTAGGACCCCCTATTTATAGCCCCAAGGTCTGAGAACAAAAGACCAAAAAGCCCTTACTAAATTTCTGTAAAAACACGAAGGACCGAGCGATCGGTGGTTATGACCGAGCGATCGGTTGCCTACCGATCGATCGGTGTTTATGACCGGCCGATCGGTCAAAAACACACTCTCTGAAAAATTTTCCCATACAAAAATTTGGACCAGTCGATAGATACCGATCGATCGGTTTTGGACCGATCGATCGCTGGTTCTGACCGAGCGATCGGTTCCTGCAGGTTTTGACTCCCTTTACTGTTTTGGCCATAACTTTTTACTCGTTCATCGGATTTTGACGATTCAACTTGGGTTGGATTCGTCTTTTGAAAACGAACATTTCTGGCGTTTTAGAATTTCTAATTTCCACTTAATTTATAGACTAAAATATCCCCAAAGTTGACTGATCTATAATTCCATTAGACAAAACTCACTATTGACTTGACTTAAACTCAAAATGAGGAAAAACACTAAACATGAACCTCGAAGAGGGTTCCAACACCTTTCTAATGGTTCAAGAATCACTCACTTCCCGTGAACGGTGCCAAAACTAGCGCTTCCTAAAGTTTAGGATGTGCTAAGACATCCATCCGTTACAAGTTGATTAAGCCTAGTTTACATCACCATAATTAGATATAAATACACACACTTTAACACCTTATAAAGACTAAAATACCCTTAATGCAATGCACTAAAAACATGAAAGAGATTCGGGTCTCTACAACCTAGACCCTTTTTCAAAACCCCAAAAGCCTGAGTCCTCATTCAAAATCCAAAATTCCATACACCTAACCCAAGCCTTAGTTCATTTTATAAAACCCTCAAACTCAAGCCTGGTGTCTACCTAAATCTGAGCCCATTTTTGAAAACCTCATTCAATCAGACCAAGATTTAACCATTAAGGCCCATGATTCAAGTGATTAAACCCAAATCCATCTTTAGAGATCAAACCCCAAATTCAAATCCAGGGTATTCTAGAGCCTAAGGCCCATACTCAATTGCATATAAGGTAAGAGATAAGGGTTTAAAAAAAAAAAATCAATCTCATTCGGTTCTAGCGAGAGAGCTCTCTCTCCCTCTTTCTCTCCCAGTTTTCCTTCCCTCTTAGTTTCCAGCAGCCTTCTCAATCTCTCTCCCCTGTTCTTCTCTTTCTCCCGCCGGCGAGGGATCGGATCAGCAGGCCTCACAGTGCCTGAACCAACCGGTGGCAGCTCCATTCCAGCCTCTGAGATCCACCACCTCCGGCCAGCTCCTTGCTCTCTTGTTCATCAGTAGAAAGCCTCCTCCAACCAGCGTCAGCAGCTCCGGCGATGTCCATCCCTGCCGGCGAACCAGCCACTGCATGCTTCACCACCGACCTAGAGATCCAGCTCCACCGATCTTCCATTTCCGATCACCTTCTCCGGCGAGATCGCACAGCACAGCAGCAGCTCCACCACCATCTCTGTAGCAGAATCCTCTCTCTCCCATCTCTTTCTCTCGCCGGCGAGGGATCAGATCAGCGGACCAGCACAACGCCACCGCCATCATCACCTTCAGATCCGGCCAGATCCAGTTCTCCTCTGATCCTCATTCCAGCCAGCAAGTTCTAATTTCAGATCTAGAAATCTTCTAGATCTGGAAATTTAAACTCCGATCCACCTTCGGCGAGTTACAGCTCCGGCCACCATCTTCTCTCCTAGATCCGCTGCCAGAGCGTCCCCTCGGTCTTTGCCTCGCGTTTGAGTAGCACCATTACTCACCACCAGCGAGCTACACCTCTGAGATGCCCTTGCATCTTCTCCGTTCAGCATTCATCACTTAATTTCCAGCCATCATCACAGCGGCAGCCCCTAGCTTCCTCTTCGGCGATGTTAGCTCCAGCCAACAAAAACCCCAGATCTAAACCTCACGTTCTTCATTTGTAACTCCTCCTTTCGGCCAGATTTGGTTCGTACCCATCTCTTTCTCACCACAGCAGCAGCACCTTCACTAGCGAGCTCCAGTTTTGTTTTCGACCAGCAAGGGACCTTTGCTCTGTTTCTCTCTAATCTCAGTTCTAGTACATCAGTGCTCAAAATCCAGCAATCATCTGCATCAGAGCAGCGGCATCACCTTCATCCTTCACGCACAGTTACACTCAGGTAATTCCTTCCCCTCTTCTCTCATTTTTATTTTTTATATTTAATTTCTATATCTATGTGTGGTTTATGGGATCCAACAGTGGTTGGATTTTTCCTTTTACCTTGTGTGCTATCTTGAAAGCAATAGAGAGGGGATTTGCTCAATGTTAGAATGCATGGTTGAGCTTGGTCAAAATTTGAGACTTAGGGGAAGATCAGATCTCATGTGTTAAAACTGTATTTAGAACCCGGGGAGTTTGTTTTAATTTGTTTAAAATCAGGAAGGAGCCTTGATTTTAGTTTTAATTGGGCGAAAATCTGAGAATGAGAGATGTCCCTTTTCAAAATTAGCAAGCTAGGATTCCTATTTAAATTTCGGCAGTAGCCAAAAAGCTCCAGTTCAAGGCCAAATTCAACCACTGAGCTAAATTCAACCATGACATTACCTCTTCCTATTGTTTTTTTTTATGCTGTGTTGATCTTATCTATTGTTATTTATTTTGCCAATTTGACCCTAAGTTAATACTTTACCCCGGGTTAAAATTTAACCAATGTTAACTCCCTTTTCGAGCCAGGCTTCACCTCTCTTGTAACTATTGGGCTAAAGTTGTTTGACTAATTTCATTGGTCAATTAGCCTTAGCGCAATAGTCCAAAGTTGACCCGGCTTACTCTCGAGTTAATTTTTAACCCTGGTTAAGTATGTATCTCATGTATATGTGTGCAACTTATTTTCTCTTTTTGCCTACCTTGGGCACTTAGGTTAGTTCTTTACTAGGTAAACTTGCCAAAATTAAAAAAAATACAAAAAAATACAAAATAACAAAAACATCCAAAAAAATCTAAAAGAAATTTACCCTAATAAGTGAACGCCCCCTAGAGCTCCACCACGAGCACCTAGCTACGCAACCATCTCCCGGAATGAGATTCATAAATCTCAATTCCACTTCCCCTCCCCAACTCAAACACGAGTTGGAAGTAATCACACTCCGAAACGAGTATAAAAACAGTCACGGACCCCGAACTACTATGAGGGTCTGATTCCGACTAACCGGATAAGTAGGCAGCCCGAGCCAGGGTTCGACCCCAACCAAAAATAAAATTTTATACCCCATATTGATTTATGTTTGATTAGCAAAATTAATAATTGTTTTAGGAAATTTTAAGTGATTTCAAATGTTTGGCTTGGACCTAATGAGTAGGTTACCATCATTGGATAGAGGTCCTGGGGTGCCTAACCCCTTCTCCAGGACCTAAAGGGATCTCTTACCTAGACTACTCTGGACCGTAGACCCCCTTATTTTGGATTATCTCGGGATCCTACTTCCCCTAAGTAGGTGGCGACTCTTAGAATAAATTTAGCGTTATTCCTCTACTCTCGGACCTTATCTCGATACTTAGAGTTGAGAGGGGAGGAAAGGCGGTAAATTTTGGTGTTTACAGTGTATTGGTAAATATGAGATTAAGTGTTTTGGAAAACTTACATATTCTTCTGTTTTGGTATATTTTTGACTTCTATCACCACCCATTTTTCGCCTTCCAAGGCTGACTTGTCACTGAACATGTGGAACAGTGCAGACATCCTGAATGTTAAATAAATAACTGTAGTTGAATGTTGTTCTACCGGATGTGGGAAATAGGAGTCGAGGAGGAGGATACGCCTTCTGGGAGGTTCAAGCACAGCTAACACCCAGTGATTTCCGGGGTTGAAAGCAAGGTATACCTTTTCTCATTACCACATAGAGGTCCCTCCTCAAACCCCCAAGACAGCGTCCTTCAAGCCTTAGCCCACCTGCCTAGCCATGTCCTTGTAGAGATTCTCGTGCTTCGTCACTGGTCTATAGGTGTCCAAAAAAGCACAATGGTGACTGATGGTCAATCAATCTTAAATTATTCATTCTTAGTAATAATTCTGTAGAATAGTACTAGTAAGGGTATCGTTCCTCTGAGGACTGTGCTAGTTTCGTTGCCTTTTATTCAGATTAATTTTAAATTAATAATTGAGACAATTGGATTTTGCTTGATTAAACTAAAACAATGAATTAAACTAATTAAGAATTCTAATTTAATTATGAACTACTGATTTTAATTCTTTTAGAAGAGAAAATCTAGGATTTTTAAATCCACCACTAACCTAATAACTAATCCATATTTTGAGTTTATTCTAATCTCTTAATTTTCAAATATTCCAGTTAGAGTAACAGCACGTCCCCTCTCAACTGATCAAGAAAAGTTTAAGGGATTATATTCTTAGCATATCGTATCTTCGGTTAGCACGAATGATACACACTAATCTACGGTTGTGTAATCACTCATCTTCCCTTAGCATAAAATATGTTCGAATTCAATCTCTTGATATGTTAAAACCATTGCATAAAACATATGTTTAAATTCTAACTAAAATTAACACAAGTGATTTCAATTCCAATTTCATAATACCTAAGACAAGGTTGAGAATTCTATTCAAATCAAATATAAATGAAATAAAACCAGTTGTAGAAACAACTCTCTCATTATGCAATCAATGTCTTACAACTAAGAAATCAAAATAAAAACAAAATAGAACGACACAGTTACTTGGCTAGGGTTTCATTGAAACCCTTGAATGAAAATTAGTTCATCGAGAGGGAGGAATGCATCATCTTCATAGACAAAGTTGATGCACTCTTCTTCATGGCTTCCTTGATCTCCAGAACTTTTCATTTTTCTGATTCAAAATCTCTACAAAGAATCTCTCATTCTATAGGGAAAAAAAGAAAGATAGAGTCCTCATAGAGAAAGGAGTTCTAATTGAGGTCTAACTCTTCTTTTTCTCTCTCTAAACTCTCTTAAGGTTGAATGAGGATCAAACCCTCATTTATGAAGGCAACAATAGAATTGGAAAGTGTTTAGAAGTACTAAAACACTATTCATGAAATACTATTTACTCTATTTACAGTTTTGCCACTGCACTTCAAATAATTTTAGAGAGCTCGATTCAAATCGGATTGACCCGAAATTTGAAACATAGCTACTTTAGGTCATCTAGAATCTACCCAAAATGTTTCATAAATTTTGGATGAAGTAAAATGACCAAACTACCTCTCTATTGATAGAAATGTCGTTTTGGCCAATCGATCCATCAAGGTAGATTTCCACGATTTCACTCTCTTTTCTTCTTCTTTCTTTTGCTCCTCTTTTTTGAAATTCTTTGAATCTTTGAAGCTAGTAAATCTTCCATTTTATCTTCTTTTCCTTGCATGAACCCGAAACAAGAATAAACAACCAAGTAGCATAAAAATATTTAAAAGAATATTCTAAAGGGTTAACAAGTTAAGTTTGAGGTGCTTTTATGTATAACATTTAGCACCGATCACAACCCCAAACTTAGACATTGCTAGTCCTCGAGCAATGAAAAATAAAATAAAATAAAACTAAGCTAAACTATATCTACATCCCCTTTCGTGGGATCCCCGGTTGCATTTTACATATGCAACAAACCTTTTATACCCCTAGGTGGCCCTAGAGGACGAGTGAAGTCTCGTGAAAGTTTACAATAATAACACCTACAAACATCTGTATTACCCCTGTAACTGTGCAATATATTCAAGTAAAACATGCAAATCTCAAAAGTGATTGAATCAAATTCCAAAATTTTCAAAGTCATAATGCATACAAAATAATCCACAAATTATTAAAAATGTTGAATTTTCAACTCTCCACATTCTCAATTTCACATCATTCTTAACCAGTTCTGAAAAATTATGCTTATAAAGATTTGTCAACATTTTCTTTGATGTGTAATGTGACTAACCATCGAATGTGTGATATCAACCTTATTTTTAAATATTTTTTCTGTCTTTTCACTTGTTATTGAATTCCCTTTTAATTTAAACTACCAATCCCAAGACTTTCATTCAATACTATTCTTTTCTTTTTATAAGTGTGACTGTGCAAAATCTAAGTCTATTAAGTATTCTAGACAACCCATGTAACAAGTGTTAGGCCGGTGACTCACAAACCAGATGGCTTTAGGGCACCAGGTGTCAAGACACTTCTTAGGACTTATTAACTCGAGTTAAATAGGCTACGAACTTAAAGTAGTCACACTAGGTTATTTTCTCAATTCCAAAAATCAGACGGTTTGACGCGAACTCTCTATGCTTAGTGAGGCAAGAGGCCCGGTTACTAAATGTAAAACCTAATCAGGTCACCCATTCTTCTATCAATTTTTCTTTTTATTTGGCCAAGGTTGGTGTTTAATTTCTAGATTATTCAACTTCCTATGAGTTAACAAAAATACTTATCAATTAGTTTGGTTTTAAACACACTAGACAATGTATTAGAGTGCTCGTGCAAATTTCAAAGTGTAATCATGACATTTAAAAAAATTTAAGCCTTTATAGTTTTGTCAAGGGTTAAAAACAGTGTCTATTTGGGATTATATGTTCTCAAATTTAACCATATCAATAAGATTTGGATTATCCTATATGCATAATAATCTTTCAATCTTAGAATAGAACAATCTAAAAAAAATTTTCAATGTGTTTGCATGTTCTACCCTATTCCATAGTTGCACAATTACCCAAGAATAGTAAATAAAATAATAGTCTGGCCTATTATTTCCTAACCCCAAACTTAAAGTTTACATTATCCTCAATGAAAAATAGAAATTAAGCACAAATAGGGATGAAACAATAATACCTGACTAGTGTAAGACAAACCATGATGAAAGATATAAAGGAGATATTTCCATGAATCACCCTAAACTTTTTCCAAACAACACCTAGCAGGGATAGTACAAAAAAAGAAATATCCACACAAAAAAATAGATGCTAAATCAATCAATATATATTAATTAAGTATAGAAAGCATCTTGCAAGAATTAAATAGGGATATTAATTTTATTTTTTTTTAAGTTATATTTACTGTCTCCGTCAACAATAGGCGATCAATCCCCCCCCCCCCCCCCCCCCCTCGTTTTTTTTAAGGTCTTGTTAGTTACATAAACAAATGGGAGATCGATCCCCAAAAACACCATGAGGCACCAAATTTGTTTTCTTTTTTTTGGTTGTCTATTTACGTACACAAATGGGAGATCGATCCCCCTAGGGGGATCGATCCCCAAAAATGTTGTGAGGCACCGAATTTTTTTTTCTTTTTTTAACTGAGACTCTAAAAGGGTAGGGGGATGTGAAATCCACCCCAAACTGACTCTGAAAGGATTTGGTGGATATAAATCTACCCCAAACTTAGAATCTAACAATCTTAAAAGAAATAGAGTACAAAAAATCGATGGGTTGCAGTTGTCTATTTACGTACACAAATGGGGATCGATCCCCCTAGGGGGATCGATCCCCAAAAACGCCGTGAGACACCGAATTTTTTTATTTTTTTAACTGAGACTCTAAAAGGGTAGGGGGATGTGAAATCCACCCCAAACTGACTCTGAAAGGATTTGGTGGATATAAATCTACCCCAAACTTAGAATCTAAAAATCTTAAAAGAAATAGAGTATACAAAATCGATTGGGTGCCTCCCAACAAGCGAGTTTTACGTCTTCAGCTAGACAACCTCAAAATCATTCAACTATCCAGGTAGACGAAATATTGGGCCTTAGCCTTGAGCACACGCCCATCCGGGTCAGAAAAGTGGGATTTCCTATGCTTTTGCAAGGTCACAATTTCATGTTTGGCCCTCACTTTATGTTTTTTCAATGGAAAACCTTTTAAATGAATGAGATCAAACAAACAAGTTTCATTCCCTATGGATTTTTCTACGATGGGGTCCGGGGGTTTAAGATGAGCGAGGGATGCCTCCAAAGGAATATCAATTAAAGCATATGGATGGACACCCTCAACTATCTTATCAAGCTTATCAACCAGGAAGCAATCTTTCCCTTTCAAATGTTGTTCGGGGGTAGTGAAGACGTTTAACCAAACTTTCATGTTACCAAATGACACTTTCATCACCCCGGTCCTACAGTTTATGCAAGCATTAGCAGTAGCTAGGAAGGGACGACCGATGATGACTGAAATTTGGCTTTTTAAATTGTGCACGGGTTTCATGTCAAGGACAAGAAAGTCGACATGAAAGAAAAATTTATCGACTTTAATCAGAACATCTTCAACTATCCCACGAGGCTTTTTCGTGGATCTATTCGTTAATTGTAATACAACAGATGTGGTGCGAAGCAATCCTAAGAAAAGTTTCTCATACACTGAGAAATGTAATATATATATATTAACACTAACTCCTAAATCAAGGAGTACCCGGTCAATGGAGTGATTTCCAATGATACACGAAATAGTAAGAGCACCGGAATCCTTAAATTTTGGAGGAGTGTTGTGTTGGATAATGGAGCTCACTTGCTCGATGAGGATGACTTTCTTAGACAGATGAGTCCTTGATTTACGCTTTTGAGTGCACATGTCCTTAAGAAATTTGGCATACGCCGAAATTTACTTGATAGCATCTATAAGCGGAAGGTTGATTTTAACTTGTTTAAAGACCTCCATCATCTCATCAATTTTGGTTTCCATTTTTCCAAAAGGGAAATAATCTTTTAAGCACTGAGGGTAAGGAGCTTTGGGCATATAGGATTCCGAGGGAATGATATTAGATAAAGATGGAGAAGAACCTTGGTCATTTTCAGAGAAACTCGACCTTTCTCCTTGGAGATTTGTTGGGCTTACATTGAACTCTTTTTCCTCGCTTTTCTTCTCCCTAACCTCATTTTCAACTACCTTCTCACTCCTTAGGGTGGTAATGGCAAGAATATGCTCACGATTAATTTCATTATTTTGAGCATCGTCAACCATATTTGCACCCTTAGGGTTGCTCACCGGTTGGCTTGAGAGCTTCCCTTCTTCTCTCGTGTAAACGACACTAGCTAATTGACCCAATTGAAACTCAATCCTCTGGATAGATTGAGAATGAGAGTGTAGCAGTTGAGTGTTGGCCTCTAAACCTTTGAGAGCTTGCAACACTTTCTCCTCGAAAGATAAGTTCCTTTGAGAAGGAGGAGAGTGTTGGAATTCCTGTTGTTGGGGAGGATGTTAGTTGGGCTGATTTTGAAAAGGCCAATTGAATGACCTTTGAGGTTGGAGAAAATTATTCCCTTAAGTTTGTGGCTGTCATCAAAAATTAGGATGATTCCTCCATCCCAGGTTATAAGTATTTGAATATGGATCATTACCCGGGTGGATATAGGCAGCATTAGCATACTCTTGGACAAGATCCGGGAATTAGGCAGCAGATGGACACTCATACACATAATGTGCAGGGCTACTAGAACAGATAAGACACACCTCTCTCTGAGTAGGAGTTTGTTGACGGGGTGTGTAAGAAGATGATCCTGTAGCCATGAGTTGGTCTAATTTTCGAGACAGCTCATCCACTTTAGATGAGACATCTATAGAAGTGCCTACTTCATAGATGCCTCTCTTGGGATTCGAGGTAAATGATGGTCTCTCAGAACGATTAAACGAGGCATGATGAGAGAGTTTTTACTCAGATTTTCAAAAAGCTCCTATGCCTGAATCTCATTTTTCATTATAAATGTTCCTCCACAAGAAACATAAACCAACTGACGGTTGAGTGTAGGCCATCCATCATAGAAAGATTGGACTAACTGTCACTTTGGAATTTGGTGGTGGGGACACTTACGGAGAAGATCTTTGAATCTCTCTCATGTTTCATGAAATAGCTCACCATCAACTGCAGCAAAGCTCGTGATGGTTCGCCTCATTAAATTTGTTTTTCCTATGGGAAAGAATTTCATAAGAAATTCTTACTGCATTTGAACCCAAGTGGTAATAGAATTGGTTTTTAAAAAGTTAAGCCAATATTTGACTATCTTTCAAAGAGAATGGGAAGAGGCGCAATCTAAGGGCATCATCAGAAAATCTCTGCAACTTAAAAGTTGTATAAATCTTATGAAATTCATCAAGATGTTTGTAGGGATTTTCGTTATTGAGTCCATGATATGATAGAATCATTTGAATAATACTGGACTTTATTTCATAATGGGCTGCCGTAGTATCCGACAACCGGATACATGAAGAGGATGAATATGTAGGAGTAAAATACTCCTTTAATGATTTCATTGGGTCATGTTCTTCCGCCATATTAGGGAAATGAATAGCTTCTAGGTTTGCTCTAGGAATGGTAGAAGTTTTCGCTTATGAATTTGATTTCGAATAAGAGGCCTTTAGAAACCTAGAAGTACTCCTCTAACTCAGATCACGGGGGAATATTTCAGGATTTACGAAGCCTCCGACCAGCATACACCCTATGGAAATACTCTGTGCTAAGCCAAATACGTAAGTTATGCTTGATACTCCATAAGGCCTCAATAATCTCACAGACACTAGAGATTTATAAGGAACTCATAACTACTACCCCGACTTGTAAGCCAACAGGATCAAAGAAAAGTTTATAATAAAGGTGAAAATAAAATCGTAAGAAAAGAAGAGAGATTCTGAAGAAGGGACATACAAGCTCACACGAAAAGAAGTAACGAAATGTAATGCATCCTTTCCTCAAAGTACGTATAAGATACAAATGGAAGGATGAATTCTCTTAAGCTAGGAACTCATAAGATGCATAAGGAACTCACAAGATATTTGGTGCATACGGTTCATGTTAAATAGCCGAACTTAAGGTTTAGATTTCAATTATTTATATTTTGAGATTATGTCATTTTTAATCTTGTCTTAATTCCGTACTCTGATTATGTACTATGTTATCGATGTAACTGTATCTTGTATGACATATTAATCGGTATTGTAACTGTTTTATTTAATAGTTTTGTCTCCTGAAGTATTCAATACCAGTCCACACTGTTATTTGGGTAGGTTTCGCATTGGGATGATGTGGTACAGAACCAAGGTCAAATAGCAAGAACTTGTTGGTGAGCAGTATACAGATGATGAGGGATCCCCCGACGTGCTTTAATGGTTGAGTTTTTGGAGAGAAAGTGCACAGTGTATTTTTGGATTTCTGTTGTTGGAGCTTTCATGTAACTGAGGTTGGTACTCAAAGTGCTGTGATCTCTTGCTACACAGGTGTAGTTTTATTCAGTCTTTGTCCATGGTATATCACTTGGAGAAAGAACTTTTATATAGAAGAAATTTTCAAGTATCAATATTTTTCATCCTTTATACGCCTGCTCTGGAGGCTGGTTTGAAGTTAAGTCTTGTTCCGCAAAGCACGACTCATTAAATCCTAAAGGGGATTCGGCGTTCCCGAGTGGTATTAGAGCCTAGTATCTAGGTTCTGTAGGTACTTATGCGGGTCACTGATACCATGATTATACAAGGCAATTAGGTCTACGAAAGGAATCGTAGTCCAAGTGTAGACTAATCCACAATTAGCCTATAATGATCATAACAGCTGTGAGTTTCAAACGTAATTGTGTTAGTTGATATTCGCGTAAAAAGTGGTTTGTTTTTTAGATTATCCTTTTGAGCTTATATTCACCTCTTTTACTAAAATTTCATTGTTATAACTTTCCTACTTTAGGTTTCCCTCCATTGCATAGGCACACACATTTCTGGCAAAAAGAACATTTGCATGAATCTGACATGTTTTTCAAAAATAGATAGCAAGTTATCTTGGCGAACCTCATTACTTGTGTTTAAACACTGCTTCAGGAAGTCCGTGACTGGTAATTCTCAGAAACCATGAGATCAAGTTTAAAGCACATAAGACTCGATTACCATGTCCTAAAGCAGCCAATCAGACTCGAATAGATTTTAAGCCCAAGTGGCCTAAGCCCGAAAATCTCATACTCAGGACAAGTACACAAAGAGAGCAGATGTTCACTCCAGAACATCGCCGAAAAATATTAAAAATCGCAATACAAGACACAATGTGTCAGTTTGTTCAGTTGGTAAGAGTTATGGGAGAACAATACCAGAGACCATGGTTCAAAACCCTCTGCCATCATTTTCTCTTCTTTATCTCTTTTATTTTCTCAAAACCCTAATCTCTCACTCCTAATCCTATTCGTCCAACCTTAATCATCTTAGTCATTCATCCTTACTTTTCAAAACCCTAGTTAGTTCCAAAACCCTAATCACATCTCTTTTTCCTAAACCTAGCCACCACCTTCTAGCCTAAATCTTAGCCGCCCATAACACCAAACTCTAATCCTAGCCACCCATATCTTTCTAAAAACCTTGGCCCATTTTTCCAACCCTAATCTTTATAAAACCCTAGCCACCCTCTATAAATACTCACCACTCTCTCTCCTTTAGAGATGGTTCCCCCCTCTAACTTCTCTTCTCACCTCTCATTTCTCAACCCCTTCTTTTCTCAACCCCTTTTTTGTCTAAGCCTCTCAACCTCTTCTTTTCTCAACCCCCTTCTCAAAAACCTCAATCGGAACACTTACAACTACGCTTAGTGCGAGTTTCTGGTTTGTTGAATTTTTCTTACGGATGTAATGCAAGTTTAATTCTTGTTGTAAGTGATTTCTTTATTTTAATGCAATGAATGTTATTTTTATTTAATGCTTTGATGTCTCTTTTTAATTTAGTTTATTTTATGTTCATTTCATTTTATTAATAGATCTTAATTACCTCTCCGAAAGTTGTTTTAAAAATTCCAAATAATCACCACTCTCATCCCTCCATCATTTTACAATTTTCTCTTCTTTTTGGTATGTTTCTTTATACTAACCCCAAAGTTCACGAGTGAGGATTCGACATCCGACACAAGCCCTATGCCATTCTCATGTGTATGTAGGATTCAGATTAAATTAAAGTTTTGATATTAAGGTGATTTCAAGCGACGGAAAAACCTTACTTTCAAATGGCGCTGTTGCCGCTTGTGTGAAGGGAAAGCGTGAAGAAACACACCAAAAGAAAAATTAAAAAAAACATCAAAGAATTTTTGGATTCCATCATTCTTTTCTTCTTTTTTCACTACTTTATTTTATTTTTTTTAGACTCGGATGGCCAAGTGCAAGTTGTAAGACTTTTTAAATGACTTTTTTGTGTTTTTAGATGGTTGTTCAAGGGTTTAGCAACCCTTGATTAAGTGCTAAAAAGAAAAAAACAGCATATAATTGCACAGGCTTTTCTTTGTTAATTGTTGTTCCAAAAACAAAACCACCAAAAATATATGTGTGTTGTTTTCTTTATTATGAAAAAAAAAAACAGCACTTTGCAATTTTGATGGGTTAGTTTTACTCTCTACAAAAAAAAAAGTTAGATTTACTTTCAAAATTCTTAGGTGACTAGATTTTGGGAATTGAGCATAGTAGGAAGTTTCCAAAAAGATTTTTCACTCATTTAAGCATTTTCCTTCTTTGGAAAAAGTATATCAAAAGCAGCAATTTTCTTTTTTAATAAGTTTTCAGTGTGTCTGGAATTCTTATTTGGAAAGTTTCCAACATTGGAATAATTCAAAAATAGTAGTGTCCTTATTTAGGAAAATTCTAAATTCGAATTGGAAACTATTTGAAACCTGCCTTAATTTCCTTGATTGACTTGTGCAAACCCTAAAGGCAGCAATATTCCAAATCAATTCCCTAACTTGACCTATTCTTTTTTGTGAACTAACTCTTCCACAGAGAAGGAGTGTGAGTAGGGAGTATAAGCTTGGAGTGGGCCCAAGCCCATTACCCCTCCCTACCTCACGGAGGCGACCCCATGGCAGAGCCCACGGGTAGGTAAGATCTCTCAACCTCGCTTATTAGAGCGATCCCGGGTGATTGAGCAACTAGGTGATGCTTGTTAATTTTATTCTGCACCTTTTTTGAACTGTGTGGATGATTGAAAAATACATTAATTAAAAGAGCAAACCTAGCTCTAATCGAAACTAGTGGGATTTCATCACCCACCTCATCACTCTAGCTATGTGAACCCAAAAGCAATTTAATACAATGAACAAAGATTTAGAGACAAATTTAGCTCGGTGTTCACAGGACCATCACAAAATCAGTGAATCCTTCATTTTTGAGTCGAATAAGACCACGAGCGCAGGTCACTGTTTCCTAACATATCTATAGGTGCCTACTACTTTAGTATACTGAGCTCTTAAGTAGCCTCCGCAAAATCTTGTTGGTTAACTGTGCTTATTGACTTAGGAACACAATCTAGCCCAAGTTATTCTTTCGGGAATACACTTGTCAAACTACTTGACTGATCCGGCTAGTTTGGGACGTACTTAAGCTTGCCATTGTGCGACATGTCTGTCTAGACTACGACTTCTCTTGCAGTTAACTCATGTTAGTACTGGAAGGTTAGCTTGCGAGTGAAACCTTTCTGAGAACCAAGAGTGAAAGTTAGTTCGGTGGACTAATCAAAGATAAAACCAGTGGTTCCGCCCACTGTCATAACTCATATGCCACAGATAAAAAGATAAATCCTTGAAACCTATTGATTGTTCATTATTGGCTTAGGATTATCTTTGTGTCTTCTTGCCCATCATATAGATTCACTTAGGATTGTGTCTCCTTTAGGCAACTTTTTGCCAGGTCTTGGGCGTGTTTCTTCAAACATATGCCTAGTTGGGTTCGGCCCATCAGCGTTTGATTCAATCTGAGAGTCATTCCAATCAGGGAATTAGGCCCAACTTCTTCACCTTCCTCATCCTCCATGGCAACAGAAAGGCCTCTTATTGAGACTTATGCAAATTTCTATAGCCAAAATTTCTATTGCCATGACTCCTATAGCTCAAATTCCTATTGCCAAACATATCATCCGGATACTTGGAATCATAATTCCAATTTCTCTTGGGAGCAAGAGTTTGTTCCACAATTGCAACTGTAGAACCCCAGAACTTGGGACCACTGTAGAGTGAATAGTGCTATGAATAGTGCCAGTGAATAGTGTGTCAAGGCTTAAAGCCTTGGGTTGTGAAATGGTTGTGTTATTATGTGAAAGAGGATTTTTGGATTTCCAATTTATGTTCAGCGGATTATGAATGTCTTAAATTCTTAAAGGAGTTTTCTTTTGATTATAGGAGTGAAAACATAAGTGGGACAAGTTATATGTTTGAAAAAGAGGGATGCTTAAACATACCCTCAACTTTAAGGAACTCTAGAGTTTTCACCACTGATCGGAATCAAGTGATTCTTGAATTTTTCGAAAGGTATTACAACCCTCTTCAAGGTTCATGTTTACCACTTCTTCAGATTTTGAGTCGAAGTTGGGTCAAACATCGAATTTCAGAAATTGGGTTCGCTGAAATTTTGGACTGCTGAAATCCATTTCAGACCAGTCAGCTTTATGGCCACTTTAGTATATGAATAAAGCAAATTAGAAGCTTTACAACACATAAAATTTGTTCCCCTTTAAAAGATGAATCCAACGAAAGTTGAATCGTCAAAATCGGATAAGCGAGTCAAAAGTTATGGTCAAAATACCAAAGCGGGAAAACGAGGCCCAGTCAGAGTGCCATTTCAGCGATGAGATGTGCTGCGGGGTTGATTTCGTCGACGAATTCAACTCGAAAATGGCAAAAAAATCCAGTAATGAGCTGTAACTCATCACCGAACTTGGGGGATATTTTTCTAAGATATTTTGAGATATTTGGCAGCCTTTAGGCTATAAATAGAGTCTGAATTTCGTGTATAAGCGTTACCAAACCCTTGAATGTAATTGAGAGAGAGATTGAAGAAGAAGAAGAAGAAAAGAAGAAGAAGAAGAGAAGCTTTTTTCCTTTCCAACTGTTCTTCCCCAAGCTCAAGTGAGGTTCCAACCTTGTCAAGCTTCCTTCCTTTAATGTTCTCAAGCTCACAAATCATCACTAAGGTGATTTCAAAGCTTGGAATTTCTCCAAAGAAATTCTGTTCGTGTTCTTGAAGAAGGGGGTTTTCAAACCTAGATTTTTCCAAGCTTCAACCAAGCTTTCCTCAAGCTTGATTCAGTACACAGAAGTATAAAAACTTCCTTTTTAAGGTAGATACTTTCTACTAGCTTTTAATGATATAAACCATCTTATAATTCAAGATAAAATCCTTTGAATTGTTCTATGAACTAGTAGGAACTCCTATTGTTAAATTGTGATGATGCTATGCCTTAAACCAAAGAATAAAGAGGACAAATAATTCTGTTTTATTTAGTTGTTCCTTATCTTATTATTCAAAGATGAAAAGCATGTTAAAAGACTTAAGTTTTGGGGAAAATTAAATGAGAAAACCTTATGTTTCTATGAATTTCAGTGACTAATTGTATATAAGCTATTGCTATTAATGAAATATGTGGGTTATTGACTATATGTAGAGTGTTTTCTTTATGTCTACCATGCTATTCACAATTGCTACACTGACACAAGAGGAAAATACAATTGCTACTAGATGTATATGCATGTTCGAGGTTTTGCTAAAAGTATAAGTATATAAGAAACAATACAAGAATAAGAAGAGGAAAGTACAAGAAGCAAAAGATGTGTATGAAAAGTATAAGAGGCAAAAGAGGTCACAAGAAGTACAAGAAGTATATGTTGAAAGCCGACGGGGAGGCACGATAGCAGGCCGACTGAAAGGGAAAGGGATATTGGCGTCAGACTCCGACAATTGCAGGCCGCCCGGAATGGAAATGGATACTGGTCGTCTACTCCGAAGGTAGCCAATGGTGAGGAGAATAGTAGGCCCACCTGGTTTATATGGGTATAAGGGTACTAGTTTTCTGACTCCCAAGGTAAAAGATGAATAGCAAGGTATTGTAAATACCCGTATATGTAAACGATGATAAAAGATGAGAACCAAGGTATTTTACATACCTGTATATGCAAAGATAAAAGATGAAAATAAAGATGTTTTATGAGATGTTTTACAAGATGGTTTCCGAGATATATGCACATGATAATATTTCGTTTTTCGCGCTCTAATTATGGGAATGCATGTGAAATGATTAAACTGCGATATATGTTGTATTACTGTTTATGACATTACTCTCTTATGGTTTGTATACGCTGAGTATTCAATACTCAGCCGAAGTTGTTATCTTCGGCATGTACACGTGTTCCCTTCAATGTGTGTGGTCAAGAGCCTTGGATAGAGGAAGAGTACTATGACCCGGAGTCCTCTATCGACCACTACCAGGATGATGGATTGCTAGATAGGTGGCCCGATTTTGACTTCTTCTAACCGTGTTAGGAAAAGAAGATATTTAGTGTACGTTGAGAGTGAGACTTGTCCACTCCATATTTTGGATATATTTTGTTGGTTCAGACTTGAACCGAACGATAAGAGTAATTATTATACATTGCTTCCGTTTATCTCCGCTGCGTATATATTGATGTATTTTATCAAGTGGTATGTATGCCTTATGTGTCATAAGGATTGTATGATATGACGGTCACGTGCTAAAGTATCCCCAACTCCTAGGGGGTATTTTGGGTCATGACAGACTTGGTATCAGAGCTTAGGCTCTAGACTCCCTCGGGCTGGGGTTGTTGTTTAAGGTAGACATGTCTCCTTCGCGTTAGAGTATGTTCTATTCTAGGCATTAGAATGGTATGGGTAGAATTTGTTCTTTGAGTTAAATTTGAAACTCAGATGAACTCGTTTATAGGTTGATACTGCGACAAAAGTGGTATCAAGCTTAAGGACTAGGTTATCTTTTGAGCAGAAGTTAGGAGTTTTATTCCAGTGTAGACTAGTATTTAGTCTTAGTTTTAAGTTGGGTTAATGTCTTAAGAAAACGTGAGAACTTAACATCGCTAGGAAACCAAGTTGTATGATTATATTATTATGTGTATACATTGATGTATACAATACGCATATATAGGCAAGTTATGCTCATTGAATTGATATGTCAACTAAGCTTGAATTCCGTTAGACTCACGCTTGCTATTGCTCTCAGGACTTTGATCATGAGACATGGCAACTGAGGTAGAGGGTATCATACTTGAGGGAATGGAGGAGAGATTCTAATGGGAGATGAGCAGCCAGATTTGACTCAAATCCTTGGGGCTATAGCAGCGACTATGGCTTTGCTTGTAGAGAGGACTAATACCCCTGTTGCTGCTGCTGCACCTATACCTCCTCCTGTACATCATACAGTAGGACTTGAGGCGTTCAGGAGATTGAGGCCTCCTACCTTTTATGGGACTATTGACCCCATGGTCGCAGAAGCATGGATTATGCAGTTGGAGAAGACTTTCAGAGTCCTTTGCTGCACAGACGAGCAAAGAGTTGAGTGGGCTTCCTTCGTGATGGAAGGTGAAGCCAAGCATTGGTGGAGGTCTGCACTGAGGCAGAGGGATGCCGCAAAGGCAGGGTTACCATGGACATGGGGGGAGTTTTTAGATGCTTTTTACGAGCAGTATTTCCGCAGGTTTGTGAAGGAGCAGAAGGAGAGAGAGTTCATGTTTTTGGAACAGGGAGAGATGAGCGTGGTCGAGTACGAGGCCAAATTCGTCGGACTTGTGAGGTTTGCCCCACATATGGTTGCATCCGAGGTTATGCGAGTCATAAAGTTTGAAGGTGGGATGAGATCCTTCATCCGGGAGCGAGTGTTCATGTTCCAGGTAGAAACCTGGAAGGATATTGTGGGGAAGGCAAGCATTGCTGAGAGACATTTTGAGGATTCTCTCATGGGGAAAGGTAGTGGTCTAGAGAGAGGCATGGTTCGAGGCCAGTCCAGTGGACCAGTGCCACCAGAGAGAAGGGTTAGGTCTGTCCTATACCATAAAGCATGGGGAAAGTATCCCTACGAAAGTGTCTCTCATTTGAATTTCGCGGATGAAATTTCTTTAAGGGAGGGAGGATGTAGAACCCCAGAACTTGGGATCACTGTAGAGTGAATAGTGCCAGTGAATAGTGTGTTAAGACTTAAAGCCTTGGGTTATGAAATGGTTGTGTTATTATGTGAAAGAGGATTTTTGGATTTCCAATTTATGTTCAGCGGATTATGAATGTCTTAAATTCTTAAAGGAGTTTTCTTTTGATTATAGGAGTGAAAAACATAAGTGGGACAAGTTATATGTTTGAAAAAGAGGGATGCTTAAACATACCCTCAACTTTAAGGAACTCTAGAGTTTTCACTGCTGATCGGAATCAAGTGATTCTTGAATTTTTAGAAAGGTATTGGAACCCTCTACGAGGTTCATGTTTACCACTTCTTCAGATTTTGAGTCAAAGTTGGGTCAAACATTGAATTTCAGAAATTGGGTTTGCTGAAATTCTGGACTGCTGAAATCCATTTCAGAAATTGGGTTTGCTGAAATTCTGGACTGCTGAAATCCATTTCAGACCAGTCAGCTTTATGGCCACTTTAGTATATAAATAAAGCATAATTAGAAGTTTTGCAAAACATAAAATTTTTTCCCCTTTGAAAGATGAATCCAACGAAAGTTGAACCGTCAAAATTGGATAAGCGAGTAAAAGTTATGGTCAAAATACCAAAGAGGGAAAACGAGGCCCAGTCAGAGTGCCATTTCGGCGACGAAGTGTGCTGCAATTGAGAGAGAGATTGAAGAAGAAGAAGAAGAAGAAAAAGAGAAGCTTTGTTCCTTTCCAACTGTTCTTCCCCAAGCCCAAGCGAGGTTCCAACCTTGTCAAGCTTCCTTCCTTTAATGTTCTCAAGCTCACAAATCATCACTAAGGTGATTTCAAAGCTTGGAATTTCTCCAAAGAAATTATGTTCGTGTTCTTGAAGAAGGGGGTTTTCAAACCCAGATTTTTCCAAGCTTCAACCAAGCTTTCCTCAAGCTTGATTCAATACATAGAAGTATAAAAACTTCATTTTTTAAGGTAGATACTTTCTACTAGCTTTTAATGGCATAAACCATCTTATAATTCAAGATAAAATCCTTTGAATTGTTCTATGAACTAGTAGGAACTCCTATTGTTAAATTGTGATGATGTTATATCTTAAACCAAAGAATAAAGAGGATAAATAATTCTGTTTTTATTAGTTGTTCCTTATCTTATTATTCAAAGATGAAAAGCACGTTAAAAGACTTAAGTTTTGGGAAAAATTAAATGAGAAAACCTTATGTTTCTATGAATTTGGGTGACTAATTGTATATAAGTTATTGCTATTAATGGAATATGTGGGTTATTGACTATATGTAGAGTGTTTTCTTTTTGTCTACCATTCTATTCACAATTGCTACACTGACACAAGAGGAAAATACAATTGCTACTAGATGTATATGCATGTTCGAGGTTTTGCTAAAAGTATAAGTATATAAGATATAATACAAGAATAAGAAGAGGAAAGTACAAGAAGCAAAAGATGTGTATGGAAAGTATAAGAGGCAAAAGAGGTCACAAGAAGTATATGTTGAAAGCCGACGGGGAGGCACGATAGCAGGCCGCCTGAAAGGGAAAGGGATACTGGCGTCGGACTCCAACGATAGCAGGCCGCCCGGAAAGGAAATGGATACTGGTCGTCTACTTCGAAGGTAGCCAACGGTGAGGAGAATAGTAGGCCCGCCTGGTTTATGTGGGTATAAGGGTACTACTTTTCTGACTCCCAAGGTAAAAGATGAATACCAAGGTATTGTAAATACCCGTATATGCAAAAGATGATTAAAGATGAGAACCAAGGTATTTTACATACCTGTATATGCAAAGATAAAAGATGAAAAGAAAGATGTTTTATGAGATATTTTACAAGATGTTTTCTGAGATATATGCACATGATAATATTTCATTTTTCACGCTCTAATTATGGGAATGCATGTGAAGTGATTAAACCGCGATATATGTTGTATTACTATTTATGACATTACTATCTAGTGGTTTGTATACGCTGAGTATTCAATACTCAGCCGAAGTTGTTATCTTCGACAAGTACACGTGTTCCCTTCAATGTGTGTGGTCAGGAGCCTTGGATAGAGGAAGAGTACTACGACCCGGAGCCCTCTATGGACCACTACCAGGATGATGGATCACTAGATAGGCGGCTTGATTTTGACTTCTGCTGACCGTGTTAGGAAAAGAAGATATTTAGTGTACGTTGAGAGTGAGACTTGTCCACTCCATATTTTGGATATATTTTGTTGGTTCAGACTTGAACCAAACGATAAGAGTAATTATTATACATTGCTTCCGTTTATCTTTGCTGCGTATATATTGATGTATTTTATCATGTGGTATGTATGCCTTATGTGTCATACAGGATTGTATGATACGGCGGTCACGTGCCAAAGTATCCTTAATATTTTGGGTCGTGACAGCAACCATACTATAACACATATCATTCTGGGTTTAACCAATCCGATATACAGTATGATGGATAGTACTCACAGCCACAGTACCAGCAATTCACCCAAAATTTTTATTTTGACCAACAGAGTGCCCTGTCGACTCCTCAATCCTACAATGATTATACCTCGATGAGCTCTAATTGTGAATTGGTACCTGAGCTTTCCTTCACTGTGCCTTACCAATCTACTCTTAAACCTGGTCTATAAGACCTTCTCTCCCATCTTATGACCCAACAAGACCAGTCCTTTCAACGTTTAGAAAAATTTCTGGATCAATTAGAAGTTGAGAGCGAGATAGGTAACGTCCCGAGGCAAACTATTCAAAATACGACTGAAGAAGAGATAGTTTTTGAATTTGAATTGCAGTTGAAGAACCAGAATTTTTAAGGAGAGGTCCAAGCTGATACTGCCCTTTGTTCAATCAAAACTATTGATATAGGAGTACCACTGTCCTTGGTGCCCTCAAAAGCACCACCTTCTAACCCTAGCTCAGAGAATTCCAATTTCAAATCCAACTCTGATGCTTCTATGTCTGCACTCAAACCCGATATTCCTGTGCGGATACCTCAGGCTGAGGATAAGCCCATTTGTCAGTTGAAACCACCTTTCCCAAAAAGGCTTGTCTGGAATAACCGGGACCAACAATTTTCAGAGATCATAGAATTCTTCAAAAACTTACCGATCAATATCCCGTTCAGTACTACTATTAAGCAGATTCCACACTATGCTAAGTTCCTTAAAGACTTATGCACAGTCAAGCTACGTACACAAGCACCTAAGGATCCATTTCTAGTTGAAAAAGTCACTGCGTTCAAATTAAAGGATTCTGGAAGCCCTACCGTTCAATGCATCATAGCAAACGATTTCAATTGTACGACTTTGCTAGTCCTAGGAGCTAGTGTGAATCTCCTGAGTTTTTCAGTCTATCAGCCGTTAGGCTTAAAGGACATACAACCTATGGGGTTCATTCCAAAGCTGCCGGTTGGTGTTGGTTGAGATCGATCTTATCGATTCTCTCTGTGTAGATTAATGACCCACTCAGTCTCTTTATGCGTCATCTTGTTTGAGGGTGCTTTTATGTACCCACGTTGTGTCTGGCTAAAGACATTAAACTTAGTGCTGTCGGAAAGGCAATTCCGTGATTCCTAGAGTCACATGAGTCGCATGGTTATTTTGCATATCTTATGGCAGTATTTTCAGGTTGTACATTGATCATCACTTCTGCAGATCATCAGATACCCAATACTGTACAATTTCTGCCAAGTTGTTAATACCCTTCCTCAACTTTTGCATCTTATAAGTCCACATTCATATCTTTTTGTCCCAGTCATGAGCACCGAGGACGGTGCTATCTTTTTTTTGAAGTGGCTATTTTCCAAAACTCATGTTTTCCTTTTGAAATTTTTTTTTCTTTTGCTAACTCTTTGGAGCTTTAGAGACTGTGAAAGCTTCCAGCCTATCCTGAAGGCCGCCTTAGAGGTAGGACTCTGGGTTTTGCGGGTAGGATATCTAGGCTTATTGTAAGCACCCCAATTTTGCACCCTTTTAGCATCTTTTACCCCTCTAAAAACCCTCTTAAAAACCCTCTTTTAAGACCCTCTTTCCACGTGCTTTAATTTCTGAAAAACGCCCCTCAGGTGAAAAATGAACAAAATACCCCTGAAAAAGTGCTAAAAAGTTATTTTTTTAAAATGATTTTATAGATTTTTTGATAAATTTGGTTATTTTTGAAGTTAAATCAAACTTAAAACGGTTGAAATTGACCGAAATACCCCTGGAGTGTAAATTAACCAAAATGCTCCTAAAAAGTATTGAAAAAATCATGTTTTATCTAAAATATTTTTCTGGATTTTATCAGCTCAATTTTGACTATTTTCGGGCTAAAAACGGGCTTAAAACGAAGAAATGGTCTTGGTATGACACGTGGCAAGTCAAAAGTTAACAAAAGAACAAAAAAATAATATTTTAAGGCCTCTAAATAGGGGCGCTACTTCAAGTAGCGTTCAGCCAATTTTCCCCATTTTATTAGATGGGCGCTACTTCAAGTAGCGCCCCAAGTAAGCCCTTTTCGTTTTGCGCTTGTCGGTAGGCGTTTTCGGAAAAAATGAAAAAGGGTGCTACTTCAAGTAGCGCCCCCTCAATGTCGACCCGTTTTACCGCCGCACTGTTCCTTGCCGCCTGACTGTGCGAGGTTTTTATCCATTTGGGCGCTACTTGAAGTAGCGCCCCCCTGTTTTGGCTTCCTATAAATACCCCATCCCCCTCATTTCATCTTGAACTCATTCCTTCTCCTCTCTCTCTCTTTTCTTCTTCAAAGCCTTCGAAGCGCTTCGGATTCCCGAGAACGTCGATAGCGAAGGGTCAATTCTCGGGACCTCTTTTTCAGAAATCTTTTCAGATTTCCCGGATGGTAATTTTTCTCAAAAGCCTATCTTGCTTTGTCTTTTAATAGTTTAAGTTGGTTTAACCATTTTTTAAAGTTATTTAATTATTTAAACCGCTTAGA
This sequence comes from Tetracentron sinense, assembly GCA_015143295.1. Taxonomy (NCBI): domain Eukaryota; kingdom Viridiplantae; phylum Streptophyta; class Magnoliopsida; order Trochodendrales; family Trochodendraceae; genus Tetracentron; species Tetracentron sinense. The sequence goes on along the minus strand of CM026553.1, from coordinate 28,459,500 downwards.
CTACTTGCCAAGTCGAACCCCTGCCCAAATCCTGGTTCAAAACTAGCACCGCCTAGTCGAACCCCTGCTCAAATCCTGGTTCAAAACTAGCACCGTCTAGTCGAACCCCTGCCCAAATCTCGGTTCAAAACTAGCACTGGCTAGTCGAACCCCTGCCCAAATCCCGGTTCAAAACTAGCACCGCCTAGTCGAACCACTGCCTAAATCCCGATTCAAAACTTGCCTTGCCTAGCTGAAACTCTGCCCAAAAACCTTGGTTAACCCTGATTAAAACCTAGTTAATTCTAGTTAAACTCAATTAATTCCAGTTAACTCTAGTTAAAACCCTGATCAAATCCCAGTTAACCCTAGTTAAATCCCAGTTAATCCCAATTAAACTCTAGTTAAATCCAAGTTAAACTTAATTAATCTTGATTAAATCCCAATTAACCCTAGTTAAATCCTAGTTAATCCCAGTTAAACTCTAGTTAAATCCCAGTTAAACTTAGTTAATCCTGATTAAATCCCAATTAATCCTAATTAAACCCTAGTTAAACTCTAGTTAAACCCTAGTTAACTCTAGTTAAACTCTAGTTAATCCTGATTAAATCCCAGTTAACCCTAATTAAACCATAGTTAACCCTAGTGAAACTCAAGTTAAACCCTAGCTAATCCTAGTTAAACTCTAGTTAATCCTGATTAAATCCCAATTAATCCTAGTTAAAATCTAGTTAAACTCTCGTTAAATTCCAGTTAAACTCTAGTTAAATCCCAGTTAACCCTAGTTAAACTCTGGTTAAACCCTAGTTAGATCCCAACTAACCCTAGTTAAATCCCAGTTAACCTTAGTTAAACTCTAATTAAACCCTAGTTGAACCCCAAGTCAACCAAACCGAACTCCAGCTAAACCCTCATTTGAACCCTAGTTAAACCGAACCTGTACTCGCTCCTCAGCATGAGCTTAAAAGGCCATTTCGCTCCCAAATCAGCGAAATCCATCAAATCAAATCCTCCAACCTTTCGCTCCTCAGCACGAGCTTAAAAGGCCACCTCGCTCCTTAAACAGGAGCAAAAACCCTCAAACCTTTCAATCACCCACAATCCAGACCATTCAAATCAAATCAAATCAAACCATCAACTCCCCTCCGTAACAACATGTGGCTTGATTCCACTAACTGTGGATACGTAGGCAACCCTGATTGGGTTCAGCTCCCCTAGGATAGAATCCCTATTCTGTTTCTACCCTTTCCATCTCAATTCATGTATTTCATTCAATATTATATTGCTCAACATATAGATTAAATTGCAAGCTTCTTTTTGGTTTCCTTTATTTAATTCAGACTTAGGGAATAGGTAACCATCCTGGATGGGAGTTTAGGGGTGCCTAACACCTTCCCCTAACTCAAATAAATCCCTTACCCTGACCTCTAACTTCCAGACTATGACTTATCCAACCATTTCAGGGACCTATTTCTCTCAAAATTAGATAGGTGGCGACTCATAACCCAATTGCAATTTATCACTATTCTTTATCCGGGATCCATCCTGATGGAGGATTGGAGGGTAAAATTCAGGTACTCACAACTGGCGACTCTGCTGGGGACTCTGGTTTCGCAGACCAGTATTCAAGCCAAAATCTAAGTGTGAATAAAATACAAGAAACCACATCAGAATCTTTTAATTTCATCTATATGTTATTTCATTCATTTTTTTAATTAAAACTCGGACATTTGTTTGCAAAACTTAGCAACATGCCTAGGGTTCCATTTTTATTCATTGCTTGATTTTGATTGATGCATTCATATTCATTGCATATTAGAATAAAAACCCTACACCTATGTAGATTGGATCCGGTAAGCTTACAATCGAGGGATGGTTATCCCCGATGCTGGAGCCCAAAGATTTGTGGAAAGTACTGGTTGTAGACCAAGAGATGGTTATCTCCGGTAAACATGACTGGTCTTTCCCGCTTGCACCAATCATCCCTTTTCAGGTATGTTCTATACCGGGGAGTCGCATATACGGTCAAGTGATCCTCAACCTTCTAGTCAAAATCCTGCGTACACCAGCATAAGCATGTAGACTATAGATTCTGTTTGGGCATAAACTAGTAGTTACCTGTCAGGAGGGACAACCTTATCCCTATTTTTGCTACTAGTTTAGGCCGCTCCTACATCATTTGTTAGATATAGGGACACTCTTGTCCCTATACCTAAACCAATTTGGAGCTTGTGTGAGCCCTACTTGATTCTTATTGTGAATTACTTCCTTCTTGAATGTTTTCCATGTTCTTATATACATATATGTATACATTCATTTTAGGTTAGATATGTCTAAATTTTGTCCGCATAATGTAGATGGCATGTCCTTCACGTTCTCATAATCTTGTCAATCTGCGGGAACGCCCAGGATGTGAATCTTCAGTGTTATCAGTCATCTCCACCCTCACATCGGAGCAAAGAATGGTTTGGCAACAGGAGTACCATCTGGGATACACTCTAGAGCTAAGCAGAATAAATCCAAACTAGCACCTTCTTCAAGCTGTTGTCCATTGTTGGGACAAAAAGACAATGACCTTCCACTTCGGTAAACAGGAGTTATGTCCAACCTTGGAAGAGATCAGTCACATTTCGGGTCTTAACTTAGGAGAAGATATTGTGTTTCCACAACACCAAGGGAACTATAAGCGGACACTGGCCAGGTTCCTCGAGGTAAGAGAAGACCAAGTGCTCAGAGGGGCAGATGAGTCATATAGTAAATGCCCCTTGACTTACCTATTTTCCTTGTATGACCAAGATTGGGATTACACCGCCCCCAAAGTTAATGCGGGTAAATTGAATGCATTTACTTTGGTGGTAGTGGGTCAAGTCCTATTCCCCAAAGGGCCAAAACATGTAGAGGCCGTATTATGCAACGTCATCAGGCAAGTCCAGGAAAGAGCTACCCTTGTCCCAATGTTACTGGCTGAGCTTCTTCGAGACATTTCGTTCTGTTCTAGTCACCAGAAGGGGGCCTTCAACAGTTGTATCGCTTTTCTACACATCTGGTTAGTTGAGCACATCCCGAGTATTACATCGCCCCCCACAAGGCCAATCCAGTTCAACAACGTGGTTCTACAATTCTTGGTACAACGTCATAAGCCAGCTTCTACAGATGCAGAACTTTACCTTGTTCACCTCCAAACTTTGAAGGAGGATGACATCATATGGCGGCCCACCTGGATGCCTAGACAGATTCAGCCGCGCCTTAGCACAGTTCGACGTACTTGTATCATTCTAGTCGGGCTTTCAGGATCAGCACCTTATACACCTCTCCGCGTTCTCCGACAGTTGGGGTATGCCCAGTTCATCCCTACCTGGGAACTCATGCATGAAGACTTCATCGACTTTAAGGGCACCTCAGAGCGTATGAGGCGGGAATTTGCATCAAGCTGGAGGCTCTCCCGCTGGCAGGAGGATGAAAATCTTGAATACTGTATGACTCCTCAGACGGTGGATGGCTATGATCAGTGGTTGATGTTAGAAGACCAGACAAGCAGCATGCCGATACCCGTTGAGCTACCAACACCAGCGAGACCCCCGAGGCATGGCACCATACCAATTGTAGCAACCACTCGACCTTGGGTGGACACATTTCTACATGCCCGCATGAGTATCAGAGCCGAGGAAAAGGAGATCGCAGTAGCGAAAGCCCGACTGGCAGCAAAAGAGCGGAAGGTGAAGAAGTATGTGCACAAAGTCCGACAGGAGGTAGGATGTTTGATGCAGGAGAAAATTCAGGCTGAGTATTTTGCAGCTTCCCTGCAAAAGGTAGTCAAGCACCAAGCCAGGAGCAAGAAAGGTCTCAAGACTCGTCTCCAATTTGCGCAAGAGCAGCTAGACATAGCCAACGATGAGCTCAGTACCAAGATACGCCAGTATGTTCAGGGGAATCAGAACGTATATGCTGGAGGTTCACATCGAGACCCTGAATCAGCAAATCATGGAGCTTGAGAGCGAGCCCCTACCGCTGGAATTTGACATTCCTCTCCGAAGGACCTGCTTAGGGTCATGGTCATGCACTCACATCTATTTTAAAAGCACTTTTGTTATGTACATAAACTAGTTCTTTTTTGAGTATGTAAAACACTTTTTGATAAAGTGCAGTTACATCTTGTATATAAACTACTATATGAATAAAAAATCTTCTTGTTTCTCATAATATGTCTTCATTATCAGTCATTTGTCGTATCTATCATGCGTCAACATATGATTCGATCTGTAACCGCAGCTCTCGCACCAGAAGCACTTGCACAAGCTGCTACCCCAGGAAGTTCATCAGAAGTCGAGATGAATCAAGGCAAATTCCTAGACCCTCAGGATCTAGAAGAGGAAACAACCCGTAATAACCAGGACATCATGGAAATCAAGGGCTCGATACATGGTATCTTGGAAGCTCTTAGAACTCTCAATGCTACACGAGCATTGTCATCCACCCTTGCAACTGGCTGACATCGCCCCGCTTGTCATCCACCCTTGCAACCGGTTGACATCGCCTCGCTTGTCATCCACTTTTCAAACGGCTGACATGGCCTCGCTTGTCATCCGCCCTTTCAGTCTGGCTAACATCGCCCCGCTTGTCATCCACCCTTTCAAACTGGTTGACATCGCCTCGCTTGTCATCCACCCTTCAAACCGGCTGACATTGCCCCACTTTTCATCCACCTTTCAAACCGGCTGACATCGCCTCGCTTGTCATCCACCTTTCAAATCGGTTGACATCGCCTCGCTTGTCATCCACCCTTTCAGTCTGGCTGACATCGCCCCGCTTGTCATCCACCCTTGCAACCGGTTGACATCGCCTCGCTTGTCATCCACCTTTCAAACCGGCTGACATCGCCTCGCTTGTCATCCACACTTTCAGTCTGGCTGACATCGCCTCGCTTGTCATCCACCCTTGCAACCGGCTGACATCGTCTCGCTTGTCTTCCACCCTTTTAATCCGGCTGACATCGCCTCGCTTGTCATCCACCTTTCAAACCGGCTGACATCGCCTCGCTTGTCATCCACCTTTCAAACCGGCTAACATTACCTCGCTTGTCATCCACCCTTCCAGTCTGGCTGACATCGCCCTGCTTGTCATCCACCCTTCCAACCGGCTGACATCGCCCGCTTGTCATCCACCTTTTAAACCGGCTGACATCACCCCGCTTGTCATCCACCTTTCAAACCGGCTGACATCGCCCCGCTTGTCATCCAGCTTTCAAACCGGCTGACATTGCCTCGCTTTTCATCCACCCTTTCAATCTGGCTGACATCGCCCCACTTGTCATCCACCTTTCAAACTGGTTGACATCGCCTTGTTTGTCATCCACCCTTTCAATCTGGCTGACATCGCTATGGTTGTCATCCACCTTTTTCAATCTGGCTGACATTGTAATATGTTATCATCCCTTCTTTATGAGTACGCTTCTTTTTCCCTCTGCAATGAGACGAAGAACTATCTCTCCCATATCTCGGATGTTTGATCACTAAGTATGAACCATCCATTTCTCCTCTCTATACCTCGTCTACTGAACAAGTTCTCCCATCAACCCCGTCCTTTAGGATCCCATTTGTGTCAAGCAGTCTAAGCATATGTTAACTTTCTTTTTAACTCTTTTGTTTCCAAAACTCTCAAGTTTTTAGCATGTGCAAAATGAGGTCATACAGTCTTTGTCGTTCACGTGCCCGCACCCTCCTACAAAGAGGGTAAGTACCCAAATTTTACACCCCTTCAGTATCTTTTACCCCTTTAAAAACCCTCTTTTAAGACCCTCTTTCCACGTGTTTTAATTTTTGAAAAACGCCCCTCAGGTGAAAATTGACAAAAATACCCCTGAAAAAGTGCTAAAAAGTTATTTTTTAAAAATGATTTTATAGATTTTTTGATAAATTTTGGCTATTTTTGAAGTTAAATCGGACTTAAAACGATTGAAATGGACCGAAATGCCCCTGGAGTGTAAATTGATCAAAACTCCCCTGAAAAGTACTGAAAAATTCATGTTTTATCTAAAATATTTTTCTGGATTTTATCAGCTCAATTTTGACTATTTTCGGGCTAAAAACGGACTTAAAACGAAGAAATGGTCTTGGTAGGACACGTGGCAAGTCAAAAGTCAACAAAAGAACAAAAAAATAATATTTTAAGGCCCCTAAATAGGGGCACTACTTCAAGTAGCGCCCAGCCAATTTTCCCCATTTTATTAGATGGGCACTACTTCAAGTAGCGCCCCAAGTAAGCCCTTTTCGTTTTGCGCTTGGGGGTCGGAAAAAACGAAAAGGGGCGCTACTTCAAGTAGCGCCCCCTTAATGTCGACCCGTTTTACCGCCGCACTGTTCCTTGCCGCCTGACTGTGCGAGGTTTTTATCTGTTTAGGCGCTACTTGAAGTAGCGCCCCCCTATTTTGGCTTCCTATAAATACCCCACCCCCCTCACTTCATCTTGAACTCATTCCTTCTCCTCTCTCTCTTCTCTTCTTCAAAGCCTTCGAAGCGCTTCGGATTCCCGAGAACGTCGAAAGCGAATGGTCGATTCTCGAGACCCCTTTTTCAGAAATCTTTTCAGATTTTCTGGACGGTAATTTTTCTCAAAAGCCTATCTTGCTTTGTCTTTTAATAGTTTAAGTTGGTTTAACCATTTTTTAAAGTTATTTAATTATTTAAACCGCTTAGACTGCTTGCCAAGTCGAACCGCTGCCCAAATCCCGGTTCAAAACTAGCACCGCCTAGTCGAACCCCTGCCTAAATCCCAGTTCAAAACTAGCACCGTCTAGTCGAACTCCTGGTTCAAAACTAGCACCGCCTAGTCGAACCCCTGCCCAAATCCCGGTTCAAAACTAGCACCGCCTAGTCGAACCTCTGCCCAAATCCCGATTCAAAACTTGCCTCACCTAGCCGAACCTCTGCCCAAAAACCTTGGTTAACCCTGATTAAAACCTAGTTAATTCTAGTTAAACTCAATTAATTCCAGTTAAACTCTAGTTAAAACCCTGATCAAATCCCAGTTAACCCTAGTTAAATCCCAGTTAATCCCAATTAAACTCTAGTTAAATCCCAGTTAAACTTCATTAATCCTGATTAAATCCCAATTAACCCTAGTTAAATCCTAGTTAATCCCAGTTAAACTCTAGTTAAATCCTAGTTAAACTTAGTTAATCCTGATTAAAGTCCTATTAATCCTAATTAAACCCTAGTTAAACTCTAGTTAAACCCTAGTTAACTCTAGTTAAACTCTAGTTAATCCTGATTAAATCTCAATTAATCCTGATTAAATCCCTGTTAACCCTAATTAAACCCCAGTTAACCCTAGTTAAACTCTAGTTAAACCCTAGCTAATCCTAGTTAAACTCTAGTTAATCCTGATTAAATCCCAATTAATCCTAATTAAATCCTAGTTAAAATCTAGTTAAACTCTCGTTAAATTCCAGTTAAACTCTAGTTAAATCTCAGTTAACCCTAGTTAAACTCTGGTTTAACCCTAGTTAGATCCCAACTAACCCTAGTTAAATCCCAGTTAACCTTAGTTAAACTCTAATTAAACCCTAGTTGAACCCCAAGTCAACCAAACCGAACTCCGGCTAAACCCTCATTCGAACCCTAGTTAAACCGAACCTCTACTTGCTCCTCAGCACAAGCTTAAAAGGTCATTTCGCTCCCAAATCAGCGAAATCCATCAAATCAAATCCTCCAACCTTTCGCTCCTCAACACGAGCTTAAAAGGCCACCTCGCTCCTTAAACAGGAGCAAAAACCCTCAAACCTTTCAATCACCCACAATCCAGACCATTCAAATCAAATCAAACCATTAACTCCCCTCCGGAACTACGTGTGGCTTGATTCCACTAACTGTGGATACGTAGGCAACCCTAATCGGGTTCAGCTCCCGTAGGATAGAATCCCTATTCCGTTTCTACCCTTTCCATCTCAATTCATGTATTTCATTCAATATTACATTGCTCAACAAATAGATTAAATTGCAAGCTTCTTTATGATTTCCTTTATTTAATTCAGACATAGGGAATAGGTAACCATCTCTGGATGGGAGTTTAGGGGTGCCTAACACCTTCCCCTAACTCAAATGAATCCCTTACCCTGACCTCTGACTTCCAGACTATGCCTTATCCAACCATTTCAGGGACCTATTTCCCTCAAAATTAGATAGGTGGCGACTCACAACCCAATTGTAATTTATCACTATTCCTTATCCGGGATCCATCCTGATCGAGGATTGGAGGGTAAAATTCAGGTACTCACACTTATTTGATTTTTATTAAAAAAAAATCGAGTTTTCTAGTACTTTCAAAAATGTTTTCAAGTACCTTTACAATGATGAGACAAAAACTAACCGTTAGTCTACTTATTGAAAATGATGTCATCTTTTGAAATACATGTTAGCACTTAGTTTGGTGCTGTTGTGGATTGATATGCTTAGAAAATTCATATTTGGCACAAATTGCACAAAATCAACATCAGATCTTTTGATGATCTCATGATAGGAATATCCAGACATAAAATCTTAGAGGTGATCTAAAAATCTTTGCTGCCGGATAATGATGATGTTGAGCACACACAAACACGTTGAATCTGACTTTTCTTTGTGTTGAGTGTCCATCTGTATTCTTGCTGAAACTTACTGATCGAGTTCTAACTTGTAAATATTTTGTTACATCCTTGAAATAATTTGACAAACAGAGTTTTCTATGAATAATGAGAACAAGAGTATAGCATGTGCCAAACCCTTTCAAGTTCCATTTTTTCGCACTAATTGCCAAGGGCCGGCAATATGCTAGTTGGGAGTTGTAATATTCGCTTAAAAGTGTTCGTTTTTTACAATTATCCTTTCAGCATTATTGCACTCAATTTGCATTTTTACAAACTTTTGTACGTAAGGGTTCCCTCTATTGCATAGTACACACATTTCTGGTAAAAATGATACATTTGCATGAATTTACATGTTTTTGATAGACTAGATACAAGGTTATCTTGATGAACTCTCATTACGTGTTTTAACTGTCTCGGGAACCCTGACTGGATGATTCTCAAGAACCTGAAGTCGTAGTTAAGCACTAAAGCCCATTACGAATGACTAAAGAGCCAACAGGCTATAGCAAGTAGATACATGCAAAGTGTGGACTAAGCCAGAAAATCATAGAGTCAAAAGAAAGACCAAGAGAGCATAAATGACAATCTCCAAGAACATAGACCAAAATATTAAAAGTCGCTATACAAGACACAAGGTGTCAGTTTGCTCAGTTGGTGAGAGTTATGAGAGAACAATACCAGAGACCAGGGTTCAAAATCCTCTGTCATCATTTTCTCTTTTATTTCTCAAAACTCTAATCTCTCTCTCCTAATCCTATTCATCCAACCTTAATCGTCTTACTCGTCCATCCTTACTTTTCAAAACCCTAGTTAGTTCAAAAACCCTAATCCCATCTCTTTTTCCTAAACCTAGCCACCACCTTCTATCCTAAATCTTAGCCACCCATAACACCAAACTCTAATCCTAGCCACCCATCTCTTTCTAAAAACCTTAGCCCATTTTTCTAACCCTAATCTTTATAAAACCCTAGCCACCCTCTATAAATACTCACCACTCTCTCTCCCTTAGAGATGGTTCCCTCCCCCATAACTTCTCTTCTCACCTCTCATTTCTCAACCCCTTCTTTCATCAACCCCTTTTCTGTCTAAGCCTCTCAACCTCTTTTTTTCTCAACCCCTTCTCAAAAATCTCACTCGGAACACTTGGAACTACGCTTAGTACGAGTTTCCGGTTTGCTGAATTTTTCTTACGGATGTAATGCGAGTTACTTCTTTATTTTAATGCAATGAATGTTATTTTTATTTAAAGCTTTCATGTCTCTTTTTGATCCAGTTTATTTTATGTTCATTTCATTTTATTAATAGATCTTAATTACCTCTCCCAAAGTTGTTTTAAAAATTCCAAATAATCACCACTCTCATCCCTGCATCGTTTTACAATTTTCTCTTCTTTTTGGTTTCTTTCTTTATACTAATCCCAAAGTTCACGAGTGAGGATTCGACATCCAACACAAGCCCTATACCATTCTCATGTGTATGCAAGATTCAGATTAAATTAAAGTTTTGATAGTAGGGTGTTTTCAAATGACGGAAAATACCTACTATCATTAGTTTCAAGAGGTTCTTAGAGAAACTAACCTTAGAGTGTATTATTATACTATGGTGTGTATATCTTGATGTATATTCTATACTTAGATAAATATATGATGTTATGGAATTTCAATGCTTGAATAATGATGGGATATGAGTTAGACACATGCTTTGCTATTGTTCTTAGGATTAAATCAGGAGATGTGACAATCGGGGTCATGAATACGATACTAAGAGAAATGGAGCATCTCCTCCTCCATCGGGGGATGAGCAGCCTGACCTCACCTAGGTCTTGGGATCCATAACAGAGACACTAGCGATGCTTGCAGCTAGGCAATCCTCTGCCTCTAATCCTACTGTAGCACTTGAGCCTACTCCTGCACATCATGCCACGAGAATCGAGGCATTTTGAAGGATGAGGCCTCTGGTATTTTATGGTGGCATAGACATATTAGTTACAAAAGCATGGGTTAGGCTGCTGGAGAAGTTGTTCTCTGTCTCGATGACTATGGAGGCAAAGAAAGTTACATGGGCCGCCTTTATGATGGAAGGTGATGCAGATCACTGGTGGAGATCCGCCATCAAAACAAGGGACTTGACTCGAGCGGGTCAAGAATGGACTTGGGAAGAGTTTCTCGATGTTTTTTACAAAAAATACTTCCCAGTAAGAGTTAGAGAAAAGAAAGAACTGGAGTTCATTACCTTGGAAAAGGGGAACATGACAATGGCTGAGTACAAGGCCAAGTTCTCCGGATTGTCGAGGTTCACTCCATACCTTATAGCCACAGATGCTATGAAGGATAGGAAATTCGAGAGGGGATTGAAGGCCCATATCCGAGATAGGGTCTTTGTGTTTAGGCACTAGACCTACGTAGAAGTTGTGGATAAGGCCCAGTTGGCTGAGGAAAATCTTGAGGAATTCCTCAAGAGGAGGGAGATGATTAGAGGCCAGTCTAGTGGGCTTGTACCACATGAGAGGGGTGTCAGACTGCCCTATATCAAATTGTCAGGCCTACACAAGTGCAGAGGCCTCCTTTTGCGTCACAGGTCCCTCGCCCTACTACTACGCCAGTCAATCGATATGTGCAGCCCACATCTTCTGCACTTACATTTGAAGCTTGTGCATATTGTGGGAGGAAGCATGGAGTTGGGGAGTGCCGAGCAAGCATGGGTACTTGTTTCCATTGCGGTGACTATGGACACCGGATTAGAGATTGTTCTCACCGTCCGTCGCCGACTTAGTCTCAGGGGAACAAACTTCTTGCTTGGTTGCCCACGCAACATGAGTCTTTTTAGACTTCGAGCTCCCAACAGCCCATACAGCCGCCACGTTAGGCCAAGTCTTTGCTATATCAGGGCAAGGTGCTCAAGCACCAACTGATGTTGCATGAGTGTAGAGAGAGAAATTTTTTTTTTGTAAAGGATGATGTAATGTTGTGTTTCAGTATGTTGCCTATGTGTATAAACATACTATATTTTGTTATGAAAGTTTTCTTGCTTTTCATGGGTGTTCAGTAGTATGAAAAAAAAAACCTTAGTGCTTTGCCGACAAATGAGTGCCTAGCCCTGTGTTGGTCGATAAAGGATTAGTATGTTCTTTTGGTATAACTAGGCTAGTCAAGGTTAAGTGTGATAATGTTTCCTCGTTTGATTGCTTATTGTCCAAATTTTGAGGAAGAAATTTCTGTAAGGAGGGGAGCATGTAGAACCCCAGATCTTGATGGCATGGCATGGTAAATAGTGCTGTGAATAGTGTCTAAGGCTTAGAGCCTATTGTAATGCCTTCAATGGATATCAATGATAATGAGAACATGGTTTTGACATATTTTGGGTGTATGATGTGTTATGACATATATTAAAGCCTTAAGAACATTTTCTTAAGTTTATGGGTGTCTGGGATGAAGGAGTAAGAGTATAACTTTAGTGTCAACAAGGGTTATATCTTAACATACCCTCAAATTTGGGGAACTCTAGTTTTGTCACCGTTGATCGGAATCGAATGATTCTTAAACCATTAGAAAGGTATGGAGACCCTCTTCGAGGTTTATGTTTATCAGTATTCCAGATTTTTAGTCAAAAATAGGTTAAATGCTGGATTTCCAAAATCGGGTCTGCTGAAATTCTGGGCTGCTGAAATCCATTTCAGACCAGTTAGCTTTAGATCCCATTTAGACAATTTAAAACTCAGAATTAGGATTTGTCTCTTCGACACAAAATTATTCCCCTTTAAATAACTAGTCCAACGCAAATTGAATTGTCAAAATCCGATAAGCGAGTCAAACGTTATGGTCGAAATACAAAATGCGGAAAAACTCAAGTCAGTCATAACTCTTAGACGTCGACGTCAATGACCAAACGTCGATGTTGGGCCATAAAAATATGCAAAAAACACCTCAAACGTCGACGTTTGAGACCCAGACATCGACGCCTGGCCCAAATGTCGACGTGGACTTGCCTGATCACTAAAAATGGGTTTTTTTTAGGGGTTTAAGCGTGATTTTTCAACCCTAACACTATAAATACTCAATTTTCGTGGGATTAAAGGAGGTAACACTTTGAGAAACTTCTTTTGAGAGGAAAAGGGAGAGATCTAGGGTTTCCAAAGGGGGTTTTCATTTGAGATCAAGAGGAGCATGATTCTTGCATCCTAATGCTTGAATCTTCTTCCTAAAAGCTTGGATCTTCTTCCTCAAGCACAATTTCACTTCTCCAAGCTTCTCAACCATCTCAAAGCTTGAAGATCAAAGGGGTTTTGAATTTTTCAAAGTAAGAACATTCTACTATCTAGCTTTGTTGTAGAAAAACTATTGAAAAAGATGATTGAATGTATGATGTTGACTAGGATTTTGTAAAGGCACTCCCCTATCTAGCTTTGTGGTAGAATAAGTCATAAAATGTGGATGTTCCATGTTCTAAGGATTTTCCCAAGTATACTATGATGATAATATACCTTGTATGAACATGAACGAAATGTTTAAAGTTTCCTAAGTATGTTGTGATGCTCACAAGCACTCCACGCACTCTATGTTTTACATAACCAAGGTTTTCTCATAAGTATGGTATTTCAAGAATCATAAGAAAGGTTGTTCAAAGAAAAATAAATAGAAGCTAGTATGTCCATCCTCTTCATATTTCGGGTACTAGTTAAGAAAAGTAAAGATTCTAATATGTCCGTCCACTTCATAGTTCGGGTACTAGTTAAGAAAGTCAGGATGCTAGTATGTCCATCCATTTCATAGTTCGGGTACTAGTTAATAAAAATAAGGTTGCTTGTATGTCCATCCATTTCATCGTTCAGGTACTAGTTAATAAAAGTGAGGATGCTAGTATGTCCGCCCGTTTCATAGTTCGGGTAGTAGTTAATAAGAGTAAAGATACTAGCATGTCCGTCTGTTTCATTGTTCGGGTACTAGTTAATAAAAATTAGTATGCTAGTATGTTCGTCCGTTTCATAGTTCAGGTATCAGTTAATAAAAGTAAGGATGCTAGTATGTCCGTCCAGTTCATAGTTTGGGTACTAGTTAAGAAAAGTAAAGATGCTAGTATGTCCGTCTATTTCATAGTTCGGGTACAAGTTAAGAATGTCAAGACGCTAATATGTCTGTCCATTTCATAGTTCGGGTACTAGTTAATAAAAGTAAAGATGCTAGTATGTCCGTCCATTTCATAGTTCGGGTACTAGTTAATGAAAATGAAGAATGATAGGCATGTACGTCCATCTCATAGTTTGGTGCCAAATAAGATAAGTGAGGCTTGTTACTCATAAGGAACTCATAAGTCTCAGAAGACTAATATGACTAATAAGATTTATAAGGAACTCATAAGTACTAACCGACTCATAAGAAACAAGGTCATAAGAAAAGCTTATAAAAAAGGAGAAATAAAATCGTAAGAAAAGAAGAGAGAATCCATAAGAAAGGAAATGCAAGCTCACAAGAAAAGAAGTAAGAAAGGTAAAGCATCTATCTCAAAGTAAGTACAAGATAAGTGAAAGGAATGATCTCTTAAAGCTAAGAATCTCATAAGAAGCATAAGGAACTCACAAGATATTTGAAATACGTTTTTGTAAAGCATGAACTTAAGGTTTGATTTAAAGTATGATTTTTGAGATTATGCAATTGTTATCTTTTCTTCACTTCTGCACTTTGATTATGTACATGTTATGATGAATTGTATCCTGTATGACATATTAATGTATTGTAACATGGTTAGTTAATAGTTTGCATACGCTGAGTATTCAATACTCATCCGAACAGTTATTTCAGTAGGTTCCAGGTGGGATGATCGTAGTACAAAACCAAGGGTCCAGCAGGAGCTTGTTGGGGATCAGCATGCAGATGATAGGGGCCTTGACATGTGGCTTTATGGTTGAGTTTTGAGAGAGAGAGAGTGACATGTATTTTAGGATTTTGTTGTTGGGGCTTTCATGTAGACTTGAGTTGGTAACTCAAGTGCTGGATCTCTTGTACAGGTTATAGTTTCTATTCAGTCTTTTGTCCATGTTATCACTTTGAAGAACTTTTATATAGAAGAAATTTTTAGGTTCACTATTTGGCATGCCTTGTATATGGTCTGGAGGAAATTTTGAAGTATAAGTCACATTACCAAAGCCTTATAACTCCTTAGGGGGATTTTGGTGCGTTATAGAGTGGTATCAATGCATAGGTATTAGGTTCTTTAGGGTACTTAGAGTTTGATACCATGATTAATACAAGGCATTAGGTCTAAGAAAGGAGATGTGTTCCAAGTGTAGACTAATCACTTAGTTTTGTCTATAACAGGTTGATTTCAACTAAAGTGTCTTAGTTTCAAGAGGTTCCTAACGAAACTAACCTCAGAGTGTATTATTATACTATGATGTTTATATCTTGATGTATATTCTATACTTAGATAAATATATGATGTTATGGAATTTCAATGCTTGAATAATGATGAGATACGAGTTAGACTCATTCTTTGCTATTGTTCTCAGGATTAAACCATGAGACGTGGCAATCAGGGTCGTGCATACCATACTAGGAGAAATAGAACATCTCCTCCTTCATTTGGGGATTTACAGCCTGGCCTCACCCAGGTCTTGGGATCCATAGCAGAGACACTAGCGATACTTGCAGCTAGGCAGTCCTCTTCCTCCACTCTTACTGCAACACTTGTGCCTACTCCTGCAAATCATGCCACAGGAATCGAGGCATTTCGAAGGATGAGGCCTCCAGTATTTTATGGTAACATAGACCCATTAGTTGCAGAAGCATGGGTTAGGCAGTTGGAAAAGTTGTTCTTTGTCTTGATGCCTATGGAGGCAGTGAAAGTTACATGTGCCGCCTTTATGATGGAAGGTGAGGCAGATCACTGGTGGAGATCCGCCATCAGAAAGAGGGACTTGACTCGAGCAGGTCAAGAATGGACTTGGGAAGAGTTTCTTGATATTTTCTACAAGAAATAATTCCCAGTAAGAGTTAGAGAAAAGAATGAAGGAGTTCATTACCTTGGAGCAGGGGAACATGACAGTAGCTGTAGAACCCCGAATCTTCATAGCATGGCATAGTGAATATTGTCTAAGGTTTAAAGCCTATTGTAATGCCTTGAATGGTTATTAATGATAATGAGCAACTTGTTTTGATATATTTTGGGAGTATGATGTTTGTTGACATGTATTAAAGCCTTAAGAATACTTTATTAAGTTATGGGTGTTTGTGATGAAGGAGTAAGAGTATAAAATACTCTTAAGTGTTAACAGGGGGTTAAGTCATAACATACTCTCAACTTTAAGAAGCTCTAGTTTTGTCACCGTTGATCGGAATGAAGTTATTCTTGAGCTTTTAGAAAGATGTTGAAACCCTCTTTGAGGTTCATATTTGTCATTGTTCCAGATTTTTAGCTGAAGATAGGTTAAACGTTGAATTTTTCAAAACTAGTCTGCTGGAAAATCTGGGTTGCTGAAATACATTTCCAGACCAGTCAGCTTTAGATCCCATTTAGACAATTAAGAACTAACAATTAGGATCTATTCATTAGAGACAAAATTGTTTCCCTTTGAATAATGAGTTCAACTCAAGTTAAATCATCAAAATCCGATAAGTGAGTCAAAAGTTATGGTCGAAATACCAAAGGGGAAAAAAAAACCTAGTCAGTGCAACCACTCGTCGTCGAGTGCCCTGAACTCATCGACGAGTGAGACAAACAAAATGCAAAAAAGTCCCACTCGTCGATGACTGTAAACCACTCATCGACGAATGGAACCCACTCGTCGACAACTGGAGACCACTCGTCAACGAGTACATGCTGGGAAATCGCGAATAAGGGATTTCTAAAGGGTATATGAGTGATTTTTCAACCCTAACTCTATAAATACCCAACTTTCATGGGATTAAAGGTCCTAACACTTTGAGAAACATCTTTTCAATGAAAAAGAGAGTGAACTAGGGTTTCCAAAGGAGGTTTTCATTTGAGATCAAGAGGAGCACGAGTTTGCATCCCAAGGCTTGGATCTTCTTCCTCAAAGCTTGGATCTCCTTCTCAAACACGATTTCACTTCTCCAACCTTCTCAACCATCTCAAGATTTTAGATAAACGGGGTTTTGACCATTCTAATGTAAGTACTCCTACGAGCTAACCTTGATATGATTCAAATAATGAAATGCATGATTTGAAATAGATGTTGCAAGTACACCCTTCTAGTTGACCTAGGGGTAACCTAGCTCCTAAACCTAGGGTTTTCAAGCTTTTCAAGTTGAGATCTTGTATGATTGTGTCCAAATTTCAAAACCAAGCATGTTCGCCTAAAATGTATGGATTATTAAGTATGATTGTGATGTAATAGGCTAAGTAACCATGCTATATGCCATGTATGCCTAATGTATGATGCTTATGACCATGATCTTCATTTTTCATGTTTTTCAAGTATACTATGAAGTCTTTGAGTTGTCCAATGATTATAGAAATGCCTTAAATACATACATGTATTTACTTAAGCTTTGTCATGCTATTATGATATTCACGAATCACTATGCACAAGCATGTATGCATGAACCGAGTTTTATAAGTATAAGTACATGACAAGAAATCAAGAACAAGACAAGTGATTTACGACACGAATGATAAAGTGAACTTTGGGTCGGTTAAGGATAGTGCATATCCAAGGATATATCATATCTGGCTTCAAGAAAACAAGAAAAGCATGATAATACCGGACAGTGGGCCGGTCAAGGATGTTGGTGTGCCTTTTCTATTTCGTTGAAGGGTACTTACATACCCGGCTCACAAGTTGCTTTCTTTCTAATTCACTGAAGGGTATTTACATATGCAACTCACAAGTCTTTAGAAGGGCACTAACATCTGGCTTGCAAGATAAGCATGACATGACAAGCAAGACAAGATAAGTGTGATTCTAAACATGACATGACAAGCATGATTTCCACGAGACAAGAACAAGACCAAAACAAGATTTTTAGCATGACAAGCAACTTTTGGAAACACGAAAAGATAATTTCAAGTACATCCTATAAATTTTGCACACATGATTTAAATGAGGTTTTGAAATTGATTTTCATGCATGCTCATAAATGCATTGTTTACATTTCTAGTAAGCTATAGATTGTATGATATTATTGTTAGCTAGTAGTTGTACTCCCTGAGTGTTTCAATACTCAGCCGTACATATTGATGTCGGTAAGTACTCCATTTGATGTATGTGCTTCGGGCCCTTGGATTGAGGACTATGGTGAGGAGGAGCCCTTCATAGAGCCTGCAGTAGAGCCTCAGGTGGAGGCAAGAGATTTAGATAGTTGGCCCTATCTGGGTGACTACTGAGATAGAGAGAGAGAGTTTTGTATTTGATATTTTGATAGGTGGGCATGTCCACCTTTACTTCATTATGTTTTGTATATAAACTTGGAATACTAATCATGCATGGAAAGAAAAAATTTAGTTCACGTTTCCACACTTCAATTTGAGATCTATTATATATATATATGTCTTGTATATTTTGCAGGATGGTTGCTAGACTATGTCAGTAACATTTAAAGTCTCACCTAACTCCTAGGGAAAATTTTGAGGCGTTACAGAGTTGGTATCAGACAAGGCATTAGATTTCCTTAGGGTTACTTAGAAACCGATACCATGATTGAAATGAGGAATTAGGTTTAAGAAAAGAGTCGTATTCCAAATATAAACTAATTATTTAGTCTCAGTCCATAACCGGTTAAAACCCAACTGAATTTAGTATCCCACGTTAGAAACACAAATTGTATGCTTACATTATTGCAAAGAATACCTCGATGTATTACTATTATATGCCTTATAAATAACTGATTGATCTTGAAGTTATGATTGAAATATAGTTGGTTTCCTAGTTAGACTCGTGGTTGCTATTGTTCTCAGGACTAAGTCATGAGACATGGCATACGGGGTCGCGGACACCATACAAGGAGTAATGGATCACCTCCTCCAACAGAGGATACACCGCCTGACATGGCTCAGGCTTTTACTTCGATCATTGAGACACTGGCTATGTTGGCAACCAGGCAGCCTGCTACTCCTCCTGTTGTAGCACTCATAGCTACTCTACCAAATAGAGTGCTAGCCGGCATAAAGGCTTTTCGGAGGATGACGCCTCCGGTATTTTGTGGGAGCATTGATCTGCTAGTGGCTGAAGCATAGATCGAGCAACTTGAAAAGTTATTCTCGGTATTATTGCCTACTGAGGCAGAGAGGGTCACCTGGACCGCCTTTATGCTAGAAGGTGAGGCCGACCACTAGTGGAGGTCCACAGTTAGGACTCGGGATTTGACCCGACTAGGTCAAGATTGGATGCGGGGAGAATTTCTTAACGTCTTTTACAAGAAGTATTTTCCGGTAGGAATGAAGGAGAAGAAAGAAGTGGAATTTATTATCTTGGAGTAAGGTAATTTGACTGTGGCCGAGTACAAGGCCAAGTTTTTGGAGCTATCTAGATTTGCTCTACATATGATAGCTATAGAGGCTATGAAGGCCCAAAAGTTCAAGAGGGGATTGAAGGCCTACATCAAGGATAGGGTCTCAATGTTTAGGCATGAGACTTATGAAGATGCGGTGGACAAAGCCCAATTGGTTGAGTTGAATTCAAAGGAATTCTTCAGGAGAAGGGAGTGTGTTAGAGGCTAGTCTAGTGGTTTAGTTCCTCCTGAAAAGAGGGCTAGAACTACTCCATACCAACCTTCAGGCCCAACACAGTCCAAGAGGCCATACTCTACACCACAGGCTTATCGACCTTACTACACAGGCACCTCGCCCCGCACTATCTCAGGCCATAGGATATGCACCTTTAACATTCTCTTATGAGGTCTGCACTCTTTGTGAGAGAAGGCATTTGGATGGAGAGTGTAGGAAGATTTCATGTGGATGCTTCCATTGTAGTGACCAGGGCCACATGATCAGAGATTATCCCCGCCATCATTTGCCATCTCAGTCTCAGGGAAGTAGGCCCTCAGTCAAGCAACTTTCTTAGCAAGGCTCTTCACAGGCATCGAGGCCCTCACAGTCTACACGGCTACCTCATCAAGCAAACCAAGGCCAAGTCTTTGTCATGGCCAAACGGGACACACGTACATCCAACGATGTCATGCAAGGTATACTAGAACGCTAAAGTTTCCAAGTTGTGAATACTTGCTATTATGTGATATGTTTGCTTATGTGTACAACATGTTACCTATATCTTATGTGTACTCTTGCTTGAAATCTATTGATGTTAATTATTTAAATTACACAGGCACGTTATTAGTGAATGAATGCCTCACCCGAGTGTTGATTGACACATGATCCACTCATTCTTTTGTCTCACCTAGTTTTGCAAAGGGATTTTCATCCAAACCGAGTCATCTACATCAGGAGTTGACCATTTCAACTCCACTTGGAAAGTCGGTGGATAAAGACAGAGTATATTGGGATTGTATAATAGTCCAAGTGGAGCAGCATGAATTGCCGATCGATCTGATCATCCTTGAGTTCTAGTACCTAGACTTCGATGTTATTCTCTAGATGGATTGGCTAGCCGCACACCATAGGCACGTGGATTGTTTTGAGAAGATGGTGAACTTCAAGCCAAATAGTATAAAGCCGTTTCAGACATCGCTCGCTTCACAGCACTAAACCTTTCAAACTCAGAGGCACAAATATCCTTAGCCATTCCAGTTGTTAATGAGTTCTTGGATGTATTCCCAGAGGAATTGCCTGGATTGCCTCTAGATCGGGAGATCAAGTTCGCAATAGAGCTTGCTCCTAGCACAGCTCCGATTTCAAGGGCTCCATACAGGATGGCTCTAATAGAGCTTAAGGAATTGAAGGAGCAGATCGAAGAGTTGCAACAATTTGGTTTCATCCAACCAAGTGTGTCACCATGGGGAGCTCCGGTACTCTTTCTGAAGAAGAAAGATGGGTCACTGAGGATGTGCATCGACTATAGGCAGTTGAACAAGGTCATAATCATGAATCGTTATCTCTTACCTCGGATAGACAATTTGTTTAACCAACAGAAGGGAGCAAGATTCTTCTCCAAGATTGATCTTCGATTAGGTTATCATCAGTTGAAGATCAAGGCCGAAGATGTTCCCAATACTGCTTTCAGGACTCGGTACACTACAAAAAAATAGGGCTTTAGTGGCAATTTTTTAACGGCGTTTAATAAAAATGCTTCAAAAGGCATTAAAACACGGCGTTTCTATATAAACGCCGTTGATTAGGTGGCGGGAAGACTTTGTTACGGCGTTTTTTAAAAAATTGCCGCGGAAGACCAGGCGGGAAATCTCGTGCCGAGGCAAACAAGGCGTTAGTTAAGGGCCTTTTATGGCGTTTTTAAACAAATGCCGTGAAAGGCCTTGTATTTGGGGTTTTAGGTCCCGAGCCTTTCCCTCTTCTCTTTCCCTCCATTTTTTCCCTTCCTCTCTACTCCGGCTCCCCTGCTCCGTTCTCCGAGCTCCGACCACCTTCTCCGGCTCCCTTGCTCCGTGATCCGGCCACCTTCTCCGGCTCCCCTGCTCCGTGCTCCAAGCTCCGGTCACCTTCTCCGACCACGCTCCGCCTTCGGCTCGTTTAGTTTTCAGAAAAAAAAAAAAAAAAACAAAGGGTTTTGGTTGTTATCTCCGCCAGTCATCTCCGACCGTCCAACATCGTCGGAACTGAGGTATTTTTTTAAATCTTCTTCCCGAGCCTGTACAAGCATTTTCCATTTCGCCTTTCTATCCCTTCAAACCCTTCAAAATTCTATAGGAAAAAACACATCAATGGAAGCTTTGAAACCCTAGGGTTTCGTTCTAGGGTTTCCACTCCCACCCTTCTTTTCATGCTGTTTTGATTTGATTTCATTTTCTTTTATTGGACATTGGAGATGATTGAAAGCTTGAATCAGTTGATTTCTCTGTTTATCAATGGAGCTTTGCTTATTCGTGAGAAAACCTAGCAGGTTTAAAGAATTCCATTGGTTATACCTATGATGTTTTGTTTCAAACCCTAGACTTGTTAATATCTTCACCAACCTAATATCCTTGCTGCTTTGATTCTTTGTGTACTCTTTGTATGTGAATACAATTCATGAAGGAAGACCATTTGGTAATAGCCGACAAAATATTACCAAATGAGGGTTCAAAGCACATGAGGCCGAATTGTTGTTGTGGGGATCGGTGTGGAGACTACCCATTTGGGAAAGACCATCCTTCTTCGGTTCTTCCTCTCTGCTTCTACCTCCGCTCCTAGCCTCCTAGCCAATGCTTGATGAGGCAAATTGCATGTTGGACATGAGTTTTGAACCTTAGATACAGAAGATTGTGATGGAGATACCTGCTCGCAGACAGACCCTCATGCTTTCTATTTTCTGTAGATTCGTTGTGATTCGATCTGTTCCATTCTTGTTTGTTTTTTTTTTTGGATTTAGTGTTTTCGGATCTGCACCTATCCTCCTAGTTGCTTATCACAATTTAGTGATTTTTTTTTGATTTACTGTTTCTAGGAGCATAATTAATATTTCATTCAGTATTTATACTTTGTTAACTTGAATGCACATATATATATATATATTCCTAATTCACATGCATCTTCTTCTCAATTTGGATATATAGTACGTAGATGTAAGGTCTCAATTTGGATATATACTACGTATATTCATGCATATATGTAAGGTCTCTTCACTGACATTATTTGGATATCTGGTGCCGAAGGGAATGTGTCTTTATATGAATATATTAGTATATTACTCTCTCTCACTGCTGATTGAATGCCATTTTAAAAATCTTATTGACAAAAAATTTTTTGCAAGGTTTCTAATTTTTAAGCCTATTTTTTCAGACATTAACACAGATATATTCTTTTAAAATTTTAAATTATCTTTGTTTAATCAGCTCTAATGACACCCCATGGATATATAGTACCCCTCTCCTTCTTGCATCGTCTCTCTAGATGTGGGCATTTTATAATATACAGAGATTGGAGGGCGGTGAGGTATTGCAGCCATTCTGGCAATGAAGTCAGGTTCTGGCAGTTGTAAATCGACAAACTTTGAAGCGATGTTAAGTGTTGTAGTCCCTCTGGCAAATTCGTCCACTTGGGCAAACTCATGATAAATAGATCTCGAAGGGAAATGAGGTGCTGCAAATCCTCTGAAGCTAGGGGTTCCAACTCTCGACATCAACAAATACTCAGTTTTTCTAGGGCTGTAAGATATCGCAGCCCCTTGGACAGAGACGTTAGACTATCACAGTGATTAATGCTCAAAATTACAAGAGAGCACAACCCTTGGATCCCCTCCTCCGGCAAAGACTTGAGAGCTTTGCAACCCTGAATGTGGATGGATCTGAGAGAGGTGAGGTTTCGCAATTCCACTGGCAAAGAAACCAGCCCACCACATTCTGAAATGCCCAATGATGTAAGTGAGGCAAGATTTTCAATCTCCCTAGGCAAAGTCGTAAGGTTTGAGAGGCTATTGAACTCTAAGGATTGCAGAGCAGTAAGGTTTTGTAGTACTCCTTCCGGAAAACTTTTCATCTCATGAAACCCATATATACGAAGGGAAGAAAGAGAAGTGAGGTTCTCCAATGATCTTAGTATTACTTCATTACCCCCATACACTTCCAAATGTTCAAGAGAAGGCAGTAATGGGAGGCTTGTCAACTTGGGGCAAAATCTGATGCTTAACCTGCGAAGGCAAGGGAGGAGTACCTCTCCTGCTTCCTCTTTGGACCAGTCCTCCAAATTATTCAATCCGTAGAAGGAGAGCTCCTCTAAGGAGGGAAATCCCTTCACCACGCCATCGCCGTAGAACTCGTTGCCACCGATGTATTTCACACTATTCCAATTACTTATACGAAGAACCTTAAGATTAGGTAGTTGCCCAATTGGCGGGAGTTGTTCACATCTATTCCACATGATGAGTTCTATTTCAACCAAATTTGGAAGCGACAAATCTCCCATCCAAATAGGAAATCTCACACCCCCATATCCTTGTATTCTCAACCTTCTTAGACTCTGGTGAGGCTGGAGTTCTTGTAGCACCTCTTCTGAATTCTCCCCATCAGCTCCCCAATATAGTCCCAATGAGCACAAGTTTTGCTTTCTTATCAAGTCGGCATCTTTAGCTTCCGTTGGATTTCTCACATTCTCAAGTCCTTTTATCTCTACTTCTCCTCTAAGGTCATTTAGCCTCTGCAACTCTCTGATATCACATCCCATCTTCTTGCCAACAATGAAGATGCTTAACGTTTGGAGGTTAATCAATTGCCCCATCCTAACTGGCATTTCAGTTAATTTGTTGTTATCAGAGATGTCTAGGTGTCTGAGGCTTCTCATATTCCTCATGTATTTTGGTAACTTTTGAAGCTCATGGCAATATCTTAGTTTCAAAATCAACAAATTTATTAGGCTGCTAACAGATTCAGGTAATGCAGCCATTTTAGTGCTTGAGAGATTGAGGTACCTCAGATGTTTCATTTCACCTATTGAATCAGGCAGATCTGAAATTTCAGTTCCACTCAAATTTAACACTCGTATGCATTTCAGATATGAGAAGATAGAATGAGGAACCTTGATTGGTCGCCAAGTATGATTCTTTAAAATGAGTGTACGTATGGTTTGAGATTTAAGTGGAAGCTCAAGAGTGATTGATGGATCATCAACCAATGACAACTGTCGAATTCTTTTATGAAGATTCTCTGGTTTACCAATATCTACGATAAAACAACATTCATCCGCCATAACTGAACGTGCGAGATCATGCATGAGGTCATGCATCTTACATCCGACCATGTTGCCATCATCGTCTTTTTCTATGTTTTGGAAGAAGGACCTCCATAGCAGATCATTGAAAATACCATTTCCGATATCTTCTAACAGCATTCTTCCTTTTGGTTGAATAAAACCATTAGCCATCCATAAATGAATCAGCTCTTCCTTTTTCATTAAATAGTCTTTTGGAAAAATGGAGCAATAAGCAAAGCATTGCTTCAAATGTGAGGGTAAATGGTTGTAACTCAATCTCAGGGCAGGTAAAATATTTACTTCACCTTGTGGTAGGTCCCAAATTTCACTGTCTCTTACAAAGACCCACTGAATCTCCTCATTTTTGAATCGCAATATGCTTCCTAAAGCCTTTGCAGCCAAGGGTACGCCTCCACACTTTTTCACAATATCCTTGCCAATGGCTACCAACTTTGGATTCTCTTCGCTCCCCACACCAAAAGCGCGTTGTTTGAACAATGACCAACAGTCTTCGTCAGACAAAGGCAACAACTGGTGTGCATGAAATGTACCCATGATTGATGCTACTCTTTCCATGCGAGTAGTTGCAATAATTGAACTTCCTTTAGCACCGCATTTCAAGGAATGTTTTAATGTATCCCACTTCTCAGGATCATCATTCCATACATCATCTAACACAAGTAAAAACCTCTTACCACTAAGTATTGGACAAGTTGATCAGATATAGATGATCAACCAACAATTAATTTTTGTTTTACTAGGGTCAAAAGGACAATTAGAGCCATTGAACTCTTACAAGTTCAATCACAATTAGACAGATCCAGACTCACAAAAATATAGGTTTTTAGCGGCAATTTTTTAATGGCGTTTAATAAAAAACACCCTGAAAGATATTCAACTATGGCATTTCTATAAAAACGCCGTCAATTACATGGGCGGAGGACTCTATAACGGCGTTTTATGAAAAATGCCGTAATTGGGGGATTCTATGATGGCATTTTCCCAAAAAATGCCGTAGTTGGGGATTCTATCCCGGCGTTTTTAAAAAAGATGTTGCGAAAGAGGTGGCGGGAAAGGGCCGTTCACGGCATTTTTTAGAAACGCCATGAGAGGCCCTATATTTGGAAATTTTAGGGCCCGACCCTTTCCCACGTCTCTTTCCCTCCACATTTTCTCTCCCTTTCCCTCTCCTCCTCTTGCTCTCTGCTCCAGCTTCGGCTCCGGCTCTAGCTCCCTTGCTCTGCCTCCGACTCCAGCTCCCCTGTGCTGCCTCTGCTCGTGCTCTCTGGTAAGTTTCTCTCTCTCTCTCTCAAATGTCTCTGAGAAGGGTATTTCTCTTTTGAAAGGGCATCAAACGCTTCTCTACTTGCTCGAAACCCTAAACACAGAAGAAACCCTAAATTCGAAAATGTCTCTCTCCCTGTATTTATTCTCATTCACTCGGTCTTCCCAAGAACCCTCCCTTCTTGCACGAGAAGAGGGTTCTTTTTGCAAATTGCTCGAAAGAGAAAGACCGTTTCTTGTAAAAGTTGTCGTCTCTCATCTTCCTTACTTCTCTTTCATTTGTCTATCTCTTTCAACGATTTCTTGATCTAGCACCTCATGAAACCCTAGAAATCGAAAGTCTAACTCGGTGATTAAAATCCATGATGAAGGGTTGATGCTTTGTTTTATGAGGCTGGTTGCATGTTTCTAGGGTTTTTTTTTTATTGAATATTTCGTGGGTTGATCTCGTTTCAGTGATTTTTAGATTCTAGAGTTTCAAATACTGCAAAAATGATTTGTTTTTCGCTAGTCTAAAATTTGGAATTGTAGTTTTCTGAATTTAAAAAGCCCATGTCGCTGCCATGAACGGTAGCCCTCTTTTTGCAAAGTCACAAGGGCCTTCAACTTGATAAAATTATGAAGAAACTGGTAGGAGTATTAATGGAAAAGTTCTCTGTAAAAGATAAGATTCCGTTTGGATTATTATGGAAACTCTTAAAAACATATCTATTTCAGATAGGGCTTTTTCCATATGAGCTTAACTGGGCATTGCTTGGGGTTTCATTTTAATCTTTAGATGTAATCCTAGCTTACCTTCCAAGAACAGGAAATAAAGATTTAACACAACTCTCAAAAACTTCTTTGCCGTCCAAAGACCCATTTACAGAGAAGAAACCTCCCTAAATTTACTACTACCCATCTTAGGATGTCGATGTCGATGTCGATTTCTTCGAATTCTCACGCTGTAGAGAGGTATTTGTTCTCTTGTTTGCTTTCTTTTGATCTTTCTTCTTCTTTTGACTGCAAATTTGATGTGGGTTCTTTCTTATTTGTTTATTTATTTTAAATTTTATACCATTTGAATGAATCAATGGCGTGTTTGGTAGTTATTGCGGAATTGGAAGTAATATTTGTAACCCAATGGGATTCTCTTCTGCAAATGCTAAACTTCCTATCTGTTTGAGTATTGATCTGCAAATCTTTTTTTTTCTTTTTCTTTTTTGACAAAAAGAAAATTCTTATTTGGGATTATCTTTGTTATGATTGTATTTTTACTCATTTGTGGATAAGTAGATTATCTTTGTGTTTAATGCTGAAATGGGGCGAAGTGATTTACCCCAATTGAGTTCTGGTTTGGAAAATCTTGAAATCCCTTTCTCTTTATAACTGAACAAATCATTTAATTTTCATCAGGAAGAAAGGGTTCTTGGTAAATTTTCCTTCTTGTTTTTAAATCATGCAGCATCTAGTTTTCCCTGGGTATGTTGTTGTGATTGCATTGTCAGGGGTTGAAGAACCTTAGACCTCATGTGTTTTTGTATATATGGGTATAATGACATCATGTTCTTGACATTGAATTGGACTAAGATTGGAGGATGATTCTGATCCAAACTAATTAGTTCGAGTTCTACTGAGCCTAGCCATTTTTTTAGTTGTGACTAACTTATTACCCATGCAATCTGAGTTCATTTTCCACCTTAGGAAGGATGGAGGTCTTCGCATCTCACTGAGATTTTCTCATCTTAATTCATTTTTTCATCTATAAACCAGATTCGTCACCGACAGCATTGATCTTCTCCCCTTTGCTCCGGCTCCGGCTCCGGCTCCAGATCCAGCTCCCCTGCGTTGCCCTTGCTCGTCGTGTGCTCTCCGGTAAGTTTCTCTCTCTCTCATCAGAAATACTCAGAAAGAACACCTGATCGAATCACTCTCTCTAGATTTTCGGTGATTTTTATTTTCTTCCTTTTTTCTATCTTTGAATTTTTGCTGAAGTCAGTCTCTATGCGTTCTTGATCTGTCATCGTATCAGTTTTCATGGATTTATATTTTATAATTTTCATGTTAATTAATTTAGAAGACCGCTTTTCGCATGCGGTTTTGGGTTCCCATGAAATTCCCAGTACTCCATTCTATTTGTCCACTTTCCCAAGCTTATCCTCACATCCATAGATAAAAAATCTCAAATTAGCTGATATGTTCACCACACATATGATACAGTGATCAAACAATGAACATCTGATACAGTATGCTTACTACTGCAATCAATATGTGTCAGTCTTATATTTCATACTTGCACAAACTCATTATTTAAGAGGAAACACATGACAAAAACTATAACCATTAAGATAAGTGAAGTATTCATGGTTCAATAAGTAAGCCACCTGTTGAATAGCAATAATACCCAAACCGTAAGACAAACCAGACACATCTAACCGCCTGACATAACAACCTCCCAATGAGAACTGAGCTAATCCTTCCCAAATCATGCAAGTTTTAGCTCTAGATTGCATGCTTATATCCTCTTCTTGCTAACAACTTCATTTTGGAATAAGCCCACTAATTGATTGGTGTGTGAATGCGTTGATGGGCCGTGTTTGTAGTATAGGGTGTGGGGACTGGGGACCATCATACAATCCATTATTACATAATAATTTGGCAATATCACTGACTACCAAGTTCCAGATGAACCCTGTAACTTAAACTTATATGCTTTTATGGAGAATCGCATAGATGCAAGGGGGCGAAATACAACAACATTAGGGAGAACAATGAAAGTTGGTGCATTACTTACAGTTTACAAACTTCCTGTTCTTTGGCCATTATCTTAGAAATAATATTGCATCCTTACATCACATGACCTGCTTTCTAATATGGAAACAGGGTTTGGATGAAATCACTTGACTGGTGCTAGAATTGTGTAGATCAGAAGGAATGTGACTACAACTATGGCCCCAGTTAGAGTGAACCTTGGACTGGTCCACAACATAAGGTTTGACCTCTCTGCTCTCTTGATAGGATCAACCTCCTCGGACAAAGGATAGTTGGAACGCCTAGGATTCCAGCTCACGTACTTGCCTGGAGTAAACTGTGAGAAGAGTGTCTTCTTTCCTTGCTTCCTAAAGCTTGACCAAGCTTTGTCCCAGTCTGTTGAGAACCTATCACCTGAGAAACGTGAATGAAGAACATGAATGTATTTCCTTTACTTTTTGGTAAATAGCACTTTTGAACGAATTAAGGGAAGAAGAAAGCTTCTTATTTTTTTCATTTTTTAAGGAAGCAATATCCATTAAAAAAGGACTATATATAAACAGAAATTATAAAAGATGGAAACCTGCTGGATATGACAATTGCAATGTAAAACCAGAAAACTAAAAGTATTAAAAATCCATATGCGTTATGATTTTATTCTTTGTCAAAAGTCAAATGTTCTCTGTATATTGTGTTTGTAAAACCAAAGGTTGGAGAGTGATTCAAGGGCCTTCAAATTGCAGAGAGTTTGTCTATAGATGAGTTACTAAAGCTTATAAGCCTTTTTTTTAAAATTATTAATATGAGTACGCAAGCTGCTTGCAAGAGGGTTTTTTTTAACCAAGTTGGTTGTGCGTAGCTTATTTATGGATGGCTAAGTGTCTTAGGTAGAATATATAGATCATTTCTTATCTTTTGTGGCAACTTTTGGAAAGGTTTATTTGCCTTTGCTACCATATGTAGTGCGTATATATACTACATTTTTTGGTGAAAATGTGGGATGGGGTTTGAGCATGCATCTGTGAGTTGCCTAATATTACATGTGTAACTAACATGGGTCTCTGGTGAGGATAATTGGATTAATAGAGATTAAATATTTTTGTACACAACGTGGTCTTTGTGAACAGATATTCTAGTTCATAGTCAGCATAAGCAAAATATAAATCTGTTCACGAAGTTCTTTCCTGCTTAGATGGCAATCCACCTCAATGTAAGAAACCTGTAGGGGGAATTGAATTTTGGATTTTGATTACACTAGCATCAAAACCCGTATAGAAGAGTTGGATAAGTGAATAAAGACTTCAGGTTGCAAGGAAGCTACACAAATAACAAGAACACCTTGGGACATCTAGCAGAGATAGTTCGATAAGCTCGGCTTAATTGTTTGAAGCTAGGCTTGAATCAAGCTTGATCCAAGCTGAAAAAGCTTGGCTAGATTCTAGAATACAATAGCTTGGGTCAAGATCCAATTGATTCAACTCGGTTTATGCTCAATTTGATTATTAAAAACCTATTTTAAGTGTGATAGTGTGATGTGTGTTATGTTCCCATAGTATAACTTCTTTCATTTATTCCTAGTTGATCTTAGACTTCTTGCAATAGCAGCTGATTGTAGTTAACTAAAGATCAATGTGACAACTTGAATATGCCTTATTTTCTTGAATAAAGGGATACTGTATTTGCCACCATGGATGTGCATTCTTTATAAAGATGCTAACTGTTTTAATTGCTTAGGGCTGTTTATTTATTTTGTTATGTCTGCGTTGGCTTATTCATATGTATATGTTGGAGTGTGATAATGTATTAATTACGTTATCATTTGGCAGAAGGGATATCTATATGTTAGTTTGGATTGATATATCTTGTTGTTGACTTATGATCTTTGTGTATGTTTATGTTGGAGCATTATAATTTAAGATTACCTATTTAATGCATTATCAATTACTAAATAGGAATTCATGTGGGCACTAAATAGTTGCGAGTATTAGTCATCGTATGACTTCTACCTCGTGGTCTATTTTAAATGTTTAAACTGCTAATTAAAGGTGTGTATTTACTAAGTATTGACTGTGTTGGCTTAAGTTCATACTCATGCATGCATTGAACCTTAGATCTCCCGTTCAAGAATCATTGTGTGACAAATGCATTTTGTGTATCACCTATTTGGACGGATTAGTTGTAAACTATGGTGTTTAGTTCTCTTGTGGGGCTAAATGCAGGTTAACAACTTTTCAGTCTTGTTGTGATAAAATGTATTTGTCTAAATATGATTCTTGAATTGTCCGGTTGGACAGTTTGAGAATGCATAATCTCCAATATAGTCAGTTGCTCATGGTTGGTCCAAATTGAGGAAAATTTTGTCAGTTGTTTCTCTTGTTCTCTGGGTACATACTTAGACAATGTGGCATGCATGCTTGCCCCTAGTCTAAGTCGTGTACTTGGAGAACCATAGAGAAATGCTGCCGAAATTTCCTTGAAATGGAACAAAACACTTGAGCTATTGACTTCTGGGGATTATGCATTCCTGAATGGGATAGGAACACCCCACCCGTTAGAAGAGGAGTTGATGATGATAGGAAGCATGCATGCATATATATGATTGTGTAGATGGTCAAGTTAATTGACATATGTTTTATTAAAACTTACTGATGTGATAAACTTTTGTTATTTCTCAGAATAACAAACGAAGACGGACTTATAAATCTAATCTTATAACTCATGGATAAGAGTTGGATTGGAATGTCAAGGTACTTTTATCTATAAGTTTTATGAAGTATCAAATTAATTATGTATTGTTAGTATCTAAGCAATTGTGAATGCAATTATTGTATTACATAGGATGTCAAAGGAATATATAGAAGGGGTAAAGCAGTTTATACAATTTGCATTAGCTCGTGGAGCGACTAATAACAATGGCAGTATAAAGTGTCTGTGTCCCAAATGCAACAATGTGGTTTACCAAGATAGACTTACAGCTTTCGACCATATGATATGTAATGGATTCGACTTGAATTATAAAATCTGGTTTTATCACGGGGAAGACATATTGCAACACACACCTACTGTCCAAGTTTCTTAAAATCCTTATGTGCAAGACAGACATAATGAGATGGAAGATATGGTGCACGATGTGTTCGGGGTCCCAAACCAAGATGAGGCTACTAGTAGTCGGGATTCCAATCCTGAGTCTGATAGATTTTTCCAATTGATAAGGGATGCGGGACAGCCTTTGTATCCAGCATGTACGAAATACACCAAGTTGTCTTTCATCGTAAGATTATATCACATTAAGTGTCTAGTGGATGGAGCAATAAGTCATTCACTATGTTGCTTGAGTTGTTGAGGGAAGTACTCCCTGAGGTTTCAACACTACCAGATACTTACTTTCAGACAAAAAAGGTGATGTCAGATTTGGGGCTTAACTATGATAAAAATTGATGCCATGTCCTAATGATTGCAATGCTTTACTGGAAAGAGTCTGCAAAGAAGCAAACATGGACATGTGTGGGTGAATCAAGATGGAAGGCAGGGGATGATCAAGCGGAACGCAAGAAGAAACTCCGGTAAGATTTTGCGTCACTTCCAATTAAAACCCCAGGTTACAAAGGTATTCATGTCATCCAAGACTGCTACTGAAATGAGGATGGCATGATGAGGATCGAACTAAGGATGGGATGTTAAGGCAACCTGCAGACTCACCGGCTTGGGAAAATTTGGATAAAAAGTATCCTTTGTTCGCCTCAGATCGCTAGCAATGTAGGCTTGGGTTGGCGGGAGTAATGGCTCAATACATTTAGGACGATGCGATGCTCACAGCACATGGCCCTGGGTTTTATTCCCTATAACTTGCCACGGGGAGTGTATGAAGCAGCCGATCATTCGTCCTTGCTTATCCCGAGTCCCTCTGGGCCAGGAAATGCAAAGTGATGTTTACAGGAGGCCTCTAGTGAGGAGTTGAAGGACTTGTGGGAGAATGGGGGTTTGACAAATTGATGCGTAAAAAGAAGAGACATTTGCTAATGAGTGCGGAATTGCGCGGGGCACATGAGCGAACTTCCCAGGCTATGCCATGTGTCAGGGTTGGAGCCGAAAGGAAAGTTGGCCATGCCCTTCAGCCTAAGGAGGACACTTGTAGCCGCCACGTGTCTAAGAGCAGAAAGCAATGGTCCATGGGGCACCGTCGGTTTCTAAAGGCCGGATCAAAGGTCGGAGGAAATAGCAACTCTTTCGATGGCACTACAGAGTTCAGATGTGCTCCAAATCAATCTTTGGGTTCTGATGGTTTGTGTCAGTTGGAGGTATTCCTTTCTCCCTTGGTAAGCCAAAATGGAAACAGACGAAGGCAGACGAGCCTGAGGGAAGCCAGGGAATGCCGTATATTGGAAGAAGAAGG
Organism: Tetracentron sinense; assembly: GCA_015143295.1. Classification (NCBI taxonomy): domain Eukaryota; kingdom Viridiplantae; phylum Streptophyta; class Magnoliopsida; order Trochodendrales; family Trochodendraceae; genus Tetracentron; species Tetracentron sinense. The sequence goes on along the minus strand of CM026553.1, from coordinate 28,426,747 downwards.
TATATTCTTCGAGTGCCATAATGGAGCATATTTGTTGAGGCACAAACTTGATGTAATGCATTTGAGGAAAAAGTATGTTGGAAATGTGATGGGGACCTTTGTTAGGTTGAAGGAAAAAAAATTAAGGATGGTAAAAAGCGCGAAGACTTGGTTGAAATGGGAATGCGGCAATCACTTCACCCTAAGGGCTGCTGGAAGAAGCAAAGTTTATATGCCCCTTGCATGCTTTCGATGGACAAGAATGAGAAAGAGTTATTTGCAAAATTGAAGAGTGGAAGGGTCCAGATAGTTACGTCAATATGCAAGACAGGGCAATATCAAAGATCGT